>BLBF01000033.1:16021851-16063327 GCA_015471245.1 Laticauda colubrina
TATCCGTTATTTTTACTGTATGTTAATAAACATACAAGCTTAGCTCACTCATTTATCTGTGTGCCTATCTGACTAACGCTGCACATTCTGTTTAGCTTGTCTACCTAACCCTGGTTGGGGAACCCAGGCTTAACACTGGTTATGGGCCCAGGCTTAACACTGGTTATGGGCCCAGAGGCTGCAAAGTCAGTTTAACTAGGTTAATACAGATTTATGTAAAAAGTGAGAGTTTGTGTTGTTATACATTACAGTAAACAGACAGCTGTGTTTTATTAATTGTATTTTTATATCCATATAAGAAAACATGGCACAAGTCAATTTACAAAGTTTGTCCCTTATATCCAAGCTGGATGGAACAAACTATGTATCATGGTCTACAAAATGTAGTCTACTTCTACGAAGAGAAGGTCTGTGGAACATAATTGAAAATCCACCAAACGTAGAAGAATGGGATCCAGAGGATGAGGAAGACAGACTAAAGATAGAAGAATTTAAGCATAAAAATCAACAAGCCATTTGCATAATTGCGTTAACCTTAACTGATCAACAGCTTGTTTATATCCACGGAGAGAAAACGGCTTTTGGGTGTTGGCAGAAGCTGAAGAGAATTTATGTTCGAGATAATATTGGTGCTCACATAAATCTAACACGGAAGCTTTTCAGGACACATCTCCAAACAAATGGTGATATGCAGAGTCATTTAAAAACTATGCAAAGCATTTTCCAAGAATTACACGAGAAAGAGCTTATATTCTCTGAACAACATCAAGTTTACATAATTCTATCTTCCCTTGATGAAAGTTATGATAACTACGTAACTTCACTTGAAATTTTGCCAAAGGAAAATTTAACTTTAACTGATATAACTGGCAGATTGATTGAAGAGGCCAGAAGAAGGCATGAAAGAGATGAATTAAGGAGGAAGCAGCCTCAAAAAGAAGATAATGAATCTCCTACTGCATACGCAATTAAAAAGTGTTTTAATTGTGGAGGAAGAGGACATTTGGCAAGATTTTGTAAAAAGGCAAAGCGCCAGAACGCTGGCCAGAATACTAAAAATCATCAAAGACTAAATAAAAATTTAGAGTTAGCCATGTATACTAACGGAGCTGTAAAAAATAATTTATGGGTGGTTGACAGTGGAGCATCCCATTGTATAACAAATGATAACAAAAATTTTATTAAAATGTCCCAGAGTAAACAACAGATATCGTTAGCCAATGGCTGGAAACTGAAAGCTAAAGGTGAAGGTATAGTATATTGTTCTTTTATAAAAGAGAATGTAAAAATGTTATATGTACCACAACTTAAGTTTAATTTAATTTCAGTTAGAATTTTGGTTAAACTAGGATATGTAGTTACATTTAAGGGAGATAACTGCATACTTGAAAAAGAAGATAAGAGAATTACTGCATCTTTAAGAGGTGAATTATATGTGTTAAATGATGATGGTTTAAAGGTGGCTAACACAATTTATGAAAATAAGAAACCTCATGACGAATGTATTCACTTGTTACATCGAAGGCTAGGGCATTTAAATTTTAAAATGCTTAAGAAAACTGTTGAATTGTCTAAGGGAATAAGTTTGAAATCTTGTAATAAGTATTTGCAATGTAATGCCTGTAATCAAAATAAGAGCAGGGTTATACCGGCTAATAGAGTTGATGGATTTACTACTAAAGAGCCTTTAGAAGTAGTATTTGCTGATTTAATAGGTCCGAAAAAACCAAGTGTAGGAGGAGCTCGTCACATACTAAGTATAATGGACCACTATTCTAGATATGGGTTTTGCTATTTAATGAAGAGCAAAACTGAAACATATCAAAATCTATTTAATTGGTTAAAATTCTCTGAAAGAAAAACTAAAAAGAAATTAGTAACTCTCATCACAGATTATGGTACAGAATTTACAAATAATAAATTTAAAAACAGACTTAAAATGTTAGGTATTCAACATAAAATGTCTGCACCATATAGGCCACAACATAATGCCTTTATAGAGAGAAGAGGCCAAACATTACAATCAATGGCACGAACTATGATGTCTGATTCAGGATTACCTGACAATTTATGGGGAGAAGCAATAATGTGTGGTAATCATATATTAAATAATGTTGTTAATTCAACAACAGGTGAATTACCATTCACACTGTGGCATGGTACAAAACCTGATTTAAGTTACATGCACACATTTGGAGCACCAGCATGGGTGCATATCCCTACACAACTTAGACACAAAGGACAGCATAGAGCTAAAAGATTAATTTTTGTAGGATATACATCTAATCATAGATCTTATAGATTCTGGGAACCAGGTACATCTAGAGTTTACACCAGTGCTAGTGCAAAATTCCTAGAACATGTAGGATGGAATAGATTAGAGCAAGATTTAAATAATGAAGTATTTATTGAACCCTACAAAAGGCAGAAAGATGAGATTAGCTATAAGAAGAGTCCAATTAAAGAAGAAGTCCACGAAGAGCAAATAGGACCAGAACAAGAGGAAATAGTTGATCAGGAAGAGTTACATGATCAAGAACAATTAATAGAGGAAAGTCCACCTGTAAGTCCTATAATACCTAGACGTACTACACGTGTAACTAGACCACCTGATAGGTATCAAGCAAGTATAGTTTGCCAAGTAACTAAAGTTCCAACTAGTGTAGATGAACTTAGGATGTATCCTGCTAAGGATCAGGAGAATTGGCAAGAGGCAATGAAAAAAGAACTAAATTCTTTAAAGGTAATGAAAGTGTATGAAGATGCCAAATTACCTCCAGGAGAAAAATCCATTGGGTGCAAATGGATATTTAAAGTAAAAACTGGAAATGATGGGACTGTTACCCATAAAGCTAGGTTAGAAGCTCAAGGATTTAATCAAACTGCATCTGATTACGATGAAGTTTTTGCGCCAAGCCTTAAAGCTACATCTTTAAGAACAGCATTAGTGTGGGCAGCTAAGAAAAACTATGTCATTAACCATTTAGATGTAGAAACTGCTTATCTACATGCACCATTGCAACACACTATATATTTAAGGAAACCAATTGGCATACATGAAAATAAAGTGAATAGTAATGATTGTTGGAAACTCAAAAAGAGTCTTTACGGGTTGAAACAATCTGGGTTTGAGTGGAACCAATATATTGTGAAAGAGTTAAACAATATAGGTTTTAAATCTGGTTTAGCAGATCCGTGTGTGTTTAAAAGAGAAAATAATGGAACGGTGTCATTATTGTTATTATTTACAGATGATATTGCTTTAATAACTAAGACTAATAATGAAGCTAATGAAATTATATCATTATTAGCCAAAAAGATAAAAATAAAGCATTTAGGTGAAATTAAAAGGTATCTAGGATTGACAATAAATAAAACAAATAATGGTTTTAAGATATCTCAAGAAGATAAAATTTGCCAATTAATTAAAACTTATAAGATGGAACTTTGTAAACCGGCAAAGACTCCAATGAGTCAGGAAGTTTGCCAAACTAATGATCAAAGTCCCAAATTTGATAAGTCCATATATCAATCTTTGATTGGTAGCTTATCATATATAAGCAATTGGTCAAGGCCAGATATAGCTTATAGTGTAAATCAGCTGGCACGCTTTAATTCAGATCCAAAAGAATGTCATTGGAAATCCTTAAAAAGAATATTGAGATATCTTAAGGGAACAATAAACCATGCATTATATATAGAACCAAAGGGTGATTTGAGTCTTAGTGCTTATGCAGATGCAAGTTTTGCAACTGATATAAACACTAGAAAATCAACATCTGGTATGGCTATATTATTTGGTAAGACACTAATAGGATGGAGGTCAATCAGACAACAGCATATTAGCTTATCTACCATGGAAGCTGAATTTTCATGTCTGTCATTATTATGCACTGACTTGATTTTCTACAAACAGTTGTTGATGGACATGGGTATAACTGTAAAAGATTCCATTATGGTGTATGAGGATAACCAAGCAGCTATAAAGTTAGCTACTAGTATTGCTGTAAAAACTAGATCAAAACATACTGACCTAAGATATTTGAATGTAAGAGAATCAGTGAAAAATGGACTAGTAAAATTGGAATACTGCATGTCAGAAGAAAACATTGCAGACCAATTTACAAAAGCTCAAGGAGCAACTAAGTTTAAAGAAAGTTGCGAAAAATATTTTCTAAAGATGTAAATGATTCATAGTTATTATGTAACCTAAAAGGGGAGAATGTTAGGGATAACATTGTTCACCCTAACTGGTTTAGGTGAAATAATAACTATGAATCATAGTTAGTGTATGTTAATGTGTATGCAGCTTTAACTGTGAAATAGCAATTAAAGGAGTGGCTATGAAAACAATATAAAAGTTGCAAGTCTACAGCTTGTTCGCTCTCTCTGGCTTTGATGATCCCTGATTACTGCTTGGAATCAAGACTGCATTGCTCGAACGGGAGAGACAACAAAGGACTGATTTTGTAAGTGAACTGACATAGGATATTGCTGATAAATAGAAGCCGTCCTTTCACACGAAGCCAAACTGCACTGAAAGCCTCCAACACAAGAACAGAGTGTTGCCAGCCAATCAAAGCCACAAAACAGACAGAAGAAGCCAGAAACACCAATCAATCAAACTCCAAGTCCAGTGAACACAGACCCAGGCTCCTAGCCAGTCAGAATGGACCAGCCTCGAATTTGAAACCAAAAGCTGTGAGACACACATCCATACAGAAGCCTGATGATGGCAGATGAGATTCTGCTGAAACGTTGCTACAACTTTAACAACACTACAATGATGTGGGATAATACCCGAGAGAAGCTAAACAGCACACATGTAAGTTTTTTAAGCTTTCGCTTAATATATGTTTTTTTAAGCTTTTGCGGGTACTTACATGTGTGCTGTTCAGCTTTCTTCAGGTATTATCCCACGTCATTGTAGTGCTTTTAAAGTTGTAGCAATGTTTCAGCAGAATCTCAGCTGCCATCATCAGGCTTCTGTATTGAGAATTGTATTCTGTATCAATACAGAAGCCTGATGATGGCAGATGAGATTCTGCTGAAACATTGCTACAACTTTAAAAACACTACAATGACGTGGGATAATACCTGAAGGAAGCTGAACAGCACACATGTAAGTACCCACGAAAACTTATATATATATATATCTGCATATACAACCAGGTTGGTGTAGTAGTTAAGACACTGGAAATTTCTGAATTCTATTCTTGCCTCAGGCACAAAGCTAGCTGGGTGACCTCAGTCTGCCTGACAAAACTGTTGATCCCAAGATTGCAAAACTCTACTTAGTTCCTTCCTAATAAGCATCTTTTATAATGCTTCTAGAATTCTATACATAAGAAGAAACTCAAAGTGAATATATGCATAAGATACATCCAAAAGTCCACAAAAACAGAGTTAAGTTACATTTCTCTTTTCTGATGTAATCTTTTAAGCATTCCTCAGTTTCTTCTCAAAAAAAGCCCATTTTCTCGGACCTTACTTTTGCTTTTTGCAAAACCCACATCTTATTTCTTAGAGGAAAGAAGCCCTTACATTATGTAAAGTCATGGAACTTGATTTCCATTTTAGAAAATGGAGAATACAAGAAATGGCTGTAGTAATGCTTTATTGTCTCTTTAAAAAAAGGAATAGAAACGGAAAACACTTCTATTCTCAAAAATACCTCCAGTTTATACCTTTCCAATTCTATTTAGTCTTTCAGGAAGTAGGGCTACTGACACAGGGATAGGGATTTGTTCTAAAGTCCAACATATGGCAGAGAAGCTAATTTTTTCACTTGCCCTAATTGGTAAATTAGGTAAAGTCAATTGGTGAGATGGATGGCACAGAAATGTGATGGATGGGTATGTGTGGGGAAGGAAATGTAACTTAGTTCTCTGTTTAATTGGACTTTTGCATATCTTATGCCTATCAGCAAATTCCCTTTGAGTTTCTGCTTACATTCCAGAATTCAAGAAAAATTAAAACTGATGGCAATGATGAATGGCTTGATTTCCAGATCATGATTAAAATGTGGAAACCTAGTTAGAGCAGAAGTCTTCATTAACTTTTCCTCTTTACTATGATTGCTAACAATTATGATAAACTCTACAGTTGTAACTAGTTATTGCTCCATCTAAATCACCTTTCAGTACTCAGTGAACAGTGCCACCTGATGTCTTAACATGAATTTGCAGTTTTGAAAAAAATCCAAGGCACCCTAAGCGTACCAATTTATTGAGCTGTATAAACCATTGAGAGGCGCCCTTTACAAACTCAAAATGCCAAGATACTGCCCCCTCGCCAATGCTGTTTCAAGGGCTTCTGCATGTATGTGGATGATTTGGACAACACTTTGGCTCAGACAAGAGTCAACAATCAACAATAGCAATAGAAATGTTGATGAAGATCTCAAAGTAGATCTTTATCAACAATTTATCAACAATAGCAAATAGAAATGTTGTTGATGAAGATCTCAAAGTAGCAACATCAAGCTCTGCCATTGTTGTATGACTTGCTTAACAACTGAGGCTGGCTGACTTGCCAATGTGAGGGACAAATTTTAATTTATATAGAAAGAAATAGATACCTGTTGCTGACTCAGTTTGATGTACCTAATGTTCGTTAGCCTATCATTCAAACTTTCAGCTCAGCATGGTGTTAGATTAAAAACATCCACACTTGCAATATAAATTCTTATCTGTTACAAATTAATGTATACTTTGCAACCTATCTTCCTCAACCATATAAAATTGTCCAGGCATAATTTTCAGCAGAAACAGAAAGAAGCATGCATAGACATTTTTTTCAGATTATAGGAAAGCAATTATTTATAAAGTGTAAGTTAATAGAGAGCCTCCAAACCTTTAATATAAAAACACCTAAAGAGATTTAATTTCACATGAATGTGCAAATGTTCACACTGAAATAAAGTTTGTTTCTTTTGAAAGCAAGACTGTTCATAGCAAAATTCTTCTCCCCAAAATATGTCAATGAATTTTTTCTACTTCAATTATCAAAAAATACAAGAGAAATGTTGTTTCCCAGGCATTCTTCTAAATGGATCAAATCAGGGGATTTCAGAGTAGGATTTGATACCTGCGGAGGTTCATAGATGGCAGAAACCTCAGCTCGTATACCCAGAGGAATGTCTTTATGTTCTGTGTATCTCCCATATAGATATCCAAAATGTTGATTTCCTGTTTTTCTCCAGAAGTCCAAGAAACGATCTGCAATTGTATGGTTCTCAAACATGATATTATCCACATGTCTATATTTCTGCCATTTGAAAAAAAAACATAAAACCATAATTAAACACTTCCCCTTATCAGAATCAGTAGAATTTAATATAGTCATAAAACTGCAGGTATTAGCCTGCTTTTAACTCAGCTTGCTTCATTTAGAGTTATGGTAAGCCAAAATTCTTTTGATGAACAGCATATTGTTTGATCATTCCCACTTGGTTGCTTCTGCTAACAGAAGTAGTTGAACAATGGCAACTGTATCCATGAAGAAAAAACTTCAGCTTGTTTCTCTTCTTTTATGCTATGTTAGCTAGGGAGGTTCACGAATTGCAGAAACCTCAGCTTGGATTCTTAGAAGGTATCTTTATATTCTACATACTTCACAAATAAATATCCAGAATTTCTCTTTCTACTTCTCTCTGGAAGTCCTGCTTCAACTATATGATTCTCAAAGATATTACTTACAAATTTGTAAGCCATAGTTCAACAAAGAATTTAGTTAACTGTGATTTCTGAATGTGGCCAATTATTTCTTACACATTCACAGATCTTCACTTTTTCCAATATTTTTGGGTCCATAGACACATTTTGTATTTTAAGTTGTTGCTTTATACAACATAGTATAATGACTGATATACACCTTGAATGGCCTGCAAAAATTCACTGTTCCAATAAAACATTTATTTAATACAAAAAGACACCATCGAGTCATTGTTGTAACAATCCTTTATCCTGCAGCAATCCTTATTCAACAGGAGCAAGAACACAACTTTTGAATACCACAATTTCAAAAGGACTCCTTGCATAATGAATTATCAGAATACACCTCTAATTTATACCAATAGTAGAAGTAAATTTCCAGACATTCAATTCTAACTTTCTCTATGGAATCCCAATCATGGTCTATGGGCACTCTGACATAACAATTAAAAAAAAACACCTGTCCATGTGTCACTGTTCTGCTTTTCATCACAGTCCTAGGCAATTCCTAGTACTTTACACTTGTAGGATGATCCCAGCTTACAGGCTTTCTTTTTTGTTGATCTTGATGGCTTAGTACAATTCAAACAAGGCCTGGGACTGACCCACATTTTAAAAACAAGTTCCTAAGAATATCTTCTATGTCGCTCTTGAATTTAAAAGCACTCTAGGGAAATAAAACATTTGTTGAAGGCTAACAATGTAATGTGTCAAAGCCTTCCAATACTCTTTTGAAAAAGAAATAGTAGGGAGAAAGGAAGCACTTACTTGACTATTTCTGTACCTTTTCAAAATTACTGTATTTTTCAAACAATAAAACACACTTTTTCCACCCCAAAATGTGGGTGGAAATGTTTGTGCATCTTATAGAGTGAATGCTGCAGCAGGGGGGAGGGGTATTCCTCCTGGAATACTGTTAATCAGCTGTTATAGGTGGTGGGGATTGGTGGTGGCGGCAGCAAACAGTGATCGGTGGCAGCAATCTGTACCACCTAGAACAGCTGGTCAGCAGTATTCCAGGAGGCCGATCCAACTGCCAATCAGCTGCTCGGTAGCAAAGCCTCCAGCATTCCCTGGTAGCAGCAGGAACTCAATTTAGTTAACAGGTGGTGGGTGCAATGGAGCGGAGCCCTGACGAGCCATGTGCTGAGGCTGCGATAATGTGGTGAAGCTGACCAGGCTGTTTGCTGCAAGAAGGCTAGCCAGATGAATACCGGATGGATGGATGCTGGGAGGCAAAGGCAGATTTTTTTTTTCTTGTTTTCCTCCCAAAAGCTAAGTGCGTCTTATAGTGCAAAAAATTCTGGAGCGTCTTATAGTGCAAAAAATATGGTAACTTTTCCAGCCATCACACTCACACTCCAAAAAAGAGTAAACTGTTTGAAATTAAATGTGAACCCCAGAATAATATTATAGGAAAACTTCTCAGATTGTATGGACCAGAAAAGATTAAAACTTTGCTTCCTTAATGTATTGGTTAATGTGCCCAGGCCTGAAACTTTGGTCAGTATTAATAATGTTGAAGAAAACAAACAAAAAGTACAAATCCTGGTTAACCCATTTACCTAAACAATAGGAAAGGCTTCTTGGATTCAGATATAAAGATCACATTTAGATATTATTGAAAACAATGTATTTTTTTTAAATGTTAAATTAATTATAAAAAAGCTTCATCCTGTTTGGTCATTCTGAATTGGCTTCTTCTGTAAATAAGCATGAATAAACAAAGACAAACAACTGAGACTCTATCCTTGCAGTCCTTAGATGTATCTACAATGAAGCAATATTTTTATAGAGGCAGTCTAGTCTATTTCAGTGTGGAAATGGATTTGGCATCTTTTTGGTAACTTTTGGTTGAAACATGTCTTTGCTCTAATGCATTTGGAATTGCTAATTATAGTTCATAAATTTAAATCTCCTTGGACATTGCAGGGCTTCAAAATTACAAAGTATTATGTTATTGCTAAAGGGTCCTGAAAATGCTACACAAGTTATTAAACAAGGACCTATACAAAACTCAATCCTGTCTTTTGCTTATCTAGCATTATCTAGCTTATCTATCAGGAAAACAGCGAATAGGCAGCATGGTGGCCCAGCTTAATCCATCTTCTTCAGTACCATTAACAATTAAACCACATATTACCTTTTTTTTTGTATCTATCCCCTAGAGTTTTGGGGTATCTTTTTTATACTACCCCTTCTACAGCTCTAAAGGCTCAAAATCTACTGCTATTATATAATTGAAATTTGTCATGGTGGTCTTTCACTTCATTTAACAGGATAACAGTTGGAATTTAAAATTTCTGCAATTTCTCCTATGTATGATTTCTTCCATTTATAAGGAATCTATCAGATACAAATATTGCTTTATCTTCCTATATGAGTGCTAAAAGTTTATCGCCAAGCAGCTGCCAAACACTGTCTAAACTCTCCTGGCTATTCCTTCCCAAAACAAAGATCATAGCAAGAACTTTCACCATCATCTTGAAAAGCTAGCTTTTATTATGGGTAATACTCATCTTACCTGCCTGTTGAGTGTGATAGCACTTGGCTGGCACTTGGTACAGATTCCTTCTGGCCATGGAGGATGCCCCTCACATCCAGATTTAATTTTGCAGCTAATATTTTCAAGAGCAACAAACTTCCCTCTAAACAAAAGAAGAAACATGCTTAATATCTTTAAAAAATAACAACCACCAATAAACATACAGAAGACATCCTGCCAGAAGATGCCACCAGACTCTACAACTATATGCAGTCTGCATATAACTCCCTAATCCTAATTGTAAACTGGCCGGGAGTGGGGGGAAAGAGAGGAGAAACAGCAGTTCAATGCAAAAACCAACCTGCCTCTTCTCTCATTTACACTGGTGTTAGCAAACATATCAAATATGCAAATAACAGCTAACACAGTATGATCAACATAGACACTGTAAACATGAGAAACATCCGTTGCAGATTCACAGCATAATAAAAATAAAGATGTTTTAACATTTGCTACCTTCTATGCACAGAATACTTTTTATGAGAAATCACCATAAAAAGATATGCACGTGACAGATTAATGGAAAGATTGTGCTTCTAGGACAAGTTTTTTTTTATTCTGACCTCTGGTGATAATATGACAAAAACACTAGATTTGTTACCCCCTCCTCAAAAATGTCTTTGCTGCATTAATGTATAGGTCTAAAAATTAAAATTCATCTCAGCCCAATATAATGAACTTATTTAAAAGTGATGTTACTATTTAAAGCCAATTTGTTTTTGCCCTATCATTTTCTACTTTTTCAGATTTTGCTATCTATGTCATCTTTCTACTCTCCTGCAGTAGGTACCAAGTTTCTTACTTGTCTGCACCTCCGGTCAGTTTCCTGATGTAGGCATGGAATGACATATGCTTCACGGGAGGTTCCAGATGGTTTAAATAATCCTCATCAAAAGGCTGCCAAGAACCCACATACACAAAGGAAAACCAGGTCAGACACCTGCTTGACAATACATTGATCACCGTACAAATGGATATTTTAGTTTGAATACTCTGCTGGCATTCAATGTGGAAATAATTAGGCAATGTTATACTCTTTTTCCATAGCAATTACTATTCTGACAGTAATAGTGGAGTCCTTTCTTCTCCCTCCCCCGCAAGTTAAAATATTTTACTCTTGTACAAAATAGCTTTTGAAACCCAACCTGTTTCATGGATGTAATATTCTTGTTTTTTTAGCTTACAGGGCTAAAAACAAAGCTAGAAGATTCTAGCAGAGGTCACCTAGCTAACTGAAGAATCTGCACACAACTAAAAATGATTAAAAGGTTATTATATAAGTCATTAATAAAAACAGTGCAGGATATAAGTATACCTCCCCCCCCCAAATAAGCAGCTTTTAGCTGTAACTTTTAAAAAGGAAAAAAATCTACTTCCAATATAAGTGGAAAATACCAACTGCATACGCTTTCTTGCAACTTGTAACATGAAATAGTATATCCTGTTAAAATCACTACTGCAAAAAGCCAGATTTCAAAAAAACAGATAAATCCAAGTTTTGATTTGACAGGTATATCCAAGGGTCCAATTTTGCCTCTTTAACCATTATCAGCACACCTGGGATACATTAAACTTTCAACAACATCCTCTCTACTGACGCCATTAAAGCAACTTTATACATCAAGAAAACTTTTACCTTGTAAAGTATTACTATAATAGCTTTCACTTATCTGCTTACCTCTAAAGGTACACAATGTACACATTTACCCAATGGACCATGTCGACATCTGTGTAAAGAGAACATCAGCAGCTAAATTTACTGGCAAAAACAGAAAAGCACTCTATTTTGTAAAGTTTTACAGATTAATACTTAACACAGTTTCATAAATTAATACAGGCCCAACAGACTGGAGCTTCCATTGATAAGCAAAGCAGACATTAAGCAAAACATCATGTGACTGCACCCCTCAGCAATATCAGTTCCATGTTGCAGTTGTTAGGTCGGGACCCAGCAGTCATTAGGTGAGGACTCATGTTTCTCCTGCCTTGCTGGGTTGTTTTTGTTTCAACTCTTTCCACCTGCCTATTTATGCACTATGTCTGTCTTTGTGGTCATCCCGGCACTCTGCATTCCTGCTATCCCAGATGATCTTCACCATTTTCTTCTGCTTCTGCCTGCTACTGACAAAGTCTTCAGAAGGTCTCAAAAAGCCAGCAGCTGCCTTGCAATGGGCCAGGCCAGGCATACCTCATCAACAGAAGAAGGCAGCAAAGGTCAACTGGTGTGGTAGAGAGGGGCTGCTGAATGCAGGGCAATGGGGATGCATAGGGAAGCAGAATGCAAGGTCAAAAGGACAAGGATGAAGAGAAGACAGATGAGTAAGTGAAGTTGAAGCACACCTTGTGGTCCTCAATGTGAACAGGCTGTCAGGTATCTTAAGATCATGTGACTGTTGGAGCATTTCAATGGTTCGATGGTCATCAGCTAAGAGTTACTATGCTGATTGCCAACTACACTAAAATTGTTCCCTAATTTCGGAATGTAATTATGGAGAGCGCTGATAAGATACAATGCCATTTTTACTAATAATAGAATAGACAGACAGATTGGTTATACTGTTGTAGAAAAGATCCAGAGCACCATGTTCCATTTCCATCTATTTAAGGAGGCAATGGACTATTATTCAATATAAAAAGTCAGGCATAAATTCAACAAAAGAGATTTTTTGCCTATGATGTTTCATGAGCACTTTTTGCAAAATCACAAAACTGCCAACAATACTTCACTATTCAAAGGTTTTTGATTTTTGATCTTCACTGAAGCAATCATTCCAATACATGGAAAATTACATAAAGGGGCGATGTAGACCTATCTAACCTTAAAAGAAATAACACATTATAAAAGTTGAAATCAGATTCTTATAATAGTTACTAATAATAGAGATCTCCTCTAAAATGTATAGCTATACTACAAAAGTAGCCTTCTGGTGGTCACAAAACCATTTTCTCAGACAGACACTAACTACTACAATGTTCTCAGCGTAGCCTGTGAAATAATATATTTCATGTCTCTTTAAAGATTCCAGCTGGGAACAAAATGGTTATCAAAAGCAGTTCTGAACTGCTCAATATATCTGAGAAATACTAAAGCATGTGCCATCTCTGAAGTTCTGAAGTTTTACAGGTGCAAAAGATTTGGAAGATAAAAACCAAGCAAACTGTCTACAGTCATGTCCATACCTTCTTGATATGACGTCTCCTAACTGGCTAAAGCCCATGTCACACTGCACCAATGGATGGAAAGAGGATGTAAAACGGAGAGAAACACTTGCCATCCGTTGGTTAACGCGATTCATCCGTTCTGTACTCACTGCCTCCGTTTTTCATCCTCTCTATCCATCCAGCATCCGTCGACTGAGGTTCCATCCGCTCAAAAAGTTTTGAGCTGCTCAAAACTTTTTGAGCGGAAAATGTATCCAACGCGTCCGTTCTGCATCTGCAACGCATACGGGGAACATCCGTTCTACATCCGTTGTCATCCATTACATGTCCGCTATATCCGCTAGGCATCCGCTGCGCATCCGCACAACTCAAATCCGCTCCAGCGGAAAATGGACACAGGGAGGAAGCGAAACGGATGCGGAACGGACACAAAGCGTTAGTAGCACGGACGGAGAAAGGATGAAAGTGGATGAAGCTCACATACAAAGCATTTAAAATGGAAAAAATGTTCGCAGAGGGGACCTATCTCAGATATTAAGGATGTCTAGAGGATGCCTAGAGGATGCAAAAGGACACATAGTGGAAAACCTATATTGCCTATAAAAAGGGGGAGGAACTCACCTGGATCTCACTTTCAGTCCAGCAGCCCTGCTGTGCAGACCTCTTCAGCCTTCATCTGGCTCTTGCTCTTCCACAGCATCCATTGATGTCCACCATGGATCGGAACACACTCCTTTTGGTAGCCACCATCGTTCTGCAACAGTGCAAAGCCATCTACAGGCTCTTTCAACTGTTCTACGGGAAGAAAAGGTGGCATCCAAGAAGTGTCCGGGTCGGATCGGGAGAAGAGCAGAGTACGGACTGTACAACAAGCTGATGGTGGAGCTGAGGAACGAAGACCCTCGTGCATTCCAGAACTTCATGAGGATGCCTCCAACCATGTTTGATGAAGTTGTGGAGCGGCTGAGACCCAGATTGACCAAGCAGAGCACCAACCTCCGGCCCAGCCTGGACCCTGGGCTCAAGGTGGCACTCACTCTGCGCCACCTGGCCTCAGGGACCACCTACAGGAGCATGCAGTACGGCTGGTGAGTGCCACACAACACCATCAGCATTGTGGTCAGAGAAGTGGTGCAGGCCATCATCGAAGAATACCTGGAGGAGCTCCTCCAGTGCCCCTCCACTGAAGAAGGCTGGAAGAAATTTGCAGAGCAGTGGTATCAGAGGTGGAACTTCCCCCACACTGTTGGAGCCATAGATGGCAAGCATGTGGCCTGCAAAGCTCCACCCAACTCAGGGTCCAATTATTTCAACTACAAGGGCTTCTTCAGTATCATCCTCTTCGCCATGGTCGATGCTGACTACAAGTTCATGTACATCGATGCTTCAGGCAATGGGTCAGCTTCAGATGCCCAGGTATACAATGCCAGTGACCTCAAGGAGGGGCTGGAACGCAACCTCATCCTGGGCTTCCCAGATCCAGACCCCCTGCCCAACGACACGCAAGATGTGCCCTACTTCATCATGGGGGATGACGCCTTCTCCCTCACAACCTACCTCATGAAGCCCTACACTTCCAGACTCCTCACCCCTGAAGAGAGGATCTTCAACTACAGGCTGTCCAGGGCAAGGCGGGTGGTGGAGAACGCCTTTGGCATCCTGGCCAACAGGTTTCAGGTACTTCTCACCACCATGCAGCATCGCCCAGAGACCATGAGGAGGATCGTGGAAGCTTGCTGCATCCTGCACAATCTCATGCGCACCTGCTACCCAGTCTTGCAGAACATGCTCGTGTACCTCCAACATGGCAATGGGGACATGGAGCCTGGGGAATGGAGGCAAGGGCGAAACCTGATCGACACTGAGGATGTGCAAGGCCCCAACAGAGCTTAACGTGAAGAAGCAGCGCAACCTCCTGAGACACTGGTGCAACTCCCCAGCTGGAGCAGTGGAGTGGCAAGACAGGATGATAGATGATTAATGGATGCTTCCTTCAGCCTGTCTCATCACACTGATGAGATTGGGCCATGTATGTTGGGTGGGCCGACAATGAACAGGGCATTTAATAAAGAGCTGTGTATGTTGACATGTGTAGATGATTGATTACATTATTATTGATAATAAAGGGCCCTAGGTGTGGCACCTGGGAGGGTGGACCATCCAGTCCCACTATGCTTGCACTGGAGGTTTATCTATCCCACAGCTATTACCCATCCCAAAGGTATCCCTGCCCATCCCACTGCTATCCTTACCCATCCCACAAGCATGCAAAGGCTTAAACCATTTCTAAAAGTTTCCACCAAGACTTTATTTAATAAAATAAATGAAGCAAGTGTGTGAAGCAAAGATAATCTTTATTAATAACAAGCTGTAAAAGAAAAATGACCCAAGTCAAGTGTCCAAAGCAAAAATAAAGTCAACAGGTAGCCACCCAGCATCTGGCACTCTTCTTGGTCACTCGGAGGGGTGCCCAGTCTCAGGGGTGAAGGGTCCAGGTGCTGTGGAAGTGGCTGCTGCTGGAGTGCTGGTCTGAGGCGTCATTGGGGTGCCTGGCCCTGAGAGGACAACAGGGGACGGTGTGTTGAGGAAGCTCTCAGACAGCTGGCTAAGCCCCGTGATGTTGAGAGCCCCTTCCTCCATGACATGGGGTGTCAGCCCCAATACCGATGACAGATGTACTGAGGCCGGGCTTGGCTGTGGGGTGGAGGAAGGAGCAGTGTAGTGGGGCTGCCTGGTCTGCAGCTGGGTGAGGACTGGCGTCAGTGGCATCTGTGGCGTGGGTGGCATCTGTGGCATGGCTGGCATCGGTGGTATCAGTGGCACCGGTGGGTCCGATGTACCTGTGCCTGGACTGGGAAGGGCTGCCTGTGCTGCTGGACCTCCTGGTAGCCATAGCCTTGGTAGGGGAGGGCCTGTGGAAAGCCTTGGAAGGGCAGTGACATCACCTGGGGTGGAGGAGCAGGCCTGGACTGGGTGGGAGCAGGTTCATCTTGGTCTGGAGGATTGTGAAGAAGATCGGTGATCCTGTCCTTCACCACCTGGTACTGGGGTTCCGACATGTTCATGAGGGTCTGGTTGACATAGGTGAGGAAGGGCTTGCGGTTGGAGGATGGGTGTCGGTGTGTACCAGCTGAGAGAGGAGATCTACGCTGCTATCTATGCTATCTCCAGCAGGACAGTGTGGCTCTGCCCCTCCGGTTTGCCTCTCTGCCTTTCTGTGGAGGTGGAGCTGGGGGTGGATGCGGGTTGGGCTGTGGTGGAAGTGCCGTCTCCTTTCTCCCACTGCGTCAAGGGGTCCTCCACACGCTCCGCCATGGGTAGTGCAGCTGTCGGGGGGGTCTCCATCGTGGCACGCTCCACAGATACCTGCCTGGACACAGGAACTGACTCTTTGCCAGAAGAGGACTGGCTTTCAGCAGGCTGCCTGAGAGAGAGGGTTGTGAGAGGGGCTGCTCCTCGGTGGCGGATCTCACCCTCCAAGAAGCTGCACTTGGCCATCACATAGGTCTCTCTGTCCATCAGCTTGACCGCGGCCTGGCCAGATTTCTTGAGGTGCAGCTTTCCGTACCAGGTGTGCATGTGCTTCCACCAGCCGAGGAGCACCTCTGAAGTGTAGCCCAGGCTCTCCGCCTTCTCTCTCCAAGCAGCCTGCTTCCTTTTGGTGTCTCGATAGAGCCTGTGTCCCTTCCGCCATAGATACTTGTTCTGCCTCAGCCACTCCAGCACCTCCTCCTCATGTTCCTCTTCTATGTTGTATTGCCTCCTCTCCCGTTCACGCGTCTGCATCTTCCTCCCTTTGGCAGGGCCATATGGGCACTCATCAGAGGGGCTTCGAGGTTGTAGGGGCTGCTCCTCCACACCACTACCAGCAGCAGCAGCAGCAGGACCAGGAGCACCAGCAGGACCAGGAGCAGTGCCAGCAGAGTAAGCACCAGCAGGACCAGCAGGACGAGGAGCAGCGCCAGCAGAGTAAGCACCAGCAGAAGCACCAGCACCAGGAGCAGCGCCAGCAGAGTAAGCACCAGCAGAAGCCCCAGCACCAGGAGCAATGCCAGCAGAGTAAACACCAGCAGAAGCACCAGCACCAGGAGCAGTGCCAGCAGAGTAAGCACCAGCAGAAGCACCAGCACCAGGAGCAGTGCCAGCAGAGTAAGCACCAGCAGAAGCACCACCACCAGAAGCAGCATCAGCATCAGCACCACCACCAGAAGCAGCATCAGCAGAGTAAGCACCAGCAGAAGCACCACCTCCAGAAGCAGCATCAGCAGAAGCACCACTCCAGAAGCAGCATCAGCAGAAGACCCAGCACCAGAAGATCAAGCCCGGGCAGCAGAAGCCCCAGCAGAAGCAGAGTCAGGGCCAGAGGGTGGCCCTGTCCCTCTTGCCAGGGCTGGCAGCAGATGGCAGAGGCTTCCGTTTCTTCCCCATGGTTGTTGGGTTGCTGGCTGGCTGGCTGACTGGCTGGCTGGCAAGCTGTGTCTGGAAGCAGGTCTTTCCTCTGAATGGTGACCTGCTTGGGAGCTGCTTTCCTTTATATCCGCGGGGCTGACACAATGCATCCTCCCCGCATGCGCAGTGAACGCTAGGCATCCGCTAGGCTTCCGCTCTGCATCCGCTTCATCCGCTCGGCATCCGCTGTGCATCCGCTTCATCCGCTCGGCTTCCACTCTGCATCCGCTCTTTCCGTTCCACGTCCACTTTGTTGCATTCCCCCGGAAGCCTTGCGGATGTGCCATCCGCTTCCATCTGCTAGGCTTGCATGGAGCATCCGCTTTCCATCTGCCCTACGTCCTCCCCCCGTCCGTTCCTTTCCGTGTTGTCCGCTCTGGTTATGCAAATTTTTGCCCCTTTTGAGAGCGGATAACAACGGATGGAACATTTTTCTCGTCTGCTGTGTCCTTTTTACAAACGTTTTGCATCCGTCGGCCAGTGTGACAGGGCCTTTAACAACAAAGTATCTTTGTGACCTTTCTGTAATTCAGTGTTGTTTTTCCCTTGCTTACTTGTAGAAGCTCAAGTATTTCAAAACTACAATAATTAGAAGGACATGAAGACTATTATGAAATCCAGCCCCAGCTTCGATTCCAAACAAATATATTTTTACTTAAAGGTAACATCTGTAATATTTCTAACTTGAATAAGACATTTAGCATTGATAAATTATCAATTTTGCTCTTGCACAGGCATAAACCACCCTATATTTGTTTATGGCAATTTCAAATCTTCCATGTTGTTGATGTTTCGGATGCACAATTCTAAGCATGCTTTAAATGTACAATTAAATTAGAAATTTTCTTCAAACTAATCAGCCATCCAGTGTCTTCCTCAGCAAGACCCAGAAGGTTTGCAGTGGATGATCCAGTGAGGCTACTGCCTATGTTTACGGCCTAAAAATGTTGCAGTTGTCACTTCAGAAGCTTCTTCCTCATAATTCATAATGTTAAATCAAGGGCTTCTGTATGTTATCTGACTAAATAGTTCTCATTCTCCTTTGCTGCTGTTACTAGAAATCTAGTTAGTCCAACCACAATGATTAAATTCAAGACAGGCAGGACTTTTACTGAGAATACTGGAATTCTGAATAATCAATTGTATTTAATAAAAGCAAGTCAAGATAAAACTACATGCTTACAGCTCTTGCAAAATTTAAGTTTGGCTAAAATAAGAAGCTACTCCATATTTTACCCAGACTTGGTTGAAATTATTCATGTCTACTATTATTACGTTTACACTTTAGATTTAAGGACATAGGCCAAATTGTGGCACTCCAAGATTTTAGATGGAAACAAATTGATTACTCAAGTAGTAAGCTACAATATTATTTCATTATGTGCTTTTAACAAATGATTACTAAGATGCACTTAGTAATTCTACAAAGCACTAAATGATTTGAAGGTCAGGTAAGTCTAACAATTAACATGGATCAGATCTTTTCAATGACTGTCAGTGTTCTTTATGAACAATAATGTATATTTTTTAAAGGAATAAGAATACAAATCTGTCTGAGGCTTTCTGAGAATTTCAGAGCAGATATTTACTGAACAATATATAGTCATGTATTCATTGCCATACAAAGACAAAACTATCAAAATAGTATGAGGCTGAATTTCCTACAAAGCCAGTATCATTTTTCCCCATGGCCTGTTCTGGAGATCAAAACATCAATTTTCCAGATTTCTAAAGAAAGAATCCATTTTTGAGTTGTTCCACATAAGCAGTGCTGAAACATGTAGAATCTTAGTTATTATCAACCCATCTCAGAGAACTAAATTACTACCAAATTGTGGGGAAATGCTTCAAAATGAATTGACATGGGATTACTTTAGTTACCTTTGAGAATGGGAAATAGAGAAGGAAAAGAAGGAAACAAACAGCAAACTGTGAAGAATTTTGTGGAATAAGAAAACACAATGATATTTACAATTGCTGGTCTCTGCTTCTATAAATTTTCCCATCCTGTTTTATTAGATACTGATCAATTTCATCTTCTACCACCTGAGGAACACCTAGTGGACGTATTCCTTGAGAAATTGAGGTATCCATGTTCTCAGAGGAAGAGCCAGGTGTGTTCGATGGAAAAAGAAATAGCATATCTCCATGTCTGCAAAAAATATATATATATATTAGAAAAAAATGGAAGAACTGTTACAGAATTATCAATTTCAGAATGATATTCAATTACATCTATTTTACTTTGGAAGTACACGGGGATTTTAGGTAGACAATCTGTGCAGGATTGGCAATTGTACAGATTATAGATTTCACTATACCATCTTTTCCATTTACAGAAAGGAGATGAAACTGAAGCATTCTACAAAAAAATTGAGACAATCTTCTCTGAACTCTTCTTTCTTCTAAGCTATTAGGACCTTCTTCCGAACTATTCTGGATGGTGCCTCAACTTTCTGAAACTACAGACATAATCAAGCAAACAATCTTTCCATTCTTGCAACTGACTTTCCTGTGAGAAAAATTCAGATCAAAGGAAAACTGGATCTAAACCCAAAGTGATTATTTACTTGCAAGTAAGTTTCCCTGAGTTAAATTGAAGTTACTTTGAGATATATGCACAGAGGAGTGCCATTTAAGAACTTTCCAGTTTTTACATCATTTCTTTTTATCTCATGACAAATAACACTGGCTCTTTTGAAGCTGTATTTTTCTGAGATGTCATTTCCCAAAGAGCCATTTTTTTTATAATGGTAGCAAAAGGACTACCATCTCCCCATCCTATTCAATATAAGAACAGACCAAGAAAAGAATAGTTCTAAACAGCTTCAGATTTCTGCTTTTTTCCTCCTACAATTATTGGCAAGCTGCCAAACACTAGTAGAATAAGGATGATCCACAAGGGAAATGATGAGTAACCTATTCTACCAAGGTTAGCTTTTCTTCTCAGAACAGAAACATCAAGAGTTGATGGAGAAACCAATTAATTGCCTGTTCCAAATAAAAAGTACCTTCAAGGGAAATGGAGCAGTCTCCTCCTCTTACGTTTTACGTAAGTGAGGTTTTGTCTCGTTTCAATTGGCATTTAGGAATTAAACATGCAATGCCATTATTTTAATAGCTGCTATTTTAATTGTAATAATGTATCATCCAAATTGGGTTAGCAATATATAAATATGCATAGTATGCACAGGTAGCCCTTGAGTTACATCTGCAACTGGAAATGGAATTGCCATTGCTAAATGATGCACGTGTAAAATATGACATTGCCCAATTTCATCACTTAGCAACCAGAAATCCTTGTAGTCTGCCTGTTGTCAAACCCAGAGAGGTGGGTCATTAAGCAGGAAGCAGACTGAGTCCCAGGTAAAAACTGCAGAAGTGTTGCAGGGAGTGGGAGAGACCCTGAGAGGCTCAGCACAGGTCATAGATGTAAGTGATGGAGGCCAGGGAAAGAGAACATAAGGTTCATGTGTATGTGTAACTGCAGAGGAAATGAAAAAAAGAGGGTGAGGGGTACATACAGGCACAGGGAAAACACTGAAAGACAATATAGTGTATATGCATGCATGTATGTGTGAGTGAGTGAGGGTGAGTGCGTCCATGCGAGGACTGGGAGACTGAGGCAGGGGGTGCTGGGTACATGCAAATGATGGGGGAAAGAAGGGTATGATGCGCGTAAGCTAAAAAGACTAAGGGGGAGGGAGAAACTTACTTGATTTTCCTTGTGAAAGGCCTGCAGGGAAGTTGACAAATGGCAAACATGTGACTGAGGGATGTTGAAGCCAGTCATAGGTACAAGCTGGTTGCCAAATGCTCAAATTTTGTTGCTATGACCATAGCCAGAACTCTGAGGACCAGTTATAAATCCCTCTGTTCAGTGCATTGTCACTTCAAATAGTGATTGAACAAAAGGCTGTAACTCAAAGACTAGCTGTGTTCACCTCAGACAGATTCTATAGGTCTTTATACATGCAGCATATGTATTTATGATAAAGACCCACCAAAGCCTTTTCAAGTTTCAGATTAAAGAAAAGGTATGACTGCAGCTAGTTTCTTCCCCTATCATAATGGAGAAAATGAGGGTGCTAAATGTGATCCACCAAGCATGCTCTTGCTGAAACGAGAAATAGACCCTACAGTGACTGTGCAGATACATTTTACTATCACAGTATACCAGTTTGTGAAAAGCAATGTTATTCCAAAAGAAAGCAAAATTAAATTGATTGCTCCCTGGCTATAAAAATGACAACAGAATAAGATATTTAAAGTGAAAAGCAAGAACAATCATGATTGTCCTTTCTTTACCCTGAAATATATAATGAATCAGCCAAGAGGAAAGCAAATGGTTATTTTTTGAAAGATGGGTGGCTATATACATTTGATAAACAGACAGATGCCATATGTATGGCTACATAACCTATTTGAGTTTAAAAAAAATTTCTCTTCTAGTAGTGCTTGAAACATTCAAAAACTTTAAACTTTTAAAGAACAATTTACTTCCTTTCTACATTGCTTTTTAGCATCTGCAGTAAGTTTATACCTACTATGTCTATTTGCTAAGGCTGGGTCCGCCTATATATATTACTAGATCACATTTAGATCCATCAGGGATGAAATACCACCAGCTCATTGATAGTAACTCAATTGTATATCATTTTCTAACTTAAAGCCAAGAAGTTGTGAGGGTCTGGGTGGCTAGAATCAAACCGAAATTCTAGCAATATATACGTATTAGTTATTGAGAAATATCTTGGACCCAAAATGAACTCACTATAGTCTTTGGACAGGGATGTCTGCAGCCTGCGGGTATTTGTTGACTCCTTGCTCTTACTAGAGGAAGAACACTATAACTGGGAGACACTGCCCAGCAGGGCTGATGAGCCAGTTGCAGCCCTACTTTGACCTGGAAACCCTGGTAAGAGTAAATCATGCTCTTTGGACATGTTGGAATTGCATGTGTTCTCTGTGTGTGTGTGTGTGCTTTTGATGATTCAGAAGTTGACAGAGTGCAGCAGCCAAAATGACACTAGGTGAGAATCATTATGAAAGTGTAATTCTATTCTCTGCAGCATAGGTTGCCAATAGGCTTCTAAAACCAATTAAATGCTGTTTTTAACCTATAAAGCTCTATATAGATTTGTTCCAGGGTACCTTAGAAACCATTTCCTCCAGGCAGAATTTGCTGGTTCCTGAATTCAAAGAGGGGGGTGTTCAAGGACCCACCCTGATGAGAATACAAAGGGTCACAGGCCAATAAGAAATGCTTTTCATAGTCTCCAAATCCTGGAACACTTTGCCCTTGGAACTACAGCTGGTATTCTCCCTAATAGTCTTTTGCAAAGCAATGGGCATTTAGGGACTGGTGGTGTTTGCTTGTTTGATGATTAGGCAGCTGTTTATTATGAGTTTTTATTTTCCTGTTCGTTAGTATTTTGACTGGATACATATAATGCAATGTCAAAACCATTTCAACGAAATAGCATAACAATACATAAAATAAACAGAACCCGGCAAAAATTTAACAGATTCACGTATTAAAATATCACACTACATTCTCAACTTATAAAAACACAAGGGCAATCAACTCCAGTACAAAAGTGGCCCCAATCTTTTAAAGAATACTTACTTGATCTTCAGTAAGTTGAGGGATTTATTAGGAGAGGGTGTGATCTCACCAGTCCTGTTTCTATTGATGTACACAGAAAATCCATTATTTCTGAAGCCAAATTCTTTTGCAACCTATACAAATAAATTAATTTTTGGATAGAAATCAAGATAAAAAGCATCTTATTCTGGCTGTAAATATTACAAAAGGATTAACATAATTGATCATATTTACATTTTAACAGCAACTCAAAGAATCTACATTTGAATTATTTGTTCACATTTAAATCAAGGCTCTATGAAGATGGATTTTAGAAACTAAGCCTGATTGCTAATGTTAAATGATTAACTAATTTAATCCATTTGTGGAAGAAAATATATTGCTTCAACCAGATTAATCAAATCACCAGCTGAAACTGGTAGAAAAGGAGGGGCAAACAAACCTAACATCTTTCAACATTTTCTCTCTCTCTAGTTTAATACAGAAGGAAATTAGTAAGAACTTTCACTGCTTTACAGTATATCCAAATACATACATACGAAGAGTATACAACCTCGTTAAAGCTAATAAGGTATTTATAAATTGGACATCCAAATAAATGACATTAAGCTGAAATATGGCTATCAATAAACTTTTTAAATTTTTTCTCTATAGAAACTCATCTGGCTCTTTTGCATAAATGTACTTCTATTTTAGGATTCAACAACTCCTAGAGAGCATGGCCAGCCTGAGCAAAATTTATGCTTGCCATAATCCTAGCCACACACAACAGGGATGAAATCTTTGAACAGAACTTGGAGCTCAGGACCCAACATCATGAGTTAGGTGAAGTGTCTTTTCTACATCAGAAGAATATGGGCTCTTCCTCACTATAAACATTTTCAGCATCTCACATTTTCATTTTAAACTTCTGTTTAGTGTAGAATCAGGAGGAGCCTTGCTACTAAAGCTGTACAGGTAGTCAATTTACAGTGATTCATTTAATGACCATTCAAAATTACAACAGCACTGAAAAAAAAGTGACTTATGACCATTTTTCCCACTTACAACCGTTACAGCATCCCCATGGTAAGATAATCAAAATTCAAATACATGGCAACTGGCTCATACTTATGACAATTGCAGGGCCCCATGGTCATGTGATCACCTTTTGTGGACTTCTGATAAGCAAATGGAAAAGCCAGATTCACTTAACAACCGTGTTACTAATTTAACAACTAAAGTGATTCACTTAAAAACTGTGGCAAGAAAGGTTGTAAAATGGGACAAAATTCACTTAACAAATGTCTCGCTTAGCAACAAAATTTGTGGTCATAAGTCAAGGACTACCTGTATTTCTGTTTTAAGTTATAACTACACCATGATTTTAAGCTATTTTATTGAAATGAACATGGACATTACTTTGAAACTAGTGCTTAAAAGTTATGCATGTTTAAAAGTACAATTACTTTTTCAATAAAAAATTATGGTATATACTGTATTGGTTACTTAGATTCTTAAATAAGTTGTCAATGTTTTTGTTTTTAGTATTTCTTCAGTTTGGTTGCAAAATTTGCTTATTTTCACCCTGCTTGTTGATTTAATATGATGAAACCATCAATGCATGATGTGACAAGGGGTATGCCCTTCAGCCATTTTTCAGAGAGCCTATTTTCAGCTCTGAGTGAATGACTGACCTACAGACATCCAATTGGCTTCTATGCCTAAGGGAGGATTAGAACCAGAGTCTCACTGCACCTAATCCATTACCTTAATCAGATATACGACACAGGCTCTCACTACATAAGTAGTCAATAATTATTGTACAATAGGTCTGTCTGTACATTTCTCAAAATTAGGAATTAAATTCTGCATTATGTAATATAATCCTATTCCTACTACATATGCTTATGAGTGCAGATAGGGATTCTAAATAAACTAACATGGCAATTCTGAATTGCAATAATTGTTTCTCATTCTGCTCACCTTATCTTTACTTATCTTCCTGGTCTCTCAACATGGAGAGGAACTTTTTTGCTCTGCATTGCCTGACTGGCAGATGTTATAATTCATCACACCAGATCTTTTCCCATCAAACATTTTAAAACAACCCTTCAGTAGAAATACATTCCAACATGTCAGGACAAGTTTAAAACAGAGCCTAACACAATATTCTCTAGACATTCATACCACAATTGAACACTGCATTCAGATGTAAACACTATAATGTGATCCCTCCTCAACCTATTGTTTTGCAATTTTATCTTGTGAAGATATTCAGAGAGATTTGCACTATTTGGTCAGCCAAATTTGGGCTAATAAAGGCAGCGTCAATAGATTCTGGAATTTCTTTGCTCTTTGAATTCAGATAAATCTTCATTGAAAATTCAAAGCGAAAATGCATAACCAAAAGTTTCCATGAAAAACTAATCAGTAGAGATGCATGGCTGGCTTATTCAATGAATGTGAGATGAGCTTATATTACTATCTTAGGGTAGGTAGCCCCCAAATATGTCAAAACCAGAATACCTTTTTTAGAAATGTTGCAGCAGTTTCTCGTTTTGTTGCAGAAATACGTTTCACTCCTTCTGGTGACTGGACACGGATTATCTATAAGGAATTTTAGAGATTTGGGAAAAAATTAAACAAAAATAACTTTAAAATAATGTCCATCAAATTTTCATGATTAAGGCAAAAAAAGATCATAGATAGAAGCCTGACTCTAGAATATGTGAGAGATGTAACATTTCATGAATATTTTTAACATATAAAAATTAGTTTTTGTCAAAAATATATAGATAACGGAATGAACTTAATAGCTAAGTACAATAATTTAAGTACATGAATTGTACTTAACTATTCATTTCATTGCTTTGGCTAGCTATAAATAATATTAGAAAAACATAAGAGGCCTATAAAGAAAATTCATGAGCTTTTCAGACTGTTAGAAGAATATTACATCATGTTGCATCATTAATTGCTAGCAAGCTTCATTTTAAAGGAACATTATCACCCATCTTCATTAAAATGAAAAGTCACACTAATTATGTGAGATACACAGGGACACAGGAACAATAGCGTCTATTTACTGAGGAAGTCAAGCTCAGCTTTGATAAGTGACTGACTTGTTTTTGGCAACATTTAGCACTAAACACTATATCTTCTCATGGAATTTTAAAAGATAGATAAACTGCATTAATGTGCACAACCCTACATCCTTTGCTATGCCACTGCTCAGAGTTCAAATCTATGGTTGAAAGATGAGATAATTTAAACGGAGATTTTACAGATTAATTGGTGCTAACTTCACTTCAATGTAAGAATTAAATATGGTGGAAATTCATCCATGCTAATGTCCTATAAAATATTTAAACACTTTTTAAATATGATAGCTTTTCAACACATCTCCAGAAAAATGTAATAATGCAAAGAAGCAATTCTATATGGCTTTCTTGATAATTCTATTAGAATAAACATAGGTAATTTCAGATTGAATATGAACTAGATTTGACTGCACTGCAGCACAGCACCATTGTGAAGCAATTCTTTCTTTAAAAAGTAAATATGCTCTTGTACTGAGCTCAACTTCTTTGCCTCAAAGTGCTGATTCCATAATTCCAGCAAGGAGTCCACCTGGAGACACAGCAAAATGACTAATCCTAAAATCATGCCAAACCATTAATTATATCCTTGAACAATGTCCAAATCTTAAAATATCATTAAAACTAGACAATATATGTGTGTACACATGCACACACCCACTTTCTATTCAAGAGGAAACTGTATTTTTTAAAATAGGAACATTTAAATGTTTGGTATATAATTAAAAAAAATACAAAGCTGATAGACTGCAATTTCCAGATGTGGATGTGCAGATATTTACCAACTGATACCTCAGGAGATATTCCAAAAAATAGATACTACCAACCATGAAACCTGAAAAATGTCATTTATAAAATTGAATTTTGCAACAGTGATATTTTGGAACTATAGTAAGCAGTAAAATTACTTTTTTCTTAAAATTGGAGAAAAATAGTAAATAGCATTTATTTCAAAGTTATATAATCTCCCATAGTTTTATTTTGAAATGTACAATAGTCCATTACATATTTATGTTATACATACCATGGTTATTTATGTTATACATACCATGGTTATTGGCAGTTTAAAATAAATTTTATTTATTATTAAAATTAATAAATAAAATTGAAAATTTAGTACAAACTTGGCTAATAAAGAAATCAGATATAATTTGAATGGATTTATAAGTGGCTTAAAAGGATACCACATGGATACCCTATTTTAAAAGGAAAGGAAAGTAAAGATTCTGTAAAGCACTGTATCAAAATACTGATTAAATTCAACTAAAAGCAGAATTTAAGTCAGAATTTAAGTCAGTTTAAGTCAAACTGATTCATATTATAGCCTAGCTTCTAAGATTGAAGGATACAGATTACCTGCCAAAGTTGCTCAAGTTGTCTGAAATTTGCAATATATAACTAATTATATCATTGTGACCCAAATACAACGTAGCCAGTACTAAAACCAAATATGTTGACAATCCATTATAAAACAAGGCATATTGACCTAAATTTATTAAAACTTGTGCTGTCCAATTTTATGAAATATTATACAAACTTAGCTGCCAAAAGAAAATTTTAAAATTTGGGGTGGTCCTACTATTCATAACATATTTTTCTATTTCTTTGTTAAAATAAAATCTGCTAGAAAAGAAAGATGGAAGTGCAACATGCTTTTAACTATGGTAGGACCTGCTTACTCTTCAGTATGCCTTAAACTTTCTCACTGATTAATAAAGGACAGGGAAGTTTTTCACCTTTGTCAATTCAGGTAAGAAAAACAATGTAATGCTTTTTAAATGCCATTAATATAAAGCAAGTGTTGAAGTATTTATAGCATAATAAATGCTTCACTTATTTACTGAGTAGTTTCCTACTGTCAAAAACCCAAAACAAGTGACCCACCAGCACACACACAGGATACATATAGCTGCCTGGCATGCAAATACAATAATTAAGGGAATGTGGGCAGGAAGACATATATCCTATGGATGTAGCTATCTTAATTTATTTCAAGTAATGTTAGTATTGAACCTAGATCCAAAATAATTAGGGGTTGGTTGAAAGGGAAAAATTCAGAGTTAGAGAAACTTTGTCAGCTTTTCCCAGTTTTTGTTGCCTTCTAGATGTATTAGACTACAACTCCTACAAACATATCATCTTGGGATTATAGGAAAAGTAGTCCAGTATTTCAAGAGAATCTTTAGAGATAGATTCTTATTCTACGTATCATGCATTTTGTACCAAATCCTCTGCTTTTAATTTTCGAACTCTTTGCATATATCCTGTCCTAAGAGAGAGAGCTCAAATGTTAAGTTAGTCCAATTTACTGGAGATATACATATAGTTTCTTCAGAGAATTTGGGAGATTTTGCTTTTGAAAATTGTTCATTTCTGGTCCATCTTGCCCAGTCACACTACTTTTTTTGGGGGGGGGAGGGGGTAGGAAAAGAAATATATTAGGAAACTGGCTTGAGAGCTCCGAGGTGCTGAGTGCTTCCCCTCTGGAAAGAAGCCGCTATTTTAACACTCAATTAAGGTTTTTATTTTTTTTTTGGGGGGGGGGGGGAACTATCTTCATTTGCAGTAGCTCCCCCACCCACCCTCTTTAAGGGAGGTTCCCCGCGATCCCCCTGCTCTCCCTCAAACCTGGCAAGGGAGACGGGACAGGAAAATTAACCCCACCCCGGGATGGTGCCTCTCCCCTTCCCAGGGCAGAGCTGTCAGCCCCCAGCCGGGCAGGCGCTGGGGAAGCCCAGGGAGAGCTCTGAACGCGGCGCCACCCCTTATTCCTCCCCCCCCCCCCGCCGCCTCACAACGACAAAAGACCGGAGGGAGGGAAACCCTCCGCCCACCCCCGGGCTGAGAGAAGACAGGAGGGAGACTCCCCTCCCTTCTTCCCCCTCCCCAGCTCCGTCCCCTTCAACGAACCGAACTTACAATGGTCTCCGCCATATCCTTGCCGCCGTTCCGACCCTCGTCCTGCCCCGGCTCCGGCAGCTCCGCCCCTTTCCCGCCCTCTCCGCTGCTCGTGCGCCGCCAATACTGCCGCGTCACCGTTCCCGCCCGGTAGCGCAGGAGAAGCAACAAGGTTCCGGGGAGAAAAGGTCCGCCCCGAAGAAGACGCAGCCTTCGACCGTCTCTTTCCTTTCCTTTCCTTTCCTTTCTCCATTCCCATTCGCTGGCTCCGCCTAGTGGCTTCAGGTTTAATCCGAGAGAAAGAAAGAAAGAAAGAAAGAGAGAGAGAGAGAGAGAGAGAGAGAGAGAGAGAGAGAGAGCATTTTTTCCCGATGGAGTCCGTGCGGGAGGCGCGTCTCTGCGCAAAAAGATTGGGAAGGCAGCAACCTGGTTCGTACGGCACAAAAAGCCGCAAAGACTTTGAGTCTGCGGTTCAGGAAAGCGAATCTCTCACTTGCCAAAGTTTTACAATCCACAAAGTTGCTTCAAAGAGGGTGCCGGCTGGAGAAAGTCAGCACCCACCCACCCACCCTCCTAGAGAATGAAATATTTTGAGGATATTATATTTCCCCAAAGGAGAAATGGAGCTTCCTGCATAGTAAAACAGAAAATGCAAGAAGTGTTTCGAAATTTGATATCTGTGCCCATTAAGAAATCTATTCATAAACATTTTCAGCTCCAAGGTGTTGTTGGGATTAAGAAGAACAGGGCAGGACATTTTCGGACGTAATAGGATTAACCCACCATTATTTAGCAAAAGACACGAGCCCCTTCATTGCACAACCCCTAGAGCAGTTCAAACTTCAAAGTCACAGAAACCTGTAAAAGATCCATCTACTCATTCAACCATTTGGCCAGCTGTCCCAGAACCTCACTCTGTGTGTGTGTGTGTGTGTTGGTTCAGCTCTCAATTAACAGAGTCTTTCTAATCAGCCTCCATGTTATTTCCAGTGTCTTTTTCTCAGCTTGGAACTGAACCAGATAGATTTTTCTTCCAACACTACTCTCTACTCAAAACTCATTGTTTACATATTCATAATCTTACTTGAAATAATTAGTTGGGTCAAATTTGAATGTCCAACTAAAGTTTTGCTTTTAGATTAACAGAGTTGGAAGGGACCTTGTAGGTCATCTAGTCCAACTCTCCCATCCAAGCAGAAGACCCTACACTATTTCTGATAGGTGGCAGTCCAGTCTCTTCTTGAAAGCTTCTAGTGATGAAGCTCCCACAATTTCTGAAAGCAAGCTGCTCCTTGGTTGATTGCTCTCACTCAGAAAAATGTTTCTTTATTTCCATGTTGAATCTCTGCTTGTTCAGTTTCCATCCATTATTTCTTGTCTGGCCTTCAGGTGCCTTGAAAAATATTTTGACCCCCTCCTCTTTGTGGCAGCCCCTTAAATACTGGAACAATGCTATCATGTTTCTCCTGGTCCTTCTCTAGTCCTTCTTTGCTTTGACGTGGTTTGGTGAATAAGCTACAATCAAGCCAGTCCATGTTTTGTCATATTATAGAGACCAATCCTTCCTTATAAGATTGTCAGAATTATGTATGAGTTATCTTACTAAGCCATATTATTTTTTCGTTCTGGTATGATAAATGTATTTAGCTTTTTTAACTTGCGACTGATTTATGACTCATGTTTATGATTCAGGATGTAGTGTGAACCTAGCTAATACATAGGGTGTCAACAAACTATGATTACGGCAAAAGGTTAATGTGATGTATGAGCCTGGCTATTTTAATTTCAGATTTTTTGGATACTTTTAGCACTCTTTGAAAATGAAGTTATATCATATCTAGATAGAATTGTTTTAAATTTAGATTGTTTTCCTCGCATGTGTTAAGAGTGAAATTGCTATATTAATAAGGGAAATATAAAGTGATCATTACTTTTAATTTGTGTATGGCTTGCTATCCATATTTAGGTAAGCCATAGTATGCTTGATCAGAAGCATTGTATAAAACACAAACATCATAAACCATTGTTTGCAAATCATTATGGCTGAATTCACATTGCTTATTAAGACCAAAATGAAAAAGCCCACATGTGACAGGTGAATGTTAATAACTATTATTGCAAGAAGAAACACTGATCAAAGCATGCATTTGCAATACACTTTCATTCTGACAAAAAATTGAACGTTGATCCAAATCATTTTTCAAACTATTTTTTGGAACATTATAGTTGTGATATACAGTAATACCGATATGTTGTAACTGATTCATAAACCTGATAAAATTTCTCTAAACAATTTTATAGCCATGGTATATAATACAGGCAGCTCATATATTGCAATTGTAGTTGCAGACTAATTAAACTGATCTAGTTCCAGGTAAATGTGTTTGAATTATCCATTTGTATTGGTTCCTCTCCACAAAAGTTTAGCAGATTCAGGATTGTGTTTCTATACACACCTATCTGCAAATACTATATATTGCATTTGTGTTGTTCTGTATAAAATAGTTTACTCCAAATCCTCTAATATGATTGGCTAGAAAAGCCGGCATAAGGATTGGTTCACTAGGAACCAATCCAAAAGAACCGCCAAAAGGCGGCTAAATCAAGCGTCATTGGCTACAAGCCGGCAGGCAAGCCGTATATAAAGGCTGCCACGGCTAGAGCCAAACCGTTCCGTTTCACTTAACTGTTGAAATAAAGATTTTTACTGTTGGAACCCGGTCTACCTCGCATTTTTCCGGACGGAACACTGGCGACGAGGATGGGATCGTCCTAAAATGTGAGACTGTGCACACGGCGAATTGAAACCCAGCCTTGAAGCGATGGCCGGAAATAATGCACCGCCTGCACCCTTCAACCCCAAAGAAGAAGATTGGGAATCCTAAGTAGACCGTTTCCAAATGTACTCATTCCAAAAGTAACGAGATGGAAGAGATCTCAGACCAGCGTAAGAGGGCTGTCTTCTTAACGCATTGCGGGCCAACGATATTCAAAATGGCCAAGGCATTGGCGAAGCCCAGAGACGTAAAGCAAATGACCTGGCCCGAACTCCAGTGAATGTTGAAGGCTCATTACGCACCAGTGGTGTCAAATCTCATCAAATGGCACGAATTCTACTGAAGGGATCAAAATGAAGGCGAGACCATCGCTGATTTTGTGGCAGCCCTCCGACAACTGGGGGGAGCATGTGAGTTCCTGAACTTAGATGAAGCCATGCGAGATCCAGTAGTATTGGGTTTAAAAGACTCTAATTTACAAAGTAAATTGCTAAATAAACCCAACATAACCATGGCTGAAGCAATCGCAGAAGCCACAGCTGCAGAAGCCGCGAAAAAGTCAGCGGCCACCATGAAACAAATGAACGCAAACAACGACGAAACGAGCCTAACCAGAGGGAAGAAGCCATTTCCCACCACCACACACCATGAAAATTTTGACTAGACATCAGAATCCGGAGAGGAAGACGATGAGGTCCACCGCCTATACGCCAACAAAAAAAAGGCGCGAAAAAAGAAACTGGCGGGAATGCGCAGGTTGCGGAGGAAACCACCCTCGAGCCGATTGCAGATTCCTTGATGCCATCTGCAGAGCTTGTAAGAAAAGGGGACACATCGAGAAGGTCTGTAGGAATCTAAAAAATAACAGCCCTAACAGACGCAGTAACTCTCCCCCACAAGCTGAATTGAAACAAGCCGAGAGAAAGTGGGAGCGCAACAAACGAGCCAGTAACCGAGAAAAGACCCATCAAACTGTCACTATCAGAAGCGCTCAGACGGAAAGCGGAAAAAAAGTTAAAATCATTGTAAAAATCAAAGGCAGCCCCTGCGAGATGGAGGTCGATTCAGGGTCTTTCCTGTCAATGGTGTCATGGGACACATCAGACAACTGGTCCCAAATATTAAGCTAAAAGAGCTCCAGAAACAAAAATTAACTCTGAAGGACTACCAAGGGAATCGAATCCCTGTGGTAGGTCTAGGACATTTCTGAGTCGCTTACAAGCAGCATGTCGAAGTCCTGCCTCTGACAATAGTCGACCAAGACTGACCCAGCCTACTGGGCATCGAATGGTTTGCACCATTGGGCATCGGATTGACCGGAGTAGACCGAGTGGCCGCAACCGACTGGAAAGAAAACCTGATCCACGAGTTCCAGGACGTTTTTGATGGCTCCCTAGGTAGGTATCGGGGGACCCCAATTTCCTTTAGCTTAGACCCCCAGGTAGCCCCTAGAAGATTAAAGGCCAGACGAGTTCCCTTTGCATTAAAGGCAAAAATAGAGGAACAATTGAACAAATTAATTGACCAAGGGGTTTTGGAACCTGTTGACCATGCTAAATGGGAGACGCCAATAGTAACACCAGTTAAACCTGACGGGTCAGTACGCACCTGTGGAGACTACAAGGCTACCCTAAACCATGCGCTGCAACAAAGCGCATACCCGGTGCCAGTCGTACAACATTTGCTACACTCACTCGGGGGAGGAAAATTTTTTGCTAAACTAGATCTAGCACAAGCTTACCAACAGCTTCCAGTAGACCCCTTAACGGCCGAGGCACAGACAATAGTGACTCACAAAGGGGCATTCAAGTGTAACAGACTCCAGTTTGGAATGAGTGTGGTCCCAGGCGTTTTCCAAAGCCTCATGGAACGCCTATTAAATGGAATAAAAGGGGTCGTACCATATTTTGACGACGTCCTGATTTCAGCTAAAGATAGGACCCAACTAGAAAAAAGACTAAAAAATGTACTAACAAAATTCAGAGAATCCGGTCTGAAAGTTAAAAAAGAAAAATGCTGCTTAATGACTGATCGCGTTGAATTTCTGGGCTACTTAATTGACGGAGAGGGTACACACCCTACTGAAAAAAAAGTCAAAGCCATTAAAGACGCACCACAGCCAAAAAACAAAACAGAATTGCAGGCATTTTTGGGTCTAATAAATTTCTATAACGTATTCCTCCCCCACAAAGCAACAATAGCGGAACCATTACACCGTTTGCTGGATAAGAAAACTAATTGGACTTGGGGTTATAGAGAGCAAAAAGCATTCCAGAAAATAAAAAATTTATTAACATCAAACATCGTTCTTATCCAGTTTAGTAACACACTTCCATTGACGGTAACCTGCGACGCCTCACCGTTTGGAGTCGGTGCCATCCTGAGCCACCAATTGCCAGATGGGAGAGAGGCACCCGTCGCTTATTACTCAAAGACTCTGTCTAAAACAGAACATAACTATAGTCAACTAGACAGAGAAGCCCTGGCAATCGTCGCCGGAGTGAAACGTTTTCACGAATACTTTTATGGAAGAACATTTTTGATTGTAATGGACCATAAACCGTTACTAGGAATTCTGGTGGGAAACAAGCCTACACCGAACATTTTATCCCCGCAGATGACTAGATGGTCAGAATTCCTAGCAGCATACTCTTACACATTGACACATTGACCCGGGAAGCAAATCTCCCATGCAGACGCATTAAGCAGAGCACCGTTGCCAACGACAGAGGAAGACTCGGCGCCAACAATGACCACCCTGCAAATAGAAACATGCCCCGAACTACCAATATCTGCAAACGATGTCGCCAGAGCCACCGCAAAGGACCCAGTGACTGTCCGCATATTAAACTGGGTAGGTAAAGACTGGCCAGAAAACCAAAAAACTGAAAACTTTCAACCTTTCAGGACCAGACAAACCGAACTTTCAATTCAAAAAGGTTGTTTATTGTGGGGTGATCGGGTAGTAATCCCTTCTAAATTACAGACTAGAGTGTTGGGTATGCTCCACGAAGGCCACCCTGGTTTGGCAAAAATGAAAAGCCTCGCTAGAAGCTATGTCTGGTGGCCTGGTATAGATAAAGACATCGAATACTGGGTTGCTACTTGTACTAAATGTCAGAAAACCAGGCCTTCCCCACCACAAGCACCCATAAGGGACTGGAAGACCCCACGAAGCTCCTGGTCTCGGATCCATATTGACTTTGTGGGTCCTACTAGGGGGCATACCTTTTTAATTGTCATAGATGCATACTCAAATTGGCTTGAAGTTGTAGCAATGTCATCTACGACAACCGAGGCGGTCATTAAACAACTTAAACTCTTCGCAACCCATGGATTGCCGGACGTCCTAGTGTCCGACAACGGGCCACAATTAACAGCCATCCAATTTGAACAATACCTAGCCTCCCTAGGTATACGCCATGCACTAACCGCGCCGGCCCACCCGTCTGCAAATGGTAGGGCGGAGAGAATGGTCAGGTTTACCAAAGAGGGTTTAGAGAAAATGGACCTTGGGGATGTCCAGGATAAAATAAACCGCCTACTCATCCTCCAACACATCACACCCAGCACTGTAACCAACAAAAGCCCAGCAGAATTATTAATGGGAAGAAAACTTAGGTCGCAATTAGACAGGTTGCACCCAAATTTCACCTTGGAAAGACCCCCTGACTCCTCCAGCCGTTTCCGAACATTTGAAATCGGCGACCTAGTCTACACAAAAAATTTCACCAGGGACCCCCTATGGCTTCCAGGCACAATCACACAAATCACAGGCCCCCAGTCCTACCGACTAACCGTAGACAATGGCAGGGAATGGAAGTGGCACATAGACCAGCTTCATTCCCAAAACATTGAAAGAAATACAAACTCACAACCACAAATAATAAAAAACGACGAAAACAAAACTAAAGGGGGGGGGGAAATACAAGAAAATAATAAAGAACTTTTTAAAATAAACCCAGAACATCTAAACAATCAAAAAGAGCAAAAAGGAAACTTACGGTTAGATGAGACTTGCGGGAAAAATCCAGACGAAGGGGCCAGCCAAGCCAGCTCGACCTGCCCGGAGAAACCAGGAGGGAGCGGCAAAACCACCGGCCTGAGAAACTCAAGCGGTAGCAAAATGGCCGACTCACCCTTCCAGGCGGTTCCATGGAGAAGAGCTGGAGAGACAGCAACCCCATCCGAACCGGTTGAAGTCTCCAGTGAAAATGAACCGCGCAAGTCCAGTAGAGTCAGAAGAAGCCCCACTGCGTTTTTCCGGACGGAACATGTGTATATCCCAAAACTTATCATTTTTAATGTACATGTCAATAGTAGGCAATCACAATGTATTGTATGTACTGCACATCATAATCTCCTGGATTGTGTAGGTATGGAGAAGGTTATCTTGGTTTTTGGTGATGCTGCATAGCTTTGTACATATTCAATCCAATACAATATTTAGTTTAAAATTACTGTAACTGTAAGGTTTTAAAAACCATGTTTTATATAATATACCAGGGGTGTCAAACTCAAGGTCCACGGCCGGATCCGGCCCATGGGGTGCTTAAATCTGGCCTGTGGGGCTGGCCTGGAAATCGCAAAGGACTGGCCCACAGTGCCTCTGGCAGCCAGAACAGGGTGAGGGTGGAGCTACACGCAGCCCTCTGTGGCCCATTTTCAGCCTGGACTGCCTCCTACAGCACTTTGTGGGCCCAAACAGGCCGTGTACCTTGTTTTGGCCCACAAAGTGTTGTAGGAGACCATCCAGCCCAAAAACCTGGTGTGCGAGGACTGCATGTGGCCCCATATGCCCCATTTTGTCCAGCAGAGTGTTGCAGGAGGCATCCATCCCGTCTCCCATGATCCAGACAGCTGGCCTGCAGAGGAAAACTACAATGCTCATCTGGCCCTCAAAGAAATCCAGTTTGACTTTGACACCCCCATAATATACCTCTTGATAACAGGATTAAACATTATTATTACTTTAGAGATAGGAAACCAAGGGTGAGGGAGAATGGGTTCTTTTCAACCATGGAGAAAATTTACAACTGAGTTTGGAAATTCCCATCTATATCCATATTTACTAAGTGGATTGAGGCCAGATACTCCACAATTTGTACACACTCCCTTTTTGATATTAAATGTGCCTCTTGTTCACAATATACTTTTTATCTTGATATTTTTTATAGAAGGCCTTAATGCAACAGCAATCCCACATTTTTGTACATCTCTGGGTATATAATTATAAAGGTCTTGCAAAGTATTGAAATGTATGTGAAATAATTGGAAGCAGCTTTTCAAATAACTTAGGCTTGGGAGCTTTGCAAAAGATACATCTGCTTTAAAGATTGAAAGAAAGGTGTTTTATTTGTACTCCTATGCATTATAAACCTTAACTATCCCACTGGAATTTTTTACACAGACTTAATAGTTATACAGTACTATGCACTCAGCTGACAGGCATAATGATATACTGTTTAATGAATATACTTACAGCAAGTGAGACAAAGCAAGTCTTTTTAAGCTGAGGAATGTGATTTCTCACATGATGCAACTATGACTTTGATAGGTTTACTCCAAAATTCTCCTCATACATGAATGTTGGACTGTTATCTGGCTACTCCAAAGAGCTGCAGCACTATTTCAAATCCATTTCATGCTTTACATTAAATATGAAGAAATCAATTACAATTGTGAAATCTTTCTTGAAATATCTTTACTTTCCAAGCACCAAGATGGGAGAAGATGAAATAAAAGCTTTGCTATCAAAGGTAATAACAAGGATTTATGTTACATGTTGGCCTTGTTTCAGCTTTTATCCAAGAAGATCTTGAGTCTTTGTTCTTGGCGTATGATGCTACTTTTCAGTTGTGTTTGTTTTTTAACTGGGAGATTATTAATTATTTGTTGTCTAGGAAGCAGGTGTAAGAAAGTATGACAAATGCTTCAGAGTTGTCAACTCTCTAATCCATCCTGTAGCAATCTCCAATAAGAAATAGAATTAATAACTGTAAATAAGCATATTTATTAAAAGTAAAATCCCAGGCAATTTTATGTCACTTTTTTCAGATAAATATGCTGAATTATCTTAGCTATCTCACAAGTGCCCCTTAAAAACAATCAAGGTTTTGGCTTTGATTATTTTAGTAACTTCAAATTAAAAATAGTTCTTTGCTGACAAAGAGGTATTTTCAGTCCCACTTTATGTTTATTGCTCTTGGCAATGTTGCTTTTGCTGTATTCCACATTTATTTATACAAGTGTCAACCTGACCACCACTTTTTCATATTGCATCTCTTCAATTATTTGAAATGGTTCCTTTTTCAGTTCAAATTGTATCTTACTGTATCAGTATCTTTTGCTCTTGTCCATGACTTGGGGAGGGGGGGGGGCATTTGCTGAATGAAATTAGGTAGCCAGAGGAAATACAATACTAATCAAATCTAAAATCAAATGTGTACATACCTTTTTTAGTTAAACAATTCCAGAAGGCTTTCTGGGTGCTGATCACCCACACAGCTGTGTATTCCTCTGTGTGCCCCAAGCAAGGCAACGGAGCCATGCTTTCACAGCATTCTGGAAGGCCAGGAGGGTGACAGTCCACCCAATTCTGAGGGGAGAATGTTCCACAGGGCAGAGGAAATGGCAGACAAGGCTCTCTTTCTGGACCCCACCAGTCAGTCTTCTTTAACTAATGGGGTGTGCAACATATGTTTCCTGTCTAACCAGGTGGGATGGACTGATGTAATGAGAAAAAGATGGTTTTCTCATTATAAAAAGATCCAGTTCTATTTTCTGTGGGTTACATGGACAGAGTTCATTCCTATCACACTGTGTAGTTAATCTCACCAGGGCAAGAGTCTTTCACGTCCTTCCAGGTGATCACTCTCGATTAACAAATTAGCATCGTCAGTACTTCCAACCACTGATATATTTAGGATCCTTTCTCTGAATAATAGTCTATATGTCGGATAATAGGTTGACATCCATAAAGGTGTATGTCAATTTTTTAAAATATGTAAAATGCTAGAAATTAGTTTTTTATGTAAATAATTCCAGAAAAAATGGTTGAGGGAGGTATTATAAGTACTTTTCTGCCTTCTGCACAGAGGTGGATTTGAAGCTGTTCAGATGCAGATAGATAACTCAACAAGACGTCCATAACAAATTACATTTATTGGTTCATCAGTTATCCTCATAACTCACATTTGTGATGAAGTTCTTCTTTAATGACCAATCCTTTGTATATCTGCCTTGTAGTAAAAGATGGTTATTTCCTAACCCATCTTGTAGCAATAGAAAGAAGCTGCCATGAATTAGAGAGTTCAGGCAAAAGTGAGGAAAACCTCCCCCAATCCTTTGAGGGTCACTTTAGGATTACAGATGTGGCCACATGACATGAACTACATTTCCTAGGATACCTTTAACTACATTTACCATGATGCATTCCCTTAAGGGGACAGCTCATAATTCCTAAGTAACTATCCAATTCCCATAGACTGGCTGGGACAGCACAAGTACCTTATTAAAATTATTGCATTCTTTCACAGATTTTTTTTCTTAGGGTTATATCATATTCCATCTAGAGTCGTTAAAACAGGCAGTGTACAAAAGTACATAAGTAACACTGGAAATCAGAAATCAATATACTGGTACATAGAAGATCTATGTCTCTTCTATCGAACAATAGAGTATGAGAAGAAAAATCATTGTCTTCAGTGTACAGGTAGTCCTCAACCTGTAAGCAAAATTGAGCCTGAAATTTCTGTTAGTCTCAGACATTTATTAAGTGAGTTTTGCCTCATTTTATGTTGTTTCTTGCCACTTGTTAATTTAGTAACATGATTGTTAAGTAAATCTGGCTTTCCCATTGACTTTGCTTCTCAGAAGGATGCAAGAGTTGATTACATGACCCTGGTAACTGTCATTAATATGAAACTGTCACCAAGCATCTGAATTTTGATCATGTGACCACGAGGATGCTCCAATAGTCATAAGTGTGAAAAATGGTCACAATTCTTTTCAATGCTGTTGTAATTTTGATCAGTAACTAAACAAACTGTTGTAAATCAATGACTACCTCAATGTTCATTACACTCAGTTACACAATTACACTCAGTTTTGGCCATAGTAGCTAGGATTAAAGCCATACTCAAATCAGGAAACATCTGGATGGCCATAGTTTCCTCATCCATGTCATAGATTCCAGATGTATTGAAAGGTATACTTAATCCCATGAGGTCCCAAACATCTTGGATGCTATAATCTAATGGCATAGAGGAATGAATCTTCTTGTTGTTTTTAATAATCCAGTCATATGTAAAAATGTTTAATTTTAAAAACTGACACAAAAATATTTCAGAGTTATGTATTGCCTTTCAAATGCTATAGGAAAAATGCATTTTCTATCTTACTTTGTTTCCTATTTTTGATATATAATTCGCATTCTCTGATTCTCTTCTGTGTTGATTAGAATGATCACAAATATTATTCATACAAGACACAAGGCACACCTCTGAGCCCTGATGGACAAGAAAGTGGTTGTTCTTGGAATCCGACAAGACAATGGTACCTCCTTCATCAGTCTTCCCATCTTCCTCTGGATTCATTTAGCCACTGTGCTAAATGCTTGACCTTTACTTGGAACACAATTTTCTCCATTATAGGATTATTCATTTTGGCTATAGGAATTTGGGGGCTCTCAGAGAAGGAATCCCTGGAAAGTGAACGAATAACATATTTGGGCAGTGACCCCATGCTTTTTTTTGTGTTAGTGGGGCTAGTAGCTACATCTATATCTCTTTTGGGCTGTACAGGAGCCCTCTTTGAAAGCATCTTTCTTCTGAAGCTTTTTACTGGAGGAATAATGCTTTCTTTGGTTTTGGAAGTTTTGAGTGGAATTGTTGTTTTTTCTCTGAGACAACACATAAAGTCTTCCTTGCAAAAATTTCTTATGGTGGCAATGTTACAGTATCAGGATGACCTAGATCTCCACTTCATCATGGATGAAATTCAAGCAGGCCTCCAATGTTGTGGAGTAAAGTCTTATCTGGACTGGAAAGCAAATTTGTGAGTAAAATTTTGGCCTATCTATCAGTTTCCATGTAAGATAGGTGTGCCAAAGCAGTGGAGTATAACTTTAATCCTGGGAAAACATGACAGTGTATAAATATGATTGGACGGATGGAAGGATGTATAATGGGAGGGGGAGAGAGAGAGAGAGAGAGAGAGAGAGAGAGAGAGAGAGAGAGAGA
>BLBF01000033.1:16063337-16154600 GCA_015471245.1 Laticauda colubrina
GAGAGAGAGAGAGAGAGAGAGAGAGAGAGAGAGAGAGAGAGAGAGAATGAGAATATTGTAGCACTAAAATCTTACATTTGTTCACTGTAATGTTGTCACTGGAATTTTGCTGCCAAAAGGTTGTTTCACACCAAAGTAAGTTTTGTATCAATAATATGAGTGAATGGATAGTTCTATTTCCTGTATGATTTCAAGAGTGCTTCGATATGTTTCCATCTAGAAACAATGCAAGGTATTTTATCATTTCTGGATGGAAATATGAAGGGAGCATTCCTGTAGAATAAAAATAAGCAGTACTGTGCATTATGATGAAAAGTATCTGTCAGAACCTGTTAGTCTTAGTCTCCAACATTAGGCACAGTAGTTCCCCACATATGTTAAATTATGATGTCCATCCTCTCTGATCATGCCCACAAGAACTTGAATCCTATACACTATTGGTAAGTTTGCAGGTTACTAACCTCATCCTAAATTTGGTTTGACTGAGACAGGAATCTCTTTCTTGCCTCTTCATATGAAGCATCATCTTATATTAATAGCACAAGATAAGTTGTTATTGTCTTCCTGCTAATTATGCTATGAGCAGTGTTCATTTTCATTACTCATAAAGGTATGCCCATGTATCTCTCCTGTTGCCTTCTTTGACATTCTTTTTTACTGAGATACTTAAAATAATCCTGTTAAAGGACAGTGTGATAATAATGACTGCCTCTTTTGCTTTAGCAATATTGCCTCCATTTTTTCTTGGAGCAGAATAGTTCATCAAGCCTCTCTAGACTTTTTTGGTTTAGGTATTTTCCCATTTTCTATGTTTTGGATCAGTCTTTTGGTTGGTCATACATGCTGTTTAAATATTAGTATCTTTGTTTATTAGGAAGGCACTCTGGTATGTTTTCATCTTTACTTGTTAGATATTCTAGATAATTCTTAATCTGTTTAATATATTATCTCTGATTGCAGTAATACTAGAAATAAACAGTTTTCATTGAGAAAGCTTTACATAAGATCTGTAAACACATTCTTGGCCCAGTCATCTTTAACAACCTCAACTGCCTGTTCAGCACAGGAGGGTGGAGATTAAATTCTGTCTATTTCACTATCTCAATAACTCAGGTCATGTTATCAGAACTGGGTCTTGTCAGTTTGGAAACCAAACATAAATAGATATCACAAGGAACATTATCCTTTTGACACATAGGCGATAAGTAAAATTAGTTTCAGCCCATTCAAAGTTTTTATGGTTAGGACTTTAGACCTAAGCTGATTCCTTAGGAGAGATTACAGTTGTACTTACTGCTCCTTGAGTAACTGCAGGAGGCTTGAGTCCTAGCAAGCAGTCTTAATGGCTGATTTTATGAACTATCCATTAGATGAAGAGGGAAAAAGGTAAACTGACATACGTATAGAATCCTGCATGATTTGTGCTAGAACCTCAAGATTTTCTGGATCCCAGTAGCAATGGAGGGGGGTGTTTTCTTGTTGTATATATAGATCTTGAACCAATGAATTCACAGATAGATTGGCCATGGGATCTGGTTTATATTGGGAGGATGAAGTAGATACTGGAAAAACCTGGGAGATACACTTTGGGATGAACTTAAGAAACATTTCTTCCTTCTTCTTTTTTTTATCTTACAGGTATTTTAACTGCACTTCTCCAGGTGTGCAAGCCTGTGGCGTTCCTGCATCATGTTGTGTGAATCCACTAGAAAATGGTACCATCCTGAATTCTCAGTGTGGCTTTGGCACCCTAGGCATGGAGGAGTTTGCAGTTCAAAGCACCATCTATCTTGGAGGCTGTGTTCCCCAGTTAAACAGATGGCTCAATAGTCATGCAGGAACAATAGGCTTCTTTGCTGTAGTTTTGGTTGTGATTGAAGTAGGTAGCTTGTTTCTGGCCAGTAAGCTCCTGGCAGGCATTGCTTCTGCTCGGACTCAACATTATAGCAATAGCACTTAGAGTTGTAAAGAAGACTTCACAGTGCTTTTATAGCCTTCTCTAAGAGGTTTAGAGTCAGCCTATTGCCCCCAACAATCTAGGTCATTTTACCCACCTCAGAAGGATGGAAGGCTGAGTCAACCTTGAGCCTGGTGAGATTGGCACTGTCAAATTGCAGGCAGCTGGCAGGCCGCAGAAATAGCCTGTAGTACTGCATTCTAACCACTGCACCACTGTGGCCTTTATAGTGGGAAGGAGAGCATGCATTAGCTCTCCTATTGCTAGAGATGGATGTATTCATACTCATTTGAGGAATATAAATCTAAAGTATTATGTAATACCTTTTATACTAATTAATTTACCCAGGATAAAACGGATAGGGAAAAAAACAACAAAAGCTGGTTTTTATATGGATTTATCTTGCTCATTCTCCTAGTTCCCTGTTTTCTGATAATTCCTGCCACCTCTTCACTCTGTACATGCTTGTAAACATCGTCAGAAAAAGAGAAATAATGTAGCAGAAGACCTTTACACCCAGGCCACTTCCCTATAAATCTAGCAACTAATTACTCACAGTCATTTCATAAAGCCATTCATTTCTGATTTTGATATGGAACTACTTCCAATCCAGATACAGGTTTCCAAAACAAGAAGCAAAAAATAGGAACATTTTGTTCCTTCTGATACTTTCTCACACTTTTCTGAAATGAAAGTACAGTAATTCAGAGTTGCATATTGTAGCAGATCTCCACTGATGAGATACTGAAGGGCCAAATGCAAAAGGCACCAATGCCACTATTTGCTGCATGCTCACGTTCAGAATACAAAACACAGTAACAAGAGACCTTGGAGGACTTCTAGTCTAATCCCCTGCTCAAACAGGAGCCCCTATACCATTCTGGACAAATAGCTGTCCAATCTCTTCTTAAAACCTCCAGTGTTAGAGCACCCATGACGCCTAGAGGCAACACCTTCCACTGATTAAGTGTTCTCACTATATGGAAAATTCTCCTTATTTCTAGGTTGGTTCTTTCCTTGATAAGTTTCCATCCACTGCTTCTTGTCCTGCCCTCAAGTGCTTTGGAGAAGAGCTTGACTCCATTTTCTTTGTGACAGCCCATTAAATTTTGGAAGACTGCTATCATGTCACCCCTGGTCCTTCTGTTCATTAGATTAGACATATCTAGTTCCTGAAAACGTTCATCGTACGGTTTAGCCTACATCCCCCTAATCATCTTTGTTTTTCTTTTCTGCCCATTTAGAGTCTCAACATCTTTTTTGTATCGTGATGACCAAAACTATGGTATTCCAAATGTGATCTTACCAAAGATGAGGTTTCCAAATATTGCCCGATATAATATTTTCCTCATATGCTTCATTTCAGTCCTGGTTGTAAATAGTTTTGGTTCATTAATTATATATAATGCTTTCCTTCTTAAATCTCTTCTGTGTCATATTTTAATATGTATAATCAACAATTTTGACCCACAGAATTAAATGCATCAATTGTTATATAGCAACAGTATAGACAACCCTTCTAAAATGTAATGGCTTTATATGTGGTGGAGAAATTGAGGTTTGAATCCTATATTCATTTCTCTAGAAGTAAATTTATCTAGAATTCATTGAAAGTAAGTCTCCTCCACTAAAAAGTTTCATTTAAATAAATATCTATCTTATCTGAACACTTTATTCTGTTTATTCTTGTTGAAAGTTTCCTCTCCAGGATTATACAGGAGCAGCACATTAACATTTTCAATATTTTTATTTTGTCAAATTTAAATTTGTAATTATTGAGATTTCTTTTAAATCTTAAAAGGTTCACCACTGCAGTCCATCTCCTGGACCTCCAATTACTGGCAACTTACCTAAGCAAGAAATATTACAGCAGTTTTCAATTAGGTCAGCTACTGCTCACAATTGTTATGATCCAAGAGACAGATCAGAAGGAAAGAGGACCAGTTTGGTTTAGGGGTTAAGATACCAGGCTAGAAATTAGGAAACTGAGAGTTCTAGTCCCATTTCAGGCATAAAAGCCAGCTGGAAGATTTTGGGTCAGTCACTCTCTCTCAACTCAGGCTCTCAGGCTTCGACAATGAACAATGAATTCCTGTTGCAACCAATGGACAGTCAGATGATCCAGAAAAAAGTGGGGACCTTGCACATGTGGGGAAAAAAACACTAGGATTAAAAAAAAAAGATTAGAAGGAAATGAGGGACTTGTAAAATGTGGGGCATACTGTGTATAAAATGAAGTAATTTCTCTGGTTCATTGTGATTTTTTTTTTTTGCAAATGTTTAATTGGAGGGGGAAAAAAATCCTTGCAGGAACAATAATAAGAGACCAAGCCTAAGATTTATTTACTTGGATTTTATTTTAGTGAGCAACTGTTATAGGACCCAACAGGCTACTACTGGGAAAGTGAATTTGCAGGGTTAGGTATACGGATAATGTGAATGCTCACAAACTGTTCTTGCTTGCTGAATGAAAGGCTTTTATCCAGCCTGTTTCTGGCTTCTATGTCATCAAATGATACCATACTGTGCCAGTTCATGGAGTTCCAGGTGGCTGAAAGCTTCCCAAGGACAGATGACGGTGATATCTGAAAGAGAGCAAAGTCCGCATCAGTTCAACCCTCATTACATCTTGCCAGCATTGACGTCCTGATGATATGAACATGTCTTCAAAGTGCACGAGGTGTTTGAAAAATCAGATAATGGAATGGGATCGTGATCAGTCTTTGAATCCTTTGGAATGGTATTGAGGGCTACAGTCACCTTATTGCCATCTGATCGAAGTACCAATGTAGATGTTACATACATATGGCAATTCAATACTTCCATACAGCCATTCAAAAGGATGGAGGACCAAATGGGCTACAGCAGTTATCCCCAGCCAAATAAATAGGGACATTTTAGAAAGCAGATAGACTGATTCGGACCAGTAGTGGGATTCATTTTTTATTTTCCTACCAGTTCTGTGGGTGTGGCTTGGTGGGCATGGCAGGGGAAGGATACTGTAAAATCTCCAGTCAGAGATGGGATTTGCTGGTTCTCAGAACTACTCAAAATTTCTGCTACTGGTTCTCCAGAAATGGTCAGAACCTGCTGAATACCACCTCTGATTCGGACCTCTTGAAGATGTTCATGAGACTTTGTTCATGTGCATTGAAGCTTAAGATGTAATTTATGGTTACTGTGTAGCATAAAACCCAGCTGCAAACAAAGTATGTTCATAGGAATTTATGAGAGGAAAAGGATAACAGAGGTATTTGCGCCCTGATAGCATTTTTGGAATAGGATGTTTATAGTATTCCCAGGCCTACACAATGCTTTCACTTCAGCTTTCAAAAGATATTTAAGCATGCAAAAGCACAAATACAGCACTTGTTGGGCTGTAACAAGGTGTTCAGAGAGGTGCTACTTTCACACTCTCACACATGCCAAAACAGCTTTTGGAGCACTGTTTGTCTATATTGCAAAATGCAAATCATACTTCAGTATGATGTCTGGCCCCTTGCACTGGTACAAATAAAAAGTTTGAAAAGGAAAGATGTGCCACATGCAGCTTAGTGCTGTTAGACTTTATCTGGGTGGATCTTCTGCACTAGGTACATACATTCTTTCTGCCAAAACTCATGACTGTCTGATAATCAATAGTAAAAGCATGTCAAGTACTTTTTGAAGCCATTTACTTCCCTGTCCCTCTTTCTGATATCCCCCTGAAGCCACTTTCTATGCAAGAATCACTTGCACTTGGATAAATATGATACTCCTGTTGCAATCCTGGATGGAAAAAAAAACTCTAGAGAAGAAAATAAGAGGACACCCATGAAAGCAATCTGGCTGAAACTTTCCTTTTTGCACCTGCTGGTCTGGAGATGCTACCAATAATCATACAAATCAGCAAAGAGGAGTTGGTGAAATTGTGTTGGCTCTGCACAGATTTGCCTAGTAAATAGTAATTCCCTGGTTTTTTGGAGCAGGTTCTAGGGTTGATCCTTCCTAAAACAAATTGATAAATATATGTTACGGATTATATTCCTATTATGCAGAAATGCTCATTACAAAAAAGAACAGAAATGTAACTACCAAAATAGTAATGGAATAAAATTACAGGCACAAGGAATTCAGAGTTTACTGAAGGAATTCAATAAATTTAGACAAAGGAAGCAGGCCTCTAACATTATAAATGTTTCAATGTCAGTTGCCACGTTGCCCAAAATATCCCATTTGTGGCTGAAAACAACTGGACCTGCCCATAAGCAATGCCGAGAAAGATAAAACTGCAAGGAACTTGCAGAAGCCTGACTTTCTCACTTCAGCACACTTCAGTTAATGTCATCAATCAATCCTTCATACCTGTTCCCAAGCCTTCCATACCGGGAATGTCATCACCAAACCTGCAAAGAGAGAGAGAAAGAGAGAGAATAAACTGTTTTCCTAAAAAGTTGGCTTCCACACACAATAACTTCATGGAAATATTACCTCTTTATTCAGTTGCGCATAGGTTGGGTGATTTTAAAAAAACTTTTCTTTTTGACAGAAGAGATTGATAGAAATAATGTAAAGGAGTTCAGGAACTGGTCTGCAGCTATACTGCAGGGAAACACCCATATAGATATCTAAGCAACGTATAGTTAGTCACTGCATGGAATAACAGAGTTGGAAGGGACCTTGGAGATCATCTAGTCCAACCCCCTGCTTGAGCAGGAGAGTCTATTCCAAATATTAGCCTCTACCTAGGATCAAACTCACGGCCTCCTGATTGTGAGGTGAGAGCTTCACCTCTAGGCCACCACACTGGATCTTTGATTTATGACCACAATTGAATCCAAATTTTCAATTGCTAAGCAAGACTGTTGTTTTAGTGAGCTTTATCCCATTTTATGACCTTTTTTGGAACAGTTACGAAACAAAATCACTGAAGTTGTTAAGTGAATCATCAGGTCATTAAGCAAATCTGGCTTCCCTATTGACTTCGCTTGTCACAAGCTGGCTGGGAAGGTTACAAATAGTGAAGTGCAACTGTCATGAATACATGCCACTTGCCAAGCGCCCAAGTTTTGATCATGTGACTGTAATAATGCTGCAACAGTCGTTAAGTGTGAAAACTGGTCATGTCACTTTTTTTAGTATTGTTGTAACTTCGAACACTTATTAAATGAATGGTTAAAAGTCAAGGTCTATCTTTATTTGTTTCTTTTCTATCCCACTTTACACAATGCAATTGAACGACAGTTGTGATTATGGCCCTGGAAGTCACACTGTGGCTTTGAATGGCCAGTTGGGGCTGGGACTCAAGTTGATTTAAAAGAAAGTGAACTCCCTTCTTCCTGCAAAGTAACACTTTGTATCTCACCCTTGAACACCTTTCTTTGGTGGCTTGCTCTTGAACTGCCTGGTTTGTCTCTGTTTGAATTTGGGAGGTCCTTTCCTGGGAGTGACAGGCCCCCCAGTCACCCTGGTGGCAGATTTGAATTCTGGCTTTGGAACTTCAAGGTTCATGGCTGGGATGAAAGAATGTCACTTTTGAACAAAAGCCCTCCTGATTCGGGTGGGTTTATCTGTTAGAAAAGAAAAATGAAAAATAATTGGAGTCTATCATTAGATGCAGTTGAAATATGTCACCTATAAACTCTGTTTGCATCTCCTCAAGGAATATATTATTAGAAGGCAAATCCACTTAAACATTAGAAAATGTTTTGAAACAGTAAGAGCAAATCAACTGACAGGCAAAGGGTGTCATTCATTCATTCATTGGATGTGTTGAAGGAGAAATCGAACAACTATCCATCTGGGATGTTTTAAATTGGATATCTGTACTAATCGGAGGGTTGGACTCAAGGACCTCAATGGACCCTTGCAGCTCTATGATTCTGAAGACCTAGACAAAAGAAATAAACAGAGTTCATTTAATATACTGTGGGCACCCAGCCATGCACTAAGGTTATGAAATGAAATAAAAATTGATTGCATAATCCTCCCCACTTCATAGGATCTGTCCCTTGCAGGTGATGTACTGACTGTTCATCATTATGTGAGTAGGAAGGGTTGATGTACATACTTGAGTTGGGGTCTATTTATGCAACTATTGATGCTGAAGTACCAGTTCTTCTGAAAACTCTAAATTTTCAGAGTCAAATAGAAAAATCAGGCTGCGATCCATAAAATATTTGGTTTCCTTTCTTGGAAATGTTAAGATCTGGTTCCGTTCAGCATTTTCCTGTTGCATTGCGATCACCTAATGCTTTGTTTCCATATCCATCACCAGAAATGAGTCCGAGGGGAACAACACAGTATGATACTACAGTAGAAGAATATTTCACCAGAGCCCTATGCTAAACTTGTTGTTGATAATCACTGTGCAGACAGACCACCTGCCAGGCACAATACTGGCAGCAGACTGGGGTGTGTGTGTGCATGCTATTGGGCATCATTCTGCAGGAAGTCTGGGTTTAATAAACCCTTGCAGTTGCTTTGGTGCAGAGACACATCCTCAACTGATCTAGGGGTTTTACTTTGGGCAATTCTGCACTGGTTATTGGCTGCCGTCCAGATAGAACAATGGGATAAAACAACATTAGTCTCATCCAGGGTGACACTTCTCAGATTCATATTCAAATCCCTGAAACGATGCTAATCTGATTAGAGTGCTCCCCCCCCCCCCCAAGTAGTTTTAGGCTTGTTCCCAGGATGGAAAAGGATTTTCATGGTTTGTTTCATCAGCTCTTACTAATTTTCTCAAAGCTGTTCTATCACCCATCTTGATAAATTCAGCTCTGCAAGAGCAAGGTTATCTTTTCAGGGTAAAATGCTAGAAATCATGGATTCCACAATTCAGCTGGCAACTCAGTTCAGAAGAATTTGTCTTCTGTCTCCCATTTTCCATGGACTAAGAACAAAGCTACATAAATATATATACAAAAGCTTACATCTTCACCTTTTTCCTGGAAACTTTTTAACATTTTGCAAACCCAGCTGTTTCTCTCACATCCATGAATATAACCAGCATCCACTATTTTAATTACCTAAATCTATAGAAGCTTTGATACCAGTAGCTGAACTCCAATTTTTCCGACTTCAGACTTATTTGCATTTAGATTTGCATTTAGCCTCATTTAAATTGCACAACACATTCATTATCCTAGGAGAAAAGTTAGTCAGACAGGGTGAATTACCCAAACTGGCTTTGTTGAAAAACCACCCACCTGGGTCTCTTCCTTACAGATGGCTATAACCTTCCAGGAACACAGCCATGAGTAACTCCAGAAGAATGTAACAGCTGGAAAGTGGGTGGAATAAATTGGCTGGGGACTAAAAACTGATACAAATTTTCGGTTACTTACCAGAAGTTAAAGATGCACCCACTCCAACCCTTATCGCAAGTCTTAAATAGCAGGTTTGTATGAATCAGCCTTTATCATATGTATCTGTAGGTGGTCAAAGCTTGTTCTGGAGGGTTCAGAGGTGTTACAATGTATTATATTCCTCATAATAGGTTTATGACTCTTGCTTTTAATCCAGTATCATCCCTAGTTTATAGATACATTGTTTATAGTTTGTGTGCTTAGGTCAGGGAGAGGAAGGGGTTGTTAAGTGAATGTAGTTTCCCACATTTACCTTGCTTGTTGGAAGCCTCCTGGAAAATCATAATTACGTGACCCTCTAAGATGCTGCAACTATCGAAAATACATACCAGTTGCCAAGCGCCCAAACTTAGATCACTGACCACAGGGATGCAGCCTTAAGTGTGAGGACCACACAGAATCTCATCTGCCATCATCAGGCTTCTGTATTGAGTTCATCTGTGAGTCAGACTTTTACAGTTGTTTCTGTTTTAAAATTGGGGCTAGCCTACGAAACATTGCTACAACTTTAAAAGGATATCTCTCTCTCTATCTCTCTATCTCTCTATCTCTCTATCTATATACACATATTAGTCAGGCGCAACTGACAGCCATAATAGCAAGGACTCATCTCCCTCATTTGCTTTATAATCAAGGATCCAAACTTTGGGTTTGTTCTTTTACTGCCTATAAAAAATCAACAGATGCCCCTATGTGTAGCTTATTCATACAAAATAGTAAGCTATGCTTGACTTAACCAGTGTGTACTGAATCAACCACCAATCATTAGATTCCTACAATACATTTGGATATTGCAATTTAAGTCAATATTGCAATTAAAGTCATTATCTAATCATTGCAATCGATATGGTCAAACATCTTGTTAAACCTTAAATGGTTTGTTGCACAAATCCAGCCTATAACAGGATTTCTTGTAGTCCTTTTGAAAAGCAAGAAACAGTTAACTGCAAAGTTATACCAATGGCAGTTGTCAGCTAAGACCTTCCAACATTATTTTTCACCGATGATCCTTTATGGAAAAAGGTAGAGGACAATGTAAGCCACTCAATTCTTTCACCCATGTCTAATGCTGACAATAAAGTGAGTGTAAGGACTTCACAAACAAAGGTCAGGGCTGCCTGACTGGACAGTGGCTAATCAGGCAGTAACCATGGATAAAGTATGTCCTATGTTACAGTATCTGGCATTGGATGACACAGCAATGCAAAACCAAACACAATTCACTGGTAAGCAGAGATTAAAGCCAGAGAGGTGACATCTTGCCTCCTCTTTGTTACTGTTCGGTTAAAAATAACAGTGTCAGTGTTATAGAACAGAGATACTGTGAAAGGAGCAAGGGAAGGTTTTATGTCCTTCCATTCCCGTTGGGTACTGTTTTACTTACCCTTCCATCTGCCATTTCTATGTGATGTTCTGCCTCTTGAGTTTTGTCCAGAGGTTAACCACAAACCCCACATCCATATCTGGTCAACAAGTAAATCCTGGGGTGATAAGTTAAAGTAACTTTGAGAGAAACTAATTGTAAAACATTCTGCCCAGGACACAGTTTGACCCATAAATCAATTACTACATTTACTGATAATCTAGTAAGTTTAATAAGCTATGCAACATAGCCAATGACTAGGAAGAGATTTATTACCACTGCTTCCAATGGCATTCTCTATGCAGACATTCACTACGAAGCTAATCTAAGCAGGAAGTTTCTTAGTTTCCCTCTGTATAAAACATGAAACATTTGAGGTCTCTTTGTAAATTATAAACGGAAAGTGCTTCACACTGATGTGGACTTAATGGTTGAATTGACACAATGCACTAAAAGTGACTAAGATATACTAAGAGTTTGCTGAATTGCTGCTACAAGATCAGACTGCAAGCTTCCAGATGGCAGCAGAATCAGGATTTTCGATATCTCTTTGTTGCCCTCTATTGGTTGCATGGATTTTGCAAGGCAAATATGATAGCCCTACTTTCCTGTAACCATCATATACAGAATAGGGCACAGTTGCTAACATGTTATGCCAAAAGCAGGCTATCCACATAATGAGTTTGCAAGTTCCAGTAATCCAGTAATTATTTATCTTATTATAAATACTATAGTGCAGGGATGTCCAACTCAAGGCCCAGGGCCCAGATCCGGCCCGCAGGGTACTTAGATCTGGCCTGTGCGGGAGCCCTGGAAATAGCGAAGGATTGGCACATGGTGCCTCTGCCAGCAAAAACATGGCCCTCAAGAGCTGCATTTTTTCTGCCAGAGGGTTGCAAGAGGCCATCCCAGCTGAAAATGGAACTCAGGCAGTTTCTCTGGCAGAGTGCTTGGGCCTCAGGCGCCCTGACACGAGTGATGACAAACTGGCCACACCTACCCTGGCCATGTCCAGCCTGCCTCAAAGGTTAAACATAACCCTGATGCTCCCTCAATGAAACTAAGTTTGACACCCGTGAAAGAAAACAAAAGCACAAGATAAATACCAATTTAGAGTGTAATATACAGTAATGCATAGTTCTGTGGTCACTTCAGTTCCATGATCAGCTGTGAAGCTCACCAGATGAGCTTAATTTAATTACTTTGACTAATCTTCCCAACATAACTGTTTGTGATTCACTGTTTAATCGTGATTTACTGATTAAATAAATAAGTTTGCAAATATGCTAAATGCTTAAAATACTCATCTATCTATCTATCCATCCATTCCATCCAATTACTATATTACTTTGTTTGTATGTACATGAGAGTTTATGCACTGGAGACAAATTCCTTGTCCAATCACACTTGTCCAATAAAGAGTTCTACTCTATTCTATCAATCATAACTTCCCATTACACCAGAAGTGGCATACAACAAATGCACTGGATCCACAAGTTGTATTTAGCAAAAACCAAATACCTTTCTTTATTATCACTTACTGTGGGTGTACAAACTTTGTCTGTATACTGTGCAGAAGTCTTATTAACTTAGACAAAAGGTAGCATGTACGGGAAATAAATATTGCTTTATAAAGTGCCATTGCATTAATACCACATCAAAATAAAAATCAAGATTTGAGGAGAGTAGTGCAGATGATGGAATTGTGCACAGTATACCAAGCAAAAATAAAATACAGAAGATAGCTGCATTCAGACATGACAGCAGGCCAATACAACCAACATCTGGAAGTAGTAGTGTACAGTGTACTTTGTGACTATTGAATGACTATTGACTCCTTTGTGATTGCCTGGGTTAGTCCTTGCAGTTTTCTTGGGAAGGATTTTCAAAAATGGTTTGCCAAAGCCTTCTTCCCAAGGCTAAGAGAAATACTGGTTGGCCCATGGTCACCCAGCTGGCTTTGAATCCAAGGTAGCGTTAGAACTCACAACCACCCGGTTTATAGCCTGGTGCTTTAATTCCTATACCAAATTTGTGTAATGTATACAATCATTATTCACCTAAAATATTTGTAACGTTCTAACTGCTGTGAAGATATGAAAAACAAACCTACTCCTGTTTTCAGCCTCTAATAGAAATGATGGAAAAGAGGAAAGAGAATGGAACAATAGATTCTTCCCTAGATGATAGATGAAGCCAAACTGGCTCCTCATGGGCCATCCAGTCTGCCAGCTGGTTTGTTGTAGTCTTCCTGTGAGCTAGAGGGACAGCTCTGCAATGGAATTTAGTGTCATGGTAAATTGCAAAGTTCAGAATATACTTTCCTTCAAATCTGCAGTATCATACCTGCTGGCAGATGGAGCAGATATTTTTTTTACCGCAGAGCAGCAATGCAAGCATTTTATAGCTATTCAGAATGACTTAAGAGTTAGCCCAAGAGTTTTTGTATTTCAGCAAGCTGATGGGGAAAGGACATTAATGGATCCTAAAGGAGTTATCCTGGGCTGTGATCTGAATGCAAAGATACATTTACAAACATAAAGCTAGATCTGGTCAATATATAAATAAATCTCCTGGGAATATCTTGTATGTCTGATGTAAGACCACAATGTGGCCTATTTATTTTTTAGCTTAGCATAATGTATGAACCCAACCTTTAAGCCTTAGGGTTATCTATAAACACATTACAGCTTGTTCAGCAATTACACTGAAAAGGATATTGGTTCATTGCAGTGAGTAATCCTACTTTTCTCCTAAAAGATGTTGGGATTGAAATTTGGCCCATGTTTATTGACAAAGAAGGGATCTTTCTAGCTGCCCACTTAAATCAGGAACTCCTCTGCTGCAATACTACCCATGAGATCATTGTGACATTCTGAAAACATGTGAAGCACAAACCCAGTTAATGAAAATAGTAGATCGTACCAAATATCATCCCTCTGGTTTAAGAAGATGAAATTTTAAAAGACAACAGTACAGTAATAGATGTACAGTCATTAGAACTTTTTATGTAAAATAAAACATATCATCTCTTACAGAAGGAACCATAAATAATTAGCTTTTCCTCTTCAACATCTCCTAAAGTCCAAAACCATGCAATACCATGTTCATCGGGTCAAAAATGTCAGTCTTTCTTCATACGGAACTTAATTTCCATCTTCAGGAACATTTTAATATTTTCATCCTCTATATGTTTCTCCACAGCCGCCAAAGCCTGCTCGCCACCATCCTTGTAGTATTTTAGAAGCTCTTCTGCATAAGCAATCCAGACACAGTTGTGGCATCCACTCATACAACATGTTGTGGGAGGGACAAACGGTGGGGTGGCAAAACAGGACCCCGAAGAAGCAGTTTCCTTCTCGGAACATGATTTATCCTTCAGGGAAAGAGCCTTTTGGTTGTGGCTCTCTGCATCTGCACAGAAGCGACGCTGTCCACCACTTAATAGTGCTGCAGGGAGCCAGCCTATATTTACTAACCTCCCATGGAAGGATCTTTTCAACAGGGCCAGCGTTGTTGTATCATTAGCCTCAAGGCCCCAAAACAGATATATATACTTCTGGTAAGAACAAAAACAAAATTAAACCCTCAATACATCTATATCCCTCTTCTCTCTTATTTCCAGGACATCCAACCCATCTTTGAAATATAACCAAGCAAAGGTACAACCTACAGAATTTCACTTATTTATCCAGACAATATGTCATGCCTATAAGATTTGGGTTACGTTCTACTTGTGACTTTCAATACTAAAAGAACAGCATTTCACTCTCTTGATGATGCTCTGAAAACAAAAATCAACCACGTTCTGGTGAGATTCCGACTCTTCTTTCTAATGTGTGACCTTTTACATAGAATGTTAAAAACTATGCATTTAAATAGATTCAGATTTAAAAACATTTTGACCTGGTATGAGAAAGTTGACTTTGAAGTGAATTATTAAATGGATACTATAAGCAATGTATAGTATTAGAATGCTAGTATTTATTCCAGAATATATTTTGAGTAGTGTTTTCTTCAATATAGATTTTAATGCATGTTACAATCTAGTTCAGGAAAAACTCTGGATGGCCTCATTTTATGTGACTCTGGGCCAGTTACTCTCTCTTAGCCCAACCCACCTCACACGGTTGTTGTAGGAAAAATAGGAAGAGGGAAATGTGTTGTATATGTTTTCTACCTTAAGTTATTTATAAAAAATAATAAAGATGGGGTATAAATTAAATAAACTAGGCTGATAGATGCAGCTGAGAGGATTTTATTGCTTCCTTAGCCCAGTATTTATTCCCCACAAAGGCCAAATTAGCTGAAAGGCAAAACTATTGTTCCTTTCCTGTCCTCTGGTGAATGGTACTTAAGAAAAGTTCCATTTTGATCCTAGAGAAAGTCTATAGCCATTCTAACTCGTATCACCCACTGATATTGTCCACAAATTTGCACAACCCTCTTCAGATGTGAATTAAATTAGCAATATCAGAAAGTTTCACATAAGTATATATAACGAATAATTAAATTAAGGGCATATCTAAACAGAGATAGGAAATGGAACAAATTTATATAGTTGTTATTACTACTTGTCTTAGGCACGAAAAAATCAAAACAAATGACCCAAAAGAAAATATGTCAAGGATACGACAATAATTTGTGAGATGTTTTGGTTCATGGTAATGTTTGATTGGAATGTGGTTTTGGGATTTTTTACTTATGCATCAACACAAGTGTTATTTAAATTAATGCATACTCTAAAATTAATCTCAGCATATATTAATGTCCCATTTCTCCTTATTTCTGTTCTCTCAGAAGGAACCTATGGAATAATTGCCAGTTTTATAGTTTCATAAAATAGCTTATTGAATACTGAACATTTCTTTCTCAATCCTGAAACCATGATAGCATGTAGCTTCCAACCTGGTGTATCCAGATAGCTCAAGGGATTGTCGTATAAATCCCTTTCCGCTGCCTGTGTTGGCTGGGACTGACAAGAATTAACACTCAACACATCAGGAAGACATCTAGTTGTCTAGTCCTATTCTAGAAAGCAATTTTTGGCACTCTTTGTGATTGTGATACCAAGATAATTCCCCTTTGCTGAATATCCAGCACTGATAAGAGAATCTGAAGATCTTGGAAACATAATCATTATTTTAATACTGAATTCTAATGAAGATGCTAATTTCAAAGGAACGTAGATGTTTTAACCATTTCAAAAAGAATTTAAAGGAGAGTTTGGGGCAGGATCAACAGGAGGAGCCCTTCATCATTAGGGCTATTTCACAGCACTTTTTGATCCTCGGGCTGTTAAGCTGAATACAACTTGACTGCCTTCCAAATAAACATTGCCGAGACCAGACATTTAAATCATAATAGTGGCTGAAACAGAATAAACCCAATAAAGGTTGTTTAATTGAAAATGTACCACTTTGGTTTCTTAAGTAAACAAGCAACCCGCCCTTAGCATTTTGTGTTAATGCAGCTGAAACTATGATTTTACCTATTAATTCTCCTGGCTAAACGTCTCACCTGACCCGCTTCTGATGGACCAAAAGCGCTCACCAACCCGCGACGTCAGCAGAACACCCCCCCAAAGGCAACATCTCTCCGGGCGCCTTTATGCAACCCTGCCCCTTCGCCGCCTGCCGGGAATTAACATCTCCCTCGCCCAATAGCAATCCCGATTCTGCTCTCACTTCCGATATGAGTGGCAAGTTCCACCAATCGGAGAGCGCTGATGGACGGGGAAATTCCACCCCCCGGAAGAAGGCGGGGGATAGAGTGCGGAAGCAAGAGAAGACTGAACTGGGAAGCGACTGTGGCACGTGGGTGCAACGATGGGCAAAAAAGAGAAGAAAGCTGCTGTGGCTTCCGCTGCTCCGCGGAAGGGGCTTCTCGCCCGTGGTAGGTCTGTATCCCTTCTGGGGAGCTGTTTTTTTGTCTGTGCAATTTCAAAGAGCTTTGCTTACTCTGTGTCAGTGACAGGTAAAACAACCTTGTAGGATTGACCAGTTTTATTCCCATCTTAACTCACTTACCACTCAATCGTAACAGCAGCTACTGCTTGTTTCTGCACGTGTTTATTCTACTCAGACCCCATTCTCTCTCTTGCCCCAACTCACCCGGTTGTTGTCGGGAAAATAGGAGGCAGGAATATGAGGTAAGGTTGCTATCTTGAGTTTTACACACACACACACACACACACACACACACGTGTATCTATATAGACAGACTGTGTGTGTATGTGTGTATGTATACACCCTGTGTATGTGTTTGTATATGTGTGTTTATGTTGGATGAAAATGGAATAATGATATCTGCAAAAAATATCCTTTGCCTCCATGCGTGAACCAGAGAGAACCCAAAACAGACAAAGAAAATGAAGAAGCTAAAAGTGCTCTAGAAATTTAAAATGCACATAGATAAACACTTGCTACATAACCCCCCAGATTCAGCAATTGTTAATAAGGAAGGCAAAAAAAAGTCTGGGTAATAGATCTGCAAATAGAAGTGGAATGACTGGCAAGAGAAAGCAAAGATAGTACAAATAGTAATAGGTGCCTTAGGTGCAATCCCAAAACATATGGAGCATCCCTGGAACACCATTGGCATTGAGAAAATCCCCATCAGTCGATTTCAAAAGGCAGCTTTATTTGGAACAATCTACATCATGGGATGATACTTTATCATGATCAAGCAGTGACATTTGCCTATCCCATGGCCTTGGGAAAGACTCAATAGTTGGATAAAACTGCCAAATCCCATCTAAACATCTGGTGGACTATGCAACCAACCAAAATAATAAAACCTCTTTCTTACTAGCATTTTTCATCTTTCCAATGCCATAATGTCTTTGAACTGAAGTCTACTCCATCATAATCTATGGAAGGCAGCTATAATTTATCTGACTTATTGGCCAGCAGTGTTAAGATTATTTTATGTTATATCTCCTTTCCCAGCACTAACAGTGGAAATGCTTACAGATTTCTTCAGTTTTATGCTGAAAGGGGGATTCAGTTCGGAATGTGGCTCATTATGTAACTGTTATGATGCCAAAGAGATGTGCCACTATATGTCTTTCAGATACTTGTGATAGACCCATTGTGAAAATGGGGAGTCCTGAATTAGATTACAAGTAGTAGCAAAAAGATATCATATTTATGACATATTCTTTCCATTGTGGAGAAAAATATGTTATTAACAATTGTTTAAAGTTATGATAGGTTAACATGATTTTTTACTACTAGGATATGGATGGCACCCGAAAGGCGATGAGGGAAGAACACCTCTGACGAACACTGAAAAACCACTTTAAATATAGGGCTGGCTATGGTACTAATTCAGAGTAATATAGGTGCTTCCAGCAGCTTCTCATTCATTCTACTAATGTTGAAATTCTGTTACAGAGCAAGATACGAAAATGTGACACAAATACTTCTGTCATAAAGAGGTTCTTCTAAGTTAGATTGTATAAGTTATAGATGATGATTGCCTTACCAACATTTCTCTCGTTTGAATTTTAGCCATATGAAGAAAAAAGCAAATTCAAAACCAGATTGCCTGAATGAGCAAGAAATTCCATATCGGTTGCGGGAAATCATGAGGAGCCGGGATGATCTAAGAAACCCCACCCGTAAGAAGAAGAAAAAGAAAACTGGTAAAAAGGAGCTTTATGATTTTATATTCAACATATATGAGCCTCAGTGGTGCAGTGGTTAGAGTGCAGTACTGCAAACTACTTCTGCTGACTGCCGGCTACCTGCAATTTGGGAGATCGATTCACATCAGGCTCAAGGTTGACTCAACCTTCCATCCTTCTGAGGTGGATAAAATGAGGACCCAGATTGTTGGGGGCAATACGCTAACTCTGTAAACTGATGAGAGAGGGCTGTAAAGCACTATAAAGTGGTGTATAAGCCTAAATGCTATTGCTATAAGTTCCAGCAACTAGCCAGAAATTCTTGCAAAGTGTCATCTTGATAAACTCTCCTGGATTGGTACTATTTTGAGGTAGTCTGCCTTATAAGAGGTTCTTCATCAGAAGGATGGAAGAATCTGGGACCCCAGAGCTGCATAGGATCCTCACTCTCTTTTTTGGTCCTTCCCCATAAGCTCTCTGTTATGGCACTGAAAATGAGTGGAATGATTTATCAATGCTTTGAAAAAGAAAATATAGAAAGACTCTAGAATATGCTCCAACATCGTCCCAAAGGTGTTTTTTCTCAGGAGGCAACTGGACTTTCTTTTTTTTTCTTTTGAAGACATTTCACTTCTCATCCAAGAAGCTTCTACAGCTATAACAGGATAGTGGGGAATGGAAGAGTAGTCAGAGCTGAAGAAGCTTCTTGGACGAGAAGCGAAACTTCTTCAAAAAAAGAAAGTCCAGTTGCCTCCTGAAAAATCACTTTTGGGATAGCCATGACTTGGATGACTGAGAATCTCTACAGATGCTCCAATATAGCTTGAAGCAGTTTTAAAAACAAAGAAAATCCCCATTTTAGATTGGTTGGAAGATGGGCGGTTATATAAATGTTTTAAATAAATGAACAATTTTCTTGCAGAGAAAGAACATGTGAATAATTTAAGCAAAAAAAATTGACTCAAACCACATATTTGTTTTAGGCTATCCAATTTGCCTCAGAGCTTGCCATCAGCCCTCCAAATAAATAATAAAGAGGCTGCTTATCATCAAAACCTGAGCCTAATAAATTAGATAAATAAATCCACTTCTGTTTTTTAGTAGTATTACATGCATACAAACATGGCATATTTGTATACCGTCGAGTTGCAACTTTTAATTTACATGGAATAGAGGTTACAGGGTAAATGCCAACAATACTTTTGTAAATCCATTTTCTTTTGTGACTATCATTTCAGATATGGCCTTATGGCTGGGGATCTCCAAATGGTTGCTGTATGTGGTTCACAAGTAACCAAGGGTACAATACAAGTAGGCCCCATATTGAATTAATAAGTTCAATATTATATTTGGTTGCTCTCTAATACTGCACATGGCCCATAAAATAATGGTACTCTACACCTAGAGAAATCCAAGATGTCTTGCTAATAGCAGAATACCTTTTTCCTACAGATCCTAAAAAAAATGCTCTTAAATATCAGATGACTTCATTGTCAGATAACTCTTATTTGCTCAGCTAGGGATCGGTACTTTGCAGAGTGAGTTGGTTAGGGCTCTATCTGTTTCCTACAATCTCCATGAAAGCTGTTGGGCAGATTATAACATCCATGTTTTTGTCACAGCAAATAAGCAGAGGCCTCAGTCAGAGGGTGACATACCAGTACCGAAGTTCAGGAGACGGCGAGGGGAGACAGAAAACTCATACAATAAACGTATGGACCGGGAAATTGAGCACGTGCGCTTCCTCACTGAAAACCAGATGCAACGTGAGCCTGAAAAAGAGATACAAGTCCAAGAAAAGTCACAGAAGAAAAAAGAGTTAAGTTTGAATTTTCAGCCCTTGAATTAGGGTGGTGCTACAATCTGAAAGCCTGATTCTTGAGATGAATTTCATTAATAACCCAGTTTTCCTTATTTCACCCTCACAATAATTCCATAAATTTAACTTTTTGGCCAGTATGTTTTGACTGAATAGAAGATTTTCCCAAGCCACTGTCAATCTCTCTAGCAATTAGGCCTTAAAAGGTTATTACTGACCTCTGCTCACCAACTGTAGAATTAATCCCAGAAGTAATGTGTAAGGTGTTCTGCTTTGGAGAGGAGGAAATGAATTAGTTAATCATTATATTTCTTCCTCTTCTGTGCCTTAACTCAGCTCTATTCTTTTGGTTAATAGTAGCAATTCCTTTCTGTCTGGAATCTTGTTTTTCTGCTTGATTCAGTTAAGACCCTACAAACTGCAAGGGAACTTAAAAGTTGTTTCAAGTGTATACCTTTAGTGTAACATCTTTTATTGGTTAGAGGATACTTTGGTTCTTATTTCTGTATAGGACCTTTGTGGCTTCTTTATTTCTAAGTCTGACTGAATTTGTGAAAGGTTCTTTCTTGACTTGCCATGGACAGCTCTGAAATTTGTGTATCCTTTGTTTAACAAAGCCTGTTTCTCTAGATTTCAGAAGAAGAGGCTGGAAAAAATACGTAAGCAAAAAAGAGAGAGAAAAATAACCATGTTGGAGAAGGACCTTTTCAAAGGTAGGGTAATAATTTGCCCAGAAAATACTGCTACCGCCTTGTAATATTTTTGCACCATTGTGGATGCCACTGCATTGATTTTTTAAAAGCTTCTCCTTCAATATTTATTTATTTGGTTGATAATTTAGTACGAAGCCCAAATCCCAGAAATTTTGGGCAGTCCATGAAGTAAAAAAAGTACAAAACCCTATAACAATATGAACAAAGGAGTAAAACAAGTCAGGCAACAACGAAAACATACACGCCCAACTCAGAGGGGTTTCAGCTACCCTATCAAAAGTTTGGGTGAGAAACTAGGTATACACAGAGAGAGAGAGAGACAGAGAGAGACAGAGAGCCAAAAATAAAAGCCAAAAACAAAACAAAAAAGCTTAACAATTTAGACATTCATACCAAGCCCCTTTAATAAATTCTCCATTTGGCTATCAATTTTTTCCTGTAAGTTTTGGGTAGTACTTCATATAGATAAGCCCCTGAACTTGTTTTGTAGCAACCCAGTGACTTAATCTGATTTCCATATAGAGAGGAAGGCTGTTAGCATAGGATGGGGTTATATTTAGTTTGTTTATATGATGTAGTCTTATGAAATATCTATTTACTATTCTACATCCATAAGCAACCTTAGTGTGGCAGCCACATACAAAGATTAAAAGAAAGATTAATAATAAAGTAAAGAAGTTTCATAATGATTCGCCCAAGCAAGAAACAAAAATATGGAGTTTTTGATGTGGAATCAAGAAGAAAATAAAATTGATATTAAATGAAACCTGTTCCAGAGGGCTTTCCAAAGCATGGGCACCATTGCAAAAAAGGCTTTTGTAACAAATCTGTCCTGTTAGCATTTAGAGAGACTTTATCTGAAGAGTTTCATGCATGTTCATGATGTTATGGACAGCTGCTTCAAGAACTTGGGTCACAAAGCATTTAAAGCCTTCAGTGTGGTTAATTGTGATAAGCAGATGTGGAGCTTTTCTTAGGAAATGCTATAACCTGTATGTGAATGGCTGCATATGGGAAAGACTGTCAAAATTCTGATACATTCTAGAGCCAGTTTGGACGAATAGAATAGAATAGAATAGAATTCTTTATTGGCCAAGTGTGATTGGACACACAAGAAATTTGTCTTGGTGCAAATACTCTCCGTATACGTAAAAGAAAAGATACAAGAGTCAAGAAAATAATGATTAAGGCACCAGGCTAGAAAGCAGTCCCCCCTTAGGCATGAAGGATGTCTGAGTGATTTTGGGCCAGTCACTTTCTCTCAGCTCAATTCATCCTACAGGTGCTGTGGGGAAATGAGGAGGAGGAAGGAATATTGTGTGTGTTTCCTACCTTGAGTTCTTTATAAAAAAATAATAAAGGCAGGATATAAATAAACAACAATAGTAGGTTTGCAAATTGCAGTAAGCTTTGGTTGATTTAAATGGCATGTTGAATAAACAGCCATTGACTGAATCTGTCCAGCATGCTAAACTAAAAGCCATGGTTTATAAATTATGGTATCTAGCGTTACACAATAAAGCAAGCCAGAAAAAAGCCATGGCTTTTGGGCTTAGTCCCAGTCCTTAGCTTTAGATAATAAGGTTGATTTGATTATTTAGTAAGAGTCTGAATCCTTTTGCTTTTGTCCCCCTCAAAAAATGGACAGCTGAATCAAAATCTGTTCCAATCAAAAGTTTCTGCAGATCAAGGGAGCTGCACATCATAAGCACTGCGTACAGCTGGAAGAGCAGAAGCAGCTTATGTAACAAACCACTTCTTGTAATTTGTCTGAAAGGGAAATAAACTTTTTAATGAACCACTAGTGTGCTTCAGGTGGTTATCAGCCTAATCTTGACAGAATATCCCCCTTGCGGAATATGCTCACTTTTGAATCACTTTCAAAGTTAGTGCTGTGGATTTTGACACTTCGTTCCAAAGCAACCAAGTTCCTTTTAGGAGAGAGATTTATGTTTAGCTGATGTCTGAGATAAGAAACAGTTGCATCGGTATCAGAGCTTGGTAAATTTGCTTATTGCAGAATAGAATGGTGGTATGGAAGGCATGGGACTGCTTGATTCCTTTTCGTTTCTCTTTGTTTCAATCTGGCTCAACTTTTGTTTCAAAGCATAATATGAAAGAGAGATCTTATAGTGCATAATGGAGTCACAAGTTGGTCACTGGGAATCATAGAATCTATGAGAACACAGCACATAATAAAACATTGTGACCCAAGTGCAAAGGTCAGATACTGTGATATCACAACACAAGTTTCATGAAGTCTGATTTTGGGGTGCAGGGGTGGCGGTTATAATGTAGATTTTATTTAACTGGATTTGCAATGTTGTACACTTCCCGGAACCATTGTTTGTGAGTTGGGTGCCTATGTAAATTTGTTCAACCAATCAATAATGTAGCTTTAGCTTTTATTGTTATTAGCTGCCTGTGGTTAATGTAAAACATGGCTGGTCATAAAAATGTTTTAAATAAATACAATCCTTTTGTCAGATGGCTGTGGTTAGAAGATTTCTGGCTTAAATATGCTTGATTGTGAGAAAAAATGAAAGAAGCATGTTGAATTATTTTGTAATTATCTTTGTAATTATCAGATTTTTTCCCATTCCCTTTTAGACTCAGTAAAATTTGGAGAAGTTGCTCTACAGCCTCCCACACTTACAGCAAAACCCAGGAAGAGCCTTATCAAAGACAAGGTATGTCATTTTATTGAGCAAAGTTTTACTTCTCTTTTCTAATTTTGACAGTGGCCATGCAAGCCTCTATTTTTGCTGTGGAAGGAATTTACCTAATCAGCAGCAAGGCTCAGAATAGGTTACTGGCTGGTATTTAACTGTGCTAAGTTAAGCTAACTGTGCCTAGGGTTTTATATTTTAGACATCCTCTCCTTAAAGCTGATTCTCTTCAGGATTGCTCTCAGATTAAACCCATATCCACTTTTCCTCTTCATGATTCTTCAGCTAATTTTTTTGTTCTTCCAGGGTGATCAGAGGCAGCAACTTCTGCTTATGTCTCTTTTGGGCTCTGGCAGAAAGGCCAGTGTTAAAAAATCAGTCCATACCTCTCTCGCTCGCCAAAGGATCGTTCAAGAGGAGAGAGAACGGGTTGTCCAGGCTTATCGGGATATAAAGAAAAGGAAACAGAAGCAGCAACAGCAGTTGAAGGAAAGCTTTCTTGCTATAGACAAACTAAAGAAACCAGCCTGAGTTGGCAGAACAGTTGTATCATTCCGAGAAACACGATGCCATTACACACCAGTTGTAGAATGACAAGCCAAGTCTTCTGTCTTTCTCTTTTCCACTTCAAATGAGAGTAACAAGCAACACTGATAACCAGAATAACAGCTGAGCAATCCAAGTTTACACACTTTGCTTTTCTGAGCAGACCAGTTTTTTAAAAAAGTGTTTCTTGTATCCCAGTTTGTTGAATTTGTAACATGAAAAACACACACCCCATACTTGTTACTTCCAAAAGGATTAGCAATTCAAATTGACGACAAGAATCAGAGCTAGTTTTCAGGTACCAATCTATATTGATGTTTTTTATAAGCCTCCTTCTGATGCTGAGGAAAACTCTTCTCCAGATAGACATTGCATTCCTTTTGGAATTTTTTAAATCTATGCATGTTTTCCCCATAACTGGATTATTAAAAAAAAAATAGTTAAAAACCAAAACAATCCAGGCTGGGTCCCTCTTTGGAGTTTAGTGACCAGTTTCTGAATCAAAGTCAGAGATATTTTGAAGAGCTTGGACCATCTCCTCCAAGATGTTATCAGAGGCAGATGAAGTGGATTAAAATATGTTCCAATACAAATGGATCTTGTTGCTAGTTTTTCTGGCTCTCGTTGAAAATGATTTCCTTGCAGAAGAGAAATGGGACTGCTACTCCAAGGGCAACTCCTGTATGGACATCCACCATTAAATAGCAGCAAAAAACTTTTGATTAGATGAAAGTCCTTAAGATAGGATAAAGCAGAAGATACACTTCCTTGGCAGAGGTTTAAGATGAAGAGGAAGCAACATGTTTTATTTTGCAGAACATTTTTGCCAACTTTACGAAAGCGATCAGAGGAAAACAATTATACCATCTTCTGTCTTTCCCTTCCAAATCCTGGTGCTGTTGTGCAAAAACAAGAACATGTATTAGCAAAAACCAATGAAAGAACTTAAATAAGGAAATAAAGCGGTATTGCTATGCCCAGCAACAGTCACACTGTGTTCTTGACTCTACAAACCAAATTATTTTAAAAGTGGTGTGAAAAGTGACTTAAAAAAAAAAAGCAAGTGTGTATTTGTAGGATGAAGTTCTCAAAACAAAGGTGACTGAGAAAGTGAAGTAGCAAAATTTTCAGCAGTTCATAAAAAGCAGAAATAGTTGGTTGATTGTAGGAGGGAAAAATAGAAAATCTTTAGTTGAGAAATACAGTAATTTGTATTGGGCAAATCCTGAAGGGTGGTTGGTCCTAAGGAAGGGACTGTTGGTGTGTGCTTTGGATGATGCAGCACAGATTTGTCAATAGATGGCAGGATCTGTACGTGATGAGGAATTCTTTTCCTTAAGCAAGCTCTTTCTCTGAAGCAACCTTTTTACTTTATAATGGAAGAATGTGATACAGAGAACATCCTGTGTATATTTCCTGTAATTCCCCCTGCGGTTATCTATAGTTTTAACACAATTTCTGATGTTCCAGGAAGATGTTCCGTTAAAACCTTTTAAAATGAAATATAGCCTGTATTTTGCTACTATATCTGGGTGTATTGTATAGGTCAGTGATGGCAAATATTTGGGCTTGGCTTGTAAAAAAATCAGAAAATGTCTAAACCTGACTACTAGCATGTCATACATATACTCCAATAAAAGAGAATCCATTTTCCATTTCCCCCACCTTTAATCTAGGCTACCCTGAACAACAGCACTCAGCGCAAAACTAGGCCTAAAGTAAAGTCTTGGACTTTAATCTCTGCTGCCACTCAAACAGGCTGCATTGCATTGTGCCCCAAGGCACAATTGCACGTGTGGCCCAGCGCTTCCTAGGATCTGCCGTGCGTTGCTTATCTTCAAATGGGGTTCTATTTCTATTGACAAGCCCCTCTGGCCTATCTGGGGCTGCTCTGGGTTGCACAAGGCCTTTATTCTTGAAGCAATTTTGAAAAATTCTCTTCAGCCTCTGAAAACCATGCAAAAGCACACCCCATTCTCACAATTTTGGAGGCTCCATACGCTGTGCGAGAACATACCCCTCTTGTGCATGGTTCTGAAGGCTGTAAGAGAGCACATCCCATTCCCAACTGGTTTCTGTAACCTTCGAAAAATCACTCAAAAACAGGGCATGCTTTTGAGAATATTTGTTGTCAGGTGTTAATGAACACAGGTATGTCATCCAAAATGCTATCTTAGCTTTGGCACACATGTCAGGTTTGCCATCACTGGTATAGGTGCTAGAAAGGTTATACTCTGGTTTCTCTGCTTTTTTCAGCTCTTTGCTGATCTTTATTAGATTTCTCAGCTTATCCTTGAGATTTCTAAAACAGCTTCGACCTTCTGAATATTTGGAAAACTGTTTACACAAGTTACCTCCATTTAAATCATGGGTCTCAAGCCAATCTTCAAAAACTTAAAAAGGATTTATTGGGAATTAAAGTGTGTGGCATTGCCTGGGTGTAGCAGACTCTGAGACACATAATTCATTGTCACCCTTGACCCTAGTTTTCCTCCACCCTCTCGGTGTATCGTAATTCATATTCTCCAGTGGGATACATCCATAGCCAAGAGTCATCAATCATGCTTTCCAGTTAGAATTTTGCATGGCAGAAACTTCGGTCACCTAGTTTCCATCTTTGAAAACATGGAATTCAGTTTTGGTTTGCAAGCAGCTGCACTGCTCCCTCCTCCCTTTCTGTTGGCAACTCTAAAAAGACCATAGAAATATTTTATGAGTTGACAAAGAGGATACTCCTCTTCCCATCACCGAGAGCCCTTTGTACCTTATTCCAAACTGATGTATAAATAGGACACATAATTAGCAGAACATACCTGACATCAGAGAACATGCCTTTGATTAATTCTTGGACTGGGAATCTGCCAGTGCTGAGCTAGTCTGAGAAGGGAACAACATGGATGTTTTATTAGATGCCTATGGAACCAGGTTTGCTATTAGCAAGAAGAAAGATTGGAACTAGTTTCTGAACCTAGAAACGTAGAAAACTGACACCACAGGTGCTGATTTTGAAGCTAGTTGCTCCATGAATTTATCTTACTTTGTTCTTTTGATAGTTTTTAATAATCCATTCTGCCTTAAAATGTATGCAGAAAAAAATGCACAAGTTTATTAAATCCTTGAATTCTTGTTTAAAATAATAAAGGCAGGAAATAAATAAATACAATTTCTAGATGTTATAGTGGTGTCTCTTGTCTTTGCAGCATTCTTTAAGCCCCAGTATTTTGTAGCTTTAAATACCTCAAGCGTTCGTTTTTTTCTTCTACTATTGTCTGAGATCTAATGAAAAACTTAAGGCAGATATAGGAAGTATTTTTCAAGTTCTTGCAAAAACGTTTAGTTGAATATAGGGTGTCCTGAGCTGGATTCTATTTATACAGGTAACAGAAGCACAGTGTTTGCTATTTTTCCAGTCTGGGGTTACACTGACTGGTTTCTATGTGCTTGCCTTAAGCTCTTTTCAAAGAGAGGCTGCCCCCTTGTGCATGCAAAGTTTGCCTCCCATACCCCCTTTATGGCTGAAATTGTGGTTTGAAGGTTTGTTTGGAGCAGCACCATATCAATAGTTCCGAGGGGATATAAATGTATGTTAAGGTGGAAACGTGTTCTGAAGGAGTCCAAAAATCTAATCGGTGTCTAGAGAAACTGACAGGTGGTGTGGAAGTGTAAATCCATCTGGTTTCTTTTTCCTATGATCACATGCAATGGGCATCTCTAAGTCACGTGGGAAATCAACATGCCAGAAATAACCTATGATCCCTGATTCATACAAGACACTGTTATGAAAGTGCAATTTGAAATTCAGGCAATCTGGGGGGGGGGGGATTATTCGAATGAATAAAAATGGACCTGCCAGAATGTAAAGGACTTTCTTGTTCTATGTCTTGTTCATTTGACTGAGTCCTGGGTTTATATTCAGAATGTGAGATCGCAAGTGTGTTACAAATTTTTACCTACCTATAGTGCTCTCTAGCTTTATCCTGTGCTGCTTCCCCTTCAGCTGAGCCTGTCATTGCAGAGTTGGTTGCTAGATTAAAAAAAATAGGATCTTTTCAAGTACTGGCTTTTTAAGGTACAAGTAGTCATAGTCTTCAACTTAACCATTCACTTAGTGACTGTTCAAAGTTACAGTGGCATTGAAAAAAAGTCACATGATCATTTTTCACATTTATGACCACTGCAGCATCCCCATGGCCATAGGATCAAAACTCAGATGCTTGGCAATTGGTATGTGTTGATGGACCTTTTGCACCCTTCTGACAAGCAAAGTCAATGGGGAAGCCAGATTCACTTAACAATTATGAACTTCACAACTGCAGTGATTCACTTAACAACTGGGGCAAGAAAGATAAAATGGGGCAAAACTTATTTAACAACTGTCTTGCTTAGCAACATAAATTTTGGGCTCAACTGTGGTTATAAATTGAGGAACTGTAACCAACAATACTTGGATACAGTAATCTATAATGTGTGTATACAACAGAAATATAGTTTAGAGAAGAAGCAAATTTCCTTGGCTCCAGGTTTAAGTATGGGTACTCTTTGATTTACAACTGATCACTTATCACTGTATTTACTTGGGAGTACTTACTATCTGGATTTGAAGCTCGAACAGCCCCCCCACACCCTGGGGTCAAGTGAGTGAACTTTGGGCACTCAGTAACCAGACCGTATGTATGGCCATCTGCTCCTCATTTAACAATGGCTTTTCTGAAAACTTGCATTTATTCCATTTTTCAGCAAAACTGGCTTGAACAATAACAACTGTGGTTTGCACTTAACAAATGCCTCAGAAAAGGACATAAAATCAGGTTCGTCATGGGTGACACCTATTTTTGATTATCATGGGTTATGACCATGATGAGCAAGCTCCATTACGTTTGTGACGCAAAGACTTTCTGTATAGTCTTCAGGTCAACCATGTAGTTGTCTTGGCAACAGTATGAACGTGGTTTGCCATGTCTTCTGTTTGGATTGCCCCCCACCCCCTAAAATCATTGGTGGCCTCTGATCCTGGTACTCACCAGGGCTGATCCTACTTACCTATTTAACAGTAGCATGTGCTGCCCCATAATTCATTTGTAACATTGCAACAATGGCTGTAATTCCTGCTTGTAATGAGTGGTGACCACCAATGGTGCTCTTCATCTTTACTCACAGAACCAAAGAGACAATTCTAAACTATTGGAATAGGATCAAATTATGATCCTAGCGGTACTGGGATTTACATCTACATTGGCCGTTACTTACCTCCCTTATGTTCCAGAGCCAATTTGAAAAACCCAAAGTGGAATTTTTACTAGTTCATACTCTTTATTCTCCATGCTTATACTTACTACGTAGACATTGTGTAATGGCAACAGCATTTAACCATTTCATAATACTTTACAACCCTCTCTGCTGAAGTTTACAGAGTCAGCATATTGACCCCAACCATCTGCGTCCTCGTTTTACCGACCTTGGAAGGCTGAGTCAACCTTGAGTCAACCTGAGCTGGTCAGAATCGAACTGCTGACAGTCAGCAGTGAGCCCGTGTTATTGCATTCTAACCACTTCGCCATTACAGAAGAGAGCCATGTTAGTTTTGGTACCAAAAGAAACAGAAGGCATACTTTATGTTTTCATCAGATGCATAAAATGGCTAGACTGATGAAGCATTTAAATAGAAAGGCGGGGAGGGAGGGCAGAAGACAGGTTGGTTATTCAGATGCTTAGGCTATAGATTACTGTTTAGATCCCACTTCAGCCTAGTCGCTTCTTGCATCCGATGACAAGAGTTACAGCTCACTAAAGCTTAGGCTTTTAAATAAAATTTGTCACAAAAGGCTCTAACAGACTCCTGATTTTCTACTTCCATGTGTTTGAGTGGAGAGCCAAGCTGTCCCCAGAATGCTGCACTGAAAAATGTGAAGGGCATGCTGCAAAACAACACAGTGTGCAATGCAAAAGGCTCCCATGCCAGATGGAAGGAAGGAGACAACCCTAAATTTTAACATGCCCTTCAGTCAGAAAGAAGTTCCCTTGTGTAGAACTCTCTGTAGGGCAGGGTTTCTCAAACCGTGAGGTGTATTTCTCTTGGAAGGTGCAGAGAGTGTGAAGAAGTGTGAATAATATTTTACTTACATTACTGTAAATCCGCTTTTCCCATTGCATTGTTTTTATTGTACTGATAAAGGAGAATACTTGTAGCTCGGGTTTGAATTGAGGGGACCTTGGTGCTCTCTGAGCTTGGCTGTTTTCTTGCAGATGTTTCATTACCCAAACTACGTAATATCTTCAAGGCTATATCTGATAGCTAGCTCTGATGGTGTTACCTAGTTTGGGTAATGAAACATCTGCAAGAAAACAAGCAAGTAAAAAGTTTAGGAGCCCTTACATTAGAGGATCTTTCTACAGCATCTAGGATATACATTTGCATTCTAAATTGTCGTCTTTGCCACATGAGTTGTTAGTGGCTAGACTAGGCGAACAATCTAATGACAATGAGTCCACCTAAGGTCTTTCTGGACCAGTTCAAAGATTTCAAAATCCTCAAATCTTCTAAGACAAGATTTCCCCAGCTTTTCCTTCATTATTCCAAATCAGAAAGTCCTATCAAACTTAGAGAACCAGTTGCAAGTCCCTTCCTTCTGCATAATCATAATTTCAAACTGTCACTGAATGATTGACTATAACTTGAGGACCCCCTGTATTATGAAAACAACCTAATTGAATGATCTTTATGTCATTCCAATTGTTCTGTATATAGAATAGCTATAGATTGGCTAAAAAACCTGAATGGGGATTGGTTCAATAGGAACCAATCCACGAAGCTGCTCAAAAGGCGGCAAAACTAAATACCTGTCATTGGCTACAAGCCTGCAGGCAAATCCCTATAAAAAGGCTGCCGCGGCTTGAGCCAATGTTCCATTTTTCCACTGCTGTATATAATAAAGACTTTGTTGTTGGAACCCGGTCTACCTCGCGTTTTTCTGGACGGAACACTGGCGACGAGGATGGGATCGTCCTAAACGCGAGACTGAGCACGCGGCGACCAATAAAACCAGACGAAGAACAATGGCTGGAAACAACGCGCCGCCCGCACCCTTCAATCCCAATGAAGAGGATTGGGAATCCTACGTAGACCGTTTCCAGATGTATTTGGAAAGTAATGAGATGGAAGAGATCTCAGACCAGCATAAGAGAGCTGTTTTCTTGACACACTGCGGGCCCACAATCTTCAAAATGGCCAAGGCTTTGGCGAAGCCCCGAGATGTGAAGCAATTGACTTGGCCAGAGCTCCAAAGAATACTAAAGGCTCACTACGCACCGGTGGTATCAAACCTAATAAAGTGGCACGAGTTCTACCGAAGGGACCAGAAAGAAGGCGAGACCATCGCTGACTTTGTGGCAGCCCTCCAACAAATAAGGGGAGCGTGCGAATTTCTAAATTTAGATGAGGCGATGCGGGATCGAGTAATACTGGGTTTAAGAGACTCTAATATACAGAGAAAACTGCTAAATAAACCCAACATAACCGTAGTTGAAGCCATCGCCGAAGCCACAGCTACTGAAGCCGTGAAAAAATTGGTGGTCAAAATGAAACAGATGAACACGAACAACGATGAAACGAGCCTGGACAGAGGGAAGAAACAATTTCCCACCACCACTCACCACGAGGATATTGACGAGACGTCAGAATCCGGGGAGGAAGACGACGAAGTCCACCGCCTATACGCCAACAAGAAAGGGCGCGAAAAAAAGAATTGGCAGGAATGCATTGGCTGCAGAGGGAACCATCCTCGAGCCAATTGCAGATTTCTCGATGCCATTTGCAGGACTTGCAAGAAAAGAGGGCATATCGAGAAAGTCTGCAGGAACAAAAAAAATTACAGCCCAAACAGACACAGCAACTCCCCCGCACAAACTGAGCCAAAACAAATTGAGAGAAAGTGGCAGCGGAACAAGCTAGCCACTAACCGAGAGAAAGCACATCAGACTTTCACTATCGGAAGTGCTCAGACGGAAAGCAGGAAGAAAGTAAAAATAATCATAAAAATAGAAGGCAGCCCCTGCGAAATGGAGGTAGACTCTGGGTCTTTCCTATCAATGGTATCATGGGACACCATCAAACAACTGGTCCCAGATATCAAACTCAAAGAACTCCAGAGACAAAAATTAACCCTAAAGGACTACCAAGGAAACCGAATTCCTGTAGTCGGCCTAGGACACTTCCGAGTCGCCTACAAACAACATGTCGAAGTACTACCATTGACAATAGTCGACCGAGAACGACCAAGCCTCCTGGGCATCGAATGGTTCGCACCATTGGGCATCGGGATGACCGGAGTAGACTGGGTGGCCGCAACCGACTGAGAAGAAAGCCTGATCCAAGAGTTCCAGGACATTTTCGACGGTTCCCTAGGCAGGTATTGGGGGACCCCAATTTCCTTTAGTCTAGACCCCCAGGTAGCCCCTAGAAGACTAAAGGCCAGACGAGTTCCTTTTGCTCTGAAAGCAAAAATAGAGGAACAACTAAATAAATTAAGAGACCAAGGGGTTTTAGAACCTGTGGACCATGCTAAGTGGGAAACGCCGATCGTAACACCAATTAAACCAGACGGGTTGGTTTGAATTTGTGGTGACTACAAGGCTACTCTGAACCACGCATTGCAACAAAGCGCATACCCGGTGCCAGTCATACAACACTTATTACACTCTCTTGGGGGAGGAAAAGTTTTCGCTAAACTAGATCTAGCTCAAGCTTACCAACAGCTCCCAGTAGACCCATTAACGGCTGAAACACAAACTATAGTGACCCACAAAGGGGCATTCAAATGCAACAGACTCCAATTTGGAGTGAGTGTAGCCCCAGGCGTTTTCCAGAGCCTCATGGAACGCCTATTAAATGGTATAAAAGGGGTCGTACCATATTTCGACGATGTCCTAATTTCGGCCAAAGATGCGACCCAACTAAAAAAAAGACTAAAAGACGTACTAACTAAATTCAGAGAATCTGGCCTAAAAGTAAAAAAAGAAAAATGCTATTTAATGACTGATCACATCGAATTCCTGGGCTACTTAATAGACGGAGAGGGTATACACCCTACTGACAAAAAAGTCAAAGCTATTAAAGACGCACCAGAACCAAGGAACAAAACTGAACTACAGGCATTTTTGGGACTAATAAATTTTTATAACGTGTTCCTACTCCACAAAGCGACAATAGCGGAACCATTACACCGATAACTGGATAAAAAAACAATTTGGACTTGGGGTTATAGAGAAAAGAAAGCCTTCCAAAAAATAAAAAACTTATTAACATCAAACACCGTTCTTATCCAGTTTAGTAACACACTTCCATTGAGGGTGACCTGCGATGCCTCATTGTTCGGAGTCGGTGCCATCCTGAGCCACCAATTGCCAGATGGGAGAGAGGCACCCATCGCATACTATTCAAAGACTCTGTCTAAAACCGAGCGTAATTATAGCCAATTGGACAGAGAGGCCCTGGCAATCGTCGCCGGAGTGAAACACTTCCACGAATATCTATATGGAAGAACATTTTTGATTGTAACGGACCATAAACCACTACTGGGAATTTTGGCGGGAAACAAGCCGACACCGAATATTTTGTCCCCGCAAATGACTAGATGGTCAGAATTCCTAGCAGCCTACTCATATACTCTGACACATCGCCCCAGGAAACAAATTTCCCATGCAGATGCTTTGAGCAGAGCACCACTACCGAATATAGAGGAAGATGCGGCGCCGACGATGAACACCTTGCAGATAGAAACATTCCCTGATCTACCCATATCTGCAAATGATGTCACCAGAGCCACTGCAAGGGACCCATTGACTGCCCGTGTACTGAACTGGGTTGGTAAAAGCTGGCCGGAAAATCAAAAAACTGAGAACTTTAAACCTTTCCAGACCAGACAAACCGAACTCTCGATTCAAAAGGGTTGTTTGTTGTGGGGTGATCGGGTAATTATCCCTTCCAAATTACAAACTAAGGTACTGGGTATGCTTCATGAAGGCCACCCTGGAATTGTTAAAATGAAAAGCCTTGCTAGAAGCTATGTCTGGTGGCCGGGTATAGACAGGGACATCGAATACTGGGTAAATTTTTGCAACAAATGCCAAAGAACCAGACCTTCCCCACCAAAAGCACCCATTAGGGACTGGGAAACCCCACGAGGCCCCTGGTCACGAATTCACATCGATTTTGCGGGTCATACTAAGGGGCATACTTTCCTAATTGTCGTAGATGCATACTCAAATTGGCTGGAGGTTAAAATTATGCCATCTACGACAACTGAAACCGTTATTAAACAACTTGACAAACTCTTCGTAACCCATGGCCTGCCGGACGTCCTAGTGTACAACAACGGGCCACAACGAGTATCCAATTCGAACAATACCTAGCTTCCCTAGGTATTAGACATGCCCTAACTGCGCCGGCCCACCCGGCTGCAAACGGTAGGGCAGAGAGAATGGTCAGATTTACCAAAGAAGGGTTAGAAAAAATGGACATTGGGGATGTCCAAGATAAAATAAATTGCCTACTCACCCTCCAGCACATTACACCGGGTACTATAACAAACAAAAGCCCGGCAGAATTACTAATGGGAAGAAAACTGAGGTCGCAATTAGACAGATTGCACCCAAACTATACGCCAGAAAACCCCCCTGACTCCTCCACCCATTTCAGGACATTTGAAATGGGCGACCTAGTCTATGCAAGAAATTTTACCGGGGACCCATTATGGTTCTAGGTACAATAACACAAATTACAGGCCCCTGGTCCTACCGACTAACCATAGACGACGGCAGGGAATGGAAGCGGCACATAGACCAGCTTTGGTCCCGAAACATAGAAAGAAGTACAAACACACAACCACAAATATTAAAAAATGATGAAAATCAAACCAAAGAGGGGGGGGGGAAATAGGAGAAAATAATAAAGAACCATTTAAATTAAACACAGAATATGATAACAAACAAAAAGAGCAAAAAAGAGGCTTACAGTTAGAAGAAAATTGTGAGAAGAGTCCACTCGAAAGGGCAAGCCAGGCCAGCTCGACCTGCCCGGAGAAAACAGGAGGGAGCGGCAAAACCGCCGGCCTAAGAAACTCAGGCGGCAGTAAAATGGCTGACTCACCCTTCCAGGCGGTTCCATGGAGAAGGACTGGAGAAACAGCAACCCCATCCGAACTGGTCGAAGTCTTCAGCAGAAATGAACCGCGCAAGTCCACTCGAGTCAAAAGAAGCCCCACCTACCTGCGCGACTACGTCACTACGTAGGACTAAACCAAGAGGGGAGGGGTGTTCTGTATATAGAATAGTAGACTCCTAATACAGGATTCTGATTGGCTAAAAAACCTAAATGGGGATTGGTTCAATAGGAACCAATCCACGAAGCTGCTCATAAGGCGGCAAAACTAAATATCTGTCATTGGCTACAAGCCGGCAGGCAAATCCCTATAAAAAGGCTGCCGTGGCTTGAGCCAATGTTCCGTTTTTCCACTGCTGTATATAATAAAGACTTTGTTGTTGGAACCCGGTCTACTTCGCGTTTTTCCGGACGGAACACCAATGAATTGCCATTTTTGTTTTAGTAGGAATACTTTGTGAGATTCCATTACTTGCACCAGCTCCTACCCATCTAGCAGGCAAATACAAGTAGATTAATAGGTGCCACTTCGATGGGGAAGGTAACAGCATTCTGCCGTGCACCTTTGGCATATAGCCATGCTGGCCACACGACCACAGAAAGTATTTCCAGACAACATTGGCTCTCTCAGTCAAGAAACGGAGATGATAACCACACCTTAGAGTCAGACATAACTGACATAATTTAAAGGAATACTTTTGGACATTTTTTAAAAATATATTTCACTAATTTAACAATCCTTTAAGACAATTGAAATGTCCTTATTGTGGTGACTAATGGGTTTGTGCATCATTCTCCAAAGAAAAAACATTTTTATCCCGTTTGGATAAAACAGGTTTGGAAAGCACTTTTAGGAGGTACAAATATAGAGTATGTCTTTATTTTATCTTCACACCAGAATGATGAGGTAGGTTGGGTTGAGAGAGAGGGACTGATTAAGGTTGTTTCCTGATGTCCACATTCATAAGAAAACTTTAACTTGGGCCATCTTCGCAGAGGTGGCATTCAGCAGGTTCTGACCAGTTCTGGAGAACTGGTATCGGAAATTTTGAGTAGTTGAGGAGAAATGACAAATACCACCTCTGACTGGCGCCACCCCCACCTATTCTCTGCCTCCCGAATTCCAGCTGATCAGCTGGGTCTTTTTTGTTGCCCTGCACAGGAGAACGGAGCTGGAAAGCAGGTTAGTGGGGTGGGAGGGAATGGGATTTTGCAGTAACCTTCCCCCAGAAGTGAGGAGAGAATGGATATTTTTCATTATCCTTCCCCCAGGAGTGGGGATGGAATGGAGATTTAGTTTACAGTATCCTTCCCCTGCCAAACCCACCAAGCCACACTCACAGAACTGGTAGTAAAAAAAATTGAATCCCACCACCGCACCTTAGCCTTGTTAGCATTAACAATTGTGTTACAATAACTGTGGTGGCTGTTAACAGGAAAAGTTTCTGAGTAATCTGAGTTCCCACAGTGTAAACATCTAAAAAGAGGAGGCATGAACTTGAAGGCCAGGGATATCCCAGGGCTTCTGGTTTTTAATGGAGAGGATCTCTCGTGGGAGAGGTCAAATAATTCCCATGAATATTAATAATGTAATATTAAGCACTCTTTAAGGTTCCCCTTTTCCACAAGAAAATCAGAGTACTCAAAATCTCTCCCAATGAATTTGATGGTGCTTCGAATCCAGCCCAGCACAAATATGTGTGACATGCCTAATATTTCCTTTGGGAGCAAGAGAGAAAGCTATAAATAAATAAGTCGCTGCTCATGGAACACATTTCCATGGGGACATTGAGAAGGCCAATGGCACATATTTGGAGTACTTTTATGGAAGCGTTTGGTAGCAACATCAGACCACTTGTTGTTTAGGAGATGGGTTTCCAACAAACCCCCCCCCCCATAATTTTCCATTGGTGAACTTCTTGTGCAATCTATAGCTAACTAATGGCCTGTTGATCTTCGGAGCCTTTGTTTGCCTTTGCTTGCAGCTGTCCCTTCTCCATTAAGCAAATACAGTTCTCCCAAGCAAGAAAAACACGGGAATTGCTGCTTCATTAGGCCTGCGGATGGAGTGTGTCCAATAGGCTATCGCAGAAGCTCCATTTTGATGGTAGAAAATCTGAAAGCAGAGGATGTTTCTCTAAAGGGCATCTATTTGAATCAGGCCCTAATCTGTGTGCTAGGCTCCTGTCACACCTTGAAACAAAGGACTACATTTAGAGAAATGCTGGTCCACCTCAGGACGTGATATTCACTAACCCAAGATTGATACGTTCAATCACGTAGTCTTGAAAAGGCTAACCATTGTCCCCTAAGATGAGTGTTTGCCAGCAGGAAGTTTGTTCGCTGAGTGCAGCTGAGAGCAAAGAGAAAGAAATAATGCTCCACGCATGAATGAAAATAATTTTAAACATCCTGCAGGGAACTAGTCTTTAAAAATCATCTCATTAATTTGTTTGGTCACAGAAAAATAGTGAGGTCCAGAGGCCTTAAAAAAGTGTATTTTACCTCTCCATGAACCCTGAATTGCCTGGCCCGCTTTCCAAGGTTAATTCCTTGGATACTGTTAAGAATCTTATTGTAATCTGGTTGAATAATAACCCTTCAAACTAGACTTGGCTTCCCACTGTTAATTTTTCATTAAACAATGCTTCTTAACATCCTCCAGGAACAGAGGGATTTACTTTTTAAATCTGAAGCCTTCCAAGAGCAGAGTGCTTGTAAGAATTCATAAATCCTGACAGCAGCTTGTTCTTGGGTTGCTGGCTGGCATCCTTCAAGGCAAACTGCTCTGCAAAATACAGACAGTCCTTGACGTATAACTACAATTGAGCCCAAAATTTCTGTTGCTAATTGAGACATTTGTTAAGTAAGTTTTGCCCCACTTTACGACCTTTCTTGCCACATTTGTTAAGTGAATCACTGAAGTTGTTAAGTTGGTAATACGGTTGTTAAACAAATCTGGCTTCCCCATTGACTTTGCTTGCCAGAAGGTCATAAAAGATGATCACATGACCCCAGGAATCTGCAACTGTCATAAATATGAGTCAGTTTCCAAACTTCTGAATTTTAATCATTTTTAACATTTTTAATCATGTGACCATTTAATCATTTTAATCATGTGAATACAGTGATCATAAGTGTGAAAAATGATCATAAATCACTTTTTTCAGTGCTGTTGTTTGAACCGTCCATAAATGAATTGTTGTAAGTCAAGGGCTACCTGTAATGCTGGAGTGGATAGATTGATCCTGACAATCAATATTTCTTTCATTTTACTTGTGTTTTATGAGCCATGGTGGTGCAGTGGTTAGAATGCAGTACTGCAGGCTACTTCTGCTGACTGCCAGCTGCTTGCAATTTGAGCGTTCAAATCTCACCAGGCTCAAGGTTGATTCAGCCTTCCATCCTTCAGAAGACAGTAAAATGAGGACCCAGATTGTTGGGGGCAATAGGCTGACTCTGTAAACCACTTAGAGAGGGCTGTAAAACACTATCAAACGGTATATAAATCTAATGCTATTGTTGTTGCTATTGTGTTTTTATCACAGCTGTTAGCCACCCAGAGCTGTATATTACGAAATGGGTGACCATATAAACCTTTTATATAAATACATAAAGGACTCCAAATTGAAAGCTCACTTGGGATTAACGATGCACCAAAGGCCTGTTCATAAATATGCAGGGCATTGTGAGGTGTTCTCTTAAAGGGAATGTGGTTGGAAGCTTCTGTAGAAAACCATGTGTGTAAGTAGGTCAGGTTTCCTTGTTCAAAGACTTGCATTTTGCAGAGCTGATCTGCCTCTCCTCTGAAATAGTGGATTTTTTTTTTTTTTAATAATAAAAAAGAGACATTCCTACCCTAGCTAAGGAAATGTCAGGTAACAGAACTGTCCTTTAGATTTGCTTTTTGGTGTGTGAAATTGGCCACTTTATGTGTTGTGGTCCACCTGCAGACGGTGCAGACGGCAGAAGTATCGGACAGTGAGGATGAAAGGGAACCAATCAGGAAGTCTGGCGAGGACTTGGATGAGGGTCCCGCATCCGGGATCAGGGATAGGGCCAGGACCACATGAGAGTGGGGTGCTGCCTTCCGAGCTTTTGGAGTCTGGCAGCAAAGCAGAGGACCCAGGCGAGCCTGTTCCCAGCGCGCGTGTGTGTACAGTTGCTAGAAGGCGAGAGCAGCTGAAGCAGAAGGGGCGACTCGGAAGTAAGGCTGGGAGATGATAGCCCGTCCCATAAGGGATAAATGTCAGTCCTCAATTATGAAGAGTTTTGCAGGAAGCAAAACAGTTCAGTAATCTCCAAGTCCATCTTGAAACTCTGTACTCTGGTTGGTTTTTTCTGGGTTTTTGGGTTGGTTTATGTTAAGCCTTAACTGGATGTCTGTTTATTGGCAAGCATTCTACAGTACTGAGAACCGTGTTCTTATCTGGAGGAACTATATATAATAATTTTGGTTGGGAGTGTAAGTAATTCCCAGTGTCACATTAAAATAGGTTTTATTTTTAAAACCAGTTTGTGTTTTATTAAGTTTGACGAAGCAGAACATTATGAATTAAGGGTTGCTGTATTCATTTGCATGTCAGTAACAGTACAGGTAAGTCCTTGACTTACAACAGTTCATTTAGTGACCATTCAAAGTTACAACACCACTGAAAAAAAGTGACTTATGGCAGTTTCCCACACTTGCGACCGTTACAACATCCCCATGGTCACCTGATCAAAATTCAGGCACTTGGCAAGTGACTCATATTTATGACAGTTGCAATGTCTCGGGGTCACGGTGACCGCGTTTTGCGACCTTCTGACAAGCAAAGTCGATGGGGGAGCCAGGTTCACTTAACAACCATGTTTCAAATTTAACAAGTGCAGTGATTCGCTTAATGACTGTGGCAAGGAAGGCCGTAAAATGAAGGAAAACTCACTTCACAAATGTCTCACTTAGCAACAGAAATTTTGAGCTTGATTGTGGTCATATGTTCAGGACAACCTGTCCTTCACTCTGTCTTCTTTAGGTCTTCCACAGAATACCGGAATGCTTGGAGCAGTTAAAGAACATGTTTTTGTCTGATACCAAATTCGGATGATGAAGCCTAAGAATTGGAGGCATATAGTAGGCACACACAGAACGGTAAGCATTCTTTTTATAACTGCAACATTTATATAAATAGGAAAGAAGAGATTGTCCAAAATGTGCTAAAGAGTTGTTACCCTGCCCCCCAGCCAAAATCTTCCAGAGAAGCTGAAAATCTTCAGTACTCATAAAATAGCACTCCCAATTAAAATTATATGTTTGGAAGGTCTAATGTAGTGGACTGCTTTCACTAACTTTGTTTTTTGTTTTTTAATATACTATGCTTAGTGTTGTGTTTTAGTTCCTTACTTTCCTGCTTCTAATATAAAATACATGGTAGCTTCCACATCAATACAGGTAGTCGTCTACTTATAACCACAATTCAGCCCAAAATTTATGCGGCTAAGTGAGGCATTTAGTTTTGCCCCATTTTATGACTATTCTGGCCAAAGTTGTTAAGTGAATCACTGCACTTTTTAAGTTAGTAACACAGTTGTTAAGTGAACCTGGCTTCCCCGTCAACTTTGCTTGTCAAAAGGTTGCAAAAGAGGATCACATGACCCCTCTGAGACACTGCAACCATCATAAATGTGAGTCAGTTGTCAAGCATCCAAATGTAAATCGCATGACCACAGGGATGCGGCAACGGTCATAAGTGTGAAAAATGTTCACCTTTTTCAATGCCATTATAACAGGGGTGGGATTCAAATTTTTTACCACTGGTTCTGTGGGCATGGCTTGGTGAGCGTGATGTGGTGGGCATGGCTTGCTGGGCAGGGCAGTGGAAGGTTACTGCAAAATCCCCATTCCCTCCCCATTCCACTAACCTGCTTTCCAGATCTGTTCTCCTGTGCAGGGCAACAAAAGAAGACCCAGCCAATCAGCTGGGACTCAGGAGGCAGAGAATAGATGGGGGCTGGGGCCAGTAAGAGGTGGGATTTTCTGGTTCTTCGAACTATTCAAAATTTCCGCTACTGGTTCTCCAGAACTGGTCAGAGCCTGCTAAATACCACCTCTGCATTTTAACTTTGAACAGTCATTAAATGAACTGTTATAAATTGAGGATTACCTGTTTTTTTTATAATTCTTTTAAAAGCTGGTGTGAGAACCTGATCTCCCCAAAGCTAGATTTGACATATGTTGGAGCCTTTCAGCTATCTTGGACTTCCACTCCCATCATTTTAATGTCAGAATGGTGAATGTAACTTCCCATTCTCGTTGGTTCACTGTCATTGAACAAAAGATAAATTATGGTTCCAAACCCTTGAATTTCCATGCCCCACATACATAATTTGATACAGAGTTGTAGTTACTGATAAAAAAAAGAATAAACTACACTTCAAAAAACAAAACAAAACCTTGGTTGGATGCCTGTATTACAGGACAACCCATACTGGCTGTGAACTGCCACTAAATTGCCAGCTGGCATCACTCTGTTATTCTTCATGGGACAAAACTTTTTAAGCATGACCCTGATTGAGAACCCAAACATTCTGCATATACTTGATAAGCCGAAAAATGTTAAGCTCCAAAGTACACCAAAAATTGCGTTCAGCTTATCTGTGGACCAGACCTCAAAAGTTTTTAAAGCTTGTCGTGGTCTTAAAATTGCGGTTTTATAACTGATGACACAACAGTTTGCAGTGTCCCACCTGTCACTGCAGTTAAAAATTAAAGGTTCAGCACATTTTTCATGGTACTTCAACTGAAATTTCAAGGGTCGGCTTATCCATGGATGGGCTTTTCCACATAATGCATATAATTATCTTTACCGTTAAGGATTTGATTCTTAATTTAGCAAACAATGTGACTTTTGTTAAATATACCTTTGGGATAATTAAAACACTAATTATTTCAATAGCATATTAATTGATTCAGATGCAAGGCGTTGGTTTGCATTAACAAACCATGGAGATGATAATGATGACGATGATGATGGACTGCAACTCCTGTTACCTTCAGAATATTATTTCGTGATGGTTGAAAATGATAGGAAATGGATCCACATATGCAGGACTACATATAAGCCCTGCCTGCAAAGGATTTTCTATTTTGTAGGGAGAGAGCAGAGAAGTTAGAAAAGTGTAATAAATGAGTGAATTGTAATTGTGCCACCCTTTTGATACAGTGTTCTATATATAAAAATTGCAAAATTAATAAAGACCCTAGGAGATCATAATGTTACGCTTTGTCTTTTGTGGTCTATTACACTGGAGGTTTTAAAGAAGAGATTGGACCACCATTTTTCCAGATAGGGTCTCCTGCTTGAGCAAGGGGGTTGAACTAGAAACCCTCCAAGGTTCCTTCCAATTCCATTAGTCTATTATTAGTATAGTTCTTAAAATGTTGCCTGAGCATCAGAGTTCAAGACCACCATCAATCATGCAAGCTCAGGAAATGACTCTGGGCGAACAGCTCTTTTGGCCAAATATACTTATCTCATAGGGTGGTTATCTTTATCTCATAGAGCAGTTGTTGTGGAAAAAAGGTGGAGGAGGGAATGCTGTGTACAGTGCCTTGACTGGATTTACTTAGAGAGATATTTAAGTCATCCAATTTTTCTTGACAGTGAGATAGGCGGTGTACATGAATAAATAAAATATCCACTGCTCACTTCAACAAGATTATCTATGTCATCACTATCAGGCATTCAATTGTGTCCGACCCTTGGCCACTCTATGGATCAGTACTTTCCATGTCGCTCTGTCTTGCACCACTTCCTTCAGATCCACCATGGTCATCCCAGTGTCATCTTTTATAGTGGCAAGCCAACAGGTACTAGGGTGGTCCCTTCTCCTTTTTCTGCTGATCTCTCCCAGAATGTCTGACTTTTTGAGTGAGTCATCTTGCATGGCATGGCCAAAGTATTAAAGACTTTGTTAGACGATTATCTATTGTAGATACACAAATAATCAAAAAGTAGGTCCTTCAAAGGAGTCTTTGTACCATCTGCACCTCCCAACCTTGGGGAACAACTGAAAGTCTTTTTTAAAGTTGATCCAGGAATTTCTGGCAGAAAACTAGATTTTTAAATCTAACAAAAAAAGTAATTAAGTAATAACAATAAGTCTTTATTGATTAGCCCTTGGGCCATATCAAAATGCAAAGTTCCAGCACCAATTTGTTACTAAAATTTAAAAGTAATTAACTAAATAGCCTTGCAATTGAACCAATGAAAAAAACAATGTTAATATGGAATTACAGGTGTTGGGGACAGAGGATTTTGGATGAAGTAATCTTTTTGAAGGGCAATTACTCTAAAAGGCAATAGGAATCAAAATTATAAGTACAGTAAAATGTGTTTTTCATTATTTAATGTTTACGGATTATTTTTGAACTACGGTAAATACAAAAGCTAAATTGTTTTCCACTTGGGCAATTATTGTATTCATATGAATGAATGAGGTATGTTGGATTAGCTGTCTTTATATCTGGTGGCTCTTATGCTTTTAACATTACACAGAAGGATAGCTCATGCAATCTAGGTAAGTGTTTCCTGTTGACAACACGAAGGCAGTACTATTCAGACAACAGCTGGTTAATTTCTTACTGCACTAAAACTGAAGGAGCCCACACTTCTTACCATTAAAAGAAATTATGTTTTCTTTTTGCCCAAAATTCTACCAGCATTATTTCCACTGGGAACAGGGATGAGAGGAACAACTTCTGTATGTCAAGTTCTTTGACATGATATCATCCATGGTTTCCAAACATCTGAATGCAATTTTTTTTTTGCTCCAGAATACAGTACAGGTGAAACTCAAAAAATTAGAATATTGTGCAAAAGTTCATTTATTTCAGTAATGCAACTTAAAAGATGAAACTAATATATGAGATAGTCTCATTACATGCAAAGCAAGATGGTTCAAGCTGTGATGTGTCATAATTGTGATGATTATGGCTTACAGCTCATGAAAACCCCAAATCCACAATCTCAGAAAATTAGAATATTACATGCAATCAAGAATTGTACATAGAACAATATCAGACCTCTGAAAAGTATAAGCATGCATATGTACTCAGTTCTTCGTTTGAGCCCCTTTTGCAGCAATTACTGCCTCAATGCAGCGTGGCATGGAAGCTATCAGCCTGTGGCACTGCTGAGGTGTTATGGAAGACCAGGATGCTTTAATAGCTGCCTTCAGCTCTTCTGCATTCTTCGGTCTCATGTCTCTCATCTTTCTCTTGGCAGTGCCCCATCGATTCTCTATGGGGTTCAGGTCACGCAAGTTTGCTGGCCAGTCAAGCACAGTAATCCCACGGTCATTGAACCAGGTTTTGGTGCTTTTGGCAGTGTTGGTAGGTGGCAAGTCCTGCTGGAAAATGAAGTCAGCATCCCCATAAAGCTTGTCTGTGGAAGGAAGCATGAAGTGCTCCAAAATCTCCTGGTAGATGGCTGCATTGACCCTAGACTTAATGAAGCACAGTGGACCAACACCAGCAGATGACATGGCTCCCCAAATCAACACAGACTGTGGAAACTTCACACTGGACTTCAAGCATCTTGCAGTGTGTGCTTCTCCACTCTTCCTCCAGACTCTGGGTCCTTGCTTTCCAAATGAGATGCAAAAGTTGCTCTCATCAGAAAAGAGGACTTTGGACCACTGAGCAACAAACCAGTTCTGTTTTTCTTTAGCCCAGAAAAAGATGCTTCTGACATCGTTTGTTGTTCAGGAGCTGCTTGACAAGCCCATGTCCAGGATCAGTCTGTGTGTAGTGGCTCTTGATGCACTGACTCCAATCTCAGTCCACTCCTTGTGAAAGTCCCAAAGTCCCAAACACTTTTGAATGGCCTTTTCCTCACAATCCTTTCCAGGCTCCTTTCCCTGCTGTTTGTGCATCTTTTTCTTCCACGCTTTTCTCTTCCACATAACTTTCTATTTATGTGCTTTGATACAGCACTTTGGGAACATCCAACTTCTTTTGCAATTACTTTTTGAGGCTTTCCCTCCTTATGGAGGGTGTCAGTGATGGTTTTCTGCACAACTGTCAGGTCAGCAGTCTTTCCCATGATTGTGATTCCTGCTGAAACAGACTGAGAGACCATTTAAAGGCTCAGGAACCCTTTCCAGGTGTTATGGCTTCATTAGCTGATTAGAGTGGGACACTTTGAGCCTAGAATATTGAACCTTTTCACAATATTCTAATTTTCTGAGATTACAAATTTGGGGTTTTCATGAGCTGTAAGCCATAATCATCTCAATTATGACACATCACGGCTTGAATTATCTTGCTTTGCATATAATGAGTCTATCTCATATATTAGGTTCACCTTTTCAGTTGCATTACTGAAATAAATGAACTTCTGCACATATTCTAATTTTTTGGGTTTCACCTGTAGAAGCCTCTCTCTGTTTTTGCCCCGACCTGGTCTGATTTTTTTGCTTAAGTTCAGGTTCTGTAGCTTCTAATTATATTGTTAATAAGAACTTTGTTAGATAGAAGATGTATTCAACAATTACCTTTCTGATGTATGTCAAACCTGTGCTATATTTTCTTTTTTAACTGAACTGCATGTAGCATTTACAGTTCTGAAAAAAAGGCTTTCGTGTTATTATTTTTTCCTTAGGATGGATGCATAGGAGGAGTGGTGATGACAATTTCATGGATATCAGTAGACTGTGTTGATTTTTTCTCAGTCAGGATTGCATTGTAGACTTTTATTATCACAGTGGAGGAAGTGGAAGAAAGCAGATACATAATCATATTATAAAGTGGCAATGTTGGTCAAGGTTCAGATCACATAAGGGGAACCAATAATGACCTAGCGCTGAAAAAAACAGAAGTATCATTAGTCCATAGAGATTGGATTTAAGAATTGAGGTTCAACTTCTTCTGAATGGGATTAGACTCCTTGGAGAGAGCAAGTTTGCAACCTGGCTTCAACTGCTCCTGAATTTTCAGATGGTGACTGTGAGAAGGACTATTTTTTGCATTTCTAAGGTTGATACACCAGGCATGCACCTTCCTTAACTAGTCAGATTTAGCAACACTCACATCTTTAACATCTCACCAACTTCTCACATGGTTGTTTGTGGACTTGGAAGATGTTTTGAAACTTTAACTCAGTATTTTTCAACTCTGGCAACTTTGAGATATGTGGACTTCAACTCCCAGAATTACCCAGTCAGCAAAGTTGACCAGGGAATTCTGGGAGTTGAAGTCCACATATCTTGAAGATACCAAGATTGAGAATGACTGCTCTAAATGATACAAACTGTGCCAGCTGGGATGCCTATATTGAAAGTTCAGCACTAGTTCCCAGTCGTTTTCCAGGCATAATTTGAGATGTTAGTGATCTTCTAAACACTTTGGGGCAAGATATCTGAAGGACCACTTCTTCTAACTAAGAACCTGTCTGGATGTTAACATGAGCAGGACAACTCCCGGCTTTCCAGATTGTTGCTTGACATACAGATGAGATCCTTTCTCTGTTTCATTTCCAGGCTATGGAACATATTCTCTGCAAGCTGCCTTCTTTACCTTTTGAAAAGCAATCAGGCATATTTCTTTGGCCAGGTTTTTCACCGTTGCAGTTTTAATATTTTAATTTTGTATATTTGTGCTTTGCATTTTTATCAGTGTTGGCCACGGATGTTCAATGCAAATTTAAAAGTGGAATTTCATTGAATACATGTTCCCATATTCCATCTACATTTTCTTCTCCTCCCCCCTCCCTAGTCATGCAGTCATATTTTCTCCTTTGTCATATAGTCCTCAGGATGCCGAAGTTAACCATGTAATCATGGTATTTTGGTAAAGCCAGAGATAAACAGTGAAATCAGAAGTAACACTGCCTTCAAAGTGGTAAAGAACTTATACAATTCAGGCATATTTGGTTGAAACTCCATCCAGCACATTTGGCTGATATGTTCAGTTCTAATTGGAAGAGACCTTCAAGACTTTCTCATATATCTTCCAGGGGAAACTCAATCTTTGTATCCTAATTGTGACATATAAAATATATGAGAATCAGTTCTGACTAAATGAAGGCCCGGGGGCCAGATCTGGCCCACAGGATGCTTAGATCTGGCCCGTGGGGCTGACCTGGAAACAGCGAAGGACCAGCCCATAGTGCCCTTGCCAGTGCACACGGCCCTCCCAGCCTCTGTTTTTGCTGGCAGAGGGTTGTAGGAGGTCATCGCAGCTGAAAACGTAGTTTGGAAGCCCGTTTTTGTTCCGTCCGGAAAAACGCGAGGTAGACCGGGTTCCAACAACAAAGTCTTTATTTGTTAACACAGTGAAGAAACGGAACATTGGCTCAAGCCGCAACATCCCTTTTATATGTTTCTGTCTGCCGGCTTGTAGCCAATGACAAGCATTTGGTTTTGCCACCCTTGGGCAGCTTTGTGGATTGGTTCCTATTAAACCAATCCCCTTTTAGGTTTTGTTAACCAATCGGAATGAAGTATTTGGAGTCTACTATTATTTATACAGAACACCCCTCCCCTCGTAGTTCAGTCCTACGTAGTGCCGTAGTCGCGCAGGTAGGTGGGGCTTCTTTTGATTCGACTGGACTTGCGTGGTTCATTTCTGTCGGAGACTTCGACTGGTTCGGATGGGGTTGCTGTTTCTCCAGTCTTTCTCCATGGAACCGTCTGGAAGGGTGAGTCAGCCATTTTACTGCCGCCTGAGTTTCTTAGGCCGGCAGTTTTGCCACTCCCGTTTCCTCCGGGCAGGTCGAGCTGGCCTGGCTGGCCCCTTCGAATGGACTCTTCTCGCAACTTTCTTCAAACAGTGAGTCTCTTATTTGCTCTTTTTGATTGTTATTGTTTTCGGAGTTTAATTTAAACGGTTCTTTATTCATTTCTCATATTTCCCCCCCCTCCTTGGTTTGAATTTCATCGTTTTTTAATATTTGTGGTTGTGTGTTTGTACTTCTTTCTATGTTTCGGGACCGAAGCTGGTCTATGTGCTGCTTCCATTTCCTGCCGTCGTCTACTGTTAGTCGGTAGGACCAGGGGCCTGTTATTTGTGTGATTTGTCCGGGTAGCCATAATGGGTCTCCGGTAAATTTTTTTGCATAAACTAGGTCGCCTATTGCAAAAGTCCTGAAACAGGTGGAAGAGTCGGGGGGGTTTTCTGGTGTATAGTTTGGGTGCAATCTGTCTAGTTGTGACCTTAGTTTCCTTCCCATAAGTAATTCTGCCGGGGTTTTGTTAGTTGTAGTACTGGGTGTGATGTGTTGGAGGGTGAGTAGTCGGTTTATTTTATTTTGGACGTCTCCAGTGTCCAATTTTTCTAAACCCTCCTTGGTAAACCTGACCATTCTCTCTGCCCTACCATTTGCAGCCGGGTGGGCCGGCGCGGTTAGGGCATGTCTTATATCAAGGGAGGCTAGCTATTGCTCGAATTGGAGACTGGTTAATTGTGGCCCGTTGTCGGACACTAGGACGTCCAGTCGGCCATGGGTTGCAAAGTGTTTGTCAAGTTGTTTTATAATGCTTTCTGTTGTCGTAGATGACATAATTTTAACCTCCAGCCAATTAGAGTATGCATCTACGACTATCAGGAAATTATGCCCCTTGGTAGGACCCGCAAAATCGATGTGGATTCGTGACCAGGGGCCTCTTGGGGTTTCCCAGTCCCTTATGGGTGCTTTTGGCGGGGAAGGCCTGATTCTTTGGCATTTGTTGCAAGAGTTCACCCAGTATTCGATGTCCCTATCTATACCCGGCCACCAGACATAGCTTCTAGCGAGGCTTTTCATTTTAACTATTCCCGGGTGGCCTTCGTGAAGCATACCCAGTACCTTAGTTTGCAATTTGTTAGGAATAATTACCCGAACACCCCACAATAAACAACCTTTTTGGATTGAGAGTTCAGTTTGTCTGGTCCCGAAAGTTTTAAAAGTCTCAGTTTTTTGGTTCTCCGGCCAGCCTTTACCTACCCAGTTTAGTACGTGGCCAGTCAATAGGTCTCTTGCCGTGGCTCTGGTGACATCATTCGGAGATATGGGTAGATTGGGGCAAGTCTCTATCTGCAATGTGGTCATCGTCGGTGCCGGGTCTTCCTCTGTGGATGGCAATGGTGCTCTGCTCAAAGTGTCTGCATGGGAAATTTGTTTCCCTGGGAGATGTGTCAGAGTATAGGAGTAGGCTGCTAGGAATTCTGACCATCTAGTCAATCGTGGGGACAAAATATTCGGTGTGGGCTTGTTTCCCGCCAAGATTCCTAGTAGCGGTTTGTGGTCCATTACTATTTGAAATGTTCTTCCATATAGGTACTCGTGGAAATGTTTCACTCCGGCGATGATTGCCAGAGCTTCTCTGTCCAATTGACTGTAATTTTGCTCGGTTTTGGACAGGGTCTTTGAATAGTATGCGACGGGTGCCTCTCTCCCATCCGGCAATTGGTGGCTCAGGATGGCACCAACTCCGAATGGCGAGGCGTCGCAGGTCACCCTCAATGAAAGTGTGTTGCTAAATTGAATAAGAACGGTGTTCGATGTTTACAAGTTTTTTATTTTTTGGAAGGCTTTCTTTTCTCTATAACCCCAAGTCCAAATTGCTTTCTTGTCCAGTAGTCGGTGTAATGGTTCTGCTATTGTCGCCTTGAGGGGTAGGAATATATTATAAAAATGTATCAGTCCCAGAAATGCCTGTAGTTCGGTTTTGTTCCTTGGTTCTGGTGCGTCTTTAATAGCTTTGACTTTTTTGTTGGTAGGGTGTATACCCTCTCCGTCTATTAAATAGCCCAGGAATTCGACGCTATCCGTCATTAGACAGCACTTTTCTTTGTTTACTTTGAGGCCAGATTCTCTGAATTTAGCTAGTACTTCTTTAAGTCTTTCTCTAAGCTGGGTCGCATCTTTGGCCGAAATTAGGACATCATCAAAGTATGGCATGACCCCTTTTATACCATTCAGAAGGCATTCCATGAGGCTCTGGAATATTCCTGGGGCTACACTTACTCCAAATTGGAGTCTGTTGCATTTGAAGGCCCCTTTGTGTGTAACTATGGTTTGTGCTTCAGCTGTTGAGGGGTCTACTGGGAGCTGTTGATAAGCTTGCGCCAGATCAAGTTTAGCGAAAATTTTTCCTCCCCCAAGAGAATGTAATAAGTGCTGTACGACTGGCACCGGGCATGCACTTTGTTATAATGTGTGGTTCAGGGTAGCCTTGTAGTCACCACAGATTCGAACCGACCCATCTGGTTTAATTGGTGTTACGATTGGCATTTCCCACTTAGCGTGGTCCACAGGCTCTAACACCCCTTGGGCTATTAATTTATTTAGTTGTTCCTCTATCTTTGCTTTTAGAGCAAAAGGAACTCGTCTGGCCTTTAGTCTCCTCGGGGTTACTTGGGGGTCTAGACTAAAGGAAATAGGGGTTCCCCGGTACTTGCCAAGGCAGCCGTCAAAAACATCCTGGAACTCTTGGATTAGGTTTTCTTCCCAGTCGGTTGCGGCCACCCGTTCTACTCCGGTCATCCCGATGCCCAATGGTGTGAACCATTCGATGCCCAGGAGGCTTGGTCGGTCTCAGTCAACTATTGTCAGCGGTAGTACTTCAATGTGTTGTTTGTAGGCGACTCGGAAGTGTCCTAGGCTGACTACAGGAATTCGGTTTCCCTGGTAGTCCTTCAGGGTTAATTTTTGTCTCTGGAGTTCTTTGAGTTTGATATCTGGGACTAGTTGTTTGATGGTGTCCCATGATACCATCGATAGGAAAGATCCAGAGTCTACTTCCATTTCGCAGGGCTTCCCTTCTATTTTTACAATTATTTTTACTTTCTTCCCGCTTTCCGTCTGAGCGCTTCCTGTAGTGAAGGTCTGATGTGTATTCTCTCGGTTAGTGGCTCGCTTGTTCCGCTGCCACTTTCTCTCAGTTCGTTTTGGCTCAGCTTGTGCGGGGGAGTTACTGCGTCTATTTGGGCTGTAATTCTTTTTGTTCCTGCAGACTTTCTCGATATGCCCTCGTTTCTTGCAAGCTCTGCAAATGGCATCAAGAAACCTGCACTCGGCTCGAGGATGGTTTCCTCTGCAGGCAGCGCATTCCTGCCAATTCCTTTTTTCGCGCTCTTTCTTGTTGGTGTATAGGCGATGGACCTCGTCGTCTTCTTCCCCTGATTCTGACGTCTTGTCAAAATCTTCGTGGTGAGTGGTGGTGGGAGATTGTTTCTTCCCTCTGTCCAGGCTCATTTCATCGTTGTTCGTGTTCATCTGTTTCATTTTGACAGCCGATTTTTTCGCGGCTTCAGCGGCTGTGGCTTCGGCGATGGCTTCGGCTACGGTTATGTTGGGTTTATTTAGCAGCTTGCTCTGTGCATTTGAGTCTCTTAAACCCAACACTACTCGGTCCTGCATTGCTTCGTCTAAATTTAGGAACTCGCACTCTCCCCCTATTTGTTGGAGGGCTGCTACAAAGTCAGCGATGGTCTCACCTTCCCTCTGGTCTCTTCGGTAAAATTCGTGCCGCTTGATAAGATTTGATACCATCGGAGCGTTGTGAGCCTTAAGCATTCTTTGGAGTTCTGACCACGTCAATTGTTTAACATCTCGGGGCTTCGCTAAAGCCTTGGCCATCTTGAAGACTGTGGATCCGCAGTGTGTCAAGAATACAGCCCTCTTACACTGATCTGAGATCTCTTCCATCTCATTGCTTTCCAAATACACCTGGAAACGGTCTACATAGGATTCCCAATCCTCTTCGTTTGGATTGAAAGGTGCGGGCGGCGCGTTGTTTCCAGCCATTTTTTTTTTGTCTGGATTTATTTGTCACCGCGTGCTCGGTCTCACGTTTAGGACAATCCCATCCTCGTCACCAGTGTTCCATCCGGAAAAACGTGAGGTAGACCGGGTTCCAACAACAAAGTCTTTATTTGTTAACACAGTGAAGAAACGGAACATTGGCTCAAGCCGCAACAGCCCTTTTATATGTTTCTGTCTGCCGGCTTGTAGCCAATGACAAGCATTTGGTTTTGCCGCCCTTGGGCAGCTTCGTGGATTGGTTCCTATTAAACCAATCCCCTTTTAGGTTTTGTTAACCAATCGGAATGAAGTATTTGGAGTCTACTATTATTTATACAGAACAGTTTTATTGCTGGTAGACTGCTCGGGCCCCCACAGGCACCCCCAAACATGAGTAACATGCTGGCCACATCCACCCTGGTCACACCCTCATCAGCCCCCTCCAAGGTCAACCACAACCCTGGTGCAGCCCTCAATGAAATCAAGTTTGACACCCCTGGACTAAATTAACTTAATAATGATGTTTTAAAGGAAAAATATATTTTAAGCCTTACAAATATTTTTTCAAGGGACCTTTTTATTCTGTAGACCTCCTGACCACCTAAATTCCTTGGCCAGCCTTTTTTCTTCAAAATGCCTTATTCAGCTGCAGAGTCATGCAACTCGGATGCAAAGTTTTGTTTTTTAGATTTTCATTGATCAATTGATTTCTGCTTTTCCCTTTAAACTGTCTGCCCAAGGTGAATTGACAATCAGCGTCTCCTTTAAATGAAGCTATGATGGCTACTTCTAGCTTATTAAATTCCAGAAGCATTTGGAATATTAAAAAGTAAATGCTGACATTTTCCACCAGTCCAAATCCATACCTCTTATGTTCACCATGTTTATATATATTGTACATTTTGTACTGTTTTAGTTAAATTGTGGATTTTTGTTGGTGGTGAAATTTCCCCCCCTCTTCTGATTGCTCTAGTTTCTGCTTTCATTCAATTTCCCTGATTAAGTATTCTTCCAATTTAAATAGTCACTGAGTGTGTTCAAGAAGTACCTTGCAATAAACAGAGATCTATGCCTTATTTTCTTCCATCAGGTTACTCCAACCTAGCACTTCCTCCATAAAGGCTTGAGATAGTTTCTGGTGCTATCTGTGCTTTAAATCATTTACAAATCATATAATGTCTTTTCAGTCTGTGACACCAGAGTAGAATGTGGATTTATCCATTAAATGGATTGGCAGGAAGTTTGAAGCAGAAGAACCAGAAAATTTATGAAGAATAGTCTCAACCATGAAAATTCAGTGGATGAATTCAGGGTCTTTCAGCCAAATCTATTTCCCCTGGGGCAGGTGTGAGGAAAGTGACAGGAGAGAATCAACTGTACTTTGCCTTGAGCTCTCCAAGGAAAAAGATAGGATATAAATCTAATGAATGAATAGCCAAAGATGGGATATAAATCTAACGAATGAGTAGCAAGTACAATTTGTGGTGGATATTTCATCATCAAATCCTAGCTATAGGGAAAAAGGAACAGGTGTGCTGAGGCAAGTTTATCTTAATGGCCTTCCTCAATCTGGCTATCTCCAGATATGATGGATCTAGAAGAAGTCATCCAGAGATGTTGTCTGTCATCTTCAACATGTAAATTTAACTGTAAATGCTATCATTAGACCTATGATCTTTGGTGCTGTCCCAGTGAGCATGGGGGGATTTTTTTAATGGCCCTTAAGTGTGCTAGTACTTAAGAGTTACCATGTTCTTCTTGCTAAGCATTCTTCTGGTTCAGCAACAGGACCAGAAACTGTTGCTGGCTTCACATGTCGACTGCAGGACAACTTAAGAAAAGTGATCAGTGGATTCTCTTGCTGCTGAGAAAACACAATAATTCTCTCTAAATCCCCATCTATGGACTGGTCACAATAAATCCCTGCCTGTGGACTGGTGCTAGTCCACAGCATGCCAGAAACTGGCCTGTGAAAACAAGTGAAGCCTTATCCACGGGATGCAGGCCACATGCAAAACCACACCACCTCTGGTCCATGGAAAAACCTGTCTCCATGGAACCGGTCCCTGGTGTCCCAAAGGCTGGGGGTCGCTGGCCTGAAGAAGGGAAGTTTTGACAGATGGCTGGACCTGATCTTGAGCTAGCTAATCCATATAAGTGTGTGCGTGTGTGTGTGTAGTGTATGTGTGAACAGGTTCTGTCCAATAAAGTATGCTGCAGCTACCAAAAAAGCCAACACAGTTCTAGTCTGCAAAAACAGAGGGATAGAATCAAGATCACATGAGATGTTAATACCACTTTATGATGCCTTGGTAAGGCCACACTTGGAATACTGCATCCAGTTTTGGTCATCACAATGTAAAAAAGATGTTGAGACTCTAGAAAAAGTGCAGAGAAGAGCAACAAACATGATTAGGGGACTGGAGGCTAAAACATATAAAGAACAGTTGCTGGAACTGGATCTGTCTCGTCTTATGAAAAGAAGGACTAGGGGTGACATGATAGCAGTGTTCTGATATATCAGGGGTTGCCACAAAGAAGAGGGAGTCAAGCTATTCTCAAAAGCACCTGAGGGCAGGACAAGAAACAATGGGTGGAACCGTATCAGGGAGAGAAGCAACTTAGAACTAAGGACAAATTTCCTGACAATTAGAAGAATTAATCAGTGGAACAACTTGCCTCCAGAAGTTGTGAATGCTTCAACACTGGGGTTTTTAAAGAAGAGATTGGACAATCATTTGTCTGAAATAGTATAGGGTTTCCTGGCTAGGCAGGAGGTTGGACTAGAAGACCTCCAAGATCCTTTCCAACTCTGTTATTCTATTCTATTCTGTTCTATTCTATTCTAAAGTGATCAAGGTTCACCATTCCTCATGAAGATCAGACACAGCAGCATTAAAGCTGTGCTGTAGGAGACAATGGGGACACATTGCCCAGCAAAGCACATAATTGTCTTCTTTAATGGGCAAAATGCACAAATCCTATCTTGCCCAAGGTGATGCTACTTTTGCCCAAGACCATAAGGTTCATTAAAAAAAAAAAGAGCCATTACAACTTAAATGGCAGAACTTTTTTGAATTAAGCCAAAGTAAGTTCTCTTAATGGAGAAAATATGTAGAGAAGTTCCTCCTGATTGAAACCAGCTCTGCTTTGTCCTGGGAGTTGCCTGTTAGGGCATTTCTGAAACTGTATCTAATGGTTTCACATGATACTTATGGGCGTGTAAAAAAATGTCCCAACTTACAAGGATTTCTTGGGATTTCTTCTTTCTTTCCAGGGAAAATTTATCTTTCAGGAAATATTTTTAATGCATGTACTTAGCACTCTCTCATGAGTCCACAATAGAATGGGCTACCACATGACGTGATGAATTCGTTCTCTTTTTGTTATTATTACATAAACAACAGCTGGATGGTCTTTTGACAGAAATGTGCAGTGGATTCTGCATCAAATAGGAACTTGGGTTATGTCAAGGTTCCTTCCAGTGTTTTATGAATCACCAGTTAGACTTTATGTGAACAGATTTTTCAATAGAAGTCTCGTTTGTCCTGATGCCAAAGCCAAACTCTCCAGGAAGGAAACACAACATAACCATAGGAGACAGGGCATGCCCATAGCAGTTAAAATATCCAAAGGGATCTGGGAAGAGCACAGCTCTGGAACATCTTAAAATCAATAACAAAGGAGATTTGGCTCCTGCAGTGTGGCTCATATTCTCAGCAACCTTTTGCTTTATTTGCTTATTTAGCAGCATGTGAATGCCCAATGGAATAATTATCAGTTGATAATACCAATTGATACTTGGCCAATGAAAAAAGTAACTCTAGAATTTTGACTAACTACTCAGTTACCTAAAGCAGAGGAGTGTATTCCAGCAACCCTTGATATTTTAATCTCTTGTCCTTCAATTGGGCCAGAAACAGAGATGGCCAGAAACAGTTCTGGAGAACTGGCAGCAGAAATTTTGAGTAGTTCGAAGAACCAGCAAATACCACCTCTGACTGGCCCCGACCCATCTATTCTCTGCTTCCCGAGTTCCAGCTGATCGTCTCAGACTTCTTTTGTTGCTCTGCACAGGAGAACAGAGCTGGAAAGCAGGCTAGTGGGGTGGGGAGGTAATGGGGATTTTGTAGTATCCTTCCCCTGCCACGCCCACCAAGTGTCGCCCACAGAACCAGGAGTAAAAATTTTTGAACCCCACCACTGGCCAGAAACATGCTCAGAGGTAAAGAGGACATGAATTTGATGTAAAGAGGATTGACAATCGTATATTTTAAGTCACCAGGAATTGTGAAATAAAACATCAGTTTTCATCCTGCTCCACCTCAGATAGTTATTATCAAACTATCAATGAAGAACTGGAAAGGATCTGCATGTTAAGTGCTACTGAAATGATGAAGCAATGGAGGAAAGCAAGTGAAATTACAGGTTTCATGGCAAAAAGTTCTATTTGAATGGAAACGTGATTGAATATTCTTCATTGTTCTTGAATTGAGGTACTACAGTTTTGTTACTGTATATATGTCAAGGTTGACCTTGGGCCCAAGTTGCTTCCTGCTGAGCATCATTCCATAGGAATAGGTCAGGACTAAAATCATAAGGATTTCTAGCAGAGGCCAATGAACTATGGACCAATTTAAAACTAAGATTAATTTAAGACCAGAGCCAGTTTAATCTGAGAGGATCTCTCAAGAGACAACAAACTTTGTGTCCTGAGAAAACTCTATAAGCTTGGCTGACTGGTGTTCTGTGCATCCATGTTCACTTAAATGTTGTCCTTGTCAGCACTGTCATCCAATCCAGCAGTGGGAATAAGCTCTGCTGTCACCACAGATTTTCTGACAAGATTTTTCTTCCTGTGCTGTCCAACTGCCTGCCTCTTACCCTTCCTCACAAACACAAAAGCATTAACATAATGCGTTAATTAGTGCATTCAAGCCTGAATGGATATGATGCCATAGCCAGGATACGAAACCAGCTGTGACCAAGCAGCAGCAGCAGCCCATGAACAAGAAGATCACTATCAAGGCTGCCATCCCAAAAATGAGAATTGGAAAAGTGCCATGAAAAAGACAAATATGCTCAATATGTCTTTTCTGCCAGATGGGTGGAGAGCAAAAATACACCATCTCTTTTCCATGCTTTTCTAAGTGCCTAAAACCTCAACAAAAGCCATTATAGAGAGCAGGCAGGGAGGCAAAACTTCAAATCAAACATGAGCGTTTGTGTGGGAGGAGAGAGAGAGAGAGAGAGAGAGAGAGAGAGAGAGAGAGAGAGAGAGATGATGATGATGAAAAAAAAGTGCGTTTCAATGTCTTTTCTTTTGTTCATGAGTCACAATGTGTGGCATGCAAGTCCAAAAGGAATGGAAATGATTCTTCAATATTACCATGCATGTTCAGTCATTCTGACTAAATTGTGGCTTGCCCTGGATGCTGTTGATGTTATCTAGCTCAGTGGTCCCCAACCTTTTTTGTACCAGGGACCAGTTTCACGCAGAAACACTTTTTCAAGGACCGGCAAAATCAATTCTTCCCCAATAGTAAAAGGCTTCTTAGCTTTAGCGAATATAAAATATATATTTTAATCACTATTATTCATTCTTTGTGGCCTGGTACAAAATGATCCACGGACTGGTCTGGGGCCCGGTAGTTGGGGACCCCTGATCTAGCTAATAGTCAACACCACCTCGTCATCCAGAAACATTTACATTAAACACAAGTCACTGCCAGTATGGTCAGCATATCACACAGGAAAGGCTCACTAGGGATTCCTTAAAAAGTCTGACTTTTATAATCTAGAAGAGAGAAAGTAATCAAAGAGAATATGTGTAGCTAGGAATGAATTATTGGAGCTCTCTAGGCTTGGTTCTTTGCCTGCAGGCATTTCATTATTCCACCAGATAACATTATCAGTGCTGGTGAACATGGGATTTGCTCCATGTTTATATACAGTCACTGGCCCTGCCAATGTTAGTAGGAATGTGGTTTTCTCCTTGGTAGTTTCTTGATCAGAATATTGTTTTGTCCTTAACTGCTTGTCTGGTGTTAATTCCTGCTTTTTCGGGTTTCAGCTACTGGAAAGGATGTGTTCTGCTTTTTTTATTTCCTTCTCAGCTTTTAAAAATTGCCACTTTTGAATGGTGTAAATATGACTGTGGAGGGCTGATTTCTTTGAATACCAACCTTCAATAAATTCACCAGCATTTTTGGATACAGTTTGGTCTCAAATGCTCAGTTGAAACTATAGTTGAGTGTATCCATGTATTTTGAGATTATGGATTTTCCATGTTATCTTCTGACTACTATTTGGTGTTTATGATACACTCTGTTAATTTTTTGCCTGTCAGTCCTAAACAGGGGCTGTTGCAGTTCTTCCACTGAATATTTGAATGACTCCATTTTTTGCCCTAGGCTTACTGAGTGTTTTGGTTTACTTAAGATGTTGTGGAAGACTTTTGTTGGCTTGTGTGCTATGTGATGCTACGTGGTTGTAATAATCAGTTGTTTCTCAGTTATTTTTAATGTGTGATAGTGTTATCTTTTTCTTAGCTTGTACTGAGTGTGCTGTCAAGAGTTGAATGATCAAGCACTTTTTAATAAAGTTGTGTAGGTATTCATTTTGCTGGAGGACATTGTCTAGTAGAGACTCTAGAAGGTTATTCCCTTTATCTGGCATTTTGGATTATTGCAACGTGTATGCCTCAAAATTATATCTCTACACAGCTCCTTTTATAGGATTGGTATTGGAGGTGTTGGCTAATGTGGGTTGTTTTTCAATAACTTGTGTTTCTATTTTGTCATTGTTTTTTCTGCTGATGAGGATATCCAGGAAGGGTAGTATGGTTTTTTTTTCCTTTTTCCCTTGTGAATTTTATTTCTTTGAAGATGTTGTTGATTCATGTGTCTTTTCTAGTTGTTTCTTTTTTATTATGATAGGGTATCATCTACATATTAAATCTATATTTGGGATGCAGCTGCTTTATGGACTCTGCTACGAGTCCTGAGAGTGGTGGTTTCATTGGTGCTCCTCTGATTTATTGGTATATTTGTCTATCAAACTGAAAGTAACCAGTGTGGCACAGGTTGATGATGCCCATGATTCTGGATATCTTGATCTTTAGTATATTTGGTTAGATTGACTATGAAGTGTAGTACCGGAAATCTGGCACAAGCCTATCCTGCTATGGAGTGAATGAGCCATAATTGTACCATCCTATTTTATGCATTCAGTGAAGCAATGTATCCTGCTGATTATTTTGTGGTCTTGACTAAGAACTCTTAATTTAGTAAATAATAAATAGATCGGAGTCCACATCCATTTGCTGAAGACAGATATACTTAACAACATATACACACAGCCTGCAACAGCAATGTTTTATTGGCATTACTGCTTTCAAAATTATGACTACAAACATGAGCATTCTTATTGTACTAGAAATTTATTATCCTATAAAACTTAAAGATTGAAACACATAATTGGCACAGTCAAGTATAAGTTAATAAAGATAAAACATGAACAAAATTGGCTAAATGTTTTAAAATGTTAAAATGTAACCCAGCTTGGATATTTTTGCTAAAATCCAAGCAGGTCTAATAGCTTGAGCCTAACACACCAGCAGAGTCTGAAGAAATTAAGAGTGAAAGTTGGCATTCAGAAGATGGTTGGGAAGTGAATTTCCACCACAAAACAGATGGCCACTGATTGTGAGGTCTGTGGCCCTAACCATCAGGCCTGTGGGCTGCCATCCACATGAGGAGAAGGAAACAAAATTAGCATGGGTTTTAAATCAAGAAATCCCAAAAGGACCAGATTAGGCAGATGTAAATACTGTAGAACCATTAAAGAACAAAAGGCCATAATCTTTGAACAAGAAGGAACAGGGTGAACAAGGAAATGATGACCAGGTAAGAAAAGAAACATACGGAGAAATCTTAGGGCAATAAACTGGAATTAGGAGGCAAATACAAAGCAGGTTTATGATAAATCCAGTTTTAATCTGGACTGTAAAAAGGTCACCAGGAATTTTATCTATTTGTTTGTCAATTTTCTAGACTGCTCATTTCCAAAAGGATACTGGGCAACTTCACCAAATAAAAACAGAAGGAAAACAACTTTACAAAAAGGGCAACAGTCACCCCAAGAAATATACATAATACCCTCCTTATGTCAGCCTGAGCCTAAAGGAGCCCATCAAACTTCTTTACACAAAGCCAGAGAAAAGAACTAAATATTTAGGCATTTCTTTTATATAAATATGAGAGTCAGTTTGGTCTACTGGTTAAGGCACTAAGCTAGAAACCAGGAACCTGTGAGTTCTAATCCTACATTAGACATGAAAGCTAGCGGGGTGACGTTGGGCTGGTCACTATTTCTCTCAGCCTAGCCTGCTTCACAGTGTTGTTGTTTTGGGGAAAAATAGGTGAAGAGTGTGCTCAATATGTTTGCCACTTTAAGTTGTAAGTAAAAATTATAAAGGTGGGATACAATTTTTTAAAAAATATGAAATTGCTTTCATCCCATCATCACTGCCCACAATATAAATTTAAAGTTGTCGGTGGCTGTTCTAGTTTTAAATAGTATTTTCCCATTTTTTTCTAGCAGTAGATACCATTTAGCATACTTCATTGATAAAGGGATTGCAATTGGGATAAGCAGCTAGAATCTGGCCAGCTCCTGTTATCAACTTCAGGCTGCTATGGACAATACCTCTCTCCTTTGGTCATGAATTTCTATGCCCATTTCCACTTGGCTGCAATTAAGAAGAAACGGGGCACCTGAGATCCATAGAAGCATCTGGCCATGTGGGGCTGGAGCAGCACTTTTTGAAATTTGTATCAAGTCTTATTGGGGACTCTTTATTGATAAGGATTTAATGGTCTTCTGAAAGAGCACTAGAACCAATTTAAATTAAGAAAGAGAGCCAGATTTTGATAGCTGTGTGTTGCCAATGTTCATTTCTGATTTTCCATTGTTAAGAAAGAATTTCATATCACTATACTTTTTATTTTTTTGGGGGGAAGGGGACTATTGCAGGAAGGCATAGAGGAGCAGCATATGGTAAAGAGGATAAACATCCCTGGTACTCTTCTTAACTCCTCCTGTGAACCTGTATCCTGTTCGTTGGGCTATTTTTGAAGATAAATTGAAGGTTGTTTTGAAAGAATGCACAAGGCTGGCTGGTTGCAAGTGCCCAGTATCCTCCTTTCACCAGGATGCCTCTTTTTTATCTGTGACTTGTCAGCCACAAACATTAACCATTTTTTAAAAAAGATATTTAGAAACAGACATCAACAACTTTTTAAAGTATGCTTTTGAATATAGGTAGTCCTTCACTTGCAACCATTTGTTTAGTGATCAAAGTTAAAGTGGCACTGAAAAAAGTGACTTATGAATGTGCTTTTTTCATATTTACGACTGTTGCAGCTTCTCAATGGTCACAGGACCAATATTTGGATGCTTGGAAACCAGCATGTATTTATGATGGTTGCAGGATCCCAGAATCATGTGATCACCTTTTATGTCCTGCTAACAAAGTCAATGGGGAAGTTCATTAGTAACTTAACTGCAGTGATTCACTTAACAGCTGTGAAAAGAAAGGTTGTAAAATGGGGCAGAAGTGACTTAATGTCTTACTTAGCAACAAAAATGTTGGGCTCAATTGTGATTTTAAGTATTGAACTACCTGTACTTTTAAAATCTCTATTCACCAACCTTATTTGTATTTATGCTGTTTGAGAAAGGTCAGATTCAGATATGCTAAAACATCTGCTGGTTTCCATATTAGGAAGTGGAACAAGATGAGAAATGTTTCACTACTATATACTCAAGTTTTCATGAAACACTGTAAGTATGCATAGAATATCTGAGTTAAAGTTCAGTTTAAATCCATTCAAGAAGGAAATGTGTTCAGCATTATGATTGAACAGTAAATCATCGGGTTTTATTTGTTCTGTCCAAAAGTGTCTTTGGAGGCAGATTTTTTTGGGGAAAGTTTTTTATTTTTTTAAACAAACATACAGAAAACACAAACATAAAACATAAAATCATCTTCAGTTACATACAGTGTGTCGGTTGGTAATAGACTCTTGTGCGCAATCTCTACAGTCATTCCTTTCTAAATACTTTTTAATCCTCATATATGTTTTATATATATATATATATATATCTGATATAATCATTATTATTTTATAGACTTACTTGCATTTCATCATTTTATGTGAGCAAATCCCCATTTTAACTTAGCCTACTTTATAGCATTCATCATCACCATTTATTCAATCATATTTTATCCTTACAACTTTATCTCTAAAAATTCTATTATACGTATATTGTAGAGTATTATAAAATATTCCACTTCCATATTTTATTATCTAACCATTGATAAAATAGGTCCCATATTTTATAAAATTGTTTATCTTGTTGTTCTCTAATTTCAAATGTCAGTTTACTCATTTCTGTGCAATCCATACTTTTCTTGATAACTTCCTCCAATTTGGAGGCAGATTTTGAGGGTCCCACAGTAGTCCCACAGATTTAGAGACACCTATAAAAGCTTAATCCCTCCCTGCTTGCCAACTATGGGCAATAGCAGATGAACCTTTTGAGATCTCTGGACAATCTCAAAAAAAGGATTTACATATCCAATACTTTTCCATTCTCCTCCTTTGTCACACTGGGCTCAAACTTCTTTTCTTTTTTTATGTAACTATACTTCAGGAATCTTTCTGTGGGCCATGTCTGTCCGTCACAGCCAGTCATTCAACACGCTAACGCTCCTTGTGACAAACCCGTCCTTTTTGGCAATGCTTTTAATGTATTCTTTTGCCAGTGGTGCTCTTAATTTATAGTTTGGCTGAATTATATCGGCTAACCTAGCCATCTTTCCAGCTCTAAATTGTGTAATAGAGCTGCTGACCTCAGGATGACTAACAGGTAAAAAAGAGGCAGACAGATCCCACCCCACCCTGAGACCCAGCAATCCTCCTCATTTCTTCCTCTGTTGTATCCTGCCTTGGTTATCTTTTGACAAATAACTCAAAAGCAAACATATCCAAACACACCTTCCTCCTTATTTTCCGCACAACAACCCTGCGAGATGAATCGGCTGAGATTGACTGGCCCAAGTCATCACTCAGTTGCCTTTCACGAACTCAGTCTCCCGTTTTCAAAGTGGATCCTTCAAATAACAAGGAACTTTCAAGGGCATCTTTTCAACGCCCCAAAGGTTGAATCGCCCCAATTGGACACCGCTCCTCTGAGACCGGGCAGAGTTCCGCAGGGATTTTCCCCACCTGGGCGTTTGGTGAAACTCGACTGAAGGGAGAGAGCGAGAGCGACTGTCTCTCCGGACCGAGTCAGAGCAACCAGACTCTCGGCTCTTTCAACTCCTGGGGTGGGATTTGTTGTCTCGGGCGCAGCCAGAAGGCAGAGACGAGAGAAGAGGCGGGGACGAAAGCAACCCGAGCGCCAGCTACAAAACCAGGTCTGGACTCGCGGCGCCACCCCGAACCTGGGCAGGAGGGGAGCCGAGAGGAGCCGGACGGGCTCCTGGCACGTCAGGCCAGAGCTCGGTGACTCGACGCCCAAAGATTGCTCCGCCAGCCGAGAGCCAGGCAGCGGCGGTGACTGATGAGCCTGCAGTCGGGTTGCCCAGAGGGCCTGAGAAGCACCCTGAATGGAGCCTGATGTCATGCTCGTGTCAAGCGGGTAGCTTCCCACGACAGAAAGCCCGGGAGCGTCACTCGAGCAAGAGGGGGACAGAGAGAGAGAGAGAGAGAGAGAGACAGAGAGAGAGACAGAGAGAGAGAGAGAGAGCTCACTCTCGCCTCTCACCCGCGTCGTTCCCAGCCTCGCCACGACACGCCCCCCCCCCTTCCGCCACCCGCGCCCGCCAGCTCAACTTTCGGCTCCGGCCGGTGGGAGAAAGAGGTCCCAGGGGCCGCCGGACGGCCAGTCCCGCCGGCTCCTCAGCTCCGCCGAGCTCCGACCTTCTGGGAAGGGAGGAGCGCCTTAGTTGCCCTCCCTAAAAGCAGGTAAGCGTTGGGGCTTTGGGGTCCTCGCTTGGGGACGCGGGCTCCGCTCTTCTGCGGAGGGAGTTCTCCTTCTCAGCCGAGCCCAGCCCGGGCTCTCTTCTTCTGCCGACCCAGAAGATACGTGGAAGAAGCGCGGAAGAGGGGCGCGGGGCCCCCACCGCTGGGTTTCTTTCAGAAGCGGCAGGAATGCCTTCAAAGACAAAGCAGCCCTCCCTGCTTCCTGTTGGACGGCTCTCCTTCTTGGCTTCTGCTTTGTGGAGGAACTGGCGCGGTCAGGTCACCTTCACACACGCCAGAAGTATGGAGCCGCTGGGTGATGGTCCCCAGCTCTTTGCTCAAAGTGTAACTTAAGGGTGGCGGTAGGTGTCGGGGTGTGGATGCGTGCGCGCGCGCGTGCACGAGGCGATGAAGGATACGGATGTGTGCGTTTGGATTATCCGACGTTCTTTCTTGAACAAAACAGAACACAGCAAGGAGAAGCTTGAAGCTTTCAAACCAGTCTGGAACATTCTTCCATGTTTTGTTTGAAGAGTGTGGTTGAGGAAAGAGGAAAACAAAATAGCCCCTCCCAAAAAGGTTGTGAAGGACACCCAGGGGCTTAATAGGGTGATTGGGAATTTGCAAGGCAAAAGAGGGATTCTTTAATGGTTGGTGTATTTCTCTCTCTCTCTCTCTCTCTCTCTCTCACACACACACACACAGAGAGAGAGAGAGAGAGAGAGAGTTTCCACTTACTCAGTCCCTCCCAGCAAAGGGGATTGAGAAATGCAATGCAAACTCTTGAACGTGAAGCAGAAGAACCCAGGGTTCAAATTCTTGTTGTGCCCCCCTCAAACCTTTTGGCTGGCTGCAGTGGATAGGAGCATGACATTGAACAATATAGTTTATCCCTAAGGCATTGGGAAGAAAAGGAAACGACAAATGTGCCTGAGATTTTTTTTTTTTTTTTAAGCCATTTGGTGGTACTTCATGTTGCCATAAAGGGTGGAGAATTGTGGTGAGTCGGCTTTAAAAACCAAGCTATCTTATGGATTTGTCTTTCCAGTTTCAAGTAGGGGTTCCAGAGAATTTGTACAACTGTCCTAAGATGCAGAACTCCTGAGTACAGACAACACTCACAGGGGTTATGAGTTAGCCAAAAGAGAACATTTGCTTTTTGCCTCTTTTCTGCAAACAGACATGAACTAAATTAAACTGGGACTTTGCTTCTTGACTAGTGAATATAGAAGGTAGAATAATGGGGTTGGAAGGGACCTTGGAGGTCTTCTAGTAGGGTACTTTCCTAGGCTAAATGAGTGAAGTTGGAATCTGTGTGAGTAGTATGTATCTTCAAGTTAGTGTTGACTTCTAGTGTCTGCCTGGACAACATCCTGAAGTTTTCTTAGCAACTTTTCAGAGATGATTTGCCATTGCTTCCTAACTAGGGCTAAGGCAGATTGACAGGTCACGCAGCTGATTTTGTGCCTCAGGCAGGACTACAGTCTCCCAGGGCCTAACCTGTTACTTTAACCAGCACACCAAACTGACTATCTTGAAGTAATAATGCATAAGCTGTTACAAGCTGTTTCCATGACCTTATCAAGTTTCCTTATCAAAATACTCAACTGATAACATTGCAGAATTGTTTAGTCACTTTGATATCTGGAGCCAGAGAAGGAATAAATATACAGTAAGTGTTTCCCAGTCAGGTAACCTTGATATATTTGGTTTACAATTCTTGTTGTTTCTGACTTTCAATCTTTGTGGCTAAGGCTCATAGGAGTTGCTGTCAAAACCATCTGATAAACATCAATTGAGGAATGCCAGTGTGTATGCTCTTGGAATTAGGCCAATATATAATATGGACTGATAACTTCAGTCAGTGTTATGGATACTGCTTGACCTATCAAAGCAGGTCTGCAGAATTCAGGCTATCATAAACTGTCAATCACAATATACCCTAGTCTGCATTACAGGGCATTTGCCCTAGAACCTTGGCAAGACCTGTGGACTTCAAATCCCAGAATTCCCTAGCTAGAATTCTGTGAGTTGAAGTTCACAGGTATTAAAAGTTGCCAAGGTTGGACACGCCTTCTCGAGAATTTGCACAACCAGGCATAGGTTTAAAAATGTTTCATACTGTATGTGATATTTTGGCTATGTTTGCATCACATACTGAAGCACAAACTTATCAACTACATTTCAGCCTTGTGCAGCACATGAATTTGGCCACTGAGATTAATTTCTTGTTCATTGTATCAGGGAAACCCAGGATATTGAGTGATATAGTTCAGTTCATTATAGATAAGGATGGTGAGTGAACATCGCCGCTATTTGTTATATTCAGCTGTGCTTTTTTAAGTTAACTAAGTAGATCACCAAACTCAGTTTCTTAAAGTTTGATATATACAATTTATTAGGAGCAGAATTGTAGATCTGAATATTCTTTGCAGGCAGATAGAAGTAGTTTGTGCTTTTAGATAGAGGATGTATATATGCATCTATGTCTTCATCGTCACCTGTCCCATAATGTCTGTGTTACTTCTGTTCACTGTTGATTTGTTCTATGAGCATCACTTGCTATTCTCACTTTTGCCTTTTGGTCTATATGAGCTGACCAAACCTGCATAATCTTGCGAAGGACTTTGTGTGGTCATCAGGCATATTTAAGATCATGTCGTTGCTCTTTCCTAAGACATCCTTGTGGGTTTAGAGCCATGAAGAAAAGAGTCCCTGAAATCTGTAAGGCAGGGGTGTCAAACTCAAGGCCCAGGCCCCAATCTGGCTGCGGGGTGGTTAGATCTGGCCCACAGAGCCACCCTGGAAACAGCAAGGACTGGCCTGCGGTGCCTCTGGCAGCAAAAACGTGGCCCTCCCGAGCTCCGTTTTCGGCTGGGATGGCCTCTGCCAGTGAAAACAGAGCTTGGGAGGGCTGTCCTCTTGACCTCAATTTTCACTGGCAGAGGATTGCAGGAGGCTGTCCCAGCCAAAAATGGAGCTCGGGAGGTCATGGTTGCTGGCATAGTACTCGGGCTGCCGCAGGCACCCCTGACAGAAGTGATATCAACCTGACCAGGGCCATCCTGGCCACGGCGATCTTGGCCCCCTGAGATCAAACACAGTCCTGATGCGGCCCTCAATGAAATTGAGTTTGACATCCCTGCTATAAGGCATGTATATGAACACTGGTGGCACAGTGCAGTATTGCAGGCTATCTCTGCCAATAGCCTGAATTTGATCTTGACAGGGCTCAAGGTTGATTCAGCCCTCCATCCTTCCGAGGTTGGTAAAATGAGGACTCAAATTGTTGGGGACAATATGCTGATAACTGCCCAGAGAGTGCTGTAAAGCACTGTGGGCAGTATATGAATCTATTTCTTTTGTTATTTTATGCCTTCTTTTCCCCTCCTGCCAGCCAAAAGAAATAATTGCTCACTGCTTCCTCCTTCTCTGCCATTTCTACCTCTCCTGCCTACAGAGGAGAGATTCATCTGGAAGCAGCCAACTTCCTTCAGACAGAGCCAGTAATTGCTTCTAGGTTCCTTGGAAATGGTGCCTGTTTCTTACAGAGGTGTGAATCATAGAAGAAAGGAATTTCTGGGCCTTTGTGGGCTGTTCTGCAGTTTGCCTTGGAAAGAAAAACTACCTCTAGAAATAAGGCAACTTTTCCCATTATTTCTGTGCTCTTTGAAAGCTATTGGGGAGAGGGGGCATATATTTGTGTGTAAACTGTACTTTGTGTTGTCTACAGATGCAATGAGGACGCAGCTCACAAATGCATCTGGGGTAATGTATCATTTGGTACAAGTGGAGAAATTGAAACAGAAGTGTTTAATAAAATTGTACTCCTGGCCTGCCATGGAAACCAGATGTCAGAACTGCGGCTTCTCATAGGCCCTTGATGTCGTTGCCCTCAAGCAATGTTTCCAACCTCTCCTGAAAATGCCACATGTTATTTGCAAAGGGAATCTGGGAAAAGTAGATCCAGGAAAGCTCAGGCCTTTAATCCATCTCGAGCAACGCTGCCTTTTCCAACCAGCAGTGGATTTCAAACAGGTGCTTTTTATTACTTCTGCTAAGTGAAGATGTGTGGAGAATCCTGCTGCATTCTTACAATGAAATAAGCATGTTAACATGGGTCTTCAGATCCTCCCTAGATAGCTGTTCTAGGGAAAACTAAGATAAATCTCAGGGACTGCAACAAGGGTAAGCAAATGTTTTAATCAAGAACTGCCATGTAGAGAGCCTTCTCCTAATTTATTGTAGAATGCAGAGTTTCTATTTTTGTTTTTCACATAGTGATTATTACTAGTCAGGGAATGTAGGCTTGAAAGCTGCTTGGTGCTATCCTTTCATCAAATGATTTATCTGACCAGATGTGATTCAGTGACATCTTCCAGAGAACACCTTTACAAGTACGAGAAGCTTCCTAGTGATGCCTCCTACAAATTACACATTTGTAATTGCATCTGGGGGCTATAATATATCAATGAGCGTTGTACAAGAAATGAATTCTGATTGGTGAGAATGATATCATGGATCTTCTCCCCCATTCTTTTTAGAGTCATAGATGGGGGGAAAGGCATATCCTTTTTAGTCTTTTATGAAGTACGAGCTCGATACCTGTGCTTCGCTATGAAACTATGTGGTTGGGTTTAGTTTTGGGGAGGAAAATAAGGGAAAAAAATTCTGCCTTTCCCTACCAGCATCCATCGGTATTCATCTGGCTAGCGTCCTATCAGTGTGTGAGAGAGCCGAGGGCTGTTTGGAAACTGAAATTGTATTTGCTATGTGAGCAGGAAGGAAACAGCATGGAGCCTGGACTTGGCTTAGCTCGACTGTTCTGTACTAAAGTTGCTTGGTGCTGTGAAAGTAAAACTGAAACTGAAACTCCTCTGCTTGTGTTTTGCATTTGGATGAGATTTCTTTTCAGGTGGGGAGGGGGAGTAGAACTCCTTAGCATTAGTGTGTGTTAATAATAATATATGAAATAATGCTCTGATGGTCGTTTCAAAAAATCCTTCCTTAGTGAGCACCTAGAAGCCAAGAGGAACATACATGCCAAATTTCAAGTTTGTAGGCTTTACGGTTCTGGAGATTTTTGATGAAGTGTGAATGGTATTTCGCTTTTATATACATAGATTAGCTATACTCCTATTGGATATTTTTCCTGCGAAAAATGGAAGTCCTCACCAACTTAGCAGTATCCTATGCACAGATCTGTTTCTGCTTATTCAAGATTGGAACTAAAGAAAGGTTAACAGCTAAGCTATCTTATCAGTAGTTTGGGGAAGTTTATTGGGGTGGATTTCCAAGGAACTGGCAATGAAGTAAGCATCAATGTTTATTTAAGGCTTCTGCAACATTAATGCTGAATCAAATAGTTTATTGGAGCACTTGGGAGCAGGGAAAAAGTGCTTGTTCTAAGAATCGAGATGACAGTAACTAGCTTGCTCAGAATCCTTACTCGTTTAGTATATTTTTATTCAGCCTTTCTGATCTTATCCAGGCATTGATTGAACAAAATCTGTATTGTGATTTCAATACAGACCATGTATTGACCCCAGATCTTTTCTTCTTGTTAGATAGGATAGCTTACATCCAGGATATAAAAAAAATCTAGTCATTCACTGGAAGATGACAAAAACTTAGGTTTTTGTGTCTCATCATGATCTTCTAGTATCTGTATGCAACTCAGAACTGATAACCCTATAGTTGGCTATGTAGAGAAAAATAATCATGTGTTTTCATGAATAAATATGTATGTGTGTGTATACACAGAGAGAGTCATGTTCAAGGAAGTTACTATGTTAAAGAGGAAGCTACTATTTCCCTATGATAGGGAATGAGAATTGAGAAAATTACATGCACATGATCTTACATGCACTAAGGAGGACAAAATTCCCTCCTTCCACATGTTGAACTATCAACCACAGTTAGAATACGCAGGCCAAGTTGCCAGGCCCCTTTTTCTAAAAATTAAGTTATATGAACTTTGGGCTTGCAGTACAGTTGTTCAAATACCAGAAATGCCTACATTTGTGTTGTTAATTCTCAAGTTGGAGCAAGCAGGTTAAAACTAGAGAATTGATAGCTTCCAAATAACCATAATTTATTTAGGGCCAGTGTATTAGTGATGCTGCACATATCATTTTTCAGGTGTGTATTTGTTTGGATCATCATTGGTATGCTCTAAATTGACTTTGATATTTTGCAAATGTTTTTCCCCCATTGGTAATAGTGATAAAGTGAGTTGTGTGTGAGAGAGAGAGAGAGAGAGAGGAGAAAGAGAGAGAGATTATTTCTTTTCATGATAAGACATTCAGAATAGAATTAAGCTTCACAAATAATGCTCTTTAAAGTGAAATTGTACAGTATTGTGCTAATAAGGAAATGATGGCTATTATAGTCATATCTCAGCAGCCTCTTAAATTAGGGAGCTTAGCTTTTGTTCATATGAGTAATTTAAAAGGAATATTTGATGTTTGAGTGTTTGTGTATTTTGCTTAAATCTCTAAAATCTGCAGGCCTCCTATGGTATGTAGTTGCTTAAGATATTTTGCTAAGGCTGCATGAGTATGTTGAAGGAATATTGGAGGATGCTGTAGCTTTTTGAGTATAATGCTAAATCATCTCTCAATGAAAAGTATAATATTCTATAACTGTAAACCTACCCAGCTTTGATGTCTAGAGCATACAACTCATGTAGTGCTCATTTATGTAAGCTTAAAAAAGTTCATGTAAATATTAGAATTAATAGACTTGAAAGGCTGTTTATTAAATTAGCTTGCCATTTTTTTACTGCATTGAAACATTGCTGGAAATAATGTTGGTAACTTTTAAAAAACTTTTATATAAATCCAAACTCCACAGGATCATCACCATCATCCAGAGACAATGACTGAATTGGACTAGTTATTTTATTTCAGTTATTATGTTGTTACTGGTTAAAAGTTTGCTGTCGGAAATGGTCGTAAAATATGCATAGAGACTAAATAAATAGAAATCAACTGGACAGGAAATTCATTGGCCTGATGTTTTCTTGCTTAACCATAGCTTATAACTTTCCTGCTTTAATATTATTATTTTTAGCTGTTGCAACTAGGATTCATATGCTTTCAACCCCAGAGGTACAGTACAATATTAAAAGCTAAGTTTATAACTCAGATACTCAAGTTTTAACCCAAACAATTGAGATTCCACATTAAATAGAAATAATATCTGACAAGCAAGAGCTCAGTGATTTCCTGATCTGATCCTTAGCAACAGGGCCCTTTTAAAGGATCCCTACTAAAAATTGTTGCTTTATATTCTGGTACTCTGGTGCATGATTCCTTTGACCTTTGGTGTCAAGATTACTATTGGTAAACTGTGAAAAACTGGATATGAAGAAGGTTTAAGAATTCTTTAGGTTGTAATGTTCAGCAAATAGGATAGTCTGAATAAGTAGGGAATGAGCTTTTTTTTTTTCCCCTATGGAACTGGATGGCTGCTTTTTAGATCTGAAAAGCCCCGAATCCATAGATATAAAGTGGATTAATTGCATGCCTATAGAAGAAAACTCAGTCCTTCTAGAGCAGGGATCCCCAAACTTGGCAACTTTAAGATTTGTGGACTTCAACTCCTATAATTCTTCAGACAGCTGGCTGGAGAATTCTGGGAGTTAAAGTCCACAAGTCTTAAAGTTGCCAAGTTTGGAGACCTCTGGTCTAGACAGAGCTGCCTTCGAAATAGAGAGGAAACCAAAGTCTACAAAGTTCCCAGCCCAGGTATCAGCCCCTGAAATACACCTTAGGCCTGATTGGTCCCTTGCAGTAATCAGATTACTGCTGAATTACCCCAACCCCCTCCTGAATTTAGAAGTACATGGATTCCTCTGAGTTTGGGAAACAGGCAGTCCTGGGTGAGAGCCCAGCAAAGGGAGGGCTAGAGGGTGATATCTCAGAGGAGCACAGCTGAGCTGGCAAATGTTTTATACAATGAAACGGAGGGGCAAAGTTCTTATTATGGTTGTTCCCCAGAACAGTTTAGCCAAAGAGAGAGGTTCTTTATGTGGAGTCTGTGCATTTTCTCTCCTCCCTGTGCCCTCCCCCCTTTAGCCCCTGTACTGTTTTATCTAAAGAAAAGATGTCGCATCAGCCTCCTTTTCTCTGTGCAAACATCACAAGTCTGTTGCTATCAGCTCTGCCACAACTTAGCAAAAGAAGTGGGAGGTGGCACAAACCTTTCCTACTGCTCTACAGAAGAAGGAAAGGCTTCTCTCAACTTGCTTTGAACTTTTGTTAAATGTTTACATCAATAGCATTCATCCCTTGGGGTTTTCCAGTAGCCACCAAAAGCAGCTTATTGGTATACCGACTAACCTGCTTGACAAAAAACAGCCATGCAATCTCTTACTTCAGGGTGGAATCAGGACAAGTGGGCGGAGCTGAGCATTTACTGGCGAGATACTTTTCCTGATGCCCAATGCAGAGTTTGCAGCAATTTTCTCTTTGCATCCTGATAGAGATTTTCTTGTTGACAGTATTGGAAGAAATGTCTATCTGGGTTCAATTCCAAGTGGAAAGAAAGATACTGGAAACATGGAGACTGCTTGGAAAGATGGTTTAATGATGGACAGGACCAGATTGAGGTCCTAGGCAAAAAAGAGCACATGGGTGAAAGAGGGAGAGAGATTTATAATCTCTGTTGGGCTTTGCTCCCTGTTAGCTGTGATATGAAAGGTACTTGAAGAGGTGAACCAGAGGTGAACCAGGCCTAACTAATATGGTCATGACTAGCATGGAGTTAGAGAAGCTTCAAGGCTTTGTATGGGCCTCCAAAATTCTGGCTACATAACCTTTCTAAAGGTTGCCATCATATTGTAATGTTTAATGTGATACAAGGAATAAGGGAAAACATTTATTTGGACAGTGTTTATTTTATTCAGGTGTAATAAACCCTACTTTGTCCTGGTTGTGTCCAATTTGGTGTGTGATCCAAAGGCAAAGTAATGATCCAAAGGCCAAGTAATGACTCTCAATTGCAAAAATATTGGATCTGTCTGGAGAAGAAAAATATTTAAAATATCAGCATTTTCATATAGACACTGTATCTTTTCTTTTTCTTTTTTCCTTTAGTTCTTTCCTGAAGAGCCAAGAATATTTGCCATCATTCCATCATGATGGCTACACCCAGGACAGTATTGCCATGTCTTTGGCTTCTTGTGCTTTCCATGACAACATGTTTAGCTCAAGCGACTTCACCACCACCATCCCCACCACCAGGATGTGGCAAGGACTTGAACTCCATCTACTACAACCTCTGTGACCTATCTGTCGCCTGGGGCATTGTGTTAGAAGCCATGGCCAGCTTTGGGGTTGTCATCAGCTTTGTCCTCACTGTGGTCTTAGTGGCCAGTCTGCCTTTTATCCAAGACTACCGGAAGAAGAGCTTAATAGGGACTCAAGCTTTCTTTCTGTTGGGCACTTTGGGGCTTTTCTGCTTGACCTTTGCCTTCATTGTCAAGCAAGGCTTCTCAACATGTGCTTCACGACGCTTCCTCTTTGGTGTCCTCTTTGCTATCTGCTTCTCCTGCCTGGCTGCCCATAGCCTCAGTCTCAATTTCTTTGCCCGGCAAAATACTGGGCCTCGGGGATGGGTCACCTTTGGCATGGCTTTTGTCCTCGTCTTGGTGGAAGTCATCATCAACGCTGAGTGGCTCATTATTACTGTGGTGAGGAATGATGGTACTACCAAAGATCCTTGTGAACTGAAGAACGAGGACTTTGTTATGGCACTCATCTATGTAATGTTCCTGCAAGTAGCTACTTTCATTGCTACATGGCCTGTCTTGTGGGGACATCACAAGCACTGGAGAAAGCATGCCATTTTCATTCTCCTTACTACTTCCTTTTCCATGGCCATCTGGATAGTATGGATTGTTATGTATGTTTATGGCAACCAGCAGGACCAGAGATCAACTTGGGATGACCCCACCTTGGCTATTGCTCTTGTCTCCAATGCCTCAGTTTTTGTTTTGTTTTATATAATTCCTGAGATTTCTCAGGTGATCAAGCCAGGACCAGAGCAGGCCTATGAGGATGATGTCTACCCCACAAGGGGGGTTGGTTATGAAACAATCCTCAAGGAGCAGAAATCCCAAAGCATGTTTGTGGAGAACAAAGCTTTCTCAATGGATGAACCTTCTTCAGGTAGGCATGTGATACTGATGAGGAGACCAGGAAAAAATGTAATCAGAAGAACTGCATGCAGGTTTATACTAAACATACCTTAACATGTTTTTATGTAGACATGAAAATGATTATGGATAGTCCTTGACTTACAACCACAACTGAGGCCAGAATTTCATTGTTAAAGCAGTTGTTAAGTGTATTGGGTCCAATTTTATGGCCTTTTTTTGCCACAGTTGTTAAGTGAATCATGTGGTTCAATAAATCTGACTTCCCACATTAACTCTGTTTATTAGAACCCCAACAAGGAAGGTGTCAAATGACAATCCCAGGACTTGGGGGAGAGGGGTCTGGAACTGTCTTAAATACATGCCACATGCCAAGACTCCAGATTTTCATTAAGTGACTATGGGGATACTACAACAGTCATAAGTTTGAAAGGTGGTTGAAAGTCACTTTTTTCAGATCTGTTTTAACTTCAAACAGTTTCTAAACAAATAGTTGTTTGTCAAGGAGTAATTGTCCTGAAAAATTATTTGCTTAGAACAATGTTGCCTATGGGTGGATATCATAGTCATTAGTATCTGTGATCCAGCTGGAGAAGACCAGAAAAATAGATGCATGTGGTGGTTATAAAAAATCAGATCCGTACAACTGCCTCTTTCAGGGAATGATGTTATAGTTGCCTAAATTTGTCGATTCCCAGGAGTACTGGATAGCCTGTAAACTGTACAAGAATGGTACGGTCATTGTGGTGCACTTTTGGGGCAGGCAGTTTACATAGTATGAATGCCATCTAATTATATTCTATGATCTTAAAACAGTTCTTTTTAGTTGAATTTTCTAACTCTGCTGGACAAGTAGTTCAGTAGATGGAATAATATTATTGATAGCATCAAAATCAGACAGTTTTGCTAAATCTGAGCTGCTCTATAATTTAGTTTTCTGTCTTAAAATTTACATGTAAAATAAAATAATAAAGTTTATGGCTATATTTTATTGGGAGGAAGTAAATCTAGTAGAGTTTATATCTAAGTTTATACAGTGATAAATGATAAGTAAATTTATTATGTGTTTTTCTAGGCTCGTACCTTCAGAAATATCCTTATATTTTGAAATGGCCAGAAACACTGCCTGCTAAGAAAGATAAAAATGTAGTACTATAAATAAAAACCAAGATATCACATTAAAACTATTTTCAGCTTAGGTAAAATCAATTTAGAATAGCACATTCAGTAGCTGAGTTCACCTTTTTATTTAAGTGATTTGAAGATAAACCAGCTAGGATTTGATGCTATGCAGGACAAAACCTGTTGATTATGTATCATATACAAATGGACTCAACGTAATTTATGCAAAATTTATTTTAGGCCCATGTATCAGTTTGAAAGTATGGTTTATTATCATTGTCTTACTGATTACATCAGCCATATCGCTGGGGCTGGAAAGAACTGAACTTTAGAGCATCAAGACAACCAATGTTGTCTCTTGAGTGCCATAAATCCAGATGGATTTTCTTGTTCAGAGAAAGTCTCCAAGCACCTTGGGCTCATTAAAACTTACTTTGTCTATAGTTACCCACAAACAAGACTTTGTTTTATGGGCAGCTTATGAAACAAAAATCCCAGTAGCTTTTTTATGGCTTTTTCATTGGACTGCATTGATCAGACGATGCTAATAAGCAACAGCAACTCACTGGAAAGAATTATAGATATGTGTTTATAGATAGGCGTACTTGTAAGAAAGGATGCCATTAATTTGGGGGAGAGCTATAAGGGTTTTGCTTTTTTTTAAAGTATACACTGTTATACAAACTTGTGACTTTATTTGTTAGGGTCTCTCTTGTTCTCTTTTTCTCTTTTTAATCTTTCCCTACTCCTAGAACTATAAAAGTACCTGGGCACATAAAACCAGTATGCTAAGATTTTAATACAGATATACCATGTAGTCCTTGACTTACAACTATAATTGAGCTTGGAAGTACAGTAATAAGTCATAGTTGTTGTGAAGTTGGGGTGCCTTATGACTGCATTCCATTTTACAACCTTATTTTGCAGCAGTTGTTAAACAAATGCCATGGTCATTAAGCAAATGCTGTAGTTGTTAAACAAACACAGTGGTCATTAAATGAGTTCCTTTTCCCTAATGGGCATTCTTTTTTCAGAAACCAGAAGTATACATGCGAAGCCAGCCACGCACATGAAAAAATGCCAAAAACTGTGGGATGCTGCAAACAGTTGTTGAGATTTTGGCCCCAAAATTGCTTTTAATATAATCTTTCTCTTATTTCACATGAAACCCTACAGTCTCAAGTGGAAGCTTTCACATAAGACTGTGCTAGAAAATTGGGTCTAGGACAACTCAGCACATACCAACTCCACGGCCAACTTGCCATTGGACAAGACTTACATTAATATGGAAGAAATGGTAGAATAGAATAAATTAAAAAAGGATGCAAAAGGATGGACAAAATAAAATGTGAATGACAGAAATTAAAACAATTTCTAAATTATTTTAAACATTTAAAATTGAATTGCTGAATTGTCCCGCAGCAAGTTGTCCTGCAATGAACTGGCCACGGTGAGTTGTCCTGAGGTGAGTTGGCTGCGGAGAGGTGATCACATCAGGTTCTCTCATTCCGAGAAAATCAACATAATTTTACATCTAGAACAGGGGTGTCAAATTCAATTTCACTGAGGGCATCAGCATTGTGTTTGACCTCGGTGGCGCTCGGGGGGGCATGGCCAGGGTGGGCATGGCCAACCTGATGTCACTTGTGTCAAGGGTGCCTGTGGCAGCTCGAGTGCTCTGGCAGAGCACCATAGGCCAGTCCTTTGCTGTTCCCATGGCAGCCCCGTGGGCCAGATCTAAATACCCCATGGGCTGGATCCAGCCTGTGGCCCTTGAATTTAACACCCCTGATCTAGAAACCAAGTTGTCTTAAGTTATTGACCAGCATTATTCTCCAGAGCCTGCCATTCAAACCATGCTATCTAGTTTTGCTCGTGAAAATGTTTGGAATAGTATATTTAAATGTTGGCCTGTGGCTTCTCTCTTTCCAGCTAAAAAGCCAGTGTCCCCATACAGCGGATACAATGGGCAGCTTCTGACCAGCGTCTATCAGCCCACAGAGATGACTTTAATGCACAGTGGGCCTGTAAGTGGATATGCGGTTGTGCTGGCAGCTGTTTCTCCTTCTCGTTTTGCCTTGACTTTAGCTTAATTTGTTGGGTAGTAGGCTTAAAACAAAACAAAAAAATGGATCTATAAAAGATGTTAGAAGAAGTGGCTATGTTTGACCAGAAAAATGAAGGCTTCTCTGAGATGTTAATCCAAAAACTTTGTCAGATATTGGTTTGAAATGGGTCATCACAAGCAGGAGAGATTTGAGGATGTAATCTATAAATAAAAGCTGGATAGTCTCTTGGATGTTTCTGCGCAAACCTTTTTTAAAAATGTTTAAAATAGCAAATTCATTGCTTCCATTTTTAATCTGATTTTTTGTATAGTATTTATTCCATTTTCAAAGAAAAAAATGCAAATAAAATTAAAACGAACAATTTACCATATATAGAAAAGGAAAGAAAAAACATTATACAGCAAAATGAACAAACAAAAACTGTGATTACAACTGTGTAAGGCCTACTTTCCAAACACAGAAGGATATGAGATCAAATCCCCTTGATCTCTATTTTCCTAAGCAGAGGAAGTTTAGCTCAGCTATTGCTTAAGTTGTGAATATTTGTTCAATTACTCACCTGAGTTGACACTGCCTACATTAATTTTGTGCCTCAGGTGTTTTCTGTGAAAGCCAGGCCTTCTCCAGCAGTTTTCTGGGCAACTGTTACTGAAGTTTTGAACTTGTACAATAAAAGAGTCAAGAAACTTTAAGGGTTCAGGAAAGATTTGAAACCTTCAATCATGGATCTAAAGTAAAATGGCATAAATTAGGCTCACTTTTTCTGAATAGTGTCCCTTAATTACTGTTTAGCAGTGGTTTATCTTCAAAATGTCTCAGTCTTCCTTGTTCTATTCAATTTTCTCCCGCACAATTCTAAACCTACATCATAGTTACCAAAGCTAGCAAATGTCAAGGCTAGTTTGACAGGCCTTAGTGAGACCATAACTGTGTTAGGAAATGAGGAAATCCAAGTGAGGGGCTCTTGGTGTTCTCCAAGCTTGGTTGTTTTCTTGCAAATGTTTCATTACTTAAACAAGATAAACATCAACAGCACTGATGTTGTTACCTACTTTGGGCAATGAAATGTTTGCAAGAAAACAACCAAGCTCAGAGAGTATCAAAGAGCCCTCATTTCAACCCTGAGCTACAAATATTCTCCTTTATTGAGAATATAAGTCTGTGAAAGCCTTTTTATTGCCTTAAAATATTTTGGCATCATCAGCAATACTGGTTTAGTTTCTTTTGCAATTACAGTCACGTTTTGAAAACATGATTATACTTTTTGCCCCATTTTTATTATTTTTTATTTTGTGGGTTCCAGTTGAATGCCCCTTATGATGTCATCCTCCCTCGTGCTACAGCCAACAGCCAAATGATGGGCAGTGCCAATTCAACCCTGCGTGCTGATGATGCTTATGTTTCACAGAGTAAGCAAGCATCAGCTCAGAAAGATGGAAGGAATGGGCAAACGAGTGAAATGGTAAGCCTTGGATTATTCTGTTGTAATCTTAGGAGCAACTGAATTTTTATCTGACCTTTTTACTTATATGCTGTGAATAAAATAGTCTGTCTCTTTCCCAGTTGCATCCCTAATGTTAAAGAACCTAACCTCTTAATGTCTTGTTTTGCCTTAGGCTTCATCTCCATATAGCAAGCACAGATGGTAGAAGTTTTGAGTCCTGATCTCCACACATTATGTTCCTTGAGGATGTCTTACAAAGCCTGCCTCCACAAAGGAGCATCTAACCGGGGCAAGGCCTCAGATAGACATGGAGAATGGAGATGTTATCCTGGGAACTGAGAAAATTTCATATTGGTTGCTGAGGCAATGCATTTTTTTTTCTCATGCATAAACCAAGCGTTCTACTTGACATCTGTTACAGTAAATCTGGGTCACTGGGTCAGGATGCCACCTCCTGTTCTGTGTTCCGAACAGTGGGCCTTCTATTCTCCTTGCAGCCTTCAGACAAATTTATAATTCCACCTCTGTTTTGCCAGTATTTTGAGAGCCTCCATTATTTTCACCCCACCAATGATGGGCCGCATTCAGAGCATTGAATCTTGTTCATTTTGTACAAATATGGTGTTATGAGTGCTGAGAAGTTCCAATCTACAGATCACAATTCATCCTCTTGTTGGAGGAATAGATGCTTCCTGCATTCTCCCATCTCATGTCTACTCCCACAAGAGAGTGTTTTGGAAATTAGAAGGGTATCACTCCAATTATTCTTTAATAGAGGCCATTCTTCTTAACGGAGAGAGAAAAACTGGTCAAATGTAGCAAGAACTCTTTATTTGAAGCCTGTTTTGCTTTCTCCTAATCCTTCTGTCTTTGGACCAAGTCCTGGAATGTGACATCATGGTATTGTTTGGGAATCCTTATTATCTCCTCTTCTGTTAATCCCTCCCTCTTATGAAAATTAAGGCTGCATATTTTTTTAAAAAATGCTTGATGTTTGAATGTCTGTGTTTATGCAAGGACGATCTACTTTACATTGTGGTCAGAGTCTAAACATTCTTATCTGACTTTGACAACCAACTTGGTGATTGAAGATGTTGGAGGCACCAGTGGACATGAAGGAAACTGTATTAAGATGATATTTTCATATTAATGACACATAAAATGGTGGGATTTGCAAGACTGCTGTTAGTAACTGTTTTGTCAAAAATGTTCAATGCCAATTGTGCTTTCAATATGGATAAGCCTTCCTTAACTTGATCTTCTCTCGAACTGAAGGACAACTACTATCATCCCAACCAGAGCAGGAGTGCAAGAAAACTGCCCAGATTTGAGGGTGGGGGGGGTGGGGGGAAATGCAGATCTATGAAGGGAAAGTAAAGGAATTTAATTGCAAGGAGAGGCCAGAGGGCTTTACAAGAGGTGGGTGGTGTCATGTAACTGTACAAACTATTCCAATTTTAAAAGCTTGTGCTGCTGAATGGATTCTGTCAGGCTTAAAAATGCCTGGGAGTGGCAGTTTCATTACAGAAATGTAATTGTCTCTTTTTTGGCATTACTCATCTTGCTTTACCTAGTCCTCACCAGGTGAGGATGAGTCACCTCCATTTAGGATATTTTATTATGCTGGCTTATCTTTTCTCATCTTTTTTGTGCTGTTCCTCGGGGAATTGTTCAGACTCTGGAACAAAAACTTTCCCCTGTGGAGTTGTCTCACCTCACCTCTGATGGTGGGTTCTGAGATGCACAGTCTTATGCCTCAATAAATCTATTTGATATGCCTTCAATTCTTTTCATGGTATCCCCCTTTCTCTTCATGTTTTGGTGTGCTAGTTCCTGGCTTATGTCCATCCTGTCCTTATGCTGCTATTGTGTGCCATTTTTCTCTTTGCCTCTTCTCTTTTGGGCTGAAAAGGGATGCTGTTTCTCTCATGCTGGCAGGAGAAGGAAGCTAGCTTGATAAAAAGAAGCACTTCCTGTTTCTTGCAATGCATTTTCATCAAGTCTTCTCCTGGCCTCCTAGACTGATGTACTCTGAAGTTTAGCTTGCTTTTATTGTGTAAGCATTTTGAGCAGGTAAATTCTTTTCCAGACTTCTCCAAATAGGAGCCTCCAAATGTGTGGGGACAGTGATTCCACGAGAGTTCTTTGGGCCGTCTTCTGATTGGAAAGGTATTCTCTACTGTCTATAGAAAGACCATACCTTGCCTGTAGAGTCTGTGCTCAGGAAGCAGACGGACCAAGTTTATACTGACTCAGACCCTGGCTAGTCTTGAAGAGGCTTGCATTGAGTCATGATATCTGCTTGTCTTGCTGAGAATGCTGTTCTGTATCTTGCTAGAGGATGAGTCTGCTTCTAGTTTTTGGCTGAAAGATTCTCTGCTCTGATAAGGAGGAATGATGTAATCTCCCTCTGCTCATGCAAGCTGAGTAAATGGCAGAAGACTAAGGAGGAATGTCCCTGGCTGCTATTTCATGCAGGCTACTCTTTAAGTGGATTGGGGAAGTGGTTCTTATCAGATATGGTTTTTTAAATTCAGAATTATCTGACAAATTAAATATCTTTTTTCCCCTAAAAGTGACTTCTGACGACTTGTTTTGTGATATTTTTTTGTGGGTTTGAGAACAAAGGAGGAAGAGTTGAGAAAGAGAAGGGCAAAAATTACAAATGTTTCTCTTCTGACTTTATTGTGCATTTCCTAACTGATGGATTCAGCTGATTAATAGGAAGGATTTGGACTTCCCAGAACATTGAACTTAATTGTTCTATGATTTGAAAACTCAGATAATTTTATTTGACACAAGATTTATTTTCTGGACAATGTATGGAACATAACATTCTGTTCCAGTCTGGGCAATATTCTTGTTTTGCTCTTGTTCTTTTCTTTTTAACTTTTTTAACAAGATAAGTACTCTGCTGAGGTATTTATACTAATAATTTTAAGTGTATTACATTTTTGAGGAATAAACATTGACTCCAATGTGCTCTCTTTTTTTTCCAGCCTGCAGAAATATTGTTCCTTATGGCCATAATTTCCTCTCAGAATTATTGGATGAGAGCCCCCTCATCTTTGTACCAGATATCCCAAAGGTATTTTTCAAAAGACAACAGGACTTTGGGTTTTTTTTTCCCTTGAAAATGTTTCACTTCTCATCCAAGAAGTTTCTTCAGATCTGAAGAAGAAGCAGAACTGAAGAAGCTTCTTGGATGAAAAGTGAAACATTTTCAAGGAAAAAAATCCCAAGAAGATCCAGTTGCCTTTTGAAAAGCATCTTTGGGACAACTAAGACGTGGATAATTGACAATATCCATTGATGCTTTGTATCAGATGTTGTGGAACTCTAGATTCTAGAAAATAAGGTGGCAAAACCCTATTTTCTGTGTGCTGATAACATTTCAATCTATCTACAAGCAGGAGAATCTTTCATTATTTAGGAGTCCAGTGATCAAGAACTGGCTACCTGTTTCTTGCTAAAATTGCAGGTTTCTTACCTGGCTTTATGGCTTTTATTATCATCAACTTAAAAGCAGCTTATTTTAAATACCAGCTACTAAAGAATAACCAAGAAGTTACACTATCTAGTTGGACATTGTGTGACAAAGAATGCTGGATTGCTCATTGGTCTAATTTGGCAGGCTCTTCTTGGGACCTTCTGGTTATGTCACTCTTTCTTATGGAAGTACAATGTACTTTGACATTGCATTTTGTGGTAGTTGACATTGTGGTGTATTCCAGCCTCATCCTTAGACTGTTACTCATGTAGCTGCATTAGTCTTGCAATTCTCTGAATTTCTAGCCAATAAAAATTTACAGGTGGCTTATTTTTTGCTCTTCTACCAACTTGGAGGTGGGGTGCCAGTCTACAGACAGAGAATGAATAAAGATATTTATGAATAAGGATATTTTCTGAATAAAGATATTTTTTCCTTAGTGGAGTCCTTAGCGCTCTTTGAGCTTGGTGTTTTTTTCTTGCAAACATTTCATTATCAAACTAGGTAAGTGCATTCTTTTCTTTCTCCTTATGTAGTCATTTCAGGCCAGATTAGGCCAGTATGTGATGGTGCAAATTAAAAGGAAAAGAAAGTTCACATTATATTATTAGCTTATATCCTGACCATGGACTTGACAGTTTTAGGAGTGGCAGTAGACTGCTTTGTCAAATAATTGTAGTTATCCTCTGGAATGATGAGCAAACTTTGTGAATATATGATGTAGGTCAAGATCCTCCAAGAAATATTTTTATATATTCCACTTTTAAAGGAATAGCATCAATAGGGTTGAATTGTATTAACAGAACCAGTGTTCTAACTACAGCTATTGTGTTCTGTCAACAATGATGATTTAGTTAAAAAAAAAAAAAAGGAACAGCAATTTATTCATCCATCTAACATTGTGGGCTCTTTTTAACAAGTCCTAAAAAACTGCTGTGCCATCTATTTGCTGAAATGCTCCAGAGAGTTTGTTATTATGCTTGAGGTGTTTCTCAAGCAAGAGACATGAAACGGCTATAATGTCTTGTGAAGCGTGACATTGTTTTCAAAACACATCAGCCCTAACAAACTTTTCTGGAGTACCTCCATTAATATGCGGTGGACTGGAGGTCATGCCAAGTTCAGGGGCTACATCCCTCAGCCAGATAGCCTTTCGTACTGGCAGCAATTTTTCTGCCACTCCCGGAAATGGCAGCCTGAATAAACCGCACCTCCATTAATTATTTAGCTGCCCGGAGTGCTCTGCTCACTGTGACCTCTCTTAGTCCTTGGGACAGGCTGGTGCGAAGGTGGGGGGAAGAGTTACAGGAGCGGCCTTGTTAACTTGGTAAACAGCTTAGTCTATTTTATGATAGGCCTGCCATTGGCATCTCTCAGTCCACCAGATTACGCAGGGATCTGATCTGAATGAATGTTTTCATAGTGTAACCCAAATTCTTGGCCTGTACAGTTCTCTTCCCAGTTGATGCAGCTTTCCTCTGAGGGGGCACAATTATTACTGTTGTAAATTCATCGGGGCTTGGATCACAATGACCTTCAAGCCTCTGTTTCAGGGCTGCTCCTTATCTCACCATTTATGAGGTGGCCTTGTTTTGGTTACAACACTATTTTATGCATGAATGGCTGTCTGGCAGGTCCTAGCTGCAGTATCTCAAAATAAAAAGGCCCAGATTCTGAATCACATATCCAGTAAGGGAACTCGTAGTCTAGATTTGACACTTCTTTTTCTGGTTCCACCCCTTTAATCAGAAGCCTCTTATTTGGAAAAGTAAAATGTGTGTGTGTGTGTGTGTGTGGGAGGAGAGTTTTTCTTGGCTGTGTTGACACAATATGCTTAGTCATAGTTAACTACTGTATTATATTAACACAATTCTCTTAAATTTGTGGTGTACATTTGGCACATACTCAACAGTCACACAAATGGACTAGCTTAAAAAGTGTTTGGCTAATTTATAGCTCATAAAGGGCATTCTAGGAGGGAGGCTTTGAAAGAAATGAGTAGTCTTTAGTAAGACAACAATTACGACCTATGGTAACTGCTCTCAGTTGCTATGATAGTTCAATAAAGCTACTCTATTTCTTTATTCAAGGTCTAAAGTTGAGGAGGACAAATAGTAAAGGAAATGTTTGGCTAACTACAGGTGAAAATGTTAGGCAGAGATGAGTGATGTGCCAAAATTACATTATGAATAGGAGGTATAGACAGAAGTGATAGAAGTCTTCAGCATTCTTCTTAGCAGTAGGGAAATCACAGCTAGAGATCCTAAAATCCATTTTGATTATGCATGATCTTGATTTTTTTAATTGTCTCCAAAAATAGTGGGTTTGATGCCAGGTTTTTATATGAATGTTTCAGGTTTTTAATTGCATCTAATTTGGAAGAGTGAGTCATTCCTACCAACAATATATCAAGAAAGTGACGTGACTCCCTGAAAAAGCTGCATGCATTCCTTGCTAAATGTTTCAGAAAATATTGAACAAAACAAACAAAATTGTTGAAGCACCTAGGAAGCATTCCACTTTCAAAAACTTGAATGAGGTGATTAACCATTGTCCAGAGTTATCTAAGGATGCCTTAGCTTGAAAGAAACAAAACTAAAAGTACCATAAGCTATGTGAAGATCACTGAACACCAGGAAACTAACCAAAGCTGCTGGGTTTTCATTATAGCAAATATGTTAGCCAACTTAAATATGCAATAGCTGTCATGAAAAGTCTGTTTATGGGAAGAACAGGCCAAAGAATGTGGGGTGGAAAATCTATTGTGGAGAGCAGGACTACATGCAGAAAAACAATACCCAGCTTGGTATTGGTGTTGTACCTTCCCAAGAGTAAAAATTGCACCTGGCAAATTTCTCCAGGATTTGCTGCTGTGGTATACCACATTTAAGCCATTGCTACAATTGATACATGGTCAGCAGAGCTTCAAGAACAATGGAGATTTCTGAAACTACTGGATGGAGTTAGTAGCAGTTAAATTTTCTCTGCAGTTGGCCGCACCAAGTTGCCAAAGTGACAAACATTGCCCTCGGGCAGGGCTGTAAAACTCCTGGCCCATGGGACGGATGTGTCAAGCACTGCTCATGCCCACACCTGATTTAGTGAAGGGGAAAAAAGCCCCGCTACCTCATGTGCTGCCACCGTGACAACGTGGGTTTGACACCCCCACACTCGGGGATCTGGGATTTAGCCTGGCTTTCTACAGCCAACACATTCTCAAGGCTTCATGGGGCTTATTTGCTGTTACATTCAGCATTATATCCAGATCATCTATGGGTCAAGGAGTGTTTTATCAAGCCAGCCTCCCTCTCACTGGCATCGACTTCCAAGTGTGTAACTATGCCATTTTAGGAATCATAGGGGTAAACTGAGGATCAGCACTTTTGGATTGCAAAATCGCAGAGCTGGAAAGAAATTTGGAGGTCATTTCATGCAACATCTTGCTTTGGTTTAGTTTTTGTTACTACATTCTTTCCATTGTCCTTGTCTTTTTTTTTTTTTTTTTTTTGGCGCATTTGGAGACCATACCCAGCACTTCTACTTTCAGGAAGAAGTTAAGTTTTGGTAAGTGCTGGATGAGAATAATAGTACCAGTACCAAGGGTCCAGTCATCCTGGACATTTATACACTAAAACGCTAAAAAACTGGAACATTTCTGTACACCCAGTTCCTTCAAATGCAGTAACAAGCTGCTAATGTGGAATGTTAGATAACCAATAACTAGCACAAAATACTTGAAGCTACTAGATATTTTTGTGATAGGAGAGTTTTCAAACTGAAAATTTTCACACTTTCTGTCCATAGTGTATTTATAATTGATCCCTAAGGATTTAGGGAACAAGTTTACTAAATAATCTATGTCTTCGTCTGTCTTGTGTTTGGTGTTAAACATTACACTGATTCCTGGAGTCTCTGGAAATATTTAACCAGTTAGGCTATTGTCCAGTCAAATAGAATCCAAGCCAAGCCTTGTTTAATCATTATTTTTTAGAAGCTTGTTGGCATCCTAGACGAAATTAGGTGAACTGGGAATTGTACATTTATATTGGCAGTTTTTTCTTTCAGATTAGGAGCCTTAATCAGAGGGATGACAGGACTGATAAGGAGATTGTTTTAGACTATGCTGATTCTCTTTTTGGTTTTGCTTATTGAAACTAAGTGTTGATTAAGAACAATAATCCTGAACATCCAGTATCACTGGCCTCTTTCTCAAGATCTGTTTACTCCCGTTCTATTGTTAAACAATTCAGGACATTCCCAGTGTTGGGCTGTGCACTAAGTTGAAATCAGCTCTGGCATGTTGGGATGCCATGAAATTGGTTATATTTGATAGCTATTATGATTTATTTCTGGATCGGTTGGACTTGAGCCAGTACCATCCCTTTCTCAGTCCAACTTACTTTACACAGTTGTTGTTATGAGGAAAATAGGAGGAGAGAGGTATATTGGGTAGGTTTGGCACCTTGAGTTAATTGTAACCATAATAAAAGTGGCATATAAATAATAATAAACATCAAATCATAAGTATCATACAAAGAACAACACATTCAAGAAACATCTGTTTTTGCAGAGTTATATCAATATGTGTGCAAATAACAACCAAGTGGTTTCATTCTCAAGACAGCTCAGTTGTAGGAATGGAAACAATAATTGGCCTGACAAAGCCTCATCTTGACTCTTTCACTGCTGGTTGATTTGCACAATGGAAAACAAGCCTGCCGTTCCCTTGTCGCAGCTGAGGTGGCCCATTAACCATTTCTTGAAAAGTTATCCTTGGCAAGCTGAAACAGGTTCCATGGCCTCCAACAGCAAATGTTGACTCCTGCACCTCCTGTGAATATTCTGATTTGTAGGAACGAACCATTAGGTGATCCTAAATCAGTGTTTTTTCAACCTTGGCCATTTTAAGATGTGTGAACTTCAACACCCATAATTCCTTAGTTAGTGTGGGGAATTCTGAGAGTAGGTCTACATTTCTTAAAAGTTCCAGAGGCTGATAGTCTCAATTTGGCCCTTTGTTCCTTTTCCCAGTCCTTTGCTTTCCCCATGGATATTCTCTCCCTCTGGCCAAAGTTCCTAGAGACTGATTGAAGTGCTTGGCACCATTTTCCTGCTTCCCTGTACTTGCCCTGCATTTGATTGATCCTGTAGTTAAGTGTTCTCTCCATCTTTTTATTATTATTTATGCATATCTTGAACAGATACCTTTATGATCAAATAATAACTCAAGAACTCCAGACTGGCTAATCCATAAGCATTTTATTGCATAAAGGAGCAGTGGCATCTAAAATGACAAGACTTTCTTCCTGGGTCAAAGATGGGAGAAAAGCATACAATTGTGGGTGTGCAGCCGAGCCTTGGGGTAGAGAGATTTAGATATCCATAGATGTCTATCTCTCCATTCCAATTGGGTGATCCCTGTGCTATGATGGGAGATGGAGCTCTTTTTTAAACTATATGTAGTCAAAGATCAAAAATTCTGGGGCTCTGAGATTTTTAAAACTTCTATTCCTATCTTGCTGTTCTCCTTTGCAAATCAGGAATGAGAGCCATAGCCCTGCTGCATTTGCACAACATCTTAAATTTGACTCTGAGTTTATTTGTTGAAACCTGAATTAACCAAACAAGCTGGTTTCATCTAGCTTGTTAAGACACCTAAAAGATGAACCAAGGTCTGAGCAAGTGATGGCTCATGCACTTCATGAAGGTAGTTCCTAGGATTTTAAACTGACTTGGTGAATGTGTTGTGCAAGCAGGGCACTGTGTCGGGTATACCTCAAGAGAAATAAGTAGCCTGATCTGATCAGGCTACCAGTAAAGAAGAAAACAAATAGTTCTCCCTCCCAGGTGTTTCTCTTGGTTAATTTTCCAATTTCTGGGACCTGCAAGGGGCACTGAGAGGGTCCAGTGGTAAATAACTAATCCTACAATTTTTGATAGCCCTCTAACTCAGCCTTGAGTTGATCAAGCTGTTTATTCATTCAGTTAAACAAACAATGAGCCACTTTTTTGCCCTTCAATGGAGCTATTTCCCTTTGTAACTGACAAGCTAGGACTGGCCAGATATTAGTCTTCCTTGATGTTGGTCTGTGGCAAAGCAGGTGCCGGGCAGATGCAACAGTAGAGGAGTGCGAAATTACTGTTTTCCTTTCTTCTTTGACACGAGAAGAATGTGGATTATTCTTTCAGCTGAAATGGTCTCTTTTTCTGAGCTTCATGGGCCATGGAGGTAGCGGTAGTTAGTGGTTAGTGAAGAGTGACATCACCAGAAGGCCGTACAAAAGAGACTCAGGAGGGTCATGCTTGAGTTTGCACAATAAATGATGAAGGAAGAAATGCAGTTCTACCTGCTTACCGCTTTGCTGCAAGCTGCCAAAGCAGCCATATAGATCTGTCAAAGGAAGCTAAAATAGGGTAATTCAAGCAAAGGATTTGCGCCGGCATTCTCTGGCCAGCTTAGTCCAAGCCAGATCAGTGTGTCTGTTTATTCATGAACAATGAATTAAAGGCAGCTAAACGTTGGAGAGTCAGCTGTGAGAAATTGTTATTGCCTTGAAGGAAAGAAGTACTCTTAACGCTATAGCCAGAGGGCCTTTCCAGCTTGTTCAGTGGAAACGGGGTGGGGTGGTGTTGGAGGCTTCTACAACTTCAGAACATGGTGGGAGGAGCCTTCCTTTTATAAACTTCCATAAAAAATAATTTTCCTCTTTGCAGTAAACTAAGCCATCTGGTAGAGAACTATGCCAGCTTCTCTTTGTGCTTCCCTAGTACCTACCAAATGCAGGACGTTACAAAAATATTATTCAAGAGTATGAAAATAGTCTTCACCTGCAGTTTGCCATATCCTGCTTGGGAATGTGTGTTACTATCCCAAAGCAGGTTTATCCTCTCTGAGAGTAGCATTTTTCAATGCTGGATAAAACTTTACTGGACATGTGAGCACCTCAAATCTGGAAGTCCCCAGCTGGGAAGGCCTTCATGTTTCATGCTAGCTGTGCAAGTTAGTAACTAGCTTCTTCCTTGGCCATAAAGAAAGGCAAGGAGCCATAGCAGAGGTGGTATTCAGCAGGTTCTGACCAGTTCTGGAGAACCAGTAGCAAAAATTTTGAGTAGTTTGGAGAATCGGCAAATCCCACCTCTGACTGGAGATTTTACAGTATCCTTCCTCTGCCACGTCCACCAAGCCACGCCCACAAAACTGGTAGTAACATTCGTCCCCTCTCAACAACCCTATGAGGAGTATTGGGCCGAGAAAGAGTGCCTGCCCCTAAGTCATCCAGCCAGCTTTCGTTCCTAAAGTGGGTCTATAACTCACCATCTCCTGGTTTCTATCCAGGTACCTTAAATATTATTATGTCCCTAGCAACTAGCATCCCTACCATTGACTCAAAGCATTGCCTGAACAAAAAGGAAATTGTCTGATCAGACTACTGAATCAAAAATTCTGTCACACAAAATGGAGAGAAATAGCCCTGCTTTTGGATTCCTCAAATTACTTTGAATATATGTTAATCTGAGGCAAAAAGCTTCAAATCCCCTTTGTAGGTGGCGGGTAATTTCTCCCCTAAGTTAAATAAAATAAAATTGTGCTGCTTTTTTTTAGCCTTTTAATTGCCCTTTTCTCCAACTTCTCCAACTATGCAATAACCTTTCTCAAGTGAATAGATTAGATTGGTAGCCAGCATTTCAAGTATGAACACAGCCTTCATTAATAGTAAGTCAATAGTAACAATAAAAGTTAAGCAGACTTGAAAATTGTCTTATCTATACAAAACAAATGTAAGCATTCTCCACTGACTTGTGGAATTTATAATACTGATCCTTGTGGACAGTTTGACATGGTGTATAGCCTAAGCACAGGTTTCCCACATGAAGGAGAAGTAGTTCATTCAAGACAAATAGTAAGGATCCTCAGTGACATGGATTCATTTCACACAACTTGGGCTAAATCATATAGAAATTTGGTTTATTGAATAAATTTAAATTATCTCAGATTAAGCCATAAACCGTGGCTTTTAAACCATTATAGTTACCTTCACACAACATGTTGGAGCCACACTAATGATTACTTAATATTTTTTATGAATGTTAGGTTGGATTGTCTTTATCAAAAAGCTTCAGCTCATGGAAGAAGTCTGCTTCTCATTTTTCTGCACAGACCTCCCAATTGTACATGGATATAAGACCATATGAATGTCCCAACAGGTTTACATCCAGTGTCTGAAGCTGAACTACATACATCTATCTGTTCCTCTGGGAGAAAGCATGAGTTGATGCTTGGCGAGACATAGCTGGCTTTCCTCCCAGGCAGTGGTGCTTGGAGCTATTTGGGAAGCAGCCAGATTGGCAGGCCCTCCAAAAGGGTGTGAAAGAAGCTTTTCAAAGGAGGAGAGAGAAGAAACTCAGAGAAACTCATCTAAAGACAAATATTTATGGGAGTGGAAAGTTAGGGGTGAGGAGTGAAGAGTGAAGAATGTTGGGATTTTGAATGTGTGGAATGGATTATCTGGCTCAGAGACATTTACCACACAAAAGGATTACTTGCTTGAAACAATTCTGCCAGTTCCACCCTTCTAAACACATATGTCATTTCATGGATATTCCTATTTTTCTCACTTTCAGTCCTTGGGCATGGCTTCTTCAAGATCTCCTTGTATTTTGCCTTTGGTAATTGGGAAATCAATGCACCACAAACACCCCTTCTTGCTTTCTTTAAATACTGTATATACTGCCCTGGCTATGGAAGAATCAGAACAGATATTGTGAATAGGAGCTGGGGATAAACCAGACATTTGTCATTCTGTCATACACTAAAGCATTCCACTGAGGTGGAACACATCTCAAATGGCAGTGAGTCTTTGAGGGTTGGCTCACCTCACTGAACAATGATGAGGGTTATAAGTCCATAAAATAAAAGGAGGATGAACCCTTCCTTCCTTCCTTCCTTCCTTCCTTCCTTCCTTCCTTCCTTCCT
>BLBF01000033.1:16154610-16242580 GCA_015471245.1 Laticauda colubrina
TCCTTCCTTCCTTCCTTCCTTCCTTCCTTCCTTCCTTCCTTCCTTCCGCAAACAATTCATTACTTAAAAGTAGAATAAAGAATGAACACAAAGCATCTCTGAATGAAGCTATTTCACTATCTCCTTCCCTTTCCTTATTCTCCAACATCTCAGTGCACCAAAAGGCCCATGGAATCCACATTCAGCCAAAGTTGAGCTGGTTTGCAGTAGGATGATAATCTCCCTAAACCGAAGTCCCAGCCCAGACCCCCAGGGGTTTCAGAGTCAATTCCAAAGTGGTGTCCTTCCTTGATGATTGGGTACACTGGAATCTATAAGAGACGAGCACTTCACGGGCAGTACGCCGGAAGGTCTTGCTGACAAAGCAGTAAAGGAAGAAGTTGATGGAGGTATTGAGCATGGCTACCATGTTGGCAACATCCAAGGCCAGGTGTACTCGCCAGTCCTCATTGACTGATGCCACATAGAGGTGGTAGATCATGACAATTGTCCGTGGAGCCCAGAGGACAATGAAGACAGTGGTGATGGCAAACAAGATGGCCGTGGTTCTGCTGAGGCGGCCGTTGGGATTTCCTGATCGCTTGAGCTTGCAGATGATAACAGAGTTTGTCATCAGAAAGACAGTGCAGGGAATGAAGTAGATGATGAAGCAATGAAGCCATTTCAGGACTTTGTCCAGAGTGCTAGGTGGGGAGACCTCATGCCAAACATCTAGCCACCAGTAGAAAGGAACTCCAGTAGCCAGTGAGACTGCAAACATGGCAGCAATTATCTTCTGGGTGCGTTCTGGGTAAGAGACAGCCCTGTATTGCAGGGGATGGCAAAGGGCCACGTAACGGTCCATAGTCAACAGTACCGTCACCCAGATGGAGGCGTGATTGGCCGTGAACTGTAAGATGTTGATTGCATGGGCAAAGGCACCTGGCACTTCGCGGGCCAAGATGGCTGCCTGCACAATGAAGCCAGCAAAGATCACAAAGACTTGAGTCAGGATGTCAGAAGTGGTGAGCGCCAAGAGGTAGCAGTACGAGGATTTCCGGGTACGAGCAGCAAGACGGGAAAGTGCAGCGGCAGTTAAAATGTTAACTTGAACAAGGAAGAAAATGTAATAAAAAGGCAATAATTTTTTTCTATAGATAAGGAATTTAAAAGCGCTTTAGGATGAATTAGTATTTGGTTTCTGCAAAATTGTCCCAAATGGCCTCTCCTTAGCTTATTTGTCATTGACGGGGCTATTATCAAGATAAAATAAAGCTGGGAAAGATAACAAACAGAGATGGGTGTCATCCAGAAGGACTAGAGATGCGGTCATTGTATTGGGACCCAATTACACCAATGAAATAGGAAGTAGGAAAGTGTCACCCCTTAGAAGTAATTCAGACAAGAAGCACCAACCATGAATACTAACGCTATTTTTATTGCTGCAAGTCTGAAAGTACATCTCTCTCTCTCTCTCTCTCTCTCTCTCTCTCTCTCTCTCTCTCTCTCTCCTTCCCTTTACCTTACAAAGGGGTGGGGGAGGGGAGGGGGCTCCTTTCAGAGATTTTCTCCTTACCTTTACAATTTAAGAAACTTGGGGCGGGGCAGGGGTTTCCTTTTGGAGATGGTCCTCCTCTCATTCTTTCTGTGAGCTAAGCTGCTTCTTATCTGACCATTCCCTAGTCTGCAGCTCTTCCTCCTCCTGTCTCTCAGGCATGTTCTTACATAGGAACAATAGAATAACAGGGACCTTGGAGGTCTTTCTTCTAGTCCTACCCTCTAATCAGGCAGACAAGTGGTTGTCCAATCTCTTCTTAAAAACTTCCACTATTGGAGCACTGAGAGACTTGCCTCTCCAGAAGTTGTGGGTGTTCCAACACTGGGAGGTTTTTAAGAAGAGATCGGACAGCCATTTGGTTGGAATGGTACTAGGCAAGGGTCTCCTGGAGTTGAAGTCCACAAGTCTTAAAGTTGCCAGCATTGGAGACCCCTGTTATAAGGTATACCACAGTGAGCATTGACATTTCAAAACAGAGGAGGCTAATTCCCATGAACTGCTGAAGTAATACCAGGGCTTTGTGAAAACACATCATTTTCAGTATTGCTGGCATTGTAGATGCAAATACTAATGGAGTTGTGGAGCAAGCAAATTTCATATTTTTTCTCTCTGAGCCAGCAGTCCCAGTTTCCCTTGTTAGGGACTCAAAAAACGACCAAGCCATCCATGTTCAACACATCTTTGTTAGATGATAGCTCCCTCTGGTGTTCATCTTGAAATTAACACTATGACTGTTCATATGAGTAAAGTTGTACCCACTGTAATAAACTTTCCCCCTCACCTTCCTATTGTCTTCTTTTTAAAAAAAAATCCTGACCTTGCATTAAAATGTTGGGACAAGAAATAAAGTTTGGATTTCCCTTAGCTAAAAAAAAAATAAGTAGACATCGGAGAACATACTGATCTCTTACACTGAATAGGTTATTGGAATGTCTGGATGTCCTCCAAAATCTGTGCTCTTAACATTTTATGATTATTTTTTTTTACTAATATTGATGAGCACAGGAGAAGTGAAAAAAAAGTTCCATTGGAAGGATTTTGATGAAAATACATCAAGAAGTTAACAGAAGTTGTGATGATTCTGGAATAGTAATTAAAATGTTGGACCAAATCCCACAGAGATCTAGAATCTAGACTGAGCACAACTCCCCAGGTGAGTTTAGGCTGATGGCAGTCTTGTTGTTTTATGGGGGGAAATGCTGTAAAAGATCTGAAGCACTGTGGACTGGCAGCCTCCAGGATGAGAACAACTGACTTATGGACAACTTACAAACAGACTGTTGATTCTTCCTTGAGCTAAGAAACTGCTGAAGCCAAGCAATGCTTTCATGAACCACTGAAATTATGTACATTTAACAAATAGTGTGTTTTCAATGGTTCATGGAAATATTGTGTGGTTTCCGCTGTTGGTCGGCTTGAGGAAGGAGAATGTTGTCTGCCAGTTTTAGTCATAGGCAGTCCATTTGTAAGTATGAGTTCTTACTTAAATACAAATTAGAATTAAACACAGGAACGGAACTTGCTCATAACCTGAGCAGTGCCTGTATTGCTTTGAGCTCTTGAGCAAAAAGCAGTATATAAACCTAACTACAAAATAAACAAGTTTAGTAACATAAACTTTATTAAGGTATTTTACTATAATTCCTAAATATTGCATTTTGAGTATTCCTAGAAAAACAACCCTAGTCCTTACTGTAATAATACTTCATTTAAAGTATTCCTCTATATATCAGTCCTATGGGAATCCCACAATCCTTTTTCCTCCCATAGTTTAACATCTTTCCCACACTAAGGACAAACATTTTCTATTTGTCACTTACCAATATAACATGTGAATGCTGGTTAGAGATAAGCACTGTATAATAATCAGTGAACCCCACTGCAGTTACATGTAAAGAAAAACATTAAACACTTCTGGTTTTAAAATGAAGGGCTCAGTTAATTTCCTTCATTACAATCCTTCTATGAAAATATACCTTCTCAAATTTGGCTGGATACGTTTTATTTTTCATGCTTTGCAGCAGTTTACCTTGCTTTGTCATCCTTTTGCAGCTCCCTGGCTTGTTTATATTTAATCTGTGAGGGATATATATCACTTCCATTTCTATCTCCTATTCTCTATGATGGCCTTTAGCTCCTATTTCCAACCATTTTCTCCTGATAGCCACTAGATTCTTCTCAGCGGAATCCATTTTTTTTTCTTGGCAGTCTTTCCCACAAAAAATGTTTGAGTCCCTCCTTCTGCAGGCTTTCAAAATTTGATTTGGTTTCTGGACTGTATTTGTTTGAATTGATAGGATGGAGTTTTTATTGTGCCCTTTTATATACCCCCCCCCAATGTGTCATCTTGGCAGTACTACCCCAGACACTTAAACAAATAACCATAAAATCTCTCAACTATGAATTGTTGTTGCTGCTTCTCCTCCTCCTCCTACCTGCTGGAAGTATGTATGAATACATCTTCCTGACACACCTGTGGAGCTGTCTGATTTCTTGATTTTTGTCTTACCAGGCAAACCCACACACAGCAGGATGCAGTAGTAGAGGAGGGCCCCTATGCTGACCAAGCAAGGCGATATCTCTTTCTCATTTGGGTCCTTGGCACTGCTTCCCCAAGCAGGATCACTTTTGTTCATCTTCTCTTAGCGCCTTCCAGCTACAAGGAGACCAAGGACAATGGGGTTAAAAAATATGATAGAATCCTTGCTTACAATAGCAGAACTCTCACTGACCCTGGACCATTGGCTGCAGGAAATTGTTCCTTTTTTTTTTTAAGGAACAAGGCTAGCAAAACAACGATGCCACAGAATGAATCAATATAGCTATAGGAAATGATTGATTTCATTTGACCCACACATTTTCCCCAAGGCTGTCATTATCCCAGCAATTCTATATCTTTCCAGTTGAGTAAAGTTTCTCCCTCAGTGTGTATGTAAAAAAAGATTCACTGGTCTACAATGAAGCTTCTAAACCAGAGGTCAAAGGCAAATTTGACTCTTTTCCACCAAAATATTAAATTTCTGCTCCTTTTCTGTTAGGTGTGGGAAACAAGAGCACCTAGAGATGTAAAGCAAAAGGGCAGAATTATAATGCCCTCTCCAAAATTCAGGATAGAGAGTCATCATTAAGGGATTAGTGAATGTTCAGGTATATCTGTTGTGCATTTAGCTAGCTGCCCAGTATGGTGGACAAGGGTGGAAATAAATGACTACATTTAAATACAAGAGGCATTCAACCAACTCTGAGATATATTCTATTCCATTTTACCAGTGTCTTGTTCCTTCCGGTGGTTATTTATTAGCTATGATGCTACAATGGGTTCCCTGCATTAACAGAAGAGTTGGGCTAGATAGCCTCTGAGTTTCCATCAGGTAGAATGATTCTATTTCTCTATCTGGATTGACAGAGAATGATATCTAGAAGGATTGATGGGTTTTGGGTGCATCACTCCCCTCTATGGACTCTAATCCCCTGTTTCACTCTTTCCTAGTAAGTAGCAACTTTCTATCCATCTTACTCCTGATGCTGGTAGAACTAAGCAATGTAACGACATAGCCCAAGGAGATGCAATTCTCTTTCTTCTTGCTAGATCAGGTCCAGTCCAGGTCACTACATTTCCTTGCAGATGCAATCTGGTGGAAACTTACCTTGATGCTTTGGCTGCAGAAATTGCTGTCCAGTATTCGCCAGCTCAGCAAGCAGTCCCTGCTGATTCTCCCCAGTAGATGATGTCTGAAGGTCCTCCTCCTCCTCCTCCTCCTCCTCCTCCTCCTCCTCCAGGCTGTTGTAGGGACCCAGAGAGAAAAGAAAAAGAGAAAAGCCCAGGGGGAGAGATGGAAAAGAGGCTGAGCAAACTGCTGGATTCAAGCTCTTGCAAAAGGAGGGGGAAAGAGGAGGAGGAGGAGCAGTGGCAGGTGTGCACGTGGCTGAGACAGACTTTGGAGGGAGTGGAGAAGCCGGCTGGTCTGGCTGAGCAGAAATGGAGGCGGGAGGAGGGAAAGCTGAATTAAAGCATGGCCAGTCAGTTACTTGTGCTTACTTTGTATGGGTGCAGACATAGTATCTCAAACTATATGGTTCTTATGGACTTCTGCCCAGAGGTTCAGACCCTGAGATGCCCACTTGCCCAGAAACTGATGCCCACTGATGTTGCCCAGCAGTGGGTATTCCACAGCGAGGTTTCCTGCCTTTGAGTTTACCTATAGCAATAGGGTGGATATAATCAAATCAGAGGCCATTGAGCTGGGACAGAAGGAGTGAAAAGAGGCTGAGAGAGCTAGAAGCAGCAGGTTGCTTCGCTCTTGTTCTGTTGACAGTTTGTCTCAGGATCAGCCTTAGAGGTGATGAAAAAAAAAGGTTACTGTGGTGTGGCTGCAACAATATGATCCAAGCTGCCATCTTGAGTTTTTTTTTTGCTCCTCTGACATCTCTAATGTCAATTATTACTCTTCCTCCCAACAGAGACCTTCACACGTATTCCTGTAATGCATAGTTTTTTACATGGCCTCCTTTTTCCTCTCCCAAAGCTAAATGTGTTTTGATGCATTTGCTTGAAGATGGAAATGAGAACTTGAGAACCTTCAGCCAGGGGCACTTATGGCAAAGAGGATGTTCCTCCAGGAACTCTGCCCAAACGAATCAGTGCTTCAACAGTTAAGTATCAATTGCTTGATTTGGACCTGGAAAGAGACCACAGCTGATGCAGATGGTCAAGCTCAAGCATAATGTGTTTGGATGGTCAGGTCCCGCTAAGCTGTCCTGGTTTTGATTAGCTGAAACTTTTGGACAATGTTCAAAAGCAGTCCCAAATATACTACAGATCATGGACCCAAGAAGGTGGTTACCAGAATGTGAATAATTATTGCAAAGCTTTTTTTTGTCCAAAAACATCAGCCAGCCTATTGATCAAACTTGCTTTGAGCCACAGATGCTGCTGGTTCTTCTCGTATATACGAGAGATCTGAGAGGAGGCCTACACTGCATGCTTCCCTGCTTAGAATAGGTCAGAGGAAGGCAATCCCTCTAAGCCTGCTGCATTTCTCCTCTTAATTTTTTCAGTTGTGAGAAGTTTTATATCCAAATATGTTTTATTCCTTATACTGTTTCCATCTTCCCTTAAAATATTAACAGAATCCACAATGGTTTGAGAATCAGTGCCTCCACTACATAATGGACAGTCAAGCTGAAACTATGTTAATCAACTAAAATTAGCAATTTCCTCAAACTCCTAAATAAATTACCCAGACATAATCCACCTATCAAAGGATAACAGATAACAGATAATCAGAGTTGGAAGGGACCTTGTAGGTCATCTAGTCCAACCCCCTGCCCTAGTAGGAGACCCTACACCATTTCTGACAGGTGGCAGCCCAATCTCTTCTTGAAAGTCTCAAGTGATGGTGCTCCCACAACTTCCAAAGACAAAGCTGTTCCACTGATTGATTGTTCTCACTATCAGAAAGTTTCTCCTTATTTCCAGGTTAAATCTCTCCTTGTTCAGTTTCCATCCATTATTCCTTGTCTGGCCTTTGGGTGTTTTAAAAAATAGCTTGACCCCTTCCTCGCTGTGGCAGCCCCTCAGATATTGGAAGAGTGCTATCATATCTCCCCTGGTCCTTCTCTTCACTACACTAGCCAAGCTCAGTTCCTGTAACCATTCTTCATATGGTTTAGTTTCCAGTCCCCTAATCATCCTGGTTGCTCTTCTCTGTAACTTTTCTAGATGCACTCTAGAAATGCACTGGATGCAGCACTCTAGGTGTGGGGCCCACAAATACAGAGTTAATTAAATTCGGTCTCCCGGAGGAACTACATGCTCACAAGAATAAACATACCTTCATACACACACAAACACAACTCAAGTGTCACCCTAAATTCAGCACATAGACACTTCACCCTGGACAAGCTCCAGATACAAATCTGCCACTGTACCCCATTTCTCTGCAGCCTAGCCCTAAAGGCAAACTGTTTTGCTTTTAGGAATAAATATTTCTTCTTTCCTCACAGCAGTCTGGGTCCCATTTTTATTTATTCTTGCACAAGCGCGGCTCGAATTGGAACCCCAAGTTATTCTTCTGATACAATGATTGAGGAATATGGCAATGATGTAATAACAGTAGAAGGGTGTGTGCATTGAACTTATTGGAATCCAGCTGTTACTAGTGCAAATCTTTTCTCTCCACTGTAAAAGGAGACAGTGTTAGCAAGTGACTCATTGCAGCATTCGTGTGTTGGGGGGAAGAAAAGTGCAACCACACTTGCAAGCTTCTGCTACTTTGGCTGACTTTAATATAGTTCTAGTTATCTTGCCTTATTTTCTGATGTGGTCTATCTTATCAGGCTGCTACATAGAATTGAACTTCACTCTGGATGATACACCCATGCAGTTTTCTTCCTGGAGTTAGGAAAGTAATCTGCCAAGCTTCTTCTTCGATTTTTGTCCTTTGACTGTGTTGTGAATGTTGCCAGGAGGTAGAACATATGAGGAGAAGATTTAAAAAACACATCTGGATAGCCTCTGCCATTCACTTAAGAATCTCTCACTGAATCCATCACCTATTTCAAGAACTGCTTCACAACCTCAGCTGCTTCACAACCCTTCTGAGATTAAATGGCAAGGCAGAGCACATTTCCATCTCGGTCAGGAGTCTCCAACCTTGGCAACTGTAAGACTTGTGGACTTCAACTTTCAGAATTCCTGAGCCAGCACTGGCTGAGGAATTCTGAGAGTTGAAGTCCATAAGTCTTAAAGTTGTCAAGGTTGGAGACCCCTGATCTAGGTGATATCTCAACCCATCTCCCTATTAAACTTCTCCCAAGAAGCAAATTCTTACATAATTTTGGTTCAAAGCAGAAATGTTATGGTCTTGCTTATGAGGAGACCAAGGTAGCATAGATGCTGGAATATTAGGTAAGTATTAGGAAAAGATAAGTTGGAAGTTCATAAGTTGTAAGATTTTCTTACCCTATCCATAGAAAGCTAGTGGCCTTCAGTGGTTACTATTCATGGTGGCTGACTATTCTCTCCAGAATTATGGATGGCCTGCCTGAAATACTGCAATGGTTATTTAAATGCATCTCTTAAGTTGCTGAATGTTGGAGCAGATGGGCCCTTGCTGGGTTAGTAGAGCTCTTCTTATATTAAAAGTCACTGAGATAAGAAGGAAGAATGTTACTCAATGATGCCTTTTAGAAAAATGGTGCACAAGGAACATAAATCAGTCAATCCTCCTCCTGTCAGTTTCCTATTTGACTAAAGAGAGACATTACAGTATATATATTTTAGCAGTTATAGGTAAAGCTTGAAAAGATAGAAATATTCAATTTTTTTCCATGCAAATTCTGAAAAGTTGGTTTGCCAGTTACTAACATGGTCAGTCTGACTTCAGGTAGGAAGGGGTATCCATTAGTTGAAATATATACTTTCTATCTGCATTCTGTTTTGAATGTGCAACATTAAAAAATATGGAAGGAGAAAATAAAACTGGAACAAAGTAGCATGCAGTTAGCATATAATTTAGACCAGGGGTGCAATTCAACCAGTATAACAACTGATTCAGTGAGTGCGTGCTTTGCACATGCATGTGCCAAACACATGCTCTGCGTGCGTGCTCTGCGTTTAAAAAAGCTAATACTTACCTTCAACTGCAGCTGAAGAAAACAGCTGAGGCATGGCAAACTGCTGTGCCGCGCACATCAGCTGTGCTCTAATAAAAAGACATAAAGCACAGGAAAGAGCAGGGGTGGGTGGATGGGCCCACATGCTCCTTGGAGTGAACCTGTTTGGAGCCAGCTGATTGTCGGAACAAGGGATTTTCCCAAACCGGTCTGAACCGGGAGAATCCCATCTCTGATTTACACCGAATGCTTGACAGAATGGGGCTGAATGAAGCCCTGCACCCAAAAATAACAAACCAAGATGTTGTAGCAACATTGTCCTCTCATCAGAACAAGTATTCCAAAAGAGACGTGAATCTTAAGAAAAAAAAACCTGTTCTGCTACTAGTAGATCTAGTAAGACTGGGAAGACTGTTTGCTAAGAATCCAGAAATGGAGTCAGAATGACCTTAGGCCTAGGGATTGTAGCAAAATTGGGCCTTGGGTTCTTCCATGAGCAACATTTTTAGCACAACCCAGCTTCTCTTGCCTCTCTTCCGAAGGCCATTTTATACTTGCCTTTTCTCTTTGCTGGATCAGGGAGCCATGTTGTTGCCTGAGACAATTAGTTAGGCATTGTGTGATATTATCAGTTAATGCTGTTTTTATATTATCAGCTAATTCCTCTATTTTACAGATGGCTGCATTTAACATGTGTTCACCAGTCCATTTGAAGCATCCCTTGGCTGCTGGACTCCCTCTTCTTATCAGCTGTGCCGAGAACAACATGAAAAGGACCTAGCGTATGCGTCATACAACCAGAACACCCAACCACACCAAGAAAGGAGAAAACTCTTTGAGGCATTTTCCTTTGCAATTTACCTAATAGAAATCTTCATATTTCAGTTATTCACTGGCTTTCCATTATATCACTGATTAAAGAGGGGGTGAGGTACATGGTTGACATTGTCTGAAAGAATAAGAGCATGGCCACTGCTTGTCTAGCCCAAGGTATGTCCCTGAGTTCCTTTCCTCTCATTGATCTCAGTAAGAAGGGGCTCCCACGTTTCCTCTTTAACTACCTATCCAAAGCTGATTTTCCTTCTCTTATTTTTCTCTCTCCTTCACTCTGTTTTTTCTCTTGTATCCTGTGTGCCTTTTCTCATCAAGCTGTTATTTTTTGCACCAGTGGCTAAATGAGCAGATCAGCAGATGGACTGCCAAACGATTAACCTACAATTGGCAGGCAGCACTGAGCACTGTTGCCACTAGTAATATAAGAATCCATATTTGCCTGGTTATGGCACATTCACTTAGTGGCAGGTAGAAATAGGTGTGGGGTGACAAATGGAGCTGTACTTGATATCTGAAAGGGACAAGAAGCTACTCTGTTTTTGATCTTTGATCTCTTTTTCCCAGCTGCACTTCATATTTTCAGCTTGAAATATTTCTTTCTCAAGAGCCAAATCTTTCTCCCCTGTTCTTCTTTAAACTTGGAGATTCCTTCCATGCAGTGTTTCCTCTCTCCCTCCCTCCCTCCTTCCCCCTGAAGACTATATTCTAGTAGTGCATTTTTAAAAATATGCACGTGAATATATCTATATAGCAGGGTCAGCAATTCAGCAGGCCACAATCAATATTGGGTTGTGACTAGAGATGTAGGAATAGGTTTGATCATGAGATGCAAAATACCTTGGGTTCTACATGTCTTTTTAGACATATCCTTGATTTTCATAAGCAACATTGTAGAAGAAGAGCTCAGTTAGTCTATAGATGATTTGAAAAAATTGGGAGAAACCAAGTCCAATAGCCCCTTTTTCCAACTGACTAACTTTATAAAAAGGTATGTGCTTTTGTGAGCTGCAGCTCATTTCATCAGATTCATCCACATTGAATGAAAGAGTACAGATAGTCCTCAATTTATGACCACAGTTGAGCCCAAAATTTCTGTTGCTAAGTGAGGCTTTTGTTAAGTGAGTTTCCCCCCATTTTACAACCCTTCTTTCCACAATTGTTTTAAGTGAATCTCTGTAATAGTTAAGTTAGCAATATGTTAATTACTAAGTTGACTTTCCCATTGACTTTGCTTGACAAAAGGTCACAAAAGGGGATTATATGACTTCAGGACATTGCCGCTGTCATAAATACAAGTCAGTTGCCAAGTGTCTGAATTTTGATCACATGGCCACAGGGATGCAGCAATAGTCATAAGTATGAAAAAAGATCATAACTCCCTTTTTTCAGTTTGTAACTTTGAACAATCACTGAATGAACTGTTGTAAGTTGAGGAATACCCATATGCTTTTTATTTTAAAATTGTTAGCTGGGAAAGGTGCTACCAGATCTTGATTTTTAGCCATACTCTATAAATGTAATAAGATAGATTGGAGGTTAGTTATGGGCAACTCAATGACTCAGTGTACTTAATGTCTTCCCAGCAGGTTGCCCAATGCAGCCAATGAGGTTTCCTGCAAATATTATCAGTCCAGAGCTGAAGGAGCTTCTTAGATGAGAGCGAAATGCCTTCAAAGAAAAGTCCAGACAATCCAGTTGCCTCTTGAAAAAGGCTTCATAATCCCATACTGGGATTATCAGTCCAGGCTCAGCCAGCATAAGAAAGGCTCCTTCATCACTCCTCTCCCAGTATGAACTATGATAACTGCTGTCCTAAGCATCTCTCCTTCAGTGGTGGGATTCAAATTTTTTTACTACAGGTTCTGTGGGGTGGCTTGGTGGGCCTGGCAGAGGAAGGAGACTGTAAAATCTCCAGTCAGAGGTGGCATTCGCTGGTTTTCCAAACTACTCAAATTTTTTGCTACCAGTTCTCCAAAACTGGTCAGAACCTGCTGAATACCACTTCTACTCTTCTTGGTTTAGTAACTAAATCCTTAATATTGAGAAAAGGAAAAAGAGTCTGATCAGATGACACCAAGAGCAACAATTACTCTGATAGAGATAAGGAACTGATTTTAATATACCTTTTCACTTATCCAGGCTGGGTAAGGATAGCTCTCAAGCTTTGACTGAGCCCTCCTTTGCCTTCTGTCTCCAGAAATATTTATTTGAAGTATCAACTCTGGATGCTAAGGTGCCAAGGAAGCGTAGATGTTCAGTCCATCCATTTGGCCACTAGGAGATGCTCTTTGTCCAGAGTCAAATGATATGAAAACTATTGCCTGGAAGCTCAAAGATAAAATTACTATTGATAGGGTTACCAATTTTATTTGTGTACCATTCAACCTGCCATCTCTATGCCTAGAAGACTATGGTGGAAGAATGTTAAAGGGTTTAACATTAAAGTTAAACTAAATAATTAAATTAGTTCAAATGAATTTTATAAACTACGGGCACTTCAGATGTCATCTTTTGTTGGCTATTTGTCTCATCCTGCAAAGTAGAAAACTTTGCTTTGGAAAACTGAAAATATTTAAATCAGCCCCGAGATTATCAATGGGTAAGGAGATGACTGCTTCAATTTATTAATTCTTTGATTTGAGAATATGTCACTTGAGAAATTTAAATATTTAATTTTATGAATGTGAACCATTAAAAGTGTGGTTTCCAGACACATGTGTTTTATTGGCTAAGTGATTGTTAATGGGATTAAATAAAAAAAGAATAAAATTTATTCCTAACTTATTAATCAAATGTAGATATTGATTCTAGTACAAAAAACTAAAGATAAAAATCCAGTGAGTTTTGAACACTGCAAGAAGAAACAGTGAGCAGATTACTTGAAATATTTAAGGGCTCCAACATACCATAAAAATCACATTATTTTTGATTTAAAAAAAATCAGTGTCCTTGCTGCAACTATTCTTTCATCACATTCTTTCATCAAGAATCTATCCATGACCCTTTTTACTTATGACAGTTCTTTGGTCATTCAGAATGGAAAATTAGACACATAGATCCTGTATACATGCAAGAACATCTCTAGGGGTAGGGTTGCTTCTTTTCCAAGTGAAATAAGAGGGGACATTAAAAGAATAATAGGCTACTTCTAGAACCATATAAAAGCCCCTTGCCAGAATGATAAGGAGCTGGAGTGAGATTTAACTGGTTCAGGCCAGTTCGGGCGAACTGGATATTAAATTTACACCTGGTTTGCTGAACTGGTAGTTGAACCGACTGGTTGACAGCTCAATAGAAGTGATTGGTTCTGAGGACGTGACTCCATTTGCTGAGCCAGGAGAAGTCACCCTGCTGTGGATGTGGATTTTTGCCAGTGAGAGTCTCACGGAAGCGACCTCCTCTTCCTCTATCTCAGCACAGACTCGTTTTCATCTCCCGGGGTCATGCTCTGGCAAACACCATGACTTTCATCTGAGATACATCCAATTTGGTCACAGCTGGGGAAATATTAGCTTGTTCCCATTTATTGAGTAGCTGTCTGGATTTATGCAGACATCTGGGTTGAATTAAGCAAGCAGCTGAAGTGTAAACTCTTCTCTGCCCCCTCCTGTGCAAGCTTTTTATGTCTGGCCCGATAGTTTCATTCCCATCTCGCTGCCCAGATTTGGGCCATTCTGCCATCTCCTTTCCCATCGACTCAGTCAAGCTATTTACATAACCCAGGACGAGGAGAATCATTTGAATCATTTTAAACTCACGTTTACATGGCTCCAAGACATTTTGCTCTTTGGCACTGTTAGGCCATGGAGACATTAGAAAATTCAGATAATGAAATAAAAACTAAAGATAAAAATCCAGTGAGTTCTGAACACTGCAAGAAGAAACAGTTAGCAGATTACTCGATATATTTAAGGGTTCCAACATACCATAAAAATCACATTATTTTTGATTTAAAAAAAAATCAATTTCCCCACTGCAACTGTTTAAATTACCCAACCGTTATACAGTAGGTAGGGGTATTCTTTTAAGAATGCCTCTTCAGATAAAGCTTAATTTATTAATTAAATTGCACTTTATTCGTTGTCACTGGAGGAAAAGCCATCTATAATATTTACTATTAATTGAACATATGCATATAGAATACACATTATAAAAACAAGGATAGAAATATACAATGATTTACTATGAAGATGAATTCCCTTTCCGAACAAACTCTGAACAGCAATCTGTATGCATGTAAACATGAAAGAATGCATGACAAATTACAATTAGAAAAACAGAAACAATTACACACATACACACACACACACACACAGCACAACTTTTCTTATATTGATGTTGCTTTTATGTAAAAATGTCATAACGGAAATAGCTCTGATACAAAAAAGCTGAAATGGTTCAAGAGATTATATTTTTACAGAATGGGACAACCCGCCACAACCAACTCACTGTGGCCAACTCGCTATGGGATAATTCAACAAATACAAAAATTAAATTAATTTTGATGGAACAGTGGCCAATAATAATAAAATAAAATCAGTCCAGAAATAGAAGACTTACAGTAATTTTGATGACGTGTTCATCAATAATAAAAGTAGCTGAATGAAATGATTAACACAGTATTGAATTGTCCCATGGCAAATTATGTCTGTGACAAATTGGCCATGTCTAGTTGGCTGTGATGAATTGTCCTAGACCCAAATTTTTATAATATTTTTTTCTTGAGAAGCTTAACATAGTCCATATGGGGGTCTTTCCTTATATTGTCCTCATAACAAAAACCATGGTATATATGCATGCATGTATATAACATATTTTTATAGCCACTCAACTTGCAAATTGCAACTCTGACTGACTAGTGCTGGATTAAAACCAAACTATAAAGCAACGAGATGCAAACAACAGAAGGAAAAGAAGCTGAAGCCAACCCTCAATCAGTCAATTTCCTGCTATGACTATTTCATCCAGCACCCTTGTGCAATGCCTGGGGGAAAGACCTTCCACAAGGCCAACAGAGCCAGGATTATTTGAATCTTGGAGCAGAGGTATGTAGCTCCAAAGGGCAGGCAGGCACCATGACAGAGAAGGCACAACTGCTGGGTCCCATAAATGACTCTGTTTTGTAGGAAAGGCTTGGAGCATATCTAACCCTTTGGATCTTATGAGACTGGCATAATTAATAGGTGATCCAGCAAGTAGCCCAAGACTGTGCCATTAAAATCTCTCTCTCTCTCTCTCTCTCTCTCTCTCTCTCTCTCTCTCTCTCTCTCTCTCTCTCTCTCTCTCTCTCTCTCTCTCTGTCACATTAAGTCTCTCATCTATCTCTCATCTACCTACAGTACCTACTTATCTGCATCTATCATCTATCATCTACCTATCTATCATCTGCCTACCTATCTACCTCTCTCTCTCTCTCTCTTTCTCATCTCTCTCATCCAGCTATCTAGTTCATAACTCAATAAACTCCTTGGTCAACTGGCAATTTGAATATAGGTTCTTCTCTCCCCATTCAATGCTGATAAAAGATGTGCCATGCCAGGCCAGTTCATTTATGGCTGATTCAGATTCCTTTCACATAACATTTCTGCATTAGCAGATATAATCAGCTGGATCTTCCCCACACTGTTATCATCAAACTGGGAGGTCTGTTTTCTTCAAAAGAAAAGAGACAGAGAGTGAAAAGTTAGGATACCGCTCCAGAAAAAGCCTTAAGTATCTTCCATGCATAGACTTGCCAATTTTTATTCTTTTATCTCTTCTTTTGTTCTAATTTTGATAGTTCTGAACTTTCCATAAGGTGGACAGATAAACCTGGTTTTAAGTTATTAGCAAAGCATTCATTCAATAGATTACAGTACACTGAAGTTTTTATTTGCTACACAGACTAATAACCTCATGAATTTGAAATAGTGCAGGACATTCTAAATCTCTGCTGGGCTGCTGAATTGCAATTTTCAGAGTGCAAGACAGATTATTCTTGCTTGCTGCTAGTAAGTATATTTAAGCATATCATAGTACACTTATATAATATACCTTGTAAGGGAGATACTATAACCATATGTAACGCAGTTAAGCCTCTTTTCCCTTGTTGTGATACTGCCCAGCTGCAATACTGTGGAAGTACCCTCATATCACTGTTTAGTCCATTAGTATGTCAGATTTATATAGCCTGCTATGTGACATCACTGGAAAACTAGTCTGCTCACTGAAGACCATGATATGGTGGCATGCAACTCTTTTGGAACAAACAAATGTCAAAGAGCAGAATATCCCATACTTCAGCAAACAGAGAAAAAAATTGAAATAAGAAGAAATTTTCTGATAGTGAGAACAATTAATCAATGGAATAGCTTGCCTCCTGGAGTTGTGAATATTCCATCACTGCAGGTTTTCAAAAACCAAGCAGACAACTGTTTGACTGGGATGGTATAAGGGGCAAGAGGCTGGATTAGAAGACTTTCGAAATCTTTTCCAACCCTATGAGATTCTGTGTTCTATGAAGCTCTGCTACCAACTTTCAGTCAGCTGATAACAATGGACTTTTCTACCCCCTATAAAATATGCAAAGAACATAGTTGGGAAGATAATTCATTCCTTTGTAGCATTCATTCTATCTTCAATATTTTTGGACCGTTATATGGGGGAAGAAAAGAACTTTTCTAACTTTTGAAATTGAAATACCAGAAAAGCAAAAGTGAAAAGATGGGGATGCTCTTTGTTCAACTGCTTAGCTTCCAGCATGCTGAGGAATCAAGGTAGTCTTACTTCTTCAGGGAGACTCTGCCAACCGCTTGGGAGTCCCACAATGCCCCAAAGGCATCCATTCACAATCTTAACTGGTTTCCTTGGTAACAGCTGTTACTAGTTTTCCACCAATCAATGGCAAGCGGGACCGGGTTGCGGGGGGGGGGGGGAGTCAGTGTCCTATATAAAGAGTCAGACAGATTAGCCTGCTCAGTTGAGGGCTTATTCCTTCTGTGGACCTTCTCCAGGAAAAAAAAAAAGCCATGGCTAAAGGGCTAGGGACCCAGCAAGCTGCACCCCGGCGATGGGTCTGCTACTTGGCTGCCCTGTCACTGCTGTGTCTGGCTGTCCAAGCAGGTAAGAGGAAAGGCTTCTGAGAAGGAACACTCCAGGTGAACTTGCTGGGCTTGGTGGTGATGGAAATGTAGTATGGGGGTCACATTTTGTGCATGGTATGAGTGTGGAAACCCCAAAAGAACAAGAATGGGGAATGTTTGTGGCAGAATATCAGAATCAACAAAGGCTTTTCTAAGAGGTGCTGTCCAATAGTGTGTTAGCCACGTGCAATGCATTTATAATAGATTTTGTTAAAAATCAAATGCTGCAGCCTTAGTTTGTCATATAACTTCAGCAGGAGGAAATAAGAGGGAATGAATTGGCCTCTTCTGTTCCACAGAAAAGCCTTCCACACTGCTGATTCCAAGGTTAGAAAAGTGCTTCGCTCATATTCAAGATCCCAAGAAATCGTGATCTTGCTCTCTAACTATTAAAGCTCCTTGAGAAAGCAATACTCTCAAGTCAAACTAACGTATACACTGTCAAGAGGGTTTCAGACCTAACTCAAACAGAGTGAGGATTCTCACAGCTTTGAAACTCTGGCCCTTTCAGTTTTCACCTAGCAACTTTACTTGGTCTTTAAACTCTGATTCAACAGGACTGTACTGGAAAGAGAATACATGCTGTGGTATCCTATTTGTCTTCACAACAGCCACTTGGATTATCCAACGTCATTGTAGTGCTGTTAAAGTTGTAGCAACGTTTCAGCAGAATCCCATCTGCCATCATCATCATCCATACAGAAGCCTGATGATGGCAGATGGGATTCTGCTGAAACGTTGCTATAACTTTAACAGCACTACAATGACGTGGGATAATACCCGAAGGAAGCTAAACAGCACACATGTAAGTACCCGCGAAAACCTAAGAAAACAAATATATATATATATATATATATATATGTTGCATATGTATGTATGTATATATGTATGTATGTATGTATGTGTATACATATATCTGTATGCGTATGCGTATGTGTTTGTATATGTATAAAATCTAGACCAGACTCAATTGGCACTGAAGAGTGCAAGAAAATCAAAAGGAAAAGTCTGGGTTGAATCAATTTATAATCCAGCTGGATGGGACTTTGAATGGGATAAAAATTCACGACTGGGAGTCATCTTTTGACTGCATTTACTGTGCTACCACCTATGTGAAAAGAAAGATGATATTGGGAACCTGTGTTTTTGTGTTTTAACTCATTTTTTGACATTCTAAATGTTAGCTATTAGCACTTAGTAGCAAGCCAAAGGCAAGAACTTTCTTCAGTTGTGATCCAAGAGGTGGGGTGAGGTGGGGAGTTGGAAGTCAGGGTTAAAATGAGAAAATTGCCTCATTAATATGGTCTGCCTCACTGTGAAACAAGCATATCAATTTCCCACAGCTGAATGCAGGAAGCACCTCACATAAATATCAAACAATTATGGAATACGGATATGCGGAAGCCCACAAAAAGAGCTGCAGAGAGATGGACAACATGAGGCTGAAAGAGGACATTGTGTGGTTGTTTCTCTTCTCCTCTCTGGAGCGAAGAGTCACCAGTGCTTTTCTTTTTGAAGTGATTTCAGCAAAAGTGATGTTTTCCTCGAAATAACCACATTGGGTGCCTTTCTCTTTAAGAAGCCTTTTCCCACCCCACAGTGCCTCTTTGTCCTTGAGAGACAAAGAGAGAGCGAGAGAGAAAGCAAGTTTGTTTACTTGCTTTTGAATGTTATCCTTTTATCCCTTGCCCAAGTTGAACTGGACACAAGAACCAAGCCAAGAGATGGAGATTGTGAACAGGCTCAACTTTCTTTCCTCCAGGGTGGCCCTGAAACACATCTTGGCTCAGGGCAAGCATTTATTTATTGGATGGCAGTGATTTCATTGAGTTAATGATGGCTAGGGAGCCAGAGGCTCAGATCCAACTCCCGAAGAGTCCTAAGCGCCTGTTCTGACACCCTCAAGGAATATCAAGAGTAATTGCCATCCTCATGAGCTTGAGACCATCTGGGGTTATAGAGTGTAATTATAAAAGGCCATCCCAAATTGCAATAAACTAGACAAGGTGAGCCACAGCAAAACCCTGAATGTGCCAGTCGTCTGGGTTCACTTATATAGATCTAGAAAGGATTACAGCAGTTTTTCAAAGGACAGGAATATAGGTTGCATAAATAAACGTAAATAAGAACCTAATGCTTAGATTCTAAAGTCAATGATTTAAGCACATCCCTTGATTGGAGTCAACCTTGAGCATCTTTAAACACAGTCTTGTTTTGTGCACCAAATGAACAGTCTTTCAAAGAGACTTTTTATCATATAATATAAATGGATAATGTGCTATGAGATAGCCTTTCAAGCCCAGATATCATTTCTTTCTTTCCTGCCTTTGTTATTTTTATGAATAACTCAAAGTGGCAAACACATCTAATCCTCCTTCCTTCTGCTCTTTTTCTCACTGTGAGGTGGGTTGGCTGAGTGACAGTGAATGGCCCAAGGTGGCCCTAGCTGGCTTTCATGTCTAAGGCAGGACTTGAACTCATGGTCTCTTGCTTTCTAGCCTGGTTCACATCTATTCTTTACATCTGTCTCACTCCCTCCATCAATGATTACTTATCATAAACACACATTTACTCTGCATGCATACACATTTGCACCTTACATCAAATCAAGGATAGGTTGCTTTCTCCAAAGTCTAATGATTATTTCCTTAGAAAAAAACACAGTCGTCAGGAGAAATGCATAACCCAGGATTGTTCCTCTTAATTAACTCCAGTAAAAAGATGTTGGTCAAACACTTGGATTCCTTGTGATTCAGAAATCATTGTCAATATCCAATACAACAGCAATCCTTTCATATAAGCAAAGTGGTTATAAAAAGCTTTATGACAAGATGTTGCTTTGAGTCTTATATTATTCTGCAAATAATATTTCTCATAGCTTTGAGCTAAGAGATTCTGAAATTGTGATGGATATGAACAAGAGAAAAAAAGTCTATTCCTGATTCTTTGTACATGCAGAACGGATTGTAACTCTTTGATTTGTGTGTGCTTTTGAATCAGTGTTTACTGCTGGCAATTGATTGGATTAATTCCTGCAGTTTTCTTGGCAAGGATTTTCAGAAATAATTTACCCTTGCCTGCTTTCTAGGGTTGAGAGAGAGGGACTGGCCCAAGGTTGCCCATATGACCTTGTGTGTAAAATAGGACCAGAACTTGTGGTCTCCTGGTTTCTAGCTGGTGCGTTAACCACTGGACCAAACTGGCTCTTTATCTGCTTGGTAAATGACAATAATAAGGAGCAGCATATCCTATGAAGACACTCTGAGCAGAATCCACCTTTGGGGCCCTATTATTCACTTACACCAATTCAAGTGGAGTTGTCATTGTCGCCCATAACCAGGAATCACTACCACAGAATTTCATAGCATAAAATGTTTTTATGTTTATCTGTTTAGCTCATAAACAGAGCAATATATCTAACAAAATCATTTCAAACTTTAGGTAAGGAAGCTATTCTGGTTGTGAGCGCTTTTAAAACTTTATTTATGTGAAGGGTAGTGTGTAAACTTAATTTGATGGGCACTGCAGTGTTCCCTGGTAATTATTCAAGCCACACTTAGAATAGGAAGCTTGAGTGTGCAAATAAATTATGATGTAATGCTGGAGTCATTTCTTGCTTTTTCCATTTCTGATCTTTCCAAACCCTGTGGTTAACGTTCACATTGATTTTAGACAGAAGTAAACTGAGATCTGAGATTCCCCGAAGATCCTTTTCATGACCAGCAGGTTCTCTCCAGCCCCAATGGGTATAACTTATCAGCAGGGTTTCCTATCATTTTGAGGCAAAAACGCATGAATGGGCAGTGGAAACTATAAAATTGTCTCTAACAAAAAGGACCATAAATGCTGCCAAGCCCTGGACAAGGATCCTGGCTCTGTTTGGTCGATTCTGCCTTCCTCCAATGTGAAAGGAAACAAGTAAAAGAGAAACCTAGGGAACAATTTTGTTTCTTTCCCTAACCCACAGATGGGTAGATGTTTGATGGCCCAGGGACCCCAATTAATGCTCATCAGTCCCCTAGACAGTAAATAACCATGGTTAGCTGGAAATGTAACTGAGAATAATTACATTACTGTGAAAAGCTTTCAGCCTGTACAGAATGTTTACCTTTCTGCTTAGCTGCATGGAGAGGGACCCTGGGTGGGTAGAAAAAATATGCCATACTCTGTTTGTTTTCCCTCTTGCTTGCATAAGGTTTGGTGCAAACTGATTTGAATTTACTCGGAGGATATGTAACAAAATCTGGTTGCAAAGATACTCTTAGCATCACACACTCTCTTGGCAAACTCCTGACTTGTACCAAACATTAATAACAACATGTCCCAGTTGCAATGCATTTTCTTCTGTCCTATTTTCCCGGCTGAATAATCTCACTGCCCATTCCTGCTATTTGATCCTGTCACCTGCAGTCCAGAAGGCAGATACCATCGGGGATCCTACGATGGGTACCATCAACCACTCGCACTTACTGCTGAAGCGGCTTCAAGAGCTTCTGCTCAATGGGAACACCAGTGACACCACCCTGAGAGTCCACACGGCTGGCTCTGATGAAATTAAAGTCTTCAACACCCACCAGCTGATGCTCAGCTTGCAAAGCGAGACCTTTGAGACTCTGTTGCAGAACCAGACTGTGCTTGATTTGCACGAGCCACCCGACAACGTGGCCCTTTTTGAAAAGTTCATCAGGTAAACCGGCGGTAGTGGCTTGCTCTCCATACAGAGAGAGGGAGGGAAACTCTGTGGATTAGAATGTAGATTAGATTAGAACTGTGCTAAAGTGAAACTAACCTTTAGATGACCCTAATTGTTAGGTCCAACTGTTTTGGAGGGAAATTTAAAACATTTATATTTGGGCGGGCTTTTTCTAGTTCTATGATTGGTTAAGGCCCAGAGTGGGATTCAAATTTTTTAACAACCGGTTCTGTGGGCGTGGCTTAGTTGGTGAGCATGGTTTAGTGGTCATGTGACTGGGTGAACATGGCTTGGTGGTCATGTTATTTCAATATCACTCACATCGAGGCACATATCTCTTCGCCTGGCCTCTCATGACTGTGGGGATGCTGCAACAGTTGTAAGTGTGAAAAATAGTCATAAGACACTTTTTTCAGTGCCATTGTAACTTTGAATGGTCACTCCACACAAGCAAAGTACCAGCAAAGGAGGGGAAAAAACTCTAGAGACATTCCTGAGACAGAATGTAATAGAATGTAATAAGGGTTAACGGAGAGGCAGTTTCTGTAAGCAACACCAGAATGTTTCCTTCCTGCCTTCCTTACAGGATTAGGCCAGTAATTTCTTCTAACAACCGGTTCTCCAAACTGCTGAGAATGTTAACAGCCGGTTCTAGCGAATCGGTGTGAACTGGTAGAATCCCACCCCTGGTTAAGGCCCTGTGAGCCTAGAGTATAAATCACAGGCATTTTCCTGCAGTTCCTCAGTTCCACTTTTGAGTCAATAAATGCTGTTGCAACTATGCTGGTCTGGTTCTTGCCTATTGAAGCCCGCAACACAATAGATTTATCTTCCTTGTACCTAATGAATTTGTTTTACATGACTTTGAATAAAACATTGTCAGTGATAAACAGGTTTGAGAACCAGTGGTGGGATTCTTTTTTTTTTACTACCGATTCTGTGGGCATGGCTTGGTGGGCGTGACAGGGGAAGGGATACTGTAAAATCTCCAGTCAGGGGTGACATTTGCTGGCTCTCTGAACTACTCAAAATTTCTGCTACCAGTTCTCTAGAACTGGTCAGAACCTGCTGAATATCACCTCTGTTGGAAACACTGCTTGCTAACATATGAAGGGCTTTTCTGCATAACCTTGGTATCACACCATCCTGCTTGTTCTAAGGGTTATAAACATAACAGTAGATTCAACTCAACCTCCTGGCCCAATATGAAATAGCCCACACTTCCCTTGGCTCTTCCAGGGGTTCCCACCTTCCACTTGCTGTTAAAAACCTTTGAGGGGAGTCGTATTGATGTAAGCTTGGAATGTGGGCCTGTCTTCCTATTTCCCGCTTGAGATTTCTGCAAGCATTTTCTCTTGTTGGGTCATTTGTCACCATTTTTCAGTACTGTTCTCTTTTAGGCAGCATGGAAATTGGGACTTGTCTGCAAGTATCAAAATATCACCTTTTCCATTTCTATAATCAGTTGTATCAAACCTGGCAGCACAACTTTAGATTGGGGCTTGGAGATATAGCAGAAAATTTGGGGTGGGGTTGGGTTAGGGAAGCAATTCTCTTCTTTAAATTTGGGGTTGCAGATCAGTTGGGAGAAAGGAAGTGAGATAGAAGTGACTCTTTAGCCATCACAGTAAAGCTGCTCCTGCTCGCTTAAGCAGAATAAGCACAGCAATATTGATGACATGTGGATAGCTGGATGATTTTTTTAAAAAAATGTCCAGCAATGGACACACATTCAGATTTGATACTTATAAGAAATGCACACTACTTGCAATACTGAATCGATTAGGGAATTGTGTAGATGGCTAAACAGATAAATCCCACTACCTCTTTTGTCCCCATTAAAAGGGAAGTTTTATTGTCAAATGTAAGCATGATGATGATTTAATTTGACATGGAAAACAAATTCTCATTGCCTTCTTTCTCTAGGTATCTGTATTGTGGCGAGATCTCCATATTCCTCCACGAAGCCATCCCACTTCATCGTCTAGCCAGTAAATACCATGTGTCCAGTTTGCAGCGAGGGATAGCTGAATACATGAGGGGCCATTTGGCTTGTGAACCAAGCCAAGGCCATGTAGTGGGATGGTATCATTATGCAGTGGGGATCGGTGACGAGGCTCTGCAGGAGAGCTGCCTCCAGTTTCTGGCCTGGAACTTCTCTGCTGTCATGAGTAGCCCTGAATGGGCCTCTGTAAGCCTAGATTTGCTGCTACTATTGCTTGAAAGATCTGACCTGGTCCTCCAGAGTGAATTGGAGTTGTATGCAGGCGTAGAGAAGTGGGTTACCACATATCACCCTGAGGACCCTGTAGCAGAGAAGATCCTGAGATCTTTGCGTTATCCTATGATCTCCCCCAGCCATCTTTTCCACCTGCAAAAACAATCTCCGGTGATGGTGAAATACTACAGCACTGTGCAAGATCTGCTCTTTCAAGCCTTCCAGTTCCATTCAGCTTCCCCAATCCATTTTGCCAAATACTTTGATGTCAACTGCAGTATGTTCCTGCCCCGTAACTACCTCTCCATCTCTTGGGGGTCCCAGTGGGTTATTAATAACCCTGCTCGAGATGATCGTAGTACCAGTTTCCAGACCCAGCTGGGCCCCAGCAACCATGATTCTGCCAAGAGAGTGACATGGAATGTCCTCTTCTCTCCTCGCTGGCTCCCGGTGAGCCTGCGTCCTGTCTATTCCGACTCGGTCTCTGGAGCCATCCAACCTATCAGAATCGAGGATGGACGCCCCCGTCTGGTTATCACTCCAGCCACCACCAGCTCAGATTTTGCAGGTGTCAGTTTCCAGAAGACCATTCTGGTGGGCGTCAGGCAGCAGGGCAAACTCTTTGTCAAACACACCTATAACTTCCACCAGAGCACAGATGAAGTTGCCGATTTTCTGATATATGCTGACTTGCAAAAGCGCACCTCTGAATACCTGATTGACAACTCTTTGCATTTGCATATCATTGTCAAACCCATCTACCACTCACTCATCAAGATCAAAAAGTAGAAGGAAAATGGGGGGGAGACAGCTGGACACATCATGGGGACAGAACCATTGGTTTCATTGGAGGATAGCAGTGATTCTACCATTCAGTATTAAAGTGTTTGACGTCGGCTCTGCATCTTTTAAGTCATATTGGCTCTGTTGGAGAAGCTCTGAGAATTCATTGTATAAAACAAGCTTCCTTCGAGTCTGGAAACTTTTGTTTTCTAGAGGCAATTAATCAGGGAGTGGAGGGTTTTCTCGTCTGTCTTTCCATAGTTTTAACTTAAGGTTTTATCTCCCTTCAATTTGAAGAGACTCAGGTAGAGCAGGAGATTCTCATGGTGCTTTGGAATAGGTATAATTATCAAAGATGTCACATAGGATTTCTTTTGTCTTTCTCACCTAATTAGAAGTTGCCTTGAGATTTGTTTCCCTTGAGATAATTACAGACTGATATCTTGACAGAAAAACCCCTTTGGAATTAAATTGAAATTGGTATGTGGTTATTCTTCTGTCTACTTTCAAATCTCCCTTGCTTCTTCTAGTTCTTTATATACCAACTGCAGGGAATTTCCATGAAGATAATGTTATGTGTGAATTAGGAGTACTTCCCTGAATCAGTTGAACATGGTTCTACAATATGGATTTCTGCTAGTTTTGTGTTGGAAGTGTTATTGTTACTTGGCCTATTGTTACCTTAGTCATGGAGATTCTGCAGATTTTCGAAACCATATAAAGTTCTGCAAAAAATAAAAAATCCTGTGCTTGTCCTACGTCTGCTGCTACTGTCCATAGCTTTTTAAACAAAACTTACTGAGTTATTTTGATATTGGAACTGTAAGTCTTATGTGGAATAGGAAGAGTAACTAAAATTTACAAAACTGGTTGAAAAACAGGCCATAAAAGCCATTATATTTTTACAATCTGTGTGATCAAGTATATGTGAATTCATGGCCGGACAATATCTTTTCAGCACTCTGCAAATCAGAAATGTCTGATCATACCTACTTCCAAAAGGAAAAAAAAACTCTAATGAAGATTGAGATCCCCATCTCCTAATACCACATATTTCAAATAACCATAAGCAACTACTGCAAAAAATGTAGTGGGCACCATCCTGCTTTAAAAGGTTTAAGATTCTTAAATCACCATTTAAAAATGGAAAATGTGACCAGTTAATCTTCTCACCATCATTGTTCCTTCTCTGTAATATTCACCTAATTAGAGTACAAGACAACATGGCTAGATGTTGCCTATGGGACGTTTTAAACATGATAAATCTAAAAGTGAGTCGGCAGTGTATTTCTTGACTGTTGGTTTTACAGTTGACCGTCAGTCCTAAAACACCATCCACTCTTTCAATTCTTCATTGTTGTATTTGTTTGATTTTTTAAAATATTTAATCATTATTTCACTATGTTCCTTGGCTTTCATTACTAGGGGTCCCAGATCCTTTGCATTGTCTATCATTAGAGTAATGCCATCAGCATTGTACTTGAATTTCAAAATCATGCTCACCTTCTTCAATCCAGCCTCTCCTGGAATATATTCAACATGTAAGTTGTCTGTATAAAGAGAGAATATACAGCGTTGTCTGTCTCAGTCTTTAAGTCAGTCTTTCATTACATTCCATCTGGACTGTGGCTTCCTATCCTATATTTAAGTTTTACATGAAATGTTCTGGGATTCTTATTTTTCTAAGGACATCCTACAGCTTCATATGGTCAACACAGCTGAGGATCTTTCTGAAACACATTGGCTTCTTGGAATTCTTTCCAAGTTTTCTTAAAAACTTGGCATTTTCCTTTCCATATATAGCTGTAATCTGTGTTGGATGATTCTAAGTATTATATTGCTAGCATGAGAAATTTAGAATTTATACACTGTATGCTTTCAATCTGTTAGCCACTGGGTCATTCCCTAAGATTTGCTGGCACAATTTGGCTAGAATATCTATTAATTCTTCTTTGCTTGCATTATTTCTACAGATATTCCATTAATCCCAAAAGCCTTTTAATTTGGTAATGACAACAGTGCTAAACCAACTTCATCTTCCAGTGCTAGAGATTTTTGTAAAATCAGAGTATCTTTTAGCAATAACAATATTTTTACTTGGTAAATGACCAGCAACATAAAAACAATAAATAGGGAATAGAAGATAACAAATACAATTAGGATCAACAAAAAGAAATAAGTACAATTATATATTGGCAACTATAAAGTAAATCAAATATGGTATACTCTGAACATCCCTATTACAATAATATTTATTTACATAACGCTAATAAATCTAATATATTAAAGTCATACCCTAAACTAAATGTCCTCTAAAAAAAAAAAACTGAATAAAATGTTGAAGAAAATAGAAGTCTTTATTTCTTTAATTGGCTTTGCCTTATTAACACCATGATGTTAATATTAAAAAAGAGCATAAAATTTGACTACTGCACGAATGGTGGCTGGATTTGAATCTTATGTGTTGGATGTTGACAACCTTAGTATGCAGAATTTCAGAATTTCCATCTTTGATCTTACTTGAACCAGTTGCTGTTGTCCATTGACTTCCTTCAGCATGTAAATTCGAGTTGGAAGATTTCTTGGATGACTTTGTTTTCTGTGTCTGTTTTTAATGTCTTTATTTGTATAGTTGTAGTATTACTTCTTGTCTCTTGTCAATCTTCACATTTTTTATTCCTTCTTGATGTCTTCATCTTTTGAGTCTTTATCCAGTTCCACACTATTTGAATTCACTGATATGTAAGACATCAATGTGTAATTGAGCTGTTTAATCTTTTACGATGTTGAGTTTCCCTGTGTTTGCGCTTCTTAAATTCCATGTTTCCGCTGTAATCTTGCCTTTTAGCACAGCCAGCGTATCTAGTGACTCAACGACTGGTAATACCCAGTGAACTTGTTGACTGAACCGAAATACCATCACAGTTAACAGAGAAAAGTAGACAGACCCAACTGGGGAAAAAATGAAGTCAGACTTTTAAAATAAATAAATAAATACAATGGGAAAGTTGGAATGACAAAAGCAGCTGGATCCCGTGAGGAAATCTACAATCATCAAAATTAGGCAGAAAACAATCTAGACAGGGATTATGTATATCCAAACCTGTGCAAGATTGTTGTAAGCAGATCTTTGTGATGGCATAATATGAAGGGAGCCCTTGCCAATAAAAACTACAAGACTGGAAGGATTCTGGAAATACTCTGGAGCTGGTATTGAATATTGATTGCTGTCTCACTTTACTTATAGACAGATACAAAAGGCAACATTTGGGATTCCATCACATTTTTTAAATCTCTTTGCTGAAAAAAGCAATAGTAAATTGTTTTGTAAAAAGACTTTTCTTGCACCCAAGCCAGTTAACAAGATCATCTAAAAGTCCTTGTAATCCCAAAGGTTAAGTATATCTCAGTCATGAAATTAAGGATGGTGCTTGATTGACAACACAACAGCCCCCTTGGTAGAGAATCCTGGCCATAGGCAGACATAGTGTGTTTTCAAATGTCCACAAACCTTTTCCTCTGAAGGTCATAGCAGAAAGGTGCTAGTTAAATATCTTGAAATTATTTGCTTTGGAATGATGCAAAAGTACAACAAATCTTATTGCCAGGTCACCCCAATGCTGTGACACTGTGTCCTCCTCCAACATATAATTTAAAAACTAAAGAGTTGTGCTTGCACAAGAACCAATCTTCCACGTCTATCTTGGTATGACACCACTGGATATATCTGGTGGCAGCCTTCTGTGTATCCATCGAGACAACTACTCATTTCAATTTGGGAGAACCTAGAGTCCTGGAGATTAAAAGTTTTTGTGGCCAGAAAATCCTCTTGGCAGCAACCCTGCAACCCACCAGGCAAGCTTGTAGGTCTTCTGTTCAAGTTAGCTATTTCCTTCCAATGCTTTTAGCCACAGTGTCTGGCCCTGACTGGCCCATCAAATGCTACTTTCCTGGAGCATCTCAACTTATTTCAGAGCTTTCAGAGCCTTTTGGAGCTTAATGTCTCTGGTTCTTCCCATCTTTGCCAGAAGGGTTTGTCCTATTCCCTGTGACATAGTTCAGGCGTGGGGGGTACTGACTGGGCTGGCTTATTTTCTTGGAGATGCCACTTTGATGGGAAGCAACAGAAAGAGAGGATGCTTCACTGGGACCTGAAGGAATAAAACCAGAAATGAAAAAGAGGACAGTCATTAGGGCTTGTACATGGCTACACCACAAGCTGGGGAATAATTGCACAGCTCCTTAACAGTTATCATTCCTTAGGCTGGCCTTCAGTACAGCTGTGCCACCCCCAAAATCAATCAATCAATCAACCAATCTCTCTTTTCCTTCCTTCCTTCCTTCCTTCCTTCCTTCCTTCCTTCCTTCCTTCCCTTCTTTCTTTTGTATTCAAGTCACTTCTGAGAACTGGATTAATCCCTGCAATTTTTGGGCCAATGTTTTCATCAGAGGCTTGCTATTACCTAATATTGAAAAAGAAAGCAACTGGCCCAAAGTCACCCATCTGGCTTGGTACCTCAAGCAGAACTACAACTCATAGTCTCTCAGTTTCTAACATTAACCACTACACCACTACAACTGGCTTTCAAACTGCAAAGGCAGGCTAGTAATGATTCCAGGCATATTGCTCTACAGTAAAAGAGGCAGATCTAGTATGCGCAACTGCAGGATAGACATCTTCTGTAAGGTAGTGACGCTCAAATTCTCTGCTGCAGTCAACAGAGACTTTGCTGCATTGAGGAGCAATAACAGAAAATTGTGATTTGGTTGATGCTCACATACCTGAAGAAGGCTGGGCTTGCAGAAGCCTCACTCTGGACAACTGCAAAGCAGGTTTTCCAATGCTGTGGATACTGTGCATCCCTCCTGCTGCCATTATCTTGTGCTCAGAACTGCTTTCCAGGGGATGTAGGCAAGAGGCATTGTTCTTTGGGCCCTGGAGCTGCCGGGGGTGGGGAGAAGAGATGAACACATGGGTTCAAAGGGTATTTCATGGATAAAGAAATTCTTTTACCCCACCATGAATTATTAAAGCACAGGTTAGGCTCCATAAACCAAGAAAAACACCCTGGGTTTCTTTTAAGCAGTTTGCTTTATTGTTCCTCACCTATAAACAGAAATTTTGCCAAACTGAAGCAGCAGACTACTTACACCATTAAATAGAAACTCTGAGAACTCCTAGGGAAGAGCTGTGTTTAAAGGCCCTGTCACACTGCCCAACGGACACAACGGACGAGCAAAATGTTCCATCCGTTGTTATCCGCTCTCAAAAGGGGCAAAAATTTGCATAACCAGAACGGATAACATGGACAGGGGGAGGATGCAGGGCGGATGGAAAGTGGATGCGGAACGGAAGCGCAGCGGATGGAAGCGGATGGCACATCTGCAGGGCTTCCGGGGGGCCTCAGCAAAGCGGACGCGGAATGGATGAAGCGGATGCAGAGCGGATGCAGAGCGGATGAAGCGGATGCACAGCGGAAGCCTAGTGGATGCACAGCGGAAGCCTAGCGTTAATTGCGCATGCGGGGAGGATGCATTGTGTCAGCCCCGCGGATATAACGGAAGCAGCTCGGAAGCAGGTCGCCATTCAGAGGAAGGACCTGCTTCCAGACACATCGACTGCCTTGCCTGTCCTGCCTGCAAGCCTTGCTGCCAGCCTCCCTGCCTACCTGCCTGCCAGCCTTGGTGCCTGCCTGCCTGCCAGCCTTCCTGCCAGCCTTGGTGCCTGCCTCCCTGCAAGCCTTGGTGCCTGCCTCCCTTGGTTCCTGCCAGCCTCCCTGCCAGCCAGCAACCCCACAACCATGCTGAAGCACAGCAAGTGTCAGCGTTCAAGATCTTCTACTATTGCTTTGCATCTTTCGACTGCCATAAGTAACGGGGGGAGGAAGGGAAAGTCTGGGAAGTGAGCTGGAGGTGTTAAATTCTTCTGTTGTGTAAATAAGGGGGGGAAGCATACAATAGAGTTAGGTTTCTATTTCTTGCTTAGCTTTCTTTTCTCTGCGCAACTGCAACCCGTTATCAAAATATGCCAAGGTCAATGGACAGAGGCCTCATCATCACCTGAAGATGCCCACATGATCATATTCACAACTTCTAATTGGAAGTGTCATCTGAACTATTGGGGGTGGGAACATTTCCATAACTTTGTATATGTGAATTGCGCGCCTAATTTTTCAGATTCAGAATTCTTTGGTTCCTACCACTTCACTTTCAGTAAAAGATGTCTTTTCTCTAAACTAAAGAGTCTAAGTATTTCTTTCCTGGATTTTGAATGGAGCTCCGCCTGACATTAAGCCTCAGCCATCTGCTGCCAGCCCTTGCAAGAGGGACAGGGCTACTATCCCGCCCCCTGGCCCTCACTCTGGTTCTGCTGGGGCTTCTGCAGCACGGGCTCGCTCTTCTGGGGTTGGGGCTTCTGCTGCTTCTGCTTCTGGAGGAGCTGATGACAAGCACTCCAGCACCACCCACCTCCACAGCACCTGCACCCTTCACCCCTGAGACTGAGCGACCAAGAGGAGTGCCAGAGACTCATTTTTGTTTTATAGCTTCTTGTTAATAAAGTCTATTTTTGATTCATACACTTGCTTCATTTCTTTTTTTTAATAAAGTCTTGGTGTAAACTTTTAGAAATGGTTTAAGCCTTTGCATGCTTGTGGGATGGGTAAGGATAGCAGTAAGATGGGCAGGGATACCTGTGGGATGGGTAACAGCTGTGGGATAGATAAACCTCCAGTGCAAGCATAGTGGGACTGTATGGTCCACCCTCCCAGGTGCCACACCTTTGGCCCTTTATTATCAATAACAATATAATCAATCATCCACACATGTCAACATAAACACAACTCTTTATTAAACGCCCTGTTCATTGTAGGCCAACCAAACATACATGACCCAATCTCATCCGTGAGATGAGACAGGCTGAAGGAAGCATCCATGAAGCATCTATCATCCTGTCTTGTCACTCCACCGCTCCAGCTGGGGAGTTGCACCAGTGTTTCAGGAGGTTGCGCTGCTTCTTCCCTTCCCGTGAGGCTCTGTTGGGGCCTTGCACATCCTCAGTGTCTGTCAGGTTTCACCCTTGCCTCCATTCCCCAGGCTCCATGTCCCCATTGCCTTGCTGAAGGTCCATGAGCCTGTTCTGCAAGACTGGGTACCGGGTGCGCATGAGATTGTGCAGGATGCAGCAAGCTTCCATGATCCTCCTCACGGTCTGTGGGTGATGCTGCATGTTGGTGAGAAGTACCTGGAACCTGTTGGCCAGGATGCCAAAGGCGTTCTCCACCACCCGCCTTGCCCTGGACAGCCTGTAGTTGAAGATCCTCTCTTCACGGGTGAGGTATTTGGAGGTGTAGGGCTTCATGAGGTAGGTTGTGAGGGAGAAGGCGTCATCCCCCACGATGAAGTAGGGCACATCTTGCGTGTCATTGGGCAGTGGGTCTGGATCTGGGAAGCCCACGATGAGGTTGCGTTCCAGCTCCTCCTTGAGGTGACTGGCATTGTATACCTGGGCATTTGAAGATGAGCCGCTGCCTGAAGCATCGATGTACATTGTAGTCAGCATCGACCATGGCGAAGAGGATGATGCTGAAGAAGCCCTTGTAGTTGAAATAAGTGGAGCCCGACTTGGCTGGCGCTTTGCACGCCACGTGCTTGCCATCGATGGCTCCAACGGTGTGTGGGAAGTTCCACCTCTGATACCACTGCTCTGCAACTTTCTTCCATCCTTCTTCAGTGGAGGGGCACTGGAGGAGCTCCTCCTTGTATTCTTCGATGATGGCCTGCACCGCTTCTCTGACCACAATGCTGATGGTGTTGGGTGGCACCCTCCAACCGTACTGCATGCTCCTGTAGGTGGTCCCGGAGGCCAGGTGGCGCAGAGTCAGTGCCACCTTGAGCCCAGGTTCCAGGCTGGGCCGGAAGTTGGTGTTTGTCTTGGTCAACCTAGGTGTCAGCCGCTGCACAAGTTCGTCAAACATGGCTGGAGGCATCCTCATGAAGTTCTGGAATTCCCGAATGTCTTCGCTCCTGAGCTCCACCATCAGCTTGTTGTACAGTCCATCCTCTGCTCTTCTGGTGAACCATCTTCGTACCCAGACGCTTCATGGCCGCCCCTTTTTCTTCCCGTAGTAGAGTTCACAGAGCCTGTAGATGGCTTCGCACTGTTGCAGAAGGATGGTGGCTGCCAAAAGGACTGTGTTATGATCCACGGTGGACATGACTGGATGCTGCGGAAGAGGAAGATGAAGGCTGCAGAGGTCCGCACTGCAGGGCTGTTCTGAAAGTGAGATCCAGATGTGTTGCTTCCCCTTTTTATGGGCAGTATAGGTGTCCCTTTGCATCCTCTAGGCATCTTCTAGGCATCCTGCAGACATCCTTAATATCCGAGATAGGTCCCCTCTGCGAACGTTTTTTCCGTTTTAAACGCTTTGTTTCCGTGCTGCATCCGCTAGGCATCCGTTCTGCATCCGTTCCGCTTCCTCCCTGCGTCTGAGCGGATGCGACTTGCGCGGATGCGCAGCGGATGCCTAGTGGATATAGCGGGTGCGTAACAGAAGCAGAACGGATGCGTAGCGGATGCAGAACGGACAAATTGGATACATTTTCCGCGCAAAAGTTTTGGGCAGCTCAAAACTTTCTGAGCGGATGAAATGTCAATAAACGGATGCTGGACGGATAGAGAGGAAGCAAAACGGAGGCAGTGAGTACATCGCGTTAACCAATGGATGGCAAGCTTTTTTGTCCGTTTTACATCCTCTTTGCATCCATTGGTGCAGTGTGACAGGGGCTTAACACACTTCCTCCCCACCAAACGATCTGGAATGCAACCCCTCCCTCCCAGGAATTCAGGCCATGTTCCACCACACATTCTGCAAGGAAGATCTGAGTGGGAGGATTTAGTACCAGCTGGGAACAGAGACAACTATCTACTGGAGATGGTGTGCCAATCAGGTGCTCTGAAAGACCAGTTTTCTGATTTGGTATAAAAAGGAAAAGTGATCAGATTGATGGATTGATTTCTCTTGTACAGAAAGCATTCCTGGCCTGCTTCCTCTTTAAATGCATGACTACCATAGTCCTATCCAGTTGATCTTGTTAAGGTCTATGAGGGATATACATTAAGAATTCTGGTAGGAACCAGTTCAGAATAAGTTATTCTATGGTTCCCGTACTTCTGATTTGGTATTGCCGTGCTTTCAATAGCATCCACACTTGTCATTTATAGTTCCCAAAGTTCCCTATGCTGATCTCAGGAGAACTATAGCCAGTGAAGGAGCAACAATTCATTGCACTAATAATTCATTAATGTAGATTCGAAAATCTCAGAATTGAGGGAACCTCACATGAGCCTTTCGCAGCCTGCCTTTAGGAGAAAACAGAGAAAGCTTATTACCTTTTTGGACATTTAATCAGGAGTTTATTAGAATAAATAACTAGCTTAGGGTACAGGATAGCATCACCATAGTGGGACAAGGTTCACTCAAAGGCTTCCTAAGTGGACCTTGAAGACAGCAGCAGAAACTCAGCACTGGGATTCTGGTGGTGATTTTGCAGCCTGTTAGTGAATTCCTACTTATGCCTGATAAAAGCAGAAGCAATCTGATGGGAGTTAGCTTTGGCCCTCAGCTATTGAAGGGAAACCACCAGGATACATTCAGTCTGTCATAGCTTCTGCAACCCAACAAGATAGATCCAGACTTCAGAGGACAATTAGAACTGCGGAAAAAAGCAATTGTTACCAATCTACCTTCCATTGAGGACCTGTATACTGCATGAGTAAAAAAGAGGGCTGTAAAAATATATATAGACCCCTCACATCCTGGACATAAATTGTTTCAACTCCTATCCTCAAAAGGACGCCATAGGGCATTGCACACCAGAACAACTAGACACAAGGACAGTTTTTCCCTGAACGCCATCACTCTGCGAAACAAATAATTCCCTCAACACTGTCCAACTGTTTACTAAATCTACATTACTATTATTATTAATCCTCCCATCCTTCCTTTTACACATCCCCTCCCACTTGTGACTGTATGACTGTAACATTGTTGCTTGTAACTTTACGATTTATACTGACTGTTTCCTAGTATGATTTGATTGCTTATTGTACCCTGTGACTATTAAGTGTTGTATCTGATGATTCTTGGCTCTTGACGAATGTATCTTTTCTTTTATGTATACTGAGAACATTTGCACCAAGACAAATTCCTTGGATGTCCAATCACACTTGGCCAATAAAGAATTCTATTCTATTCTATTATGTTCATAGTGTTGGGATCGGGGAGACATACCCTCTGGCCAGTAACCTCGAATGAGCGCGACCGCCGTTTCCTCCTCTTTGCCTCGAGGGTTTCTTCCCTCTTCTCAAGTTTCTTGCTTCCCTTTTTGTTAACCTGGAGCCAGGGGCCAAGGGAGCATCTGGGGACGTGTCTCCCAGGAGCAGTATCCCCGGTGCTGCTTGACAGATTGTCCTCGCTGATGGCATGCTGCAAACTGGGACTGGCAGGCTGGCAGAGGACAGGAGTTTCCCGGCAGGGGGTGTCCTCACTTTCACTCAGAGAGTGGAGGGAGAGGTTGCTGAGCTCCTTGGTTGGCTTCAGCAAGTTCAACCTGTTGGATTCCAGCACTCGTGAACGACGCCGGGCAGCCTTCACCGCAATGTTTTTGATGCCGCTCGCCATCTCCTTGTGCTCTGCCAGGGGTGGAAGCATGTGGCAAAATTAAAAGCTTTTTCCTGTGTTCCCTTTGCTAGAGTGCCAGTGGCCCAGCAGGGAAAAGGGTGGAAAACACCAGAAAGCAGCTTACTCTCCTTTCAAAATGGGAGGGAGGCCCTTATTGCATTGTCTTTTTCTGATCTGATGGGTAACTGGGAAGAATGAGGAGGCAGTAAGAGTTCCCAGTAAGTAAATAAAATAGGCCTCAGCTGCAGCTGTTAGCAGCCTTACTACTAATGGAGCTCCATGAGGAAACACAGAATCTTCAAATATTTAATTATAGAATTTGCATCCTGCCTTTATTTTGTACAACTTGAGGTGGCATACCTAATGCCCTCGACTATTTTTCCCACGTATTTTTCCCACATGAGCTGAGAGATCTGGCTTTCAGTTCTGAGCGAAGACTAAAATTCATGATCTCCTTGTTCCCAGTCCACTATTTTAACCACAATGTCAATCTGGCTCTCAATAAATATCGAGCATACACTGTATCTCACCTCCATGCATCAAGATGCCATCAGAACAATGATCGCTGCTGTCAGGGGAAGAATTCTGGTGGCTGTCCAGGATAAGCAAACTCTCCTGGGGTGTATACTTAGAAAAGAAGAAAGGAAGCAGGACAGGTTGAATTATATAGAGCTGTGATGGCGAACCTATGGCACGTGTGCCAGAGATGACATGTAGAGCCCTCTCTCTGGGTGCGCGAGCCATTGGCCCAGCTTAGCTCTGATGCGCATACATGCATGCATACATGTGGGGGGTCACAGGCACATGTGTGGGGGTTGCGGGAGGATCACACACGCATGCAAGAGGGGTGGGGTGCATGTGCAGGCTTCGGGAACTTGGTGCCGAAAAGGTTAGCCATCACTGATACAGAGCTTCCCTGAATGTTACAGCTCCTCTCCTAGTGTAGCGGTGAGATTGTGTTTCAGTAAAACCATCATATGCACTTCAAGCCCCCTTTTCTCTACTTCATACCTCTTGACTGATCATGCCATTGACATGGATAGGGGGTGGAGTCATCACTGCTGAATGCTTCATCTGCCGAGCCCGAGGACTCGCCTTGAACACCTGAACTGCTTCACTGTTGAGAAAAGAAAGATAACTTTCTGCTGATTCCAGCACAGCACTAGGCAAACAGACCTCATGTGGCTCCAAACTCTTTTTATGGGCTGCTGAGCCTCTACTCCAACAAATTTAACTGGCAAGACTGCCAAAAATCAACGGCAGGCTGTTTTTAAAGGGAAAACACCCAACAACTGTGCTATGGGTTCTAACAAGGCGTGAAAGAAATAACTCCCAAAATAAAATGCCTGTCCTGTATGTGTATACAATGCAGTCCTATCCACTGGACATCTGATCTGAATTAGATCTGATGAATATCCTGATTGTGACTGAATGGGCTTGCAGTGTTGTTGTTGTTTTCTAACCCATTCTCCCAACCTTCAAACAAGAGGAAGTGGTCTTCATGACAAACCATTTTTAGAAAAGTGGGGATGCATATGGGTCAGGGTAGGAATTGAAAAATAAGGAAGAAAACTTTCAAGACTAAGTAAGAGCAGGGAGGCCGAAAACAATGATGGAAACATGGAAAAGAAAGCCTTGAGCATATACGAAGATGAAAGACATAAGGGGGAGGAGAATATCTACTGTGAGCACTGAACGCCTATGGAAATTTACACTCTTAACTTGGCTTTGGTTCCAGGAAGCCTTTCACTCCTGAGTTTTCAAAGATCTACTTTTCATACAGAATAGAATGGAATAACAGAGTTGGAAGGGACCTTGGAGGTCTTCTAGTCCAACCTTCTGCCTAGGCAGGAAACCCTACACCTCTTCAGACAAATGGTTATCCAACATCTTCTTAAAAACTTCCAGTGTTGGGGCATTCATAACTTCTGGAGGTAATTTGTTCCACTGATTAATTGTTCTAACTGTCAGAAATTACTCCTTAGTTCTTCGTTGCTTCTCTCTTTGATTTATTTCCACCCATTGCTTCTTGTCCTGCCTTCAGGTGCTTTGGAGAATAGCTTGGCTCCCTCTTTTTTGTGGCAGCCCCTGAGATATTGGAACACTACAGGTAGTCCTCAACTTACAACAGTTCATTTCGTGACTGTTCAAAGTTACAACAGCACTGAAAAAAGTTACATATGACAATGTTTCACACGTTGCCGCGTCTCCACAGCCACATGATCAAAATTCAGATGCTTGGCAGCTGACTTGAATTTACGAAGGCTACAGTGTCCCTGGGTCAATGTGATCCCCTCGTGTGACCTCCTGACAAAGGAAGTCAACGGGGAAAGCCGCATTCACTTAACAACCCTGTTACTAACTTACCAACTGCAGTGATTCACTTAACAGCTCTGGCAAGAAAGGTTGTAAAATGGGGCAAAACTCACTTAAGAAAAGAAACTCACTTGGCAAACAGAAATTTTGGTCTCAACTATGGTCGTAAGTTGAGGACTACTTGTATTCTGTGATGGATGATCCATCCAAATTGGGAAAAAAAAACCCTTCCAGTTCCCTTTTGAAGAGTACCAAGCAGTTCTTACCTGTCTGATGCTGGAACAAGGGGTGGGAGGGTATTCCTCCGAGAATCCCGCCAAGGTAGCTGCTGACTTTCTGAACCCAGTGTCTTGATACTCTCTTGGTCCGAGTCCAGGATATTTTCTGCAGGGAGCGGCGGAAGCTTTGGCACAGAAGTCTCCTGCACATAAACATTTTCTTCATTTGAACCCTTTCGACATTTATTTTCTTATATTTGTCTTTTTATCATTCTGTAATCCACCCCCGATCAGTGAGATGGGCAGCATATAAAATTTACTAAATTAAAAAAACCTAAATAATAAAAACAAACAAATAAGTGAATAAGAGTTTTGGAATGAAACTGAAATGAGTCAAATGTTGAAGAAGTCTTTAAGAGATTTTTCTGGGGAAAAAATGTGATATATTGAAGGGTAGAACTGAAACAAATGCTACAAAGGTTAGCGTCACAAAGACTGTGAGAACATTGAAAAATTCTTTGGCTCCAGGTGTAGATAACGGAACTGGAAAAATGGCAAAATAAGGAAATGGTTTGTTTATATGCAACAAACACATAATGCAATCATTATTGTTCACCGCATGTGCAAGAAGACCCATCTTTTCTTGACCATTGGAAAATACTGTCACTGGGAGAAAGCTAGCAAGACTGTGATGGTGGCTGAGCTTGACCACCTGTCTTCTGGACTCACCCTCTGCTGATGTGTTAAGGGAGGAGACATGTAATTGGCTTTGACAATATTGGACAACTTTTGCTCAGTTTTCAATCTATCTTTTTTTTTTTGGGGGGGGGGGGGAGTTTCTCAAGAGGGTGGGTTGGTGCTCACTCCAGAAGACCCGGGATTATCTGGACCCCTTTCATTCAGGGTTCATTAGGCTGGGGAACAGTACTGAGGAAGCACTCATTTGCTGATGACTTTTGGGGTGGGGGTGGCGGGGCATGAGGTGGGAGTGGTGTAACTGTCCTGGTTCTTTTCGTGGGTTTTGATGCTATCAACCATGATGAACTGGCTTCAGGGAGTGGAGAGACACTGTCTTTCAGTGGTTCTTCTCCTTTCTCCATGGCCGGTTCCAATTGATAACAGGAGAGGAGAGGTTATGCCTTAGGCCCCTGCATTGCAATGTGCCTTAGGGCTTGGGCCTCTCTCCTCTCCTCTTTAACATCTACCTGAAACTGTTGGGACAAAGTCATTTGATGGCAGGGGTGCAGTGTCATCCATATATTCATGGAGAAGCAGCTGCCCATTTCCACCCCAAGCCAGTCAGGCGATGCTATGGTGGAACTGCCTGTGTGCCTGGAGGCTGGGTGGGTTTGAAAGGGAAGGAACCGGCTCCAACTCAACTCTGGAAAGATGGAGTGGCTTTGGCCCTCAGGATCTGGTCATATCTTTCACAAAGGTTACATTTCTTTAGGACTGAACTGGTGTGCAATTTAAGGTTATTGCTGGCTTCACAGCTCCTGGTCAAGGAGCAGATGACTGTTGAGGCTGGGGAGGGGAAAATCTGGATAATCATTCCCTCTTATAGAACATTTAAGACCATGATTCCTTTCTTGTTATCGCATGTTTTTCATCTCGTTGCCTTCTATGCTCTAGATAATATTTCTTATCTTTAAAGGGATAACAAAAAGTGAGGGGCAGGCTTCCAATAAAGGGGAAAAAACAATTCAGTAATAGATTTTATGTCCAACATTCATAGAAGATGGTATGAAAAGATTTTCAGGATGTTTTAACAGGATTTCATTTTTTTTAAAAAAATCTGTATACTCTTTGTTTTGCCTTGCCTTTTATTGGAAAAACTGCTTTGTTTCTTGACACTCGGGAGGTTTTTTTTCCTGGATGCATCATTAAATGCAATGATGGGTTCAAGAATAAAATGAGAAGTGAAATTAGCTTTTCATTCAATGTTCAGAAGACAGACAGCAGAAGAAAGAATGGACTGTAAAACTGATATTTACCACGCTATCTAAATGACTTACTGGAAAGGGTGATAGACAACTCCTACCCGAGGACCTTCCCTTTCCTTGATTGAAAAGTCTACCCTGTCCCAATGTTGCATTTTCTATATTCAACAAGGTTGTAAGAGCCGTGGTGGTGCAGCAGTTATAATGCAGAATTGCAGGCTAACTCTGCTGACTGCCAGCAGTTCAATTCTTAGAATAGAATAGAAAGAATGACAGAGTTGGAAGGGACTTTGGAGGTCTTCTAGTCCAACCCCCTGCTTAGGCAGGAAACCCTACACCACTTCAGACAAATGGTTATCCAATTTCTTCTTAAAAACTTCCAGTGTTGGAGCATTCAGTCTCTGGAAGCAATCCTGACTGGTTCAAGATGAACTCAGCCTTCAATCCTTCCGAGGGTGGGTAAAATGAGGACCCAGATCGTTGGGAGCAATATGCTGACTCTATAAACTGCTTAGAGAGGGCTGTAAAGCACTATAAGGTGGTATATAAGTCTAAGTGCTCCTGCACTTGTCACTCTTTGCTTAATGGGACGCCTAGGCTTCCTCTGCTGCTGCAGACAGTTTGGTCTTAATATGGATACTGCTGAGGCCCAAAGGTATTACTTTTGGATGAAGTGAAAGGATTTCAGCAATGATAACATCAATATACCTTAAGAGCTCCAACAGCTGCTTGATCCATGGCTGCCATTCGATCTAAGGCCCCTTCTTCCAGCTCATGCAAATAAACCTGATATAGTTCCTCCAGATGGGATGGCACCACTAGGTGAGACTCTGGCAATGAGAAGCGGAAGCAGAAATCAGGTCACACAGGACAGGCAATCAGACCACAAGCTTCGACACCGGTCTACAACTGAGATGACAGTCCCTTGTAGTATGAAGGGAATGGGATAGAAGCTATGATTAGGAAGGTATTCGAAAGATATTGAATACTTTTGACGGGAAAAGCATCAACGCCATGAGTGCAATAGGCTAAGGCAGGGTGACAAGCTGCAAAATAATCCTGGGTCTCAAATGCATGACCTGTACGTGGCCCTTCAAGATGAAGCCAGTATCAATAAAGCCAGAAAAACAGAAATTCCCTTGTTTACATATAGACATGTACAGCAACTAAATGCTCTATTAATTTCTATGCTGTTTGCTCCTAAGGCAACTTACTTCCTAGAGATTTTTATGCCAAAGTTTGAAAAGATTTTATTACTGCAATCTTCAGGTTAATTTACTAGTGCTGGTGCTTCTCCCATTATGATTTGAGTTTGAGACTCTTGAGCATAACACTGTGAGATGCCACAAAATTGTGAGGCAAAAAGATTTTTCAATTACATTTGAGAGAGGCCATCAATAATAGATCATAAGCAAAGGTAAGGTATGTGAATCTGAAAGAAAGGATAGAGACCTCTGTTGTGCCTCAGAGAAGTCTGGGAAAGTAGATGATTATTTTATAATATCACTTATTTTCTTACATTCAACTTCCTTGATGCAAGAACTGGCCTTCCCTCTATCACATTGTATCATGATTGTATGTGTGTGTGTGTCTCTATACCCATGACATACACACATACAAACACATCTATCTATCTATCTATCTATCTATCTATCTATCTATCTATCTATCTACATCTATCTATCCAGGAGTGGGATTCAATTCTTTTAACAACTGGTTCTGTGAGCGTGGCCTAGTTGGTGGGTGTGGCTTTATGGTAATGTGACTGGATGGGCGTGGCCAACTCAACATCACTCACATCAAGGCATGCATCTCCTCACCCGGCCTCTCATGACTGTGGAGATGCTGCAACAGTCATAAGTGTGAAAATGGTCATAGTGCCATTGTAACTTTAAATGGTCATTCCACACAAGTAAAGTATCAACAAAGGAGGGAAAAAAAAACTCCAGAGAAGTTCCTGAGACAGGAAGTCTAGTCCTGCCAAGAATGTAAAAAGGGTTAACGGAGAGGCAGTTTCTGTAAGCAACACCAGAATGTTTCCTTCCTGCCTTCCTTATAGGATTAGGCCAGTAATTTCTTCTAACAACCGGTTCTCCAAACTGCTTAGAATGTTTACAACCGGTTCTAGCAAATAGGTGCGAACCTGTAGAATCCCATCTATCTATCTATCTATCTATCTATCTATCTATCTATCTATCTATCTATCTATCTATCTATCTATCTATCTATCAAATCTACATCAGTTCTTCTCAGCTGGGAATTAGAATCCAACACCTCTGGAGGGAACTAAATTGGGAAAAACTGATCTACACTGGGCAACATAAGTAGCCATACCATGAATAATCTGTCGCTGTTCTTGGATGATGCGGTGACAGAGGCTGCGATAGCGCTCAAAGCGACGCATAGCTCTCTCCTGATGATGGATGAAGTTGTCCTTGAGAAGCGTACTTGATTGTATGGCTGTGTTCTCCACTTCCAGTTCATGTACCTTACACAGCAAACTCAGAACCTCTCTCTGCTCTTCTGAGCTGATGCACCACGGCAAGGCCTCCTCTAGCCGCTGCCCATACTGCCGTATATCCCAGAAGCGCCTTTCCAGCTCTGCCTGGCACAGAGAAGAGGTACAGAGTCACAGAGCCAGTGAAAGCCATGGATACCGGATGGGAGGAATGTTGCTGACTGTTCCACTCTATAAAGTTGCAACATCCCTTCTCCCTTCCCTCCCTTCCTTTAGCTAATAATCTGTCCACCCCACCAGCTTTTGACACCTTCTGTTTATGAAGTTTATCTTGCTCCCCCAGGAGAATAGTGATGTGTTCTCGAGCTGCTGCCACTTCCCGTGGCTCTGGCACATCCGAGAGTTCGTCCCCAGTGTCAGAGTCCTTCTCATTTTCATCTTTGTTGTAACTCTCTTTTCGTTGCTCCTCTCGCCACTTTTGCGCTCGACGTGTCTTCTCCTGTTCCCAACTGCAAAGAAAGGAAGAAAGAAAGTTTGAAGAAATGCCTTATGATCAAGAGCCAGCAAATGACAGGCAACTGGCACATCTAGTCTAAACTCTCAAAATAAGCTGATGGAAAACAGTGAATTGCACGACCAAGGTCCTAGGAATGTGTCCTGTTTGTTCCCTACTGTCTGCTTACTCAGCAATGATGAGGAGATGGCGAGAGCTCTCGATCTGTATCTCCATGTAATTATTCTCCAACTCCATGAGGTGGCGACGCACATCCATCTGTTCCCGAAAGGTGCTGATCAGCTGTTCCCGGAGCTGATCCATCTCCTGCCTCTCAAAGTGATTCCCAGGGAGCTGTACTTCAGCTATACAAAAGGTGGAGAAAAGAAGTGTAACTGATACAGAAAATCCAATCAAAGCGCTAAGAGAAATGAAGCTACAGAATAGCTAAGTTTTTGCTCCCTTTCTTCCATGCCTTACTATTTCAACCATGCTTTCTGTCCAATTGCCTGCACCTGACTTTTTCAAAATTTTCAGTGCCTCATCAAACCGACCAATCAGATCCCTTTTCATCCATAAGACAGAAATACCAACCTTACTCAATCCGTGACCCAAACATATTTACGCATTTCCGTTTCTTCTTTTTCTATCGGTGACAAGATGCCATGGCAGGCATATTTCTGGAATGCTTCAGGAATGTGTAATGTAAGACTAATTGTGCTGGATCAAGCGAAAAGCCTGTACTCTTTTAGTGGCTGTAGAAGATTTCTGGAAGATGATGTTAGCCATACTTCATATATGGATAACCGCATCTTCTACAGTTATCTTCAAGTTACAGCAGCAACTCAGCCTACCTTGAATACTCCGGATGGCTGACCGCACTGGACGGGGCTCCTGTTGCTCAATTTTGCATTGCAGACGGTGAATTTCACGATGGAGTTCAGCAATGATACTTGTGTACTGAGCAATGTGATAGGAGACGTTGAGATGGTTGCGCTTCACCTGTCAGGAGAGAGAGAGAGAGAAAGAGAGAGGGAGGGAGGGAGGGAGAGAGAGAGAGAGGGAGAGGGAGAGAGAGAGAGAGAGAGAGAGAGAGAGAGAGAGAGAGAGAGAGAAATGAACGTTGGGTGTGCAAGGAGACTCTGGCAACATCCAAGACTAGTTAATTATTTAAGGCTCACTAATCCAGAGTCTTACAAACAATTAAATATCTTGTTGTAATGAATAAAGAGAACGGTCTTGAAGAATAGAGAAAAGATCCATGACCAAGGCAACAATCAGGTAAACAAGAATTAAAATTCAGGCTTAAAAACGTAAGTTTGAAAGCATCTCAGAATCACAATTATCCCCTCTTAATTCTCATGAAGATGCACACAAGGAAGCACATTCAGACTTCTAAGATTCTACTGCTATAGTTGTTCTAATACAACTTCAGGTCTGCACATTATTTCTCAGTGTGATCTACTTGATAGGGCTGATGCTTTTCAAATACTAGATCATTCCATAAAATAGTAACGAAGGTAGAGTCAGAATCAGTATATAACATAAAAACATTGGTTAGAAAATCAACTGTTTAATTACTGTAAGAAGACCCAGACAGTTCAAGACTTTCCATCTATCTATCTACTATAGGAAAAAGGCAAGAAGGAACCAACTGTACCTCAAGGGGCAAATAACTCTGTAATTTTATTGTAATTATGAGGATTATAATTTGATTGTAATTATGTAATTATTTTTCTTTTGTTTTTTTTGCAACTGAATCTGTGCATAAAGAAGGCTTTTTTTGGCCATATTTTTGTTGTAATTATCGATGCCGTCCTCCTCAATCAGCTCCATGAACCAGGCAGTGTTACAATGAGTTTGTGCTTATCATGAGAAGGATTAAAAAAAAAAGAGAGAGAGAGATTGCAGGTTGATATCTGGAACCTCGCTGCACAATCTCAAGCTATTGCCATGGCTCCAAAGCTATTTCATGTTTATGTGTTTATATAGCAATAAATCTTGACTCCTAATTCTCAATCCGATATTCAGGAACTTACTTAAAACTTGTTCAAGCAGGAGACTCTATGCAATGTAGTGATACAACATAAATGACTTTATCACAAATTAAGACAGAAGTTACATATATACATAAGATCTGTCAATTGTAGAACACAAAGATGTTCTGAGATGTTCTATTTGTTCTGAGATTTCAATTTTATGCTTTTTCCTCCCACCTAAAATTACATCTGGCCATTAATTACTTATCCTTGTGATTGGAAGGCATTTCTTCAATGCTTACATGCTGGTTTGCCCAATTTTGGTTCCTGCCTTACCAGATCCAGCTCCTGCACTGATTAGAAAATATTGATGGTAAGGCTAGAATTAATCATCTTTTGATGACCGGATCTGGAAGACTGGAGAACAGTCTGGATTCAGGTGAAACAAACTGTGTCATCTGAACGACCTCCAAGAGTTGGAATTCTAGACAAAGCAGAAGAAGCAACAAAATGCCAAGAATGCGGCATCCTACCGTGGTGCGGATATTCTTAGCACGTTCAGCATAGGTCAAGGTGCTGCGTGACTCCTCAAAAGCACTACTTGCGGGGCTAATGTGAGCAATCATGACTGTACGGCTGTTCCCACCTAGAGAATCCTGGAAATAGAAAGCACAGGATTGAACACAAGATGGACTTTCTTGTCACAAGAAAGTCCACAAGATGGATTGAACACAAGATACCGGACTTTCAGCAGCAGTCAGAACTCTGTCTGCAGAAAAGGAGGAACCACACACACTCAGGTAGGCCATGATGATTCTAAATCCATGCTTTAAAACAAAAACTGACCGGACTAAAGCAAGCCCAATCCCATCAAAGCAGGATCCTCAGCACACATTTTTTAAGCCAGGTTTGCTTAGGGAACCACACTCTTCATACGAGGTATTTGAATATTTAGTTTTCACCTATGAACACTTTGGGAGTCTGGCTCAAGAAATATAAAAGCTTGAATTTGAACTCTTAAGTTGCAGCCATAGTTATCTGCTTGGAACTCTCCAGGGTCCTGAAACTACCTTGAGCCATCATGTCTAGACTGTACAAATAGGTAAGTGTGAACATTGCTTGTCTTATGTAAGTCCACTATATCAACTCTCACCTCTTCTCCATCTCACTCAGTTACAGTTTAAATTACTCTTACCATACATGTTTCCTTTTCTCTGTTCTACCTCAGAAGAAAGCAGGCTATATCAAACTTATAACCAAATAAAACAAACCAGATTGCTATTTTGTTCATTGGAACATTTCATTCCACTTTTAGGGATAGCACAATTAAACACATATTGACACAAACATTCCCCCCCCCCAAAAAAAAATCTCTCTACTCTGTTTTGCCTATCTATTGAAAATACATAGCTTCTTTTAGGCTATTCAGACTCTCTGCTTTTTTGCCAAGCCTACCTTTAGAAGGCGAGTAAGCTTGCTGTCCCGGTAATTAACATATTTGACACCTGTTCTGTCACTGAGAGCATTAATGCAATTGCCAAGAGCCAGCAGAGACCGGTTGATGTGAGCACCCTCCTTCATACGCTGTCCACGATTCTGCGTCTATGGAGGTGGAAAAGGTAGAATGGGCATGAGAATGAAATTGCCATTCCAACACAGACCACTCCAGAGGCAAGCCCTATTTTTCTGTGATATAATTCTTGGGTCAGATTGAAATATACTTTCCCTGTCATAATTTTGCTGTCACTAATATTTAAGCTGCTTTTACCACGGGGGAAAAAACTGATGGAAAGTAGATCTTATCAGGAATCAGGTTAAGTTCCTGATATAAATTGAAATATGGTGACCCAAACGAAGAGGAGATTGAAACAAAAAAGATCTTGATCCAAATATTGGATGGAAACTATATTATTAATGGCATATCCATAAATTTCTAAAGAATGATACTTTGACTGACAGTGGTGGCACAGTGGTTAGAATACAATATTGCAGGCTAACTCTGTCGACTGCCAGCAGTTTGATCCTGACTAGTTCAAGGTTGACTCAACCTTCCATTCTTCCAAGGTCAATAAAATGAGATTGTTGGGGGACATTATGCTGACTCTACAAACAGCTTACAGAGGGCTGTAAAGCACTATGAAATGGTATATAAATCTAAGTGCTATTGCTGTTGCTATTCTTGCATATAGGAAGGCTGTGTTCTCTGAAGAGAAGCATGAATATTCTACCAAGTTCTCAGTCCCAATACAGTTTCATTAGTACTTATCATTTCAAACTGGTTATTTAGAAGTGCCAGATAAATAGGACTGTATCCATAATAGCAATATTCTTAAGATTTGAATGTATGATTCAGAGTCCAAGATATCCCCAGATGACTGGACTTTTAGAGACTCTACTAATAGCAAATTTCAATCCAAAAGTTATAAGCCTGGTTAATTCTCTGGATTTTTTTCTCTTCTTTCAAGGAAAGATTGCCCTTTTCTACATTAGCGGTCCCCAACCTTTCCAACTTGGCAGCTTGGTGGCAGGGGCAGTTCTGTGTGAGTGGCAGGTACACACATAGCATGCGCAGTTTCATTTGTGCAAACAGTAGGAGAATGTGCCCATCATTCACACATATGGAGCTTCACGCATGAGTGCAAGTGCCTGCCGCTCAAACAAATGGAGCTTTGCACGCTTGGGCAAGTGCCTGACTCTCACACAAATGGAGCTTTGCATACTTGTGCAAGGGCCTGTCTCTCTCACAAGCCCAGTTCTAAATGGTCCAAGGCCCAGTAGTGGGTCAGGGCCTGGGGGTTGGGAATGCCTGTTCTACATCACTGAAACCTAACCTTCTTGTTCAGATAATAAGAGAATATATATAACTCAGGGTTGAACTGTTGGGTTCTATGTACTCTCTGACCTTGGTTGTATTCTTATAGATGTTTCATTACAGGCTAGATAATATCATCAAGGTGAAGGAGAATAGGGTTTACATAGAACAGTTTGCCCCACCTATCTTGACACCTGCAAACACTTCTATTATGGAAACAATCTTAATTTATGGTATTTTAGTACAACTGCCTAACACTTTTACACAGTACTGTATGCTTTGGAAATATGAGAAATGGAGGCTATCTTGATAATAGCCATGCAAATAAAATGAGAAAAATGGACGCTTTATATTTGCATCCTGTCCTCATTCAAAGCTTTTGGGAGAGATTTGCTCTTTTTCTTTGCAGGATGAGCTAACTGTCTGAGCCAAAACCATCCCATCTTGTTTGGTCATAGTTCAACTACTCTTTCATTCTTTAAAGAGCTGCTCTTACATTTATTCTTATTTCATACTCTCTGACAATTGAATTCAGGATGAATACCTTTTGAAACAACTGTCTTCACCAAATTAACTTTCTGTAATTCAGTGCATATAACTGAAATTTTGACTGATTTTCTAGTTAAGTATGTTTTTTCATTTGCCTTCTGCCCTCCATTCTTTGTGTAGATGTTTTAGAAAGTAAATCCCTGAGATTAGGGTTATCCCTTTAGTCTTGTAAAACAGACACAGAAGAATTTATTCTCAATAAAACATTAATCGATAACAATATTGCACTTATAGGACTTTCAGCAAAGTAATCATGCAAACCCATCTCCCCAAATTGGAAGTTAGCCAGTTTCCAGTCTGCCACTGCAAAGGCTGTTTCGGTACTGAGGTTTCATCACCAAGCACTTCCTATCTTACTGCTTCCCGAATCTCTCTCTCCTCTCCTCTCCTCTCCTCTCTCTCTCTCATTCTCCCCCCCACCCATAGGTGTGTTTTTCCTTTTGAGGTGATTGGCCTTTTCTCCTCCACATCCATACCTGAGAAGCCCGTTCTGAGCCTGCTAAGTCAATCATGAAGAGTCGGCCTATGCGCACCTCCTGCATAATGTTTTTGATGCGGCTCTTTTGGCGCACGGTGACCTGAAGCACCGCATGGGAGCGTGAGGATGTTCGGTTGGCTGCTGTAGGCTCCTGCGTCCGTTGCTTATTGCCCTTCATTAACAACTGCATTATCTACATGAATGAGAAGAATGCAAGCCTGATCAAAACTATTTGGTGTGCCTCTAGTAAGGACCAGGGGGAGGAACAGAGCATAAGGGCAGGTTTAATATAGTCTTCAAACTTCCTAAACCTGATGCACATGAACAAAAGCCAAAGAGTCAGACATATTGTTGTGTATTCTTTGGGAATATGCATTTTACGTCTGAAATTTTATCATACCTTTGTATCTCGCTGCATATTATTTTCAGCGAAATTACAAACCTGTCTTTCGGTTGTCTTTCAACCGAAAGACAAACCTGTCTTCTCTGCTTTCCAGAAAGAAGATCTATCTCTTTTTTCCTGACTGGATTTATTGCAACAGATTGTGCTCTGGTAACAATAGTTATATAAAGGGACAATTCTGAAACAGAAACTCCTTTTTCCCTTCCTCAAAGAGGGTGGGACATGAGTTAGCATATTAAAGACTTGGTAATGGAAAGCAATTGTGGGCACTGATCAGGCCTTAGTCAGCAAAAGGCCTTCTATCTCTAATAACGTATCAAGGCAAAGTGACTTCCATCTATAAAATAACGGGGAGCTGTGGATGGAGAAAGACAAACAGGACACCATCACCAGGAAAAGGCAAAAGGAAACTTTGAGTCCCAATGTAGGGAATTTTATGGAACTTCAGGAGGGCTCAAAGCAGAAAATGGGCAATTGAACAAGCTAAGAGATGCAGAAGAACCACAGACACAGAATAACAGAGTTTGAAGGGACCTTGGAGGTCTTCTAGTCCACCCCCTGCTCAAACAGGAGATCCCATACCATTTTGGGCAAATGGCTGTCCAATGTTTTCTTAAAGCCTCCAGTGATGGAGCACGCACAACTTCTGAAAGCAAGCCATTTCAATGATTAATTCTTTTAACTGCCAGGAAATCTTTCCTTAGTTTTAGGTTGCTTCTCTGCTTGATTCTTTTCCATCTATTATTTCTTGTCTTGCCATCTGGTGCTTTGGAGAATAGCTTAACTCCTTCTTCTTTGTGGTAGCCCCTCAAATATTGGAACATTGCTATCATGTCACCCCTAGTCCTTCTTTTCACTAGACTAAACATTCCCTACAACTGTTCTTCATATGTTTTAGCCTCTAGGCCCCTAATCATCTTTTTTGCTCTTCTCTGCACTCTTTCCAGAGTATTATTTTTTTTATAATATGGTGACCAAAACTGGATGCATCCAAGTGTGATCTTACTGAGGCTTTCTAAGGCTTTTGTTTTGTTTTGTTTTACTAATTACTAAGAGAGCAATTCTTTGCAAAATTTCTTCACACAGTGCATCAATATGTTTCTCCCAGAAGCCTGCTGCAATGAAGTGATACTAACTAAATAAATTTCCTTTGATATTGTGCCATGTGGTACATTGGTCCACAATACCCATTATTTTTAGCTCAAATGGCTTGGGGAAGGCTGCCCAAAACATTATTCTTTAACTGAAAAGAAGCGAGGTCAAGGGACTTGCAGCAGTGGTTTTTGTAACGAAATCAGTTAAAACTGCAAAATTATGCTCATTTGCTTGGAATTATTACTTGTGAGATGGATTTTTGAACAAGCAAAAATTACAATTTGACTCCGTTCTTTGAAATCTCTGTGCTACCACAATACTAGGGGATATCAATCTGATTTTAATTTCTTTCACCAATACACAGTGAAAAAGACTACATTTCTTGTTCCATCTCAGTTGTGTTTCTTTTTCTGCCTCCAAATATGAACACTTATATTCCTCAGCTTAATACCTGTCTTATATCCCACCAAGCGACAGAACAAACAAGTGAAGTTCTCAACTCTAGTCATGGAAATATAGTACAAGAATTAAAAAGGGGAAAGGAAGAAGAGGTTTTGATTTTATTTATGGGACATTAAACAGAATGCTTTCTGGGGATTCTGGGTTGACAATGTCCTCCAAGGAAAAGGCAAAGAGTCACAGTCATTGTGAGCAACAAAAAAACTGGGTTAGGAACTGCTACTCTAATCAAATTTGCCAGTTGTTTAAACCAAATGGACTGGATTTGGATGTTCAGTCACATCAGACCAGCTATCATAGGGACAAATCCATGTTAGCCTCTTGAAGAAAGTTATATTAATAATTAGGATTTCTATGTTGCAAGACTGCATTTGGCAATCAGCATGGTTTTTTTTTCTGAACCTTTGCAGGGTTTATTCCAATTCACCTCCTTAGCATTGACGGTTGAGACTTCTGTGATTCCAGCCACTTGGATGAAACCTTTAGCATCCTCACGCAAATCCAGGTAGCCCAAAGAAGGGTTCAGGAGGTCTCGGATCATCTCATTGTAAATCTAATTAAAAGAACAAGAGAAAAATTCTATAGTAAGGAACTGGGGAATTATAAGCAGCTTGGGGAAAAATATATACTGGTAGGCTTCAGAATAGACAGAAATTAGTTTCTTTCTCACTGCCTTCTTAGATGCATCTTTCTCTCCTCAGAGATGGGGGAAAACGCCAGGAAGAGCTCAAAATGTCAGTTCTTAAACAATCTATGAAGTGAAGTCACAGAAAAGAAGCATCTCTACATTCGAGTTCCAAGACCTAATACCAATTTGTAACACCTAGAATCCTACCAACAACAGCTTACCGGATTAGCTGGCAATCAGGCAGTGCCACCATTACTTTTTCTGTGCATTGAATGCAGCCTGGATTTTTTCAAATCTGAAATGCTGCTGCAAATGCTAAACAAAAGTCATAGCCTGAATCACATCGTCAAGTACATTCAATGTGGTGTGCTGCAGACTTATATAAATGAGCTACTACAATGAGCTGTATGCCAAATCAGAAATTTTTTAGTTTAATTTCTGAGTAAACACAGGAAAGTTGATTTGAGAGACAAGAAGTTAAGAAAACCTGGATTTCCAAAGCAAAGTGGAAGCAAAATGGAAAGATGGCCAATCCACTTTCAAACATTTGGACAGAGTTGACGGAAAGGAGAAAGTAACCTTCATTCCTTCAGGAAAGTTTTGCTGTGCTCAGGGTTTTCTTCCAGCCACTACTTCTTGCTTTTCCTGTTTTGTTGCTGAGTGCTGCTTGTTCCAGGCTGCTAATGCGAGTCAATATTATACTAGCATGAGTCCTAATGGGTTGCCATGGAAATTATCTCAACATACCATATGAAGTATACATCAGCCATAAAGGTGGAAAGGCTGAAGAGGACAGCATATGTTGGACAAGAAGAAAAAATGACAGGGTCCCATGTAACCTTTCACCACTCAGGCAAAGTAAAAGGAGATACACACCACTTAATGTGTAAATAAATATGAATTCAATACATGCCTGGCACACTAGCTTATTGGTTTGTCCCTTGATATATATGTCCCTTTGTATACAGGTAGCCTTCAACTTACAGCCGCAATTGGGACTAGAATGTCTGTTGCTAAGGTAGGTATTAGTATATTAATATACAAGGCGGGTATTAAATGAGTCGCATCAGTTTCCACAAAAATAGATGTTGATGTACTTAAAACTCATGGGTTAAAAATACTTGTATCAATTAACATAAATTGGGAAATCACAATTTATATATATATAAATATGCTATATGTATGTAACTGAAGGATTGTCTCTCTGTTCCTGGAAAGATAACTGAACAATCTTATTTCATTCATTCATTCATTCATTCATTCATTTTCCTTTCTGACTCCTTCAAAGTGACCTACCTCCAGGTAGGACATGGAGACTTCATATTCCATGTCATTGCTGGTCTCCTCAATAGCATGGAAGAGATCATTGAGTGTCTGGACATAAATGCCAGGCTCATGATCAGTGCCAAGCATGGTGTAGGTCTTTCCACAGCCTGAGATGTAAGGAAAGAGATCAGAAAAATGGTTGATAAAATGGGATTTCCATTCTGGGATGATCCAAAACTGTCATTACATTTTCTTTGAAAGAAGCCTTGCATTCTTTTTTCTTAGATTTTTAAAATCCTGTCTTTATTATTTTTATAAATAATTCAAGATGATGAAGATACTTCCTTATATTTTCCCCTCAACAACAATCCTATGAGGTAAGTTGGGCTAAGAGAGCTTTCATGCCTACGAGGGGACTAAATCTCACAGTTTCCTGATTTCTAGCCTGATGCTTTAACCGCTAAAGTGGCTGCAAAAAATGTGTTTTCCGAGCTAAAGGCCAATCTCTGATTGAAGTTACAGAACAGCATAAAGGTTAAATGAACAAATGACTTTGTTTATGAAGAGACATTTATATCTTTGTGCTTCCAGTTAGCCTGCAATTAATCAATGAGGGCGTTCTGTTTTCAAACAATATTGAGGTACCACATGGTATCACTATGGCATACAAACCAATTAAATCGCTCCCAAACACTCTAAGTTAATAGAAAGACCCAGTCGCCGTAGGAAAAAAAAACTGGAGTCATCTACAATAGAGGTGTCCAACTTTTCTGGACCAGAAGTGGCAGCAGCAGCAGCGGGGGGAGGAGAGGGTGTTTTAGCACGCTTGTCTGCCACTTGTACAAGTGGAGCTTTGCATGCTCGCCTGCCAATTGTGCATCCTGGTTCCCAGCAGATCAGACTGGTACCAGTCCACAGACCTGGGATTAGAGACCAATATATACGACTGTAACAGCCACTATATCGGACAAACAGGCAGAAGACTAACAGAACACAACCATGAACACCAACTAGTAGTAAGAAGACATGATGAAAACTCCTTAATTTCACAACACATGGACAGACTTAACCATAGTTTCAACTGGGAAATCATGAGCATCCTAGACCAAGCCAAACCCCAAAACACTACAGAATTCCTGGAAGCCTGGCACTCAAGACAAACTGTCAATCAAAAAAGACAATCAAAAAGGAAACAAAAAGACCAGAACACCTCACCAGAACCAATATCTAGATGAACAGAGATTAACACCAAGAGTAATGGTAAACTAACAATTAAGAAGCAAACAATATCTCAATCAAGGAATTACCAATTCAGACAAATAAGTTAATCATAAACAAATAGTCCAATTAAGCAACCACCAAGACCACTCTCAATGACACTGACAGAAGAAGCCACCAATATATACAATGAGAGTAAACTCCACTCTCTACTAGTACTGATAATGTTACCTAATTTGGTAATGAAATATCTGCAAGAAAGCAACCAAGCTGATACAGTACCAAGGATGTCACAGTTTAACCCTGTTAAACACAGTTTAACCCTACAAAAATTCTCTTCTATCAATACTAAGGTATGCATGCCTGAAAAAAGCCACAAATTAAAAACACTTGGTCCAAATATGTTTTCTTTTTGGCTGTCTTCTATTTCCCATGCAAAGAATATTGCTCTGCATTCATTACCACAAAGGAAGCAGCATTTCTCAGCTGAGTCCAATTGCTTCCAGGACTATACAGTCTATGCTTGCAAGACTACAGCAACCTCCAGTTATAGCAACCAGAGCTTGGTTGTTACCAACTCATTGGAAAATGAAATGGACAGCTTCAATCAGAACTGAGCCTATGTTTTTACCTGTTGGGCCATAGGCAAAAATAGTTGCATTGTAGCCAGAGATGATCCCTTCTATGAGTCCTTTAGTGGTGGCACGATAGACCATTTCCTGCAGGGAGAGATTAAGAGATATGAATAGATGAAAAACACGAAAGAACTTACTTTCAGGGAAGAAGTAATTGCTCCAAAGATAAAGGGATGGATAGCAATGAACTTTATCAGACATATCTATAAAAGGAATAGAAAAAGTCAAGATGGCAATTATAAGTGCACAATTGAATACCTGTGTGTGAAACTGACACATGTATAACAGAGGTAAGGCTTTACCTGCACAGACATGATTGTCAACTTGACTTTTTAAACTTTTTACTATGGATATCCTTGAACTTTTATCTATTCCTCTTATGCCAGCAGCTCTTCAGTATGCCTTGCTATCTGGCATGCAATCTAACCATTCTGCCCATGGATCATTGACTGAAGAAGCTGGAATGTATCTTGAGATTCAGAAAAATAAATAGCACACAGAGCAACTATTTGGGGCAGTCCCATATGTCAGATTTTTTGCTCCGGGGTTGACAATGTTTAAGCAGGCCAAAATGAACCAGATTTATAGATCTGAAACAGCTGAGTTAAAACAAGGCACTTCCCTTTGGCTGGAAAGGCAGTCAGCTGAAACTCTCCTTCTGAGCTAAATTAATAAAATAAAAAGGATTTGATTCTCTCTTCCCCTTGGCACTTGTCGGCTCTTCTTCTCTTGAAATGCTTATATCTCTTCTTTAAAAATGTTGTGGTCTAAGAAACATGGAATGTCAATATTGGCTATATATACATCCATACAAAGTGGACCATGATGACTTCCAACACATTCTGAAAAATGATGATCAATAGTTGAAAAAATATGTTCATCCAAAAGGCAAGAGATTTTGGTTCTGTATTTCTAGTCATTTACTATATCTCACAAAACTCTTAATACCCTACTCCTTCTCTGCTCCCCTGATTCTCAGCCCATGAATAATACCTGGTGGGGGGAACAGATCTCACTCAGGAGCTTCAATTTCAGTCTATGTGCAAATAACTTCAAAATGGAGCTCACAGTTTGGCCCACCAGATACTTGTACCACCTCTGACACAAGCAGTAGCAGGCAGTAAAGCAATAAAGTTGAGCAAACAGAGTACGGTATCCTTTGCCTTGTTTTGTATGAAAAAAATTCAGAAATATGAGATTAGAAAAAGAGGAGCTGTGTAAGAAACTGTTTATTGTTTTTCTTCAAGCAATGTCTGGATGTGCTTCTTCCCATCCCCACAACTTAGTCGGTCAAAGTAGATGGGAGTCCCAAAATGTTTCTCAAAAAGAGGAGTGATTTGGCTCAAAATTAATAACACACACACACACAAAATAACAAGCATAACATCCACGTATAGTGAGGGGGAGCAACTATGGCCCCTTTACGACCCGTGGACTTCAACTCCCAGAATTCTTGAACATACTGAGCTGATTCAAGAATGGGAGTTGAAGTCCACAGATCTTGAAAGGGCCATAGTTGCCCACTCCTGTTATAAGGTGAACTTTAGTTATTCACTTAATTCCTTTCTCTGTCAATCTACTGCCACAAATTCTTGGCATCTCGACACACTGCTTTTTATCAATATATTTTTAAAAGTCAGGGTTCAAAAAAGTTTCTGCTCTGTTTAGAATGCTTGGGGGGCAGGCCTCACCTGAGTAGCAGCAAAATCAAAGGCTACATCAAACAGATAGGATTTCTCTCGTGACCGGTTGGCACGGAGCACATCATCGGGGTCCTCCATTGGGTCCATTAGCACAATCATCTGCAGAAATGGATTGGGATTTTGATAAATTATGTTTGGTGTTTTATTGAAGAGGCAGAAACAAATCTTAACAAGGGATGTTTGCTAATAAATTCTCTTCCACCTTTGTCCCTGGCCAAAGAGAACTGGTAGTAATTCAAAAACTCTGCAAATTTGTTTGCTGCTAGAAAAGAGAAACAAAGAAAGAGGCACATTATACTGGCAACAATGCTTCAATCACAGATCTGGACTTCATTCTACATATTCATCTCTGTCCTTATTTTAGAAAGATTCTGTGCAAAATGTTACCTTGCTTCAGGACTTGTTATCTGTAACCATGAAATGTAATACCCTCAATTGCAAGATTTTCCCTCAAGCTCAGCACTAGTTGCCTGGTAACTGGCATTTGCTAGCTCAAAGGGAGGCAATTTAATGTACTTCAGTGATTAACTATCACCTATTACGTTGCTAGGGATTTATGAAAAGCATAATCCAAAACATATGGGGGCCACAACCTGCCTACCTTTACGTAAATTCTTTCTAATCCAATATATCCTGCTTTAGGAATCTATATTTGTTCTTTAGTTGGAAGACCTTAGAACCTCAAGGTGAAACAAGCCAGTAGGTTGAGAAGTAGAAACCTGAAGGGATACTGGGGCAGAAAGGCCAGCAGGATTGTTATACATGTTCCAAATGGTCTGGAGTTGCCACCCAGTTATTTTTCCTCTCATCATCTCAAAGTCATATACAGGTAGAGGTGGTCCTCAACTTATAACAATTGTGCCTCAAATTTCTGTTGCTAAGCAAGGTGATTGTTAAGTGAGTTGTGCCTCATTTTATGACCTTTTCACAACAATTTTTAAATGTATCGTGGTAAGTTGGCTGCGATGAGTTGTCTTAGTCCCTTGATGACCAAATGGGCAGAAATGGGTGGGTGGGTGTGAAGTTAGGCAGATGTGGGAATTGAAGGGTAGGCAGTCCCTTGCCACGGAAAAACTGAGGCTTGAGGCTAGGAGGGGCCAATTCGGAAATGGCTTGGATTGGGGTGGGTCCTTGTCTACTGACCATGTGGGTTTTGCTTAATGATGGCAACAGGTACTGCCAGAACAGCTGTCTCTAAGCAGGGAAAGTAATGTGATGTTTTGCTTAATGACCACTTCACTTAACAACAGAGTTGCTAGTCCCAGTTAGGGTCATTAAGTGATGATTACCTGCACTTCTAAGAGAAACTTCTCTTAGAAGGTAAATGTTTCTCCCGTCTAATAATTTGAGACTCTAGGGGGTGATGCTCATCTCTGTTTCCTGGTTGAGGGAGCCAGTGTTGTCTGAAGACATTTGTGTGGTCGTGTGGTCATGTGGTCAGTATGGCTACACAGCGAGGCACATAAAACGCTGTCACCTTCCCACCAAAGTGGCATCTATTTATGTACTCGCATTTGCATGCTTTTGAACTGCTAGGTGGGCAGGAGCTGTGGCAAGTAATGGGAGCTCACCCCGTTGCCCAGTGATCAGGTCTCGAACCTGGGCTGTCAGCTTTCCAGCTGACAAGCTCAGTGTCTTTAAGTTTAACCACTGAGCCATTGCGTCTTCTTGAGTTAATATACAGAGTAATCTTCATTTAGCAACTGACTTGTTTAACATCCATTACAATGGTGATGAAAAAGTTAACTTTGGGCCAGTCACTCTCTTAGCCCAACCTATCTCAGGGTTGCTGATGTGTAGAAAATAGGAAAGTGTGCTGGATATGTTCACTGCCTTGAGTTATTTGTAAAAATGATAAAGGTGGAATACAAACAAACAAAAAAATAAAATAATTTAGTGCAAAGTGAGAACCTAGCCTCAATGCAAGCTTTGATATAAATTTGGGAAACTGATGACATCCTATTTATTGCAGCTATGTAACTTACACCTTCTCCAATATTTTCTTTGTCTTTCTTCCTGACGTCATCCCCACAAGGTATAACGGCTATTAATAGCAAAGGGCAAAGGGCCCATCGATCTCTTGGGTAATCAGACTGTGGCTGTGAATTGGCTTATATCTAATTAGACAGCCCAGCTATAATAGGGGAAGATGTGCTGGGAAATACCCAAAGGAAGGAAGATCAAGTCACTGGAAGCTGGGAAGATATTCCGTTGCACCTCAGAACTATGGATTATGTTGAAGATGGTAATCCTCAATTCAGGGACAGATCAGGTCTCAGCCGAGATTATTTTGATTAGGGGATGTTAACATCCGTCCCTTGTCATAGATCAGGGGTGTCAAACTCATGGCCTGCAGGCTGGATGTGTCAATTGCTGGCCATGTCCACCCTTGGTTTTATGAATGGAAAAAAAGTCATGATACGTCACGTGATGTCGTGAGTTTGACATCCCTATCATAGATCAATGTCTCTTGTATCCAGGGTTCTCTGTAGCTGTTCCTCACTTCAGGAAGAAAGAACCTAAGCTACTCCAGGTGTTTGATAGAATCAGTAGCGGTTTCAGATGGGCTTGGAATGATTACTGAATTTCTGGCACAAGACCTTGGTTGCAGCTTGGAATGAGTATGAGGGCTTTAGGTTGGATCACATCTGTATCTGTACAGATTCTCTGTGATCATGGATCCTAGACAGCCCTGATTTATGGAGACCTGGGATATTTGCGACAAACATCTAGAACAATGCTGGAGAAAAACAGAGTGGAACCAATTATTTGTGATGATAAGAGTGGCAAAGTATGCTTGCTTTTCTGCTTATTGCATCCAGACAAAATAGCCAGAGGCCTCATTCTTGGTGACCAGGTCCCTTCTGTTTAAAGAGGAACAAGCAGAATCCCTCACAGAACTGCTGTGAAGGTTATTCTAGGTTTCTATTGGACAAAATCACTCAGTTTCACTTGGAGTTTGACTTGGTTGGGCTTGCCCTAGCTCATTATCTAGGAAGGGTTTGAGCTGACTGATTTTGAAGGGGCTGCATAGAGTCCTTGTTCTTGTGAGCACAGTCACTTTTGTTCCAGAGCCATGCCCCTCCTGACTGAATAAAGCCTCCCAGAAGGTTGTATGAGTTGGGTCCAAGTAATGGTCAATGCCTCTTTGTGGGAGAACATAGTTCTATTTTCCTGGAAGAAGGTGGTGGTGGATTCTCTTCTCAAGAAGCCAGTCTTGGCTGACAATATTGAACAACTTTTGTCCCGTTCCAACTGGAGATGGTAGTAAGTGCTCTGCTTCAGGCAATCCTGAATGAGGCAGGTATCTACACCCTTTTCAATCAGGGTTCAGATTCGGTTATAACATTGAGATAACATTGTTAGCCTTTGAAGAGATTGGGATGAAGGCTGTATGTCCTCCTGGCCTTCCTGAATTTCTCAATAATTTATGTAATATTGATCATGGTATCCTTCTGGATTGGTTTCAGCAGTTGAAGTGGGGAGCACTATTCTGCAATTCTTTTTTCTTCATAGCTAGTTCCAGTCAGTGTTAATTGGCACAGAAAAGGTCTATGCCTGGGCCCTTTTATGTGGGGCACATCTGGGTTTGGGCTTCTTACCAGTCCTGTTTATCATCTACATTAGGGGTCCCCAAACCCTGGCTTGCAGCCCGCTACTGGACCATGACCTAGTTGCAACCTGGCAGTGCAAGCAGCAGGCCAGTGCACATGAGACCCAGCTCAAGTTGCACAAGCAGCGGGCCAGCACATGCAAACGTGTGCACAGCTCAACTTTAAAAAGTCGAGCTGGGTGTGCATGTGCATGTGTGCTGACCCACCGCTCACACAAGCTCAGGTGCACATATGCATGAGGGCACTGGCCCACTGCTCACGTGGCCCAGTTCCCCTTCCCTTCCCTCCCCTCCATCAGGCCGCCAAGCTATAAAGTTTAGGGAATAGTGATCTACATGAAACTGCTGTGTGAAATCAATCAAAAGCATGGAGGCAGTATCATTAGTATGCAAGATATACTTCATTATATATCTCCATCCAGGACAGGCAAGTGATGCTGTTGAGGTGCTTCCTCAGTACTTGGGGGCTGTAACGGGGGGGGGGGGGGGGGGGGGCTGACTGCAATTCAACCACAGCAAGATTGAGTTTTGAGTACCCTAAGCTCTAATTGCCTGTTACTTTTGTCTCTTAGAGGGGTAGTTTTCTACCAGAAAAAGTTGGGGTGCAAGTTGGGGATCTTCCTAAACTCAGAGCTCCTGCTCAATGAGTAGGTGGCAACTGTGGCCAGAAGGTTTTTGGCATAAGTTCATCTTGTGTCCTGCACCAGGAGGTCTTGGTCACAGTCACTCCTGCCTTAGTTACTTCTCAACTGGATTATATGACATGCTCTTCATGGGACTACCTTTCAAGACCACATAGAAACTACCAGTAGTCCAGAATGTAGCAGAGACCACCATCACTCCCTCTTAGTCCAATCTATCATATAGCAAGTATGAACTGAGGGAGAACCCCATGTAAACTGTCTCACTTCAAACTTCTGTAAATACTACTCAAAGCCCTCTCAAGTTCTTCAATGATAGCACTCTTATATTGGATCAGATTTGTCCGTCACTGACAGTGGCTTTCTGGGTGGACCCTACCTAGACATTAACCTAATGCAATAAACATCGAACACAGAATAGCCGGTGAGCTAGTATAGCCAGCATTAACAAATGGATTAATGAGGTGTCCACCCTTCTAATCCTTTTAGAGATAATTAATTTTCTTTTGTGTTGCTCTGATTCCTGTCAACTTTAATCTGGAATGATAGAAAGGACAGGTCCATACTAGCCAGGGGACGCTACTGATCAGGTGTCTGTTTATTAGGCTTAACTGCCACAAGATCAGCAATGAGAGTGAGTGAGAGAGGGCAGGCAGATGACAGCATGCATTTAGGATGGAGGGCCAACAGTGTTGCCATGGGACACAACTGACTTCCAGCTGCACAGTTGGGGCTTCTATCAATGCTGCATATTTACTGTACGTTTTGTAGTGAAACTTCAAAACATACAATGTAAATTTTAATACATTTGAACCTTGGGAGCTTTTCTTATATGGCTGTGGCTGATCTTTTGGAAAGAATTATTAGGTTCCTATCATTAGATTTGTTCCAGTAATATCCCCAATAGCTGTTGAAATAGATTCTATGCCTATACTCAGTAGACGTTCAGTGCTTTCACTGAGGATCGGACAGTGGAGAAGTAAAACTGAATACCTGCTATAGAAGCAGCTACTAAAGGCATAGCAGATGTTAGCATGTCTCTCCCCTCCCCCTTATACCCTGTGAACACAGCCTGTTGTCTTTGTGTATATAGAGATCTGATTGCCTTTGACAGTGACATTGGGTTGGGTTTCACCATTTCTAAGAGGCCTTTAAAGGGACTCTGTGTAAGGCAGTCATTAATACCAGGGAGCAGAGAGGCTGGTTTAAAAAAGCACACGAACAAATTAACCAGTGGGGCATGGTGGTTAGATCTCACAACAGTGTTGTAGAAACCTGAATTCAATTCATGATATTATTTAGGATTCTCAATTCTTATGAAGATTCAAAGTCAGATATGTGAAGCAAATGATGAATAATGCCTTACATCCCTGCCTCCACTGAGGAGGACAGGTGTAGCTGGTAAATTATGTAACTGGTAAAACTATGGAAGATATTCTGGGACTTCCCCAATATTTTATAGCCTAATAACTGCTACAGTTAATAATCAATCACTTTAACTAGTCAAAAGCTCCACCTTATTTACACTATGAGCTACTGAATAGCATTTCAATAACCATCAACAGATTTAAAGTATGAATGAATTAATGTATATTAAAGGAAGGAGGTAGAACATTTGGCTAGGCTGAATACCGTATATACTCGCATATAAGCCGATCTCGCATATAAGCCGACCCTTAAAAAACTGCCCCAAAATGAGGAATTTTGCAAAAACTCACATATAAGCCGACCCCCAAATACCATGGTGTTCAACCCCTGATAAAGGAAAATCTGGAGACCCATGAAAAAAAATCTAGAGATGGCGTAATTACGATGGCGTAATTACCAACATTTTCCCAAGAGCTGGGAACAGGTAAATTATGACTATTTTCGAGTAGATCCCAGCACAGAAACACCCCTCCCCCAATTAACTTCGATCTATCAGGCAATCCCGTTCTGAGCAACATGGTGGCGATCAACCGCCGAGCTCAATGCCCTGCGAAGATGGGCCAAGACCAAGGCTCACCGTCAGAAAGATTCTGGGAGGACAGGGCTTTGGGCGCGACTTCCCTGAACAGCAGAAATGAAGCCCAGAGGGAAAAGGCGGCGGGGCAAAAGTTGCAGCTCATCGTCCATCCAGGGAGAAAAATGGCGCCCAACTTCGCATGCGTTTTACTTGAGGCGAGGGCTGCTAAGGGCCAGCTGAGAGGGAGTGCGAGAGCCAAGACTCTCATCGCGGGAAGCCGTCTCGCTAAGTCTCTGCTCCGACGCAAATTGAGGCACGGCCACCGAGAGGGAGAAGGTGGGGATTTTCCTTCCAAATGGTCACTGAACCCACCGGACTGAAATAACCGCTGGCTGAACCAGGGGATTCCGGGCCCTCCTCACCACCATATAACGGTGGTTATAAAAAAAAAATCAGATTTATGTGCGTATAAGCCGACCCTCAAATTTGAAAAAAAAAAAAAAAGCGTTCTAAAGTCAGCTTATGTGCGAGAATATACGGTACCTCGTTATAGGTTTTGTACTACAAAGGCAGTAATAGGTAACTTGCAGCTACCAAATTTCTTTTTGAGTCCCCAAGTGCCACATAAACTACCTGAGACTTCTCAGAAAACAATTGAATGAAAAATTGCTGGTGACCTTCTTCCGCTGCACCATAGAGAGTATCTTAACTTACTGCACCTCTGTATGGTTTGCCAATTGCACAATGGCAGATTGGAAAGCACTCCAGAGGGTTAACTTCATTGCCCAGAAGATCATTGGTTGCCCTCTCCCCTCTTTGGAAGAGCTTTATCGCTCCCGCTGCCTTAAGAAAGTTCAAAACATTCTCAAAGATCCATCTCATCCTGGGAACCCTTTTTTTGAACTATTAGCATCTGGAAGATTGAACAGGATAATAAAAACAAGGACAAAGAGGTTGAAAAGCAGCTTCTATCCCAGGGCAGTATTTCTGTTGAATTCTACTATATAGTGCAATATTAATGCAATATCAGGGGTTTTCAATTCAATGTATAGAATGTGAAGGATGTGTACTTGTGTTTATTTTCATCGTCATAGTGTACACTGAAGATGGTATTTAATTTCCCTGTACAAGGTGCAATGACAATAAAGTAAACTAAACTAAACATGCTGCTAAAATTTGGCAGCAAGCAGCCCAGATGAATTTTAGAGAATGGCTGAAACTCCTAACCAGGTATTATTATGTAAATGGTCCTGCTCCCTTGGCCATTGGAACAGGGAAGATGGAATTGCACAAAATGAGTATAAAAGGGAAAGGAGAGAGATGTTCTTGATAAAGGGGTCCAAGGCTGCTTTAGTTTTTGTCTGAAGCTAAACATTGTTCCGTGAGATTCATTTCATTCTGTCATCACAGGTGTGCCAAGGACAGGACTTCAAGAGCAACAATGCCTCACGAAAAGGAATAATGTACTTCTTTGTAATGAATAAAAGGCTCTGTTAAAGAGAAGTAAGAGCCAGTTTGTTGTAGTGGTTAACACATCAGGCTGGAAACTGGAAAACTATGAGTCCTAGTCTTGCCTCAGGCACAAAGCCAGCTAGATAACTTTGGGCTAGTCATTTTCTCTCAACCCTGGGAAGCATGCAGTGGCAAACCACTTCTGAAAAACTTTGCCAAAAATATAGCAGGGACTTGTTCAGGCAATCTTTGAGAATTTGACATGATTTAATGGAAACAAAAAAAGAGAGAGAGAAAGCATCTTTGGTAGGGAATATATTATCAAACACTCAAACAGTATGGCACCTGCATTTCAAAAACAACAAACGGTAGGAAGGAACTAAAGAAAGGGTTGATCGGTTGAGAAACTGATCTTTTCATGTGAAGGCTTAATAATGATTGCTACTATGCAGAGAAAGTAGAATGATTTAATTTCTAATCACTGCATGTAATTCAATTCTCATGACAATTCTCTAAAATGATAGTAAAGAGGCTGCAGCAGGCAATAAATAAAATGAGGCAAAGGATTCATGCAACTACTTCTGTTCCTTCTTCCCACTTCAGCTCATTTACACTCCAGTGTCTCTTGCCCAGTCAGTGGCATCTGACAAGTATGAGAAACGAAAGAGTCCACATGCAATCTGCAAACTTCAAAAATCTGATGTGGCTTTTAATCCACATAAACAACTTTTCAAAACCAAGCAGACTATATATTTATAGTATATAATTATAATTGATTAATCTTAATATACTAAAATTTACACATACACACACATACAGAGCCCTACCTATACAGGGTACATAACTGATAGCTCATATTGATATTTCAGATGTAATTTTATATTGCATTCTAGCAATGCAGCTTTCTTGTCAAGCTAGCTGAATTTTAAATGAAGTGTCATCATTGGATAATTAGGCAAGGATTCACCTTTTAAATGTGCTAATCAGAGGCATCCATAAATGCATAGGTTCATGTGATGTCACGATGCATACACAGGAGAAGTTTGCAATGGTGTAATACTGCTTTCATTTTTGAGCTTTTGTCCCCCTCTGCAGATGCCTATAATATCTTTTGCAACTCCGAAAATGTCCCAGGATTATGCCACTGCAATCTGATAGCAAATTGTTGTAGCTTATTTGGTCACTTATTACTTATGCAATTTTATATTTCCCTAATTAATTTACATTAAAACAAAATAATGATCCACAGTTAAAATCTAATCCCCAGATCAATATAAATAGTTGAAAATGGCTTTCCATTCATCAATCAATTCAGGGAAAAAGTGATCATTCAAAAATGAGAGTTTTCAGTCTGGGCTTTCCTAAAAACAACGATATTGGAACAACCATGCAGAAAGCCTGACTTGTGATCTGCTTTTTCTTTATCTGTCATCATCAATAGTCAAGAAGTTGATTATTTAATATTTAAACTGGGAATGTTAAGCTTACTAAATACACTGTTGCTGTTCTTACCAACTATTATGCTATTTGGTCGCACAATTTGCTGATTTTGCACAAAAATTAACTAATTCTTATAGTGAAGCTTATCAAGACATGTTGCAAGGCTAAGTTTTTTCAGCCTGAAAATTTGGGCTGAGAGGGAATAAATGGTCCAAGAACACACAACTCATTTTTGATGCCTAAGGGAGGATTATAACTCAGTCTCCTTGTTCCTAGGCCAGCGCATTAACCAATCGATCACCCTGGCTCTATCTTGTTGGAAGATTTAATGTGCCTAATTTGGGCAAAAACCTCCTTCAATCGCACATATTGTCCAAAATTGGCTTAAACATTGGTTTTTCACATATGATGTCATCAATTATGACTCTGCAGCCCTTGGGGGTGGCAAAGAAACAATTGAGGCCAAGACAACGTTTATCAATTTCAGTTAGCTGAAGTATCTTCTTACAGGGTCCAAATTTTCTGGTTTCCAAAATAGCAGATGCACACACTTTACACTCAGCCCCTTATGGGATGCTGATATGAATAATTATTTAGCAGCATCTGAATATCTCTGTATTTTAGTCTCAAAACGGATTTGTACTAGGTCTTAAACATGATGAAGGAAGTTATTTAACTTTATCAATTTCGGATTCTAATGTGATATAGATGCAATATAAATCTTTCAATTAATTAGTTAAAGATAGATATCCTGGGATAGACAATCTGTTTTATTTATTTATTTATTTATTCATTCATTCATTCATTCATTCATTCATTCATTCATTCATTCATTCACTCACTCATTCATTTATTTATTTATTTTGTCAAGCAATTATAAGATAACAGGTATAAGTATAAACATAGTTATGAATACATGAAATGGATACATATAAGAAAAATAAAAAAAAGAAACAATAGGACAGGGACGGTTGGCACGTTGGTGTGCTTCTGCACGCCCCCTACAGACTTCTTAGGAAGGGGATTGAATTTATACCATTCCCCAACATGCAGAGGCAACATTACCCAAATACAGTGGCAAAATTACCAATTTCTGACTATAATACCTCCTCATAAAAGTAGAAATGGAAGGTCTCCAGCCCATTCCCAAATTGTTTGAAACTGTATTGCCGTAATTCAGCAGCAAATCAACATGCTGAGCTTTGTAAACTTAGCAGAATTGTTGCTCTGTTTACTAGCACTTTTAGTACATAACAGTACAAACAATCTTTTTTAGGTCATGTTACTGGAAGCATTCCTAACAAGTCATTGATATTCTTAACATTCCATCCCATAAGATGGGATATTTTGCCCAAAATTATGAAAATGGACTACATCTGCCTGTTCGAAGTTGATCCCTTAGAGTCTTTCTAACTGATCATAGAAAATAGGAATAAGCAAAAGCTTCAGACGGAATCATAGTTTTATCTATGTTTTTTCTTGGGCAGATAGACACCAAGATTGCTTCCCAATTTTCTGGAAGAATTTGATTTGCAAACAAATACAAGTCCACCTAAGGCATGAAAGTTTAAACTAAAATGATTACAGAAAATTCTAAATAAGTTGGAAAGTTTTTGTTCTAATGAGTAAAATAACTTAAACAATAATTGTGATTATTTATTAATTTTATTCATTAACACAAAATATTTTAAAACATTTAGTGATTAATAACATTTTCACAGCATTAAGATAGCAAAGGATCAAAATGTGGAATTCCACAACCCAAAAGAGGCTCCTATTTACCTGAACCCTAGATACCCTCCCACTTACTCTTATGCATGAAAGTAAATGTATTTGCACACTAGAGTGAATTTGAGAATCTTTTCTGCTATTGGGTATAGGGAAAAGAATTTGTTAGGTTTGTATTTTGATATGAACTGGTGCAGTTTGTGCTTCTAAAACTAATAAACAATTATTCTTTGGTATTTATACTTCTTCAATTGATGTGACTTCATTCTTTGATTAAAATGTATTTTAATCAAAGGCTCAGATTATGGACTTTGTCTACCAAAATTACACAAAGTATGGAATAAGGCATTTTTGTGTATATGAATACAATGACTTTGGCATGTTCACAAATACATGTAAAGAGCTGAGCAAATGAATTAATTTTATCTGGAGCAATGTGCATACTTAAAAATGCATATTTTTAAATAATCATAAACAGAACAGGGCTAATTATTCTTTTATGTGGATATAGTGGTAAAATAAGCAACAGAAAAACTAAGCTGAGGAACACCCAACAAATTTTCTTAATTTGGAAAAGGGAATCTGGTACTTTTTGACTGGAAATAACTTCTATTGTGGATATAATGTTAAGTGTATTCTGACACCTTGGAATGAAGCTAGCAAGCACCAACAAAGACTGCTTGGTAACTTTTACTTTGTGGCCCTGAAAATTACTTCTGATTAAAATGAAATCCTGGCTCATGCCCAGATCAAAAGGCATTAGTCTTTTGAGGAAATGTACTTCAGCTCCAGATATCAGGCCCGGAAGCAATTCTGATGTTTCTTCTCACTGCTTAATTCCAACCCTGTTTTGAATCCAATACCTTATTGTCATGACGACAAATCACTCCTGTAAACAATTTGCTGGCATGGTCCATAAAGCATTGTCCTCAGCTGGATGGGGCAGTGAGAAAGCTGTCTCCATGGCAACCTTAGTTCTAAGAAATAAGAAGCGACCCCTTCACACTGTATTAATAGGGGTACACAAATAACTATAATAAGTTCAAATTTGCCTCTTTTTCTTTTTTTATTACATGCTCCTGTTCTTAAAACAACAAGAAAGATCTACATGGTTTCTTTTCATACTGTTGTCACAGAAACTCCCTCCCCTCTTCCACATACACTGGTCAAAGAGTCAAGGCAATAGTACTGTAAGGCACAATAATTGAATAGCTTGGAGGAATTGTTAAATATTTGCCTGGGTAAGATATCCATTTATCTTTGATTCCTTACTTTCAGGCTTGCCCCAAACTTTGGGCTACCTCAACAACCATCACTTTTGCTAATTATTCCCTAAATGAATATTATTTCCATGATAGCCCATACTTATCTGTTTCAACAGTGTGGATGTACAATAGGAAGCTGTAACTAATCAGAATATTCTGCAATTTCCAATTTAAGAAACAACTATTGGATACATTGATGTGGCTGAAAATATGTTATAAACACGCTAACTAACTTTATAATTTTTTCTGATTCTGTAGAACTGAAACTTAATGGCAATTCTCTATCTTTAATTTCTTCCGTAATAGTTTTATTATGAATAAATAAGCTATCTGAATGACATCATTTAGAACAGCTGCCTTTTTGATGACTGATAATTTGCACTAGTCATAAATCTTAATTTTGGAAAATGATAAAATAATAGCATAATATTATATTATTCTGCCTCTTGCTGCATTTAACTATCTTTTGAAAGCATTAATCCAAGTCACCTATCTGCACAATTTTTATCTTTTTCAATTGCCAGCATTTTTCTTTAATCAACTGTTTATTTTTATTTTATTTTTTGTTGTTTGTATTCATCTACTTTCCTAATTAACAGATTGCCTAACCAAGAGTATAGAAAGGTCTGGTCTGTTTGAAGAAACTGGAACTTTTATTGGTATCTTTTAGATTTTTAAAATGCTCCCTTTGCTTAATTCCTTTGTTTCTGGTTATTTTATGTATATATTTGCAGTAATACTATGTAATATGACATGTTGCCTTTACGAGATAGACATCTAATTACATAGTTTTGATCTATAAATCTTAGAAGTAGCAGATTATTAAAATGCTTTGGCCCTCTGCAATGGAGAATGTATCAGAAAGCTACCCTTCACTCTTAAATAATAAGATTTAGTTCAACTGCCTAACTCACTTTCTCTTCTACAAGGAACTCAATCAGCATACACAATATTCTTTGTTTTGCTCTATCATTGCATCTAGAAACCCAGCCAAAAATGTATACCTCAAACAAAACCTACAGTTTAATCTCAATTATTAAAATTATCGTTCAGTCTAATTTTCCCTCTTCGGGATAACTGGGCTTTACCTTTTCCCTCCTTCCTAAATACTGGGTCAGAATTGTGCCATTTAGCTTGCTAGATAAGGAAGTGGGGGAAGGTAACAGATTCCCCCAAGAGATTAAAAAAGATTGATCCATGGTTTGATAAGATTCAACAGTGGCAGTTAACACTTGCTTTTAAGAGATATAGAATTAATTAGCATACCATGGCACACGCACAATGGGTTTGTCTGTACAATAAATACAAAGTAGCCTCAAAAAATTCATTTCCCCAAACTGCAAAAACTATCTGTCACAAATGTTCAGCCATGATGTAATTTCTCAACCCTAACAAATATAGCATGTAAATACAACATTGTGGCTCCCGCAGGGGACTGTCTGGGTCTCAGGAGTCAGACTTGTTGGGTCAATCATAGCCAACTCTTCTCATTAGTTCTCAAGAGAAGAGAAAATATATTCTTTTAATCAACATACTAATTTCCCTCCTGACTGCAGCAAATGGGAACCCAGCAAGGCTACTTAGCAGTTGCTAATAAGATATATTTCTGAGAGCTTTGATGGCCAAGAAGAGCTTCAATTAGCTAAGTTCAGTTTTTGAAGAAAGTGAGAATCAGCCTTTAATATCCATGCTCTGAAGAACTTCAAACAAGCTTGACAGCCACTCAGAGCTAAAGAGGAAAGCTACATAGAACACATCACTTGGGAAAAAGTAAACTTTTTGAAAGTTACAGATGGCAAGTTTCCTTGAAACTCCAGTTCAAAGGATCAGACTTTGATCCATTATGTGCTACTTTTTATTTGTCTGAGACATGGATGCTGCCAGTCAGAGTATACAGCAGCAGATTAGATGGATGCATAGTCTGAGATCTATTATAAAGGCATTTTTATTTTTGTGTACATGCTGAGATCAGCAATCTAGTACCAGCCTCTGAGTTTTGTTCCGTTAAGCCTGCCAGCATAGACAGTGGCAAAAAAATTCTGGACTGTAACTCTGATCTCTGAATAGAATAACTTTTTCCGTGGATAGAATGCCTTTTCTTTCCTCATCTCTGGAATTCAGAATAACTTTTGGATGAGGGGGTACTGATCCAACAAACTTTCTTTCCATTAAATGGTAATGTCTTGCCTCGCTACTGGCTCCTGTATAAAATCTGAACTCAAACTGTATTGATGTGAGTTTTTAAACAAATGAAATGTGCTTCCCCCTCATGTGGGAGGGGGAGCATTGTCAGAAATTGATTCTAATTCTAGCTTCAAAATCAGTTCATAAAACTAAATTCTACCCATTTATCAGAAAGGGTTTTCACAATACCTGGTCATCCACTTTGTGAGCAATGAGTGTGGCTCCTTCTTCCAGCTCTGCCATGCTGATTGGCCGTATGCGAAGTGCCACCTAAAATACAAGAAGATGGATGAGTGACTGAGATATCTCACAATTTGTGAAATAGCCAAAGAGCAACAGAAAGGAAAAACGAGCACCTGCATGGAAGTCCTCAGTCTCCGTGCCCTGGCCATCCAAGGCCCAAAGTGTAAGCAGAGTTTCTTCAACTCCCAAGTTCTTCCCTGCCCAGTGTGCCTCATCTGAGTCTGTCTATCACCACAGAGAGAAAATCATCTGTGTGTCTCTGAGGCCCTGGCAGGAAGCCGCAAACAGACAATGAGAGGCTTTTTCCTTGGGAGGAAAGGAAACACCACCTGGACAGCAGCATTTCTGGAACAACATATCCAGCTGCAGCCACGTCAACCTATAAGATTCATCCCATTCAATCTCTAAAGCCTCCAAGAGATTTAGTGACTTCAGTTCACTGTTTTCCATACAGATAACAAAGGGGTGAACTCCAACTGCACAGCTCCCTCGTCCTATTAGCAGGGCTTTATCTGTTATCCTGACATGAATGTTAACACAGGATCTGAATCCATGGAAAACATCTTGCTTTCTGTTCCTCATGCTATTTGAGTAGAAACCGGGAACTTCTGGAAATCATCCAAAATTTGCTGAACCACAAGTATTAATTTCACTCACCATTGGCAATTCTATAATATCTGTTCAGAATTGTTCAAAAATTGCAGTGAGGGGGCCAGACAGTTTCCCTACTCCAAACCTTAGAAAGCACATCCCATGGCATTGTTGATTTCAAAGATGATTAAACTATTTCTTGTGAAGCCAGGCAAAATGTCTATGATGGGTTCATTCTTCAAGAAAGATTTCTTTCTTGTTATACAAATACTGCAGCAGCTCTGAAAGGATTCTTTAAAGAATCTTCTTTCACTTTTGAAATTTATTTCGTATACTTTTCTCCACACGCCCCCATCACAGCACTGACAACAAAAGTAACCACTTCCAATCCTCCAATACAATAGCAGTAACACTTAGACTAATATACCGCTTCATTACTTTAAGCCCTCTCTGAGCGGTTTAGAGTCAACATATTGCCCCCAACAATCTGGCTCCTCATTTTACAGACTTTGGAAGGATAAAAAGAAGGATACAATAGAATTTTATTCCAATGCAATATATTTTCAAAATAGCTTTACAAATGTTATCCTTGAACTGAATGTTTAATTACACATTAATGTGTAATATGTACAACTTTCACTAAAAGGCAACTGAATGATTTAAATTATGCAATACACCTTATAAACCATGTTTGAAAAAGCTATATGTACCCTCAGCAAGAGATATCTATTTCCAATTTATACTTTTTTAAAATTCTAGTGAGCAATCAAGGCTAACTACAAATCCTTTCCATTCATATTTCTACTGTATTCTGCTGCCTCCCACAACTGCTTTATTTTACATTGGAAATTCCAAGGTATGGAAATCTCTTTTACTTTTCTTCATATTGCTCAACTATATGTACCAAAAATGCAAAACATAATAAACTGTATCAGACAACAACACTGAATTTGACCAGGAAAGCCCTTTCTTATCTGAGCATCAATTGAACAATTAAAATTGTGCTTATATAATATACATTATATGAACACAGAACTATGATCAGAAAACACCCACTATTTTTGAAAGGCCCAGCTAGGGAAAACTTTAAAACAAAGAAGCTGAGCATCACTGAACTCCCATTTTCTTTGGCACTTTTGACAGAGGGCAAATCCAAACAACTGTGTCTAGTTAACAAAATATCATAATACATAGAAAATGTGAGTATTGCTGTATCGAGTTGGGCATTGTTTATAGTGCAGTTTGACCATTTCACTCTGCGGCATAAGATTTAATTGAGTTTTATGTACATTGCTATTCCAATTTATGGGACAGACTATGTTGATGGAAACAAGTAAGGCCAGAAGTTTTAACAAAACCTCTCTTAAATGTTCCTCTCCAATTTCTGGTAGTTAGTTCCGCAAAGGCTTTGCCTGCTTTCTTTCTCAAGCTCCACCAGCTTTTTGCTTTTATTGATGATACTGGCTGGGAATTCTGGGAGTTAGGAGTCCGACTCTTTTGGGTCTCACCTTCCAGGCTCCTTTCCACTTCCACTCACCGTGAGCTGCTGGTCCTTGGACACTCTGGTCTCCTTCATGATGGTAACTGGGTAGCCCAGACAAGGCGGGCTCGGGCAAGCGAAGCTACAGCACGTGTGCAGCCCCCGCGCACTGCCAGATTCCCGGGACTCCTGGGTCTCGTCGGGTGTCTGTTCTGCTCTGAGCTAAATGACCTCTCCCCGCGAGACCAATGGCAGGGGTTTGGGCGCCGCCATTCAATGGGCACTGGAGTCCCCCCGCCCAGCCCAATTACGCCCCCCTCTCTTTGGAAAGACAGCTGGCAAGCGGGCGCCCGGGCTGGGTCTCCCCTCGGAGAGCTCTGCCGCCACCGCCCTCCATCTGGGACCCCGGCGCGCAGGGAATCTGCCGATGGCGGGCCGCCGCCCCGCCTCACCTCGCCTGCCTCCTGGTGTTTCCAGTCCCCTGGAGATCTTTCCAAACTGTACACAACAACCGGGTGCGCGGGAGATTTCCTCCGGCTGATTCGGTGGCTGATTGGATGAGTTGGGGTTTCAGCGGCTCTCACCCGCTCTCTGCCGGCCGGCGTGAAAGGGAAGGCCGAGATCGCCTGGCTGAGGCGGGAAAAGCGCGCCCTCCGAAGCGCGACTTTTGCAGTGCAGGAACCGGAGGCCGGAAGGTTGGACGGCGCCGTCGATAACATAATTACTCTCTTAGCCTGCGCAGGGCGTACTTACTTCCCCCATAAATCCGGAGGAAGATTCTTTATTTTGTAACTGGCGCGGTCCGATCAAAGTATAGTTTATAAAATCATACATTGCAGTGTCCTACCTGTCAATAATACTTCAGCTTCAACCATCACAACACAAGAGCAAACAATAGATACAAAATCAGGGTTAATCGCACCAGTCGCACCAATGTGCCTACCATCCCTGTCCTATTGTTTCTTTTATTTTTCTTTTATTTTTTTCTTACATGTATCCATGTATTCATAACTATGTTTATACTTATACCTATTATCTTGCAAGCAATTGACAAAAATAAAGAAAGAAAAAAAAAACCGAATGGTTTACAATAGTCCTTTCTTTGTTCATTAAAAATAATTTCATTCGGTATGTTTTTTCTTTGAGACATTGTTTCTCAAACTTTCTTCGGTTGAATAAACTGAAGAACCATTTGGGAATGCAGGGAACATCCAGTGAAGCCAAGAGCCCCCTTTCTAATTTTTTTTTTGTCTTAAGAGCATGGGAGTTCACAGTTTTTGGCAAATAATATGAGTATGGTGGCATATATGTACACTTCCTCTAATTTAAAGGTTTTTTAAAATAGATTTTGTACCCAAAATGTAATCTAAAATTAAGTTTATATTGTTATTTTGAATTTGAATTATTGTATTTATACATTCTTCAACAACAATTTCTTGACTGATAAGGAACCAGGGCAAATGGATTTCTGGGTCAGTGAAATCCTCATTCATTGTAGTTTATATTTGTACTTGTTTGGTGGTTGTGGAATCATGATGCTATAGAGCAGGGGTTCCCAACCTGGGGTGCGAGACAATATTCCAGGGGGTGCGAGAAAAGTCCAGGTAAATAATAGGATATTGGCTACATGTTGGCATTTTTATTTTCTTTTGCAATGGACTAATTTGTTTTCATTTTAGAGTTAAGTATCGTTATTTAGTGGCCCTCACATACATAGCTGAAAAGATTCAATCCTACCAAGCATTTGAAAACTAGTCCTTGTAGTATTTAGTACTATTTTTTACCACTCAGTTATTTGTCCTATTTCAAGTAAGAAATTAATTTTCTGAGGTTTATTCCAATGTTAATTTATTATATGTTTCAGGGCTACATTTGTAATTTCCTTTACAAATTATATTAAAGAATAAAGTAACAATATTTTTTTTACAAAATATTATTCAGAATTCGCAAAATTTATCCTTGAGCAAAATATAAATTTCACGGGGTGCGAGGTTCGAGTGAAATTTCTTTAGGGGTGCGGGGCAAAAAAAAGGTTGGGAACCATTGCTATAGAGAAATGCATTTTAAAAATCAACTGAACATCATATGGATGATAATAGTTTCACTTGACTTGAAAATCCCTGCTCTAGGAGTTTAAGGTATACATACTGGTAGCACATACATAATTCTGATTTTTCCCTCAGGTTCAGATAGGTTGAACAGAGAGATCTTCTGTTTAGTCTTAAGTCCCCATAAGTTTTCATGGCTGAACCTAGGTCTCCCTATCCTTGTGCAAGTGGTCCAATGGGAATCCCCCCAATTTATGCTAATTCAGGGAAAAGAAATTTAAAACAAGTAATGGATACCCGAGGAAGCAACATGGTGATCTGACTGAACATCTGACAGATAAGGGTGATGTAATATAATTTAAGGAGATTCCTGTTCCACCACACAGATGATCACACCTGCCATACTAATAATTAGATTGTGCTCAAAGGTACGGTATTCTACAGTGTAGTGAGATATTCCCATTCTATCACACAGTGGACATACAATAGGCACATCCATTAGTTGGACTGATCTTTCTTCAAAGCGAAGTCTGGGCACAAGAAACCAGCTGAAAAGATCCGGGCACTCTCACTGGCCAGAATAGTCATGAAGGGCTATGCCTAGAGAAAAAGGAAGCTGGTCATTAGGAATCAGGATGGTGCCATCCTTTGGAGGATCATCTGGCCTCATGATTGATAGAATGCCCATGAATTATGACAGACTGCATCCATGACTCAGGAGGGAAAAAATGCTAATTTAGCACTGAAATAGTTGAGGACGTAACATTGATTCAGATAAGGGCAAAGGATCATAGGAAGGCAACATCATAAGAAAAACTTGTTGCAGCAACATTTTGTGTCATTGGATACAACCATGGAAAGATACGAGAGCTAGGGTGGTCATTTGTAGTAGCATTAGTATTAGATTCCTTTTCTTATAAAGGGAGCTGCAGTACTCGAAAGACTTGTAGAGATCATGGTATAACTCACATTTATGAATATGTAGAAAAAAGGAGGAAAATGAGGTATATAGCATTGAAGGGCTAAAAAAGGACATATCTCTACCATTTCTTATCTGTGAATAGACTTATCAGGTTTTTTTTATCGTAGAAAGTCTGGTGCCTTTTATAATTGAGTGTCAACAAATATTACTTTCTTGCTCACTATTATTTCCATTTAGGCCCTCATTTGGGAAATATATGTGGTTATTTTAAAAGTATAAGAGTTTTGTCATTGTAAAACATGCACATAGGTATACGAAATACACCTGGAGCATGAAGAGAACAAGGATATTGATATGATCAGCTAGCAAATGAGTTAATTCAGAATGGAGAAATGGATACTGTAAAGTAGAACATTCCAAACAGTGATACCAATATTTTGTTTGTTTTTGGAAGAAACTTGACGGATCTCTGATCACTGTGACAGTCAGTGTTAAAATATCTAATGTCTTGAGTTGAGGTGGCTAATTAGCAATTTGAAGTTGGCCTAAATTTGTCTATGTTTGTTTTTCTGTACCACCATTGGCCTGTTAAGACAATCTTCTCCAATCGGTTGCCCCCCAGAAATGATACTATGCTGGCAGGGGATGTTGGGAGCAGAATTTCAAGAAGTTATTCCACATTGGGGGAAGTTTGCCTGAGTGTTTTATAGTAGGCCACAGATGCCTATCTGGAGCATGATATTCAGGATCTTCCACAATGAAATATCCTTACATATACAGAAGAGGCCAAGTGCCAATAATACCATATATTGCCAAATGTTTCCATGGCATTTCTAGATAGTTGTGCACTGGAGCAGCCAATTAATCAAGCATATATTTGAGTTTTTCATAATTCTCTCCAATGTCTATGAATGCTCAGATATAAATTATCCAGGGCAAATGATGAAACAACAAGATACACCAGCATGGAGCAAGGGGGCATGTCTTACGGGTTTCTCACTGTTGGCTAGTGCTACTGGAAATTGTAGTTCATTCAGAGACTCACAGGTTTCCCTATACTCAATTATTTGCTTGATAGGTTGAATGGTTGTCACCCCAATGCATCCACTGTGGAATTTTACAGTGTTAAATTGCAATTATCATTACTCCCAGGCAGAGTGCTGGTAGGGAGTCACTCCCTTCCCAGTATGTTTTATGGAGTGAGGGACGCTGTCTGTTCAAACATGATCTTGTCCTTTAAGAAAAGGGTGTTTTCCTATCATTCTGGAAACAAATATAACAGTACAGATGGCCCAGATGCTTTAATAAAGTAATGGTGGTGGGAACCTTTAAAAAAAACTATCGGAAAAGATATTGTCTCCCCAAGTACTGTTGATACTGTGATAGATAGTTCTTTGAATGAGTATGTAGTGAATTAGCACACTGAGAAAAAGAGAAAGTAATTACTGTCTCCTCAGCTTCTAATTTTCTGTGGTCAAAACAAAAAGGAATTTTACCCTTCCTTCTTGGAAAAAAAGTGTCTGTAATGCTGAAAAGAAAACCTATCTACTGGGAACCATAACAATCTACCTGGGCTTTACATGTCAGTCTTTCAAGGTAATATTTATAAAGCAACAGATGGACACTGTTCCGTCCAGAAAAACGTGAGGTAGACCGGGTTCCAACAGTAAAAGTCTTTATTTCAACAGTTTAAGTAAAACAGAACAGTTTGGCTCCAGCCGCGGCAGCCTTTATACACGGCTTGCCTGCCGGCTTGTAGCCAATGACGGTTGTTTGATTTAGCCGCCTTTTGGCGGCTGTTTTGGATTGGTTCCTAGTGAACCAATCCCTATGCCGGCTTTTCTAGCCAATCATATTAGAGGATTTGGAGTAAACTATTTTATACAGAACACCCCTCCCCCCTTGGTTTAGTCCTACGTGGTGACGTAGTCACGCAGGTAGGTGGGGCTTCTTCTGATTCTACTGGACTTGCGCGGTTCATTTTCGCTGGAGACTTCAACCGGTTCGGATGGGGTTGTTGTCTCTCCGGCTCTTCTCCATGGAACCGCCTGGAAGGGTGAGTCAGCCATTTTGCTACCGCTTGAGTTTCTCAGTGGTTTCTCAGTGGTTTCTCGGTGGTTTTGCCGCTCCCTCCTGGCTTCTCCGGGCAGGTCGAGCTGGCTTGGCTGGCCCCTTCGTCTGGATTTTTTCCGCAAGTCTCATCTAACCATAAGTTTTCTTTTTGCTCTTTTTGATTGTTTAGATGTTCTGGGTTTATTTTAAAAAGTTCTTTATTATTTTCTTGTATTCCCCCCCCCCCCTTTGGTTTTGTTTTCGTCGTTTTTTATTATTTGTGGTTATGAGTTTGTATTTCTTTCAATGTTTTGGGAACGAAGCTGGTTTATGTGCCGCTTCCATTCCCTGTCATCGTCTACGGTTAGTCGGTAGGACCAGGGGCCTGTGAGTTGTGTGATTGTGCCTGGAAGCCATAATGGGTCCCCGGTGAAATTTTTTGCGTAGACTAGGTCACCAATTTCAAATGTTCGGAAACAGCTGGAGGAGTCGGGGGGTCTTTCCAAAGTGTAATTTGGGTGCAACCTGTCTAATTGCGACCTAGCTTTTTTTCCCATTAATAATTCCGCTGGGCTTTTGTTGGTTACAGTGCTGGGTGTGATAGGTTGGAGCGTGAGTAGACGGTTAATTTTATCCTGGACATCCCCAAGGTCCATTTTCTCTAAACCCTCTTTAGTAAACCTGACCATTCTCTCTGCCCTCCCATTTGCAGCTGGGTGGGCCGGCGCGGTTAGTGCATGGTGTATACCTAGGGAGGCTAGGTATTGTTCAAATTGGATGGCTGTTAATTGTGACCCGTTGTCGGACACTAGGACGTCCGGCAATCCATGGGTTGCGAAGAGTTTGTTAAGTTGTTTAATGACCGCCTCGGTTGTCGTAAATGATATAACTACAACTTCCAGCCAATTTGAGTATGCATCTATGACAATTAAAAAGATATGCCCCCTAGTAGACCCATGAAATCAATGTGGATCTGAGACCAGGGGCCTCGTGGGGTCTCCCAGTCCCTTATGGGTGCTTGTGGTAGTGAAAGCCTGGTTTTCTGACATTTAGTACAAGTAGCAACCCAGTATTCGATGTCTTTATCTATACCAGGCCACCAGACATAGCTTCTAGCTAGGCTTTTCATTTTTACAATACCAGGGTGGCCTTCGTGAAGCATACCCAACACTCTAGTCTGTAATTTAGGAGGGATTACTACCCGATCACCCCACAATAAACAATCTTTTTGAATTGAAAGTTCGGTTTGTCTGGTCCGGAAAGTTTTAAAGTTTTCAGTTTTTTTGGTTTTTCCGGCCAGCCTTTACCTACCCAGTTTAATATGCGGGCAGTCACTGGGTCCTTTGCGGTGGCTCTGGCGACATCGTTTCATATATTGGTAGTTCGGGGCATGTTTCTATTTGCAGGGTGGTCATTGTTGGCACCGGGTCTTCCTCTGTCGTTGGCAATGGTGCTCTGCTTAATGCGTCTGCATGGGAGATTTGCTTCCCAGGTCGACGTGTCAATGTGTAAGAGTATGCTGCTAGGAATTCTGACCATCTAGTCATCCGCGGGGATCAAATGTTCGGTGTAGGCTTGTTTCCCGCCAGAATTCCTAGTAATGGTTTATGGTCCATTACAATCAAAAATGTTCTTACATAAAGGTATTCATGAAAACGTTTCACTCTGGCGACGATTTCCAGGGCTTCTCTGTCTAGTTGACTAGTTACGTTCTGTTTTAGACAGAGTCTTTGAGTAATAAGCGACAGGTGCCTCTCTCCCATCTGGTAATTGATGGCTCTGGATGGCGACTCCAAACGGTGAGGCATCGCAGGTTACCGTCAATGGGAGTGTGTTACTAAACTGGATAAGAATGGTGTTTGATGTCAATAAATTTTTTATTTTCTGGAATGCCTTTTGTTCTCTATGACCCCAAGTCCAATTAGTTTTCTTATCCAGCAAACGGTGTAATGGTTCTGCTGTTGTTGCTTTTTGGGGGATGAATACGTTATAGAAATTTATTAGACCCAAAAATGCCTGCAATTCCGTTTTGTTTTTTGACTGTGGTGTGTCTTTAATGGCTTTGACTTTTTTTTCAGGAGGGTGTATACCCTCTCCATCAATTAAGTAGCCCAGAAATTCGACGTGATCAGTCATTAAGCAGCATTTTTCTTTTTTAACTTTCAGACCGGATTCTCTAAATTTTGTTAGTACATCTCTTAGTCTTTTTTCTAGTTGGGTCGTATCTTTAGCCGAAATCAGGACGTCGTCAAAATATGGTACGACCCCTTTTATTCTATTTAATAGGCGTTCCATGAGGCTTTGGAAAACGCCTGGGGCAACGCTCACTCCAAATTGAAGTCTGTTACACTCGAATGCCCCTTTGTGAGTCACTATTGTCTGTGCCTCGGCCGTTAAGGGGTCTATTGGAAGCTGTTGGTAAGCTTGTGCTAGATCTAGTTTGGCAAAAAAATTTCCTCCCCCGAGTGAGTGAAGCAAATGTTGTACTACTGGCACCGGGTATGCGCTTTGTACAGGGTAGCCTTGTAGTCTCCGCAGATGCATACCGACCCGTCAGGTTTAACCGGTGTTACTATTGGCGTCTCCCATTTAGCATGGTCAACAGGTTCCAAAACCCCTTGGTCAATTAATTTATTCAGTTGTTCCTCTATTTTTGCTTTTAACGCAAAGGGGACTCGTCTGGCCTTTAATCTTCTAGGGGCCACCTGGGGGTCTAAGCTAAAGGAAATTGGGGTCCCCCAATACCTGCCTAGGGTGCCATTGAAAATGTCCTGGAACTCATGGATCAGGTTTTCTTCCCAGTCGGTTGCGGCTACTCGGTCCACTCTGGTCATTCCGATGCCCAATGGTGTGAACCATTCAATGCCCAGTAGGCTGGGTCGGTCTCGGTCGACGATTGTCAGAGGCAGGACTTCGACATGCTGCTTGTCAGCGACTCGGAAATGTCCTAGACCTACCACAGGGATTCGATTCCCTTGGCAGTCCTTCAGAGTTAATTTTTGTTTCTGGAGCTCTTTTAGTTTGATATTTGGGACCAGTTGTCTGATTTTGTCCCACGACACCATTGACAGGAAAGACCCTGAATCGACTTCCATCTCACAGGGGCTGCCTTCAATTTTTACGATGACTTTAACTTTTTACCCACTTTCCGTGTGAGCGCTTCCGATAGTGACAGTTTGATGGGTCTTTTCTTGGTTATGGCTCGTTTGTTGCGCTCCCACTTTCTCTCGGCTTGTTTCGATTCAGCTTGTGTGGGAGAGTTGCTGCGTCTGTTAGGGCTGTTATTTTTTCGATTCCTACAGACTTTCTCGATGTGTCCTCTTTTCTTGCAAGCTCTGCACATGCATCAAGGAATCTGCAATCAGCTCGAGGGTGGTTTCCTCCGCACCCGGCGCATTCCCGCCAGTTTCTTTTTTCGTGCCTTTTTTTGTTGGCGTACAGGCGGTGGACCTCATTGTCATCCTCTCCGGATTCTGATGTCTCGTCAAAATCTTCATGGTGTGTAGTGGCGGGAAATTGCTTCTTCCCTCTGGTTAGGCTCGTTTCGTCGTTATTCGTGTTCATTTGTTTCATGGTGGCCGCTGACTTTTTCACGGCTTCTGCGGCTGTGACTTCTGCGATTGCTTCAGCCACGGTTATGTTGGGTTTATTTAGCAATTTACTTTGTAAATTAGAGTCTTTTAAACCCAATACCACTCGATCTCGCATGGCTTCATCTAAGTTCAGGAATTCACACGCTCCCCCCAGTTGTTGGAGGGCTTCCACAAAATCATCGATGGTCTCGCCTTCTTTTTGGTCCCTTCGGTAGAATTCGTGCCATTTGATGAGATTTGACACCACTGGTGCGTAGTGAGCCTTTAACATTCGCTGGAGTTCGGGCCAGGTCATTTGTTTTACGTCTCTGTGCTTCGCCAATGCTTTGGCCATCTTGAACACAGTTGGTCCGCAATGCGTTAAGAAGACAGCCCTCTTACGCTGGTCTGAGATCTCTTCCATCTCATTACTTTCTAAGTACATTTGGAAACGGTCTACGTAGGATTCCCAATCCTCTTCGCTGGGATTGAAGGGTGCGGGCGGTGCATTATTTCCGGCCATCGCTTCAAGCCTGGATTTCAATTTGCCGCGTGCACAGTCTCACGTTTTAGGATGATCCCACCTTTGTCGCCAGTGTTCCGTCCGGAAAAACGCGAGGTAGACCGGGTTCCAACAGTAAAAATCTTTATTTCAACAGTTTAAGTAAAATGGAACAGTTTGGCTCTAGCTGCGGCAGCCTTTATGTACAGCTTGCCTGCCGGCTTGTAGCCAATGACGGTTGTTTTTCCTAGTGAACCAATCCCTATGCCGGCTTTTCTAGCCAATCATATTAGAGGATTTGGAGTAAACTATTTTATACAGAACAGACACCATATAGATTGCAAAGCTACTCCTTTCCCCTTTGTCCCTGTCATAGTAGTCTTTCTCTTCTCATTTTCTAAAGCTGTGCCCTCTTTAAAGTTTAAATACAGTAATTATTAATAGAAAGAGAATGATACAAAAATAATAATACAAGCATTTTGGGGAGAATGATTCACCAGCTCCACATCTCCAGCTAGCAGAATTCAAGATAAATTTAGGGGGCTTGGTTGGGGGTGGCAGTGGGGGGATGGGCATCTAGCAGCCATTCTGCCTTTCAAAAGCTGTTACTCTACCTATTGAGAGAATCAACTGGTGGGTATCGGTTAGGGAGCAAATCAAATTCAAATCATGGCTTGTGTTACAGTTTAGAGGGAAAGTCCAATTCAGACTTCCAGTTTGGATGTGATAATAAATTACAGTTTGCCAGAAGCGAAGAAGTACATACTGTAATGAAGCAGAGATAAGGGGAAGCATTAGTCATTAAGGGCTAAGTAATTCTGTGATGGGATTTATGCATTACTCTAAACCAATTATGAGATTTGTATGGCTTTAGCTGAGTATATTGTGTGAATGTAACACTGTGGTTTGTAGGCCATGGTTTATGGCCTCTTGGCTCTGGTGAATAGAAGATCTGCTAGACCAATCACATTGCTGACTCATATTCAGATTGCTCTTTTCTCTCACCACAGCCTAACTCAGATGTGCTAGAAAAGAGCTTATTTTGCTATTTTTGTATGAATTTTGGCTTCATGGGGTACAGATTCATGTGGACGCTTTCTGATCAATTGACTAATTACAGCTTATTGTTATTTTTTGTCTCTTTTAGACAATTTCAATGTGTTTTCTTGGTAGAGATATTTAAAGCTAAGTTTGCTAGTTCCCATTAAGAGTAAATGAAGAAGAAAAGAGTACAAATGTTGTCACTTTTATTGAATTACTTTTTATGTAGAAAAAAAACAACAAGAGAAAGTAAAGCACCAAAGGAAATGAAAACTTTATGCAGGCATGACAACATTCACGCCTCTTCTTCCTTTTCGTCCTACGGGGGGGGGGGGGGAAATAATTATTTGTTCAGCATTTTTTAAATAATCATAATGGCCTATCAAAAAGAAATACCATGCTGCTTCTGCTTTTTCTGCAGAGACCCTGGGAAAATCCCAAAAAAAGTCTGCAGGAAAATTCCCCACCCTGTTTTCCTCCTGATCATTCTTTACTGTCTCCAGCTCCATTCTCAGGTGGAGAGAGAGAGACAGACTTTTGGCTTCATGCAAGGAAAGCAGCAGAAGCAGCAGAAATCTTTCTTTCTCTCCCCCAAACTCCACTAGAAATGAGTCTTTGCCGGTGCAGCCTCTTGGAGCAGGATACCTTGAAGGATCCCAAAGACTCATTTCTGGTGGAGTTTGGGGGAGAGAAAGAAAGACTTCTGCTGCTTTCCTTGTGTGCAGCCAAAAGCAGAAGCAGCCCTGGGAATATCCCCCAAAAAGTCTGCAGGAAAATCCCCCACCCCATTTTCCTACTGATCGTTCTTTATTTAGGATTGCAGGATACCCCCCTCTCTCTCCCTCCCTCCCCCCTCTCTTTCCCTCTCCCTGAGAACTGAGCTGAAAAGCAGGTTAGGAAAGTGGCTGCCTTGGAAGGGATGTGGGGGTATGAGGGCCCTCTTTCTCTCTCTCTCTTTCTCTGTGTGTATGAGAGAGAGAGAGAGAGTGATAGAGAGAGAACATCACCGCTAGCCCTCCGAGGTTAGATCGGATCTCTCTCTCTATCTTTCCCACCAATGTCAGCAAGTCACTGTCAATCAAAATTCATTAGTGGTCCGTGGGATTTAAAATTATGAGTTTGGTGGTCCCTGAGGTCCAAAAGGTTGGTAACCCCTGTTCTATTCTATTCTGTTCTGTTCTGTTCTGTTCCATTCCATTCCATTATCATTCTGGAGATTTGAAACATAATGATCAGAATCTATAATTTGCCTCAACATAGTGCCCTTCAGAAGATTCTCAGTTATTGAAAGACTGATTCTTCACAAAATGTGAAAAAGGATACCAACCTTAGGAAGAATTATTTCACTGTCATCTTCTTCAATCTCCCGCTCCTAAAACATAAAGAACTTTCAATACATGAAGTAACATGAAACTGACATTTTTCTTCATATACAGCACTTTGGCACCTCTGAGGTCCCAGGAACCACACTGCCTATAGGAGTACCTTCACCCACATGAATTTGCTGAAATTTTAAGACTGCAGTTCCTCCTCTTTGATCCCCAGTTAAATTAGACCTGTTTGGTGAGACCTAAAGAACACATTACCCAGATTGCAGAACTAACTCTTCGGGAAATCCAGCCAATTGATTATTTGGTGCTTTTAATGTGGCATGGATTTAAAAGAAAACTTCAAAAGATGCCATCCATAAATGAATGAACAAAGAAATAATCAAAGTATTTCCAGTTTTGCTGAGAGAGATGAAGTTTTAGCTGATACATATTGATGCTTTTTATAAACTTTATAAATCCTTTGACATTGAGGGACCATCTTCTCTCAAAGTTGCCAAAATCATCATTGTAAGCCATTCATGCTTTCAGTACAGGAAGATGGCTACTGGAAACCTGTTTTTTTTTTTTCTGAGTGCATCCTAATTTTAGAATTCGGTCCAACACAATCTACAGGCAGTCCTTGACTTACAATACTAATTGAGTGCAGAATAAGGGTCATAAGTTGTGCTGGTTAGCAGGGCATCATGTGATTGACCTGAATTTTGTAGGACCATTAATTAAATCACCATTGTGATAACGAACACTGTGATCATTGAGCAAATGCCACAGTCATTAAGCAAATCCCTTGTCTCTAGTGTTTTTTTGGTCAGAAACTGGAAGTAAATGCTGGGTTTTACTAAAAAAAAATCCTTTAGTAAATCGTGGTCACATGATTGTGCGATGCTGCAAATAGCCATAAATGTGGGCTGGTTACCGGGTGCCCGAAAATGTAATCATTTTAATTTTGGTCTGTTGGAACTTCAAATGGTTATTAAGAAACCAATCATAAGTCGAGGACCACCTGTATACAAATTCTCATCTTTCCTCAAGAAAATAATTGAATAGTTATCATAACTATAACTTTCTTTCGAGGTCTATCTTTTGTTTTTGGAAAATTCTCCTGTATCATACAATAATCTACAGTTTTGAGAAACAGTGTTTCTCATCTTCGTTCTGAGATGGGATTAAGTACATTATAAGTACAACCCAACAAACACTTGTAAGACTCTCCATCCTTTCTTGGTGTTTTGTTTTGTACCCATTACATCTGCCACTCAGAAAGGCCTCCTTTCCCCACATCCCACTGACCTTTCTGTTACCAGTCGCACAATTACCTTTTCCACTTTTACTTTGGTTTGAGCTCGCTCCCGGCGCCGGAGTTCTCCTTCAATTACATCAAAGAACTCTTTACGGACTCGTTTCATAACGTCCTGAGGCTTTTCTTCCTCAGCCTCTTCTTTGGCATCTTCATCCTTGCCTTCCAGCTTGGTTTTCTCCTTGAGACGCATTTCACGGTGGCGTGCCTCCAGAATCTTCTCTCGCTTCGTCTCCCGCTCAAACATCTAAGATGCACATTAAGTGTTACAGGTGAAAGGCATTCTGCCCATAGTTATTGCAGTAGCAACACTCTTTATTCTACACAGTATCAACAGCAGCTAGATGGTGGAAAAATTGCCAGTACCAATAATATATTATTGAATTTATTCCACCACCAGCAGCACTCTACCGATGAAAGGGATCTGTTGCTCATTTACTGGCTCATAAAGCAATAATTTGATGAAACACTGTCGCTTGTATACAGTGGCTTAGCTCTTTTGAAGGATAGTATAAACAGACTATCTTTGCCAGTTTATATAAATGAAAGTAAAGACTGAACTTGATACCTGATTGCTACATAGCCCCTTTCCCCCTTTGGGACCAAGATGGAAATGTTGTTTTTATTAATCAGGTCCAACTCTGGTTAGTGAATTTTTTTTTTGAGATCCAGTCCGTATTGACTAGGAACTATCATATGTTGTGGCATTTGTGCTAACAAGAATACTTTTTTCAAAGGATATAGAGAACGAAGATAGAAAACTAAAATTCAACCCAGAGAAGGAACAATCTCACTTCAGTTCTCAGAGGTTTGCTTGCTCGGCACCTTGCCCATTTGTGACAAATGGGAGATACTCACTGCTGAGGCCAGGTTCTTCTCATTCCGTTGCAAAGTACAGAGGCCAGAAGAAAATTCCAGAAGTGTTACTGTGCCCAGCTTGGATCCACAGCCAATGAAGCGCCCATTATCCTGCAAACGCAGACTGAAGAGAGCTTCATCGCAAACCTGGAGGGGGAAGACCAGTTCAGGAGACAAAAGTATATCCATGTTAATTCTTTTGCATTTTTAAGACAACATGTAGTCTTAACATAAAATATATGCAATCCTCATAGAAGGAGCCATTTAGGCCATTGAAACCAACTTCCTACTCAGTGAAGGAATCCTAATTAAAGTTATCCAGTCTGTGTTTGGAGATATACAGGGAGGGACAATTCTCCACTTTCTTTGGTAACTTGACATTCAACTAGAATTTGACTTTCTGTTAACTTTGGACTTTTGTGCACTGAGTACTAGAATACAATCGCAACCTGTTTGAAGACCTTGGATCTTATTCTAATTCAATTGTCAAACAAAAGGAATGTCCTTTCCCATATCTTTCTGATATAAAGTTGATTTTCATATTGTCTTTTGAAAGTAAGATGAGTGGCATATACACTTAATAAATAAAATAAATAAAAATAAGGAAGAAAAAAACAGATTTATAAATTGGCATTTCTATTTCAGCAGATTATTATTCTTTGCAAACAGTTTTTACACTGAAACTTTAAAGCACACACACCCTTACTAAAATATGGATCAGGGCTAGTTTCAGCTATGATGATGCACATTGGGCTGCAAAATTTCTAGGATCCAATTTCACTTAAGACCGGAAGTTTAGTCTTTCGAACTTTCACATTTGTACTGGAGTCAATCTTCAGAGTCTGAAAGTTTGGAAGACTACACATTGAGTCCTGGTGATTGACCAAGATAGGATTCTACAACATTTTCTTGGTACCCAGATGTTTGCCTTCATATGTGCAAAATTTCAGCTCAGTGAGAAAGTGGCAAATTGTGTGATTGACATGCTAGTACAGCAGCATCAAAACAACTTTAGTGGGTATGAATCCCTATAGAGCTAGCAAAGTGGCCTCAGTATTATGAGTTGATACATCAAATTGGAGAAATCTTGTGATTAATGCAACTTGAGAGAAAAGAGAAAAGATCTTACAAGAAAAAGATTGGGATACAGAAACTCGTGGGGCAAGGCATGTGTAGTTTTCCACTTCCTTAAATTACCTTCAAGTGGAGTGTAGGATCATTTTGTTTGAAAAGGAAGTCCCAAACATCAAGGGTCCCATCCATCTTAGTAGTGAAGAAGACTGCTGGTCGAGTTGTGCTCCAACACCCATCTGTGAGATAAGCCATATGGTATCTGCCGAAAATATATTATTTATTTTTTTCTGTGCTCATCTCCCTGTTAAAGCCCATGTCACACTGAACCAACGGATGCAAAGAGGATGGAAAACGGACAAAAAAGCTTGCCATCCGTTGAAAAACATGATGTACTCACTGCCTCCGTTTTGCTTCCTCTCTATCCGTCCAGCATCCGTTTATGGATGTTTCATCCGCTCCAAAAGTTTTGGGCTGCCAAAAACTTTTGCGCGGAAAATGTATCCAGTTCGTCCGTTCTGCATCCGCTACGCATCCGCTACACATCCGTTACGCATCCGTT
>BLBF01000033.1:16247580-16334642 GCA_015471245.1 Laticauda colubrina
GGTGGCTGCCGAAAGGACTTTGTCACAATCCACGGTGGACATGACTGAATGCTGTGGAAGAGGAAGAGTCAGATGAAGGCTGCAGAGGTCTGCACAGCTTGGCTGCTGTTCTGAAAGTGAGATGCAGGCGAGTTGCTCCCCCTTTTTATAGGCAGTATAGGTGTCCCTTTGCATCCTCTAGGCATCCTCTAGGCATCCTCTAGACATCCTTAATATCCGAGATCGGTCCCCTCTGCGAACGTTTTTTCCGTTTTACACGCTTTGTTTCTGTGCTGCATCCGTTCTGCATCCGTTCTGCGTCCATTCCGCTTCCTCCCTGCATCCGGGCGGATGCGAGTTGTGCGGATGCGTAGCGGATGCCTAGCGGATATAGCGGATGCATAACGGATGCGTAGCGGATGCAGAACGGATGAACTGGATACATTTTCAGCGCAAAAGTTTTGGGCAGCCCAAAACATTCGGAGCGGATGAAACGTCAATAAACGAATGCTGGACGGATAGAGAGGAAGCAAAACGGAGACAGTGAGTACATCGCGTTTTCGAACCGATGGCAAGGTTTTTTGTCCGTTTTACATCCTCTTTGCATCCGTTGGTTCAGTGTGACATGGGCTTTAGGAAGATGGGCTGTTAAGAAATATGAACTATAAATAAATTAAATTAAAAATAATGGCCTTCGTGGAGTTACCTACTTAGTCCACATGATGCATGATTCTTTACTCTCTTCTGACCAAATGCGTGCTGTCCAATCCCCAACAGTCAAAAAGTTCTTGGGGTAGAAAGGATTTCTTGAAAGAGAATAGATGGGGCCATGATGACCACTGAATGTGCAGACAATTTTTTCAGCAGGTGTCTTTGCCTTGCGGTTACAAGAAATTACAATCCCTTGCTCTGTTCCCACCATGAATTTGGTTGGCTGTGGAAGGTCAATGAAAAATTATGATTACTTACATATTTAGAACTTCTGTTTGCTTGACAAATAAAACTTCCTAAAAAAGGAACGATCTACCCATTTAGTCTGCTCTCCTGCAATGCATATGGAGAAGAAAGACAGGGGTAGTAGCATTTTCAGAAACAGTACTGAAGTATTTATTAACAAAGATCTAGACATGGCACTCACAATATTCAAAATGACCTATGATTTTATTTTAACTGGTCATTATGTGGTGTACAAACAGGATGTACACATAATTAACTCCTGCGCTTATGTTATGTTCTCACCTGCATTGGCTGCAATATTTTGATGCCTTCACAATAGGGTAAAGCAATAACCATTTAATATGAAAGATATGTGATATTGAAAATACAAGTATATTTTTCAAAGAATAATATGAAATAGAGTTCATACTTTGAAAGAAAAAATGATTCAAAAAATTATGTCTGTTACCCTAAACAGGCAGCTTATAATTCTGCAGCAAAGCATGGATTGGGTATGTGTCTGTGTTGATATTTTTTCAATGCAGGAGAAAAGTAACCTTCTTTTGTATGAACTTACTTTATTTCAAAGCTCTGATGTTAGATCTGGAGCGTGCACATGTGTATGTGTGCTCATCCATTTGTGTAAGTTGTGTGTGTGTGTGTATTTGACAGAGAGAAAGAAAGAGAATAAGACCACAAGTGTGCTGGACAGAGATGTCCTTATCAATTTAGCCACCCTACTGTTTCTCAGAAAACTACAGTCACATTGATTAGGGACTTGCTTGACCATGTAAGAAAAAAGATGTTTATCAAGACTTGTTCCTACTGGCTAAAGAGATAAGGCCACAGCAATTAGCTCCCTAGTAAGTTATCACTGGTTTCCCTCTCCACATCTCAAGTAGAAGTCTCTTGGAAATAAGCAATAGGTTGTCAGTGAGATGCTATTAAAATAAATTGTATGTCAAACTGCATGTTTTTAAATTGATATTTCATTTGTTCTCCATGTTATCTAAATACTTTTGCTGCTATGAATTTCATCTCCAAAAGGCATTTCCCTCTTATACAGATAGCCTTCAACTTGCGAGTATTGGTTTACAAAGTTACACTTACAACTGGTCCTCACACTTAAGACTGTCAAAGGACCCCCAACAGTATGTGATTAAAAATTAGGATGTTTGGCAACTGGCATGTACTGGTATTTATAATGGTTGCCATGTCCTGGGTTTATTATATTTTATATATTTCTAGAAAAAAGGAAAACAGCACAAAATTTCTGAATTACAGAATTATAGGTAGTCCTCAACTTACAATGATGATTGAGCCCAAAATTTAGGCTACTAATTGAGAAATTTGTTAAGTGAGTTTTGCCCCATTTTACAACCCTTCTTGCCAAATCTGTTAAGTGAATTGCAACAGTTGTTAAATTAGTAGCATGGTTGTTAAATAAATCTGGTTTCCCCACTGTATTTTCTTGTCAGAAAGCCGCAAAAGGTGATCATATGATTCTGGGTCACTGCAACCTTCATAAATGTGAGTCTGTTATCAAGCAGACAAATGTAAATCATGTGACCATGGGGTGCTGCAATGGCTCATTCTTTATTACGAACACAATGTTCCTTATTAGGAAATCATGATTTTCCATGACTTGCTACCAGTTTATATAATTTTATTTTCTTCTGATGACATCTTAATTCAATTTTTTTGAAGGAAAAAAGAATACAGCTTTCATTTATTGCAATTTCACTCAAGGATGATGTATATCTTTCCTGTTCTAGTCACTTATGCTTTTACTACAACCTAGGAATTATGATGATGGATATTCTACTGGCATCCAAAGCCTAAGAACTGATGAAAGAATTCAGAGGAAATGTATACAATATCCAACAAATACTTACCATTGTTGGCTCAAACTCCAATGCAATGGCTCCTAAAGCATTTTCTAGGATGCCTTTTCTACTGATGTCCATAACAAGTGTCTCAGTGGGCTCAGATAGTTTACGTATGTCCCACCATAAAACCTGGCCAAATAAAAATAAATGTTAATTGCTATTAGATTTCCTGAATTGGTTTATGTGGGGAGTTTAAACTGAGGTGGCAACAATGTGATTGCATGGGATTGTTTGCTATCCTATACCTATCCACTGATTTACTCAATTTTACCGTCTGGACCTAGCTTGGAAGCTGAAATTATTGTAGCCTATTGTTTTTAAGATTGGTTTAATTATTTTCTATATGACTATTGTCATCGATATAGCTATACTTAAATCCACATTTTTAGCAGTCTAAACTTTAAGGAACATCGACTGTATAAAACTATATCCTAAAATGTCCAATGTGGTTTTATACCTCACAATTATTCTAGAATATTTTGTGTCCTTAGCAATTACCCTTGTCTTTACTTTAAATCTAAATTCTGCCATTACTCTCCCAACTCAGAGCTTTATCTGAAAGTTTAATGTTCCATTGCTAAATAAATAGGTGATGGATAAAGACACAGACACTTTATTTCCTGCTCTTGGTGTTCCAAATCAGCTAGATTCTCCTAGATACTGGTATTGTAGGTCACTTATCAAATGTCGAATATCAAATTATCACCAAATGCTGGAATTAAATTAACAACAAATGCCATTTGTCACTGAGTTAGCCAAGTCACTGAGTTAGCCACTGAGTTTGTCACTGGGTTAGAATAATAAGCACGCAATCTATTTTTAAAATAACAGAGCGAAGAGTCAAACTATTGCAAACCAAAGTGCTCTTATTTCTCTGAGCTTTGAAACAATGGTTGCATCTACTTTCTGATGCAAAAACTACCAGTTACATTATAAGTAATTGTGACAAGCCACATGATCTATGCCTAGCTTTCTTCATTGTAACCTGTCCATCAGTGGAGCCTGAGAAGCAATCAGTTCCTGTTTTTGACTGAAGCCAGATAGCATTATACACAGGATCTCGATGACTAAGCTCAACTGCAGTTAATTCCACAGGTAATGATCCTTTCCGAGTGTCCCAGTAAGCTGAGGGATAATGAAAGAAAATTGAGAAACATTAGTGTTTCATTTTTATTTATTTATTGCAATTGTTTCCAAATAAAAATAATTGAAAATAGCTTACAAATGCAACTAAAATTACAATAAATAGCAATAGACTTATATACCACTTTATAGTGCTTTTCTAACCCTCTCTAAATGGTTTACAGAGTCAACATATTGCCATCAACAATCTGGATCCTCATTTTACTGACCTAGGAAGGATGGAAGGCTGATGTCAATCTTGACCAATGGCAGTGAGCAGTGAGTTAGCCTGTAGTACTGAATTCTAACCACTGTGCCACCACATTTTCTCAAAGACAGAAAAGTCTTGGAAGTATCCTCTTCACACAGCTTTGGTGGAAATAGCCTGATGGATCAGTAGCAGGGTTGATGACATGAAGAGCTCAGCTGAGCAGACTCCAGGAATGATCTTCACCTTTCTTCTCTACTACCCACTCTCAATCCTGTTACTTATTTATTTCTTAAATTTACATGCCACCCATCTCGCCAAGAAGCGACTTGAGGTGGCTTACAACCAAATAAACCAAGATGAAACGGTAAATATTGCAATAATAAGTATCAATGTTAATATTTTAAATTAACAAAGATGGCAAGGAAGAGAGCAGTATGTAAAGAAAGCAGTATTAAAGCTGCTCTTCAGCTGTCTGCCCGTAAAATTTTAAATTAATATAAGTTTATATTATCTGGTTATTTCAAAATATGTATGTCAAAACATGGAATGAAGTTAAAAGAAATGTATGTCAAGATGGAACAAATACAATTGTCCCTGTTGGACAGAATTTATGTGATCAAGATGAATAGTTTACCTAGAATGTTACTGTTGTTTCAGACAATATCTGTTTAGATAACTGATGTACCATTTAACCAATGGCAGAAGGAAATATCTACATTTGAATGGCAGAGAAGAAAATCCCTGAGTTAAATATAAGGTACGACAAGATGCAAAGAAGATGGTTTTAAAATTTCTGCATTAGATAATTCCCCTTCTCTGATGTATATGGGCTAGGTTTCTGCAAATGCAGTATTGAAATACTTTTGCTACCTGCAGCTTACTGGCAAGTGTAAGTGACAGAAATCCTTCTCATTGGACTATTACTGATTGTGTGGGGAAATCTATGAAGAATGAAGTAGAATCATTTCTGTTTTCTCATGGCAACAATAACTCTACAAAATATGACTGCAGTTGAACATGGCAAATAAACCATTATAGGAGGCATCTTTAAGTCAAAAGCCACATGTCAGTAAAGAATTGGATCAAAATAGATACCTCAAATAGGGCCATTTCATCCAGTTTTCAGCAATTCATCAACTAATAGTAAAATTACTTTTTCTTTACATTCATTATCAGATTTCCCTTACCAATCTGTCCATTGTAACATCCTCCAATTAGGATATGTGAATCTTTGGGGTTGTACTCTAAGCAAACCAAAGGTGAAGAAGGCTGGAAAACCATATCTGGTTTATTGGGAATTTCTGTCAAAAGGGAGAAAAAAGATTTGATATATAAAAGAAAAGAAACAAGCATAAGCATAGTTGCCTCTTCATTTCCAATTCTCATGAAATGAGGCACATTTCTCATATTTCATCTTTCCTTCCTAAGTGTTATAGGCAGTCACCTCCATTCCCCAATCTGCTTGCACAAGGAAATAGGGAAAAATGAATGTGCTTCAAAAGGCAGAAAAGAAAGGATGAGACTGATTTACTTATAGCTTATTAAATAATTTTTTACAGTACAGGTAGTCCTCTACAACAGAGCCCAAAATTTCAGTTGCTAAAGCAAGGCAGTTGTTAGGAAACTTTTGCCTCATTTTATGACTTTTCTTGCCACTAGTGTTAAGCAGATCATTATAGTTGTCAAGTTAGTAACATAATTATTAAGTGAATCTGGCTTCCCCGTTGACTTTGCTAGGAGTGTGGTAGCTCACATGGTTAGGACGCTGGGTTGCCTTTTTCCAATGGAGCTGTGAAAGAGGGATGAAGTGATCCAATCCCTCCTCGACTCTCCTATTGCTTTCTGGAGCATTGATTACAAAGAAATATTTCCTCCTGTCTGCTTTCTTTACAACAGGCAGGGTGACCATAACAAGAAGACAGTATTCATTCCTGGTAGTGAAGGAATGGATCAGTCAATTAAAAAAATTAAAAAGCTGTATACATTTTTCAATGCTGTATACAAATCATAACTGCAGTGTTTTCACCACTTACCAAGGTCCCATATATATGAGTCATAGGACATATCTTTTGAACTCCGTTGGAACTCAAGGTTGGAATAAGCTACAGCCAACTTCCGGCTTCGGTCAGGGTGCCAAGAGAGATGAGTGGCAGTTCTTTTAATCGGGTTTGGGTCCCTTTGATATAAAAGCCCAATAAATACACATTTAAGGTGCATTGCCTTGCTAAAATGGCTTACACTGTGACATTTGTCTGAGAAATGTGTTCCACATACATCTGTCATAGCAGATCATGCTTTGAAAAGATCCCCAAGAATACATTCAGTGGGAGAAAAATACTTAAAAATGTCCTTTTTAAAGTCCCAGATGCCTACAAATCCTTACACTGAAAAGTGGTTATTTAATTACTTTAAGACCACATGATTGAACTTAGAATGATGCCTTATAAAATAAGAATATTGGTGTATTTCTTTCAATATATTCTATATGCTGCCAACAACTCTTTTTTGTAGTCTGTACTGAATAAATATATATGAGATTTTCTATTGCAATAAATTAGCACAAATAGGTACCAATAAAGAATTTTTCAAAAAGCAGTATGAGAAAACATTACCAACTGAGTTTAGGATAATTATCTTGAACAAGGGAACTTTCCTTCGGAGATTATATGGGATGGGATTCTGCTTTCAGGCTATCAGAAAGCTATCAATTTGAAGTAACTTCTACAAAGACAGTCTATCGAGATAATTTAGTATGATCAATGTCCACTACACATACAGTTTGCTGCTTTTTTCATATCAGTAGCTATAACAACCATTCTAGCAACAACTTCTCTAATTGGATTAAAGCAAAATTTGAAAACATGTTTTTAGCCATTACCTGAAAAGATTAATAGTTTTTGCTGATGGTGGCTCTTCAGTAACTGCTGCTGTCTCCTCCTCCTCAAAATACTCCTCATAGATATTGATGGCATTGTTCTGTTTGATGCAGTGATCCATCAACTATTTTTAACAAAACAACAGAATCAATCAATGGATGACCATGTAATTATTTGGTAAATGTAAGAGGAAAAAAGATGGAAAAGAAGAAAAAATAGGAAAAGCAATATTCAAGTTTTTTTAAACAGACCAATATATAACTAAATGGAATCAAAGATGCTTACGGTGCCAAGTTGTGTAATGACATTGATATAATTCTCATCCTTTTCCACTTTTTTCCGGAAACGAATGGTCTGTTCCATTTCCAGTGGGTTGACATCTTTTGGCCAGCCACCTTCCAAGTGGTTAATACCTCGGGTTTCCATTTCAAACCTTTCTGTGTTAACCTAATATGGAAGAAAGTCAAGGCTATCTTTAGATTGGGGTTATTTGTTTTCATATTTCATCATGAGAAGCTTTAGATCTAAAATTATTATCAATTGTGTTAGCTAATACTGCTAACATACTGTATATCACCAGCATTTTTGCTTCCTTTTTTGAAGTATATACACACACAGCAAAGCTTTACAATGATAGTCATAAACACATAAACACTGTAGCACAAGTAGCACATCTTGATGCTGACTGGATTTTCCATGCATCAATCCTGGGAAAGGAACAGCAGTCTATAAAGAATGAATGATTAAAATGTGAAAATAATAGCTACAACCATACAATGCATTGCAAAAATATAAAAACATTTATTTACCAATGATTATAAAAACTGTCTTTCATCTTACTTACTATTGTACATACTAATGATCTATAGGCAGGTTTGTACCCAGAAATGGCTGTTTATTTTTGGAACTTGGCTTTCTAAAATTATGTACAGAAACTGTTCACATAGGCTTTAGCATAGAGTGTGTCAAATAAAGATTATTTCTATAATTTCCTGTCTGAGATTCTTTCATAAGATCTGGCACAACTTATATAAATGCCAAGTATATATTCGGCTACAGAACTAGGGGTTCTCTCCAGAGATATGTGATGTACATAGCTGTGGACAGCCGCACGAATGAAGGGAATCTAATGAAGAAAACAAATAATCAGTTCCTCCAAGTGAACATGTACTGCATACATACTGTACATTGTACAGCTTTTCTAAGAGGAATTTTATTTGTGTTTCTCTGTGTTTTTTTGTACAGTATCAATGAGCTGGTTAGGTCTATGATCAGACCAGAATCATCTTGCTTCTCAGACTTTAGTAGTTTCATAGTGCATTAAAGTCGTGCACGATGTACATTTGAAAATGAAATAAGGGACAATACAACAAATCCTCTCACATCTTTAAACACCATGAAACCATAGTCAGCTGTAAGAATTTATGTGGTAAGGACTGAAAATACCACCTTTATTGGATTTAATCTTTTCTATGACTACATAAAACTTAATGGTATGAAAGTAAACCTTGTCCTTGCTTCTTTATTTTTTTCTGTTATAGATGTGCAGTATACAACGACTGTGCTTAACTATTAATGCTAGAAGAGGAAATATGAAAGCAATGAAATCTTTTGTGGTTGCTTTTGTTCAAACTTGGGATGATAATGTAGTTTTTTTGTGGTAACTTATTAACACGGGAAACCACAATTGTTTAAAGGCTAAAGAGGGGGACAATATATTTTTTCTTCATTATTATAGTTCAAGCAGCAATGATCTTAAAAGAGAAACTTATCTATATTTTACAGAGAAGACAAAGCAGTTTGGTCTAATGGTTAAGGCATCAGGCTAGGAGGCTGTGAATTCTATTCTTACCCTAGACTTTGAAAGCCAGTTGGGTGACTTTGGGCCAATTACTCTCTCAACCCAATGCTCCTCGCATGGTTGTTGTGGGTAAAAAAGAAGAAAAAAGGAGTATAAGGTATGTTCACTACTTTGAGTTGTTAATCAAAATAATTAAGTTGGATAAAATAAATAAATAATATCTATATTATGGGTGCCTGTTCATATACAGCAGATAAATTCAGCAAAGGAAGTTCTCAGTTCGGTGTTAGAAGAAGCTACATATCTTGAATGTATTTTGACCATTTTCTGTTTTAAAAGACATTCTTAATGATCATAAAGAAGGCTAAAAATTTTCTGGTCCTATCCTTTAAATAATTCTTTTGCTTAAAAACAACAACAACCCACGTTGTACTGTCGGCAGTTTACAATACATAAAAATCATATTTTTACATGGAGAAAATCTATATTAAGGGTATCAAACATCATCACGTTTTTGCCATGTGATGTATCGTGACTTTTTCCACCTTTGCTAAACCAGTGGTGGGAATGGCCAATGTGTGATGCATCTGGCCCACGGGCCACGAGTTTGACACCCCTGATCTATGCGGTCACTAGGAATTGAAAACAACTTGATAGAATATAATCAATCGATTTTACATACATGGGTGAACAATAACCTTATATTTCTTGGTTATACAAATTATGCAGATGAGATTAGCCATGGATCTTGTCAGAGATTTCCTTTGAGACAGAAACAAATATACCGTAGATATTATTCATTCAAGATCAAGCAATTTACCTCATGTTCTGACATGTCACCAGCACATTGCACTCCAGTATCAATGGGGTCTCTTTCAATAAAATTTGTTGCTAACTCTGGATCTGGTTGAATGTCCACATTGATCTCTGCTCCCCGATCGGAAAAGCTGCATTGTCGACCAAATTCACTGCGTTTCTTCAAATAAACATAGACAATCTCCATGCTGCTCACTTCAAATGAAAGAAAGAAGTTAAACTGTTTTTTTGGTATTATTTGGATAATTTTCTCCCACAAAAATTGCCAATTACTGAGGTACAGGACGCTTGGCTTCAGGTTATGGCAAAAGCTGCATCAGATATGAGGGAGATCAGTATAGTGTGTTATCTTGTCTATTTTTGTAACTATTTGAAATGGTCACCACTCTGAGTATCTTCATCCAAGACAACATTTCTGTTAAATGAACTTTGTATTTTCCCAGCAGTCAAACTACAATATTTTGTTACTAGAAAACAGCTGGAGAACCAATTAATCAAACAATTTCCAAGGGAAAGAGTAAGTTATTTGTAGATCTCACTTGGATAGTGATTATGACTTCATTGGCAAATAATGATGCAATATCTCCTTGAATACTTACAAGAGTACAGTACTCTTGGGAAATTAAGAATTTTAACAGCTGAGCAAGTGTATGTTTTAGACTAATATAAAAAAAGAGGCAGAGCAGAAATAACTAAAGCAAATTAAATCTTCTAATATTTCATCGAGATACCAAATGTAGGGAACAGTATGGCAGAACTTGGGGACAGAGTGAAAAGAGGGATCAGCCTAGAATCCCTAGCCACAAGTGAACTAAGTTCAACACTCTCGCCTCCCTTACAGCGCATGCATGGACTTAAGTCTTTTGCACCTGACAACAAAGGAAGAAACAGCGAAAAGGAATAATACTTTTTTGTCCTGGAGAAGAGCAAATCAAACTAAAAGTCCTGGAAAGAAAAGTTTCAAATTTAGACAGGTTTCTTAAAACAAAGCTTTTCAGAGATGATCACTTGTTTTCCTCTGTTAGCAATGGCAACAACCTACTTTGGAACTGTTACCAAAATAATTATATGGATGTGTCCATAATCTAGGAGAAAAGTAAACTTGAAGATTCATTATAGTTATACATACTACACAGTTACTAAAACTTCCACATTCTCCTTTTTATTATGCCATAACTTTTGGTGGATAATTTCATGAGATGAAATTCATTATTACATGTGACAGACTGTGACCTTCAGAAAATAATGTCATACTAAAAGTGTTAACATTTAAGAGCCACAATACTGTATTTGGGTACTGAAATCTGTTGTCTAGTTGATACAAACATAGTGTATAGGATACAAAGCTAAACAATACTTTAAAAATGCTTCTTGAGATGTGGTATTCAAAAAGTCTAACTTGAAAGACCTTTGTTATATACCAGTAAGCTAAAATTCTTGAAGTTCTGGAATTATTTTGTGAAAATAATTATGTCATACATATCATGCTCAGCAGCGGATAAACTTTAAAAATGAAATATAAAAATACAGAAATAAAAATCATGAAATTATGTCTATAAACATAGTTTAGTTTATCAAATTCATCGATTCTCAAATATTGTGAGAAAGAAATATTTTATCATTATCTGAATGCAACCTCCCAAGGGAAAGAAAAAAAAGATAAACACTATATGGATGTGTGTTTGTGTGTGTGTACGTATTAATATGCAACAAATAGAAAGTAAGTAAATGCTGTATTTTAAAAATTATGATATGACTAAATAATAAATTTGGTCCATGCCACTTCTTGTATGTCATCTGAAAACATGGAAACCACAAAACAAGAGGGCCTCTTTCTGCTTAATATGAAGTGAATATTTACATGATGTTTTTCTACCCCGAGGGCTTCTCATATGATTGGGATGATCTATATGAAACATTATTTCAGGTGTCATGCTCTCAAAATGTTTAATACTTGTAACTTAATGCCAAAATCTTTAATTCAGTTTGCTAGCAAATGGCACTCATTTCTTACCAATAGTCAAGAAGAGTTACACATGGCATTAAAACCATGCTGCTTCATTTGCCTTAGTTATGGCTTCAAAGCCATTGCATAAAGGCAATTTCATATAGTGTACTGTTCAGTAATTGAGAACAATATGATATTTGAATTTGCAGAGGCTTTAGGTCCCTATATTTTCAGCTCTTGGAGCTTTTCAATATCATGCCAAAATACCAAATAATGCAATTTCTTACCAATTCCAGCAGGAAATGCAATAAAATTAGGCCCCCAACATCCATCCTTTGGCCACTCTCAAGTGACATCATAGCATCACTTACTGCTAATGCAGTGAATATCAGTTGGCAAAGTAGTTTCAAAGAAAACCTCACATGCCCCTTCTTTTGACAACTTTAAATACATTTGAGGGCCAAAGGATAGGGGAAAGTGTTAAAAATAGTTTAACAGTTGGAGAGAGGTATGATTGCACTGAAGAAAGATTAGGATGTTTTTTAAAAAATCTTATTGTAATCATAATATAGTAGTAACCTGTTTCCAGCTATGATCTGTCAGACAGATATCTTGGGAAATATACAAAATGCCAATGAGGCAATGGCTCTGTTTTTGTTCACCAACATCTGATGTTGTGAGGTATATTTCTTCAGCATGAAGTTCCAGTGATGATTCATATATTGTAATAGGCAACAAAAGCTATTTTGAATTTGGGGTATTTGGTGAACAACTCTGATAAAAGAACAGCAGAACAAGAAATGGAGGGATTAGAGAATTGGTCCTGGAAATAAAAAATGACTGAAGGGGATTTTAATCATTGTAACTGTTAAATGCTTGACTCAATTTTGAGATGGGCAACTATATGAATCATATTTATTTCTTCCTGGATTGTTTTTCTTAATTATTGTGGGTACTATAAGATACTGTCATGATGCAATGATGTTAAAGCTATAGTTAATGTGAATAATAATAAATAAATCTTACAAGATTGAATTTAGGTTGGCTACGGGGACAAGAGGTTTTCCTCTTCCCGAAATCTTAATATGACTTTAAACCGAATTCTGTTTATTTGGTTTGTTGAAGGCTAGAGTTTATTATCCTTGAAAGATGGAAAGCAGTAGTCCCCAACCTTTTTTGTACCAGGGACCAGTTTCACACAGAAACACTTTTTCAAGGACCGGCAAAATCAATTCTTCAATTCTAAGAAGTCACGGGCTTCTTAGCTTTAGCTCATATACAATATATATTTTAATCATGATTATTCATTCTTTGCGGCCCGGTTACAAAACGATCCACGGACGGGTCCCGATTCCGGGTCCCGATGGTTGGGGACCCCTGATGGAAAGGAGAAAAACAGTAGCCCCACCCCACCCCTAAGCATGTGCAGAATCCATATCCTTCCATCATATGGAAAGTGGAGTCAGCATCCTGGGGTCAGTTTTCGGCAGGAACAACATGGGATTCTGGAGACTATCTATCCCAGCTAGCAAAAACCCTGGAAGGAGGGGAGTTTTCGCCTGTGGCGGTTCGAGGAAGGAACCCAGTGGGAGAGGCAACGAGGAGGCAAGAAGAGCTTGTTCCCTTCTCCTCCGGGATCAAACCCTCCACCAACTCCCGCCACCCCGGTTCCCGCCTCCTTACCCCTCTCTGCTGCCAGACAGTCCAATATTCCACCTTGGGGAGGGAAAGCGTTCACTCGTCTCCTAGCAACGGGTCCTTGGGGTCACGTGGCAGCGACAATTCATTTCCTGAGAAGCAGGGAGAAACCATCTGCGAAGCCTGGTTTTTTTTTTTTTTTTTTTTGGGGGGGGGGGGGAATGGACGAAGCGGAAGAGAAACAATACATCACATTTCCCCTCCCCCCCCCACCCCGACGCCCAAATCAATCCTCTCTTGAAATGTGGCCGTTGGGCGAGTAGAGATTTCCCAGATTCGCTAGGCAAGAAGTAAAGTCTTCTGAGTAAGTGCAGAGTGCGTTCGCGCTATAGCCCGGGCTCGTGCAGCAGAGAATAGGAAAGTGCCCAATCAGATTAAAAAAACAAACAAACACAGAGGTATTTTGCAGCATTACCTTCAGCTTAGTTCCTAGTCTTACTGCAAATATTAGGACGACCACCAGTATACAGACTTTTTGTCTCATTTTCTTTTTTCATCTTGGCCCGGGTTATTGCAGCCCGGCAGTTGGTGGGTTTTTTTTTTTTTTTCCCTTTCATTACGAGTTTTATTCTTTCCCCCTTCCGTCTCGCAGAAGTATGAAAGGGAAAAACGATGCCAACGAAGCGGCGACACGAGAGAGAGCAACCCTGTGCAAAACTCACGATTAGCAACAACCTTCTTCTTACCTTTACAAAATTTATTAAGGGCGGAGACTTTTATTTATTTATTTGATTTGTCCATTGCTTACAAGATAATAGGTATAAGTATAAACATAGTTATGAATACATGGATCCATATAAGAAAAATAAAAGAAACAATAGGACAGGGACGGGAGGCACGTTGGTGCACTTACACACGCCCCCTACAGACTTCTTAGGAAAGCGGGGAGGTCAATGATAGACAGTCTAAGGTTAAAGTTTTTGGGGTTTGGGGAAGAAACCACAGAGTCAGGTAGAGTATTCCAGACATTGACCACTCTGTTGCTGAAGTTGTATTTCCTGCAATCAAGTCTGGTGCGGTTAACCTTGAGTTTGTATCTAATGTTTGCTCTTGTGTTGCTATGGTTGAAGCTGAAGTATTCATTGACAGGTAGGACATTGCAATGTATGATTTTATGTTCTATACTTAGATCTGACAGAAGGCAGCGTAGTTCTAGGTTGTCTAAGTCTAAAATTTCAAGTCTGGTGGTGGCATAAGGTATTCTGCTAGGAGTAGAGGAGTGGAGAACTCTTCTTGTGAAATATTTCTGGACTTTCTCAACTGTGTTAATATCAGATATGTAATGTGGGTTCCAGACTGATGAGCTGTATTCAAGCATTGGTCTAGCAAATGTTTTGTATGCCCGAGTTAGCAGTGTGATATTACTGGAGAAAAAGCTGCATAGGATTAGGTTAACAACGCTTAATGCCTTTTTGGCTATGTAGTTACAGTGGGCTCTTAGCACTTAGGTCATTAGAGATGAGCACTCCAAGATCCTTGACAGAGTTTGGATCATCAACAAGGTCTTCACTATTCAGCTTATATTTTATTTTCTGATTTATTTTTTTGCCACTATGTAAGACAGAGTAAAACTGGCAGGTTCCTTCGAGCCTCAGCAAATGAAATGCATCGTCGAATCTGATTATTTCAGCTCACACTGCAGTTCCCCTTGGACTTTTGGTAGGGGAATGACAACTTTCGACAACTTTAAACAGTGGAGTGCCACTTAAGAGGGCATTGTACTTAGACTGTTCTCTAGAAAGAGCCATTTCTGAAATAACTATTTCCAACAGAAGATAATGTGTGTAGCTCAGGGTTGAAATATGAAGTCTTTGGTGCTCTCTGAGCTTGGTAGTTTGCTTGCAGAGGTTTTGTTAACCAACTAGGTAACATCATCAGTGCCTGAGTGCAGGACTAGCATTGATCATGTTACCTAGTTGGGTAATGAAGACTACAGGCAATAATCAAGCTCAGAGGGCACCAAAGAACAACATATTCTTTTCTGTATATTGTTCTTGTACAAGCCAGAATGTTGTTGCATTCTACTGACAACTGCATTTGTTGCAAGATTGTGTGTGTACCTGTTTTGTGATATGATCTGGTTGCAGGTGTACATAAACAGCCATCAAATCCCATCAACAATTAGTATCACTGTTGGAATGGACTACAGTTTATTACAGATCACTGATAATTAACAGATCACTAATAATCACCTCCCCCCCCCCCCAAGAATCTTTACCTGTCCAAACAGGTTGAGCAGAATGGGCATGCTGTGGATCCTTTCAGGCCAAAGAATGTCAGCTGGCTATGATCAGAAGACAAGGTTTTTCAGCAATAGCCCCTGCTCTGTGGAATATTTTCTCTCTGAATATCAGGATGACCCCAACTGTCAGCCTTTCATATGGCCTTTAAAACCTGGTTATGTTACCAAGGCTGGGGTGCTGAATGTGCCAAGAGCCCTGTTTCTTGGCTTATTACTAATTGGCCAAGTATCTTGCTCTTAAAACAATAGCATGTAGACTTATATACCACTTCACAGGATTTTACACCCCTTTCTAAGCAATTTACAAAATCAGCATATTGGCCCCAACAATCTGGGTCCCCATTTTATGGACCTCGGAAGGAAGGTCAACCTTGAGCAGTTCAGAATCAAACTCCTGGAGCGAGCAGTGAGTTAGCCTGTAGTACTGCATTCTAAGCACTGTGCCACCACAGGACTTTTATGTATATTTCATTTAGATGTACTTAGTGTTTTATTGTTTTAATGTTTTGATAGTTTTAAAATGTTTTAATATTTGTTTTTTTTTAAATTGTAAGCCATCCAAAGACAAAATCTATCCCCTTGCAGCCTCCAAAGTTACTCCATTAAATTCATTCAATTTCTATGGCTGCCCATTTCACTGACTGAAATGGGCAGCCATGGAAATTTGAATGAATGAATAAATTTATTGGAATTGTTTGGAGGTTGCAAGAAGACAGATTTTGTGTGTCATGACTCAGTGGGTGAGAAATGTACAAAACAGATTTTGGCTAACAGTCAAAGAGAATTCTTACTGTTAACTTGATGTCTATGAATTTAGTTTTATTCCTGAAATGTTTCATTTCCAAGTAGAGAACATTGACAATGCCTTGACATTGACTTTTGAATTGTATGACCTAGTAGATTGTGTCATCTCCATCTCCACTTTCATCACCCCAAGATTCAACTTGCTGTTACCCTGCTAGTTTTTTTTAAGTCTTTGAAGACATGGCTAATTCTTTGGGTGCAGCACAAAGAATGTTTACAAAGACTTTAAAAAAGAAATCATATACTACACCTTGCAGGAAAAACTCAAGAGTTATTCCTGCAAGATGTAGTATATGATTTTGATTTTTAAAAAATATGCATATTGTAATACTGTTGTTATTGTTGTATAAATAATATAAGTACAAAGAGCCAGCAGAGAATTATGGCAGAGAACTTGTGAGAGATTCAGATGTAGATGGGAAACATATTCCTGACTGGTATTTTTTTTACTGCTCTTTGTTCAAAGTAAAACAAAGAGTTTAAACATCCTTTGATTAGTGTAGTCATGAGCACTCTTGTGTATTATTTTCTTACATAATTGCTTTCCAAACACATTTCCATGACCCCCATATCTGGAAAAAGAATCACACTAATTGAGGTTTGAATCCTGAAAATGTTTTTAATTATGCTAAACTCAGCCACAGATGGCTGCATTCCAAACAATGTACCTCTATTATTTGAAAATATGGTTTGGTGTAATTTCAATAGGTGAGAGAGATTAAGCCTGAGTCTCTTTATAGGATTCCACTTACACAACCTGTATCTTGATTTTATTATCTGGGCAAGGAATGCTTTTCGACATTGGAAAACTTAATTTTGCTTCAGGATCAGCTTAAACAATGCAATATCAAAAAACTGCTTCTCTGTATTTCATGTTCCTTAGATCTGTTGTGCAAAATGCGCTATGTTCTTGCTGTGAGCTCAAAGCCCAAACTGGTAAAAATGCAGCCCCAAGGCTTTACTATTGTGGATATTCCAAATGAAATTATAAACAATGAGACTTATTCACTTAATGCCAGGATAGCTTTTACAGTCAGTGGAAACTCTTCTTTTGGATTGAAGAATTTGTTTAAAAGACTGTTGTTCCAAAAATAACACTGACTTGTTTGCTTATCTCCAAGTACAGTACAGATAGTCCATAATTAAGGCCAAAATTTCAGCTGCGAAGTGAGACATTTGTAAAATGACTTACCCCATTTTACAACTTGCGAATCTTAGCAGTTCCTATGTTAGTAACATGGTTATTAAAGCCCATGTCCCACTGCACCAACGGATGCAAAGAGGATGTAAAACGTAAAAAAACGCTGGTAAACGCTATGCATCCGTTGTGTACTCATTGCATACGTGTTTCATACGCTCTATCCCTCAAGAATCCGTCCACTGAGATTTCATCCGCGCAAGAAGTTTTGAGCTGCAAAAAACTTTGTGAACGGATGAACTTTCCTCTGTGTACGATGTAAATCCATGACATACAAGCAACAAACGTTCTATGTCCATTTATCATCCGTTAAACGTCCGCTGTATCCTCTCTGCATCCTCTGGGCATCCCCTCAACTCACATCCTTTGCAGCTGAAAACGGAAAGAGGGAGGAAACAAAAGGTACATGGAAAGTCTACACAGCGTTAGTAGCACAGAAATAGAAAGGATGAGCAGTGAACGGTTTGCATCCTATATACATCCTCTAGGCTTCCTATGAACGTCCGCTTAACATCCCCACTACATACTACCCACGTCCGTTCTTTTCCTTTCTTTTCCGTTCTGTTTATGCAAATTTTTGCCACTTTTTGGAGCGGATGACAACGGATGGAGCCACCCCCAAAATTTTGCTCATCCGCTGTGTCCTTTTTGCATACGTTTTGCATCCGTCGGCCAGTGGGACCTAGCCTTAAATGAATTTGGCTTCCCCACACTGATTTTGCTTGTCAGAAGTTGCAAAAGGTGGTGACATGATCCCCGTCACAAATATGATGATCACATAATCCCCTTCACAAATATGAGTGCATCATCACAAATATGAGTCAGGAGTCTGAATTTTGATCACGAGTACCGTTGTAACTTTGAACAGTTTAGATTAAAGAGTCTGATGGTTAGCTGGAAATTTGTGTGTGGTTACCTTTCTTGGAGAGAAAAATTTATACACGTACTCTGACTGCCTGGAATGTTTTGGTCCAGAGAAAACTATGTCAAGCAATTGTGTCAGCATCATCACAATACCCTAACCCCCACCAATACTGGCTGGGCAAACTACTGTATACAGTACAAACAATAAACCCCAGCACTCAACTGCACTGATGATGTTACCTAGTCAGGTAATGAAATGTATGCAAGCAAACAACCAAAGTGTCAGGATTCCGGCAGTTACCCCAATTAAATCATGATCTCAAGCCAACCTTCCAAAACTTCAAAAGCTTCCATCATTACATCAAAAAGTTCAGTTGACGTAGTAGGGGTATATTGTCATCAAGAAGCTAATGACACATTGTCCATTTTGGACAAAGCTAGATGATACATGCACATTATACTTTAGCAACAGTTATTGGACCTAACAGGATAAAAACTGTAGAGGGCCTTGCTTTTAACCCCTATCGCCACTGTACAAAAGATATGTTTAACTTGCACATCTCATTCCAGTTGGGGAAGGGAGCTTTTTTTTTTTTTAGTTAAATACAATAAGTAAAACCAGGTGCTTTAAGAAAAGAAAATGAGTCCCTTTTGAAACTGTGATACTTGAGACCTACTAAACTGCATTTATCAAGCTTCAGTATTAGGAAGGTGGATATGAAGGTTATGAAGTATAATTCGGATATTTCCAATCTGAGATTTAAATTCTGCTGTTCATTTTAAACTTTCTTATAAAAGAACAATATAATTCTAATGTTTTACTGTTGTCAAAATTATATATTAATTGAGAATTTGAAAGACAATTAAAACTTACTGATTGATAATTTATGCTTACTGCAAATTTAAACAACTGTTTAGCATACTATTTTCCAAATCAAGGCAAGTCTTTTTTTTTTTTTTTGTGGTATGCCTTGATTACTGTATAAATTACACAAACTGCAAATATCTTCTTAAGAAACATTTGCTCTGCTTATATATGCTTGCATTTTCAGGTTTTCTTTCAGATTTATAACATCGTTGCTACTTGACTGTAGTACTGTAGTAGTATAATACATGTATACTATTTTATTTAATAACATAATTAAAATGTGTCAGTCGATTAATTGTGTATCTCTTTTATTTTTGCCATTTGTAGTACTTAAAGTATATCTAATAATAACTCATCCCAAACACAAAGCTCTGCATTGAAAATAATTGAAATCAAACTAAACTACAAAAACAGGAAAATGAAACTCATATTTTAGTATGTGTTTATTATCAGTTTCCCAGTCAGTACATATAAATCAGGCAGTTCTGAAGTAGCCTGTGATAGTTAAATTCACATGCATTTTTTGTTGAAAAAAACCTTCCAATTTTAATCGTACTGTCATCAATAGCATTACTTATAGCATAAAATTAAGATTCTCTTCTCCCCTCTGCCTTAAAAATGTAGCCAATCACATATAAGATATATAAATTATGTGGCCGTACATGATAGGTACAAGATATCCTTGATAGAAAGACACAGTATGCAATTATTGTCAAGTAATTAAAAATCTCTATGTCACATTATGCATCTTAGAGGGCAACTCTCTATCTTTGAAGTTGTTATTACTGTAGTGGTCATCAGTGGCAATTTTGAACGATGTGCAAATTGTCCAAATACTATGTTGACATCATTGGAGACATGCATTTTCATCAGCCTGTGAAGATATTCTAAGTTCTTTGAACTTAGCTGAGGAAACCCACCTGTGTTATGTTTCCAAGAGAGAGCTTACATATTGCTTTCATTTCCAACTATGCCTAAGCATAAAAAGGCAAGCTAACTCATTTGGGAAAATTCAGCATAACCCAAGAAAATGTAACTTGTTAACTTTAAAAGGAGTTGCTTTTGGCAAAAGTTGAAATCAGACCTGTAAGAGGCTTTGATTCTTCAATTTGACATACTGTACTTTGATTTCCTTTTTTCAGTGCTTCTCATTCTCCTTGGAATGCCTCCTGTTCAAACGTTATTATTTCTTTTACTTTCTCCAATAGCAGCTCACAAAAATAAGATTCTGTTTCAGAAAAACCCACAAGATCTTCATTACCTGAGGGAATGATATGACAGTATTTCCTGCCCATGATTGCTCATACAAATGGTGACTAGACTGGAAAAGAAATCTTAACACTGGTAGTCGAAAATGGCTGTTGAGACAAAGGACAGACTGCCTGGCACTGTTTTAACTTCCATCTCCTGGTGGCTGAGATAAAATGAGAGCCTGCAATTCTCAGGGCAGATACATCAACAATTGTTCTCCTTCAAGGATATGAAGAGCAGAATAAAAAGCAGTGGGAAAGGCAGAAAGAACAGTAGTGGCTATGAGAAGGAAACTATACTCTCATATGACAGATGGCAACTGACTTCTTACAACAGTCTGGGTTCAGTTTAGTTTGAAAGGAAGAATCTTAAAAAATTAGGCGGACTATCTGAAAGACTTCTGCTGAGTGTAGGGCCTACTAGCAGTCTTGTCAAGCTGTGTGAAGCTGAGGACTTCTCTTTAGTCTTGATCTGGGGAACCTGAAACTTGCCCAGTAATAGGACTAGCCCTTACAAGAGCCAAATGCATGCAAATAACAATGGAAGTTATGAACAGTTCCTAATTTCATGATATCACAGTTCTTTCATGGATGTAGAAAGCAACGCATTATTCGGAAAAAGAAGTACTTTCCTTTTCAATATTACCTGCGTATTAGAGGAGCCAATCCAGCCCGATTCAATGTTCCTGGTATTTTTGATTCCCTCACATAGTAGTAAAAATGTATTTTTGAATACAATTTGCCATACAAATACATAATCTTGGACAGCTAATTTTTTGCCTTTACAATTAATTTCCCTTTGTGGGGGAGGAAAATCAGTGCCAAAATCAGAAGTTGGCTTGCAAAGTACAAAAAAAAGGTGTATCCTTAATAATCCTTAAAAACAGAAAACTATAAAAACAGACAACAAAAATGATGTCCTTTGGATAGTTAATATAAAACACTAAAAAAAAGAAAGCAAACAAAATAAAGTATGTAATAGAACAAAAAAGGACATTTGTTCTAAATAATACCTGAGGCCACCATAACAGGAGTTGGTGAAGTTCATGTCAGTTTTTGATGCAAAAAGAGTGAGTGACAAGTGGTTATATTGTGCATGGATTTTTGTATCATAAAATACCAAACAGGTTCTATCAAAAAGGATGATGGATGATACGGTGCCAAGCCAACAGTAAGTTCTGTGCAGAGGCCTCTTCAGAGGACACTAAAAATTCATTCTTCTGTCAGCATTGCATGTGATTCAGAAGTGAAGCGCATCTTTTTTCATGGCAAGCCCCTGCCCCATTTCTCTGAGGTTAGCATTGTACACCATGTGTCAAGTGTTTACTTTACTTGTACAGTGTACTGGTCTTATTATCTGCCCTAATAAAACAAAAAAGGAAGACAGAACTGCCCTATCAGGCATGAACAAAACTGCCCTGAAGTTGGCGCAGAAGAAAAGGAAACAGGATGCATGGCATTAATTGCAAACCCATGGCAGGACTTATCCTAATTTCACATCTCCCTGCTTCCCCAATATAAGAAAACAAAGTTTGGGGAGGCCACTGCAGTAGTGATAGGAAATGAGCAGGAATCAACAGACCTCTGATCCTTACCACATTGGATGGAGGATCCAGGTACCATCCTGGGTCTGCAATGGAGGAAGACGTAATATTGGAAGAAGAAAAGCTGCCAATCAAGCACACAGGATAATCCTTGAAGAGTAGCTGGATTGCCAGCAGAAATTTTCTTCAGCTTATCTGTATTCAACACCTTTGAAAACCTCACCAGTTTGCTTGGGAAACAATCTTATTTCCAGCAGTCTATATGTGCCTTCAGTTATTATTGGGTTTCACTATAGCATCGTGGATGGTTTCTTCTCTACAATCTGAGTGCTAGGCTGGAAATTCGTTGCTAGGCTGTCGCCGGAAATCATCATTAACCGCAAGATAGGTGGCTCGCATACTTGGAGAATACTAGGCAGAGGAGAGAGAATGGGAGATAAGTTATACATTGTGATTTCAATGACAAGCTTAGGATTTTACTGGGAAAAAACAACTAAGATTCTTTCTAAAGTCTCACAGATGAAATACTAGCTCTACCAAACCAACCAGAAATAAATGTGCTGATGATTTGTACCATCAGGAACAGAAGAACATGCTTGACCATTAGCAGCAGAGATGGAGTGGGATGAAATGACAACAGAAAGGCAACTAGAAAGGAAATGTTGGCAAGGCCTAAAGATCTTGTGATTCCAATGAGAAATTGGGATAAGCATCCAGCTGCTATTCTCCACTACCGGGACACAGCAGTAATGGAGAAAAGGAGAATCTTTCACAGGAAAGTTGTGAGTTGATTACACAAACACCAATAGCAAAGTACACATTAGCCTAGTATTGAATTTTGTATTTTTAAAAATTCAACAGAAAGTGCAAAAACGTTTTTTTCCACCAGAGGTACAGATATAGAAGGGACCTTGGCAGTCTTTTAGTCTAACCCCCTGCCCAAGCAGGATCCCCTATAGCATTCTGGACAAATGGCCAGCCAATCTCTTCTTAAAAACTTCCAGTGATGGAGCACCCACAAATTCTGAAGGCAAGCCGTGAAGGAGTAGAGTAGAAGAGAAACAGAATTACAGTATTGGAAGGGTTCTTGGAGGTCTCCTAGTCCAATCCCCAGCTCAAGCAGGAGACCTTATGCTATTTCAGGTCATAACCAGTCCCATTTTCAATAAAAGATTTCTTAAAAGGCTTTAGAAAAGATGATAGAATTAAGTTAGGCTTTTTTTCCTATTAATTTCCCTATTCCCTACTACTACTTAGACCACCTCTAAGGAGTAGAGGTAAGAGTTGGATTTATTAACACAGACAACCCCAAAAGCGATAGGAAGCAAATAGGTTCATATCACAAATTTCTGTCATACTGGAAACATAGCACTAAGGAACAACTGTGTGCCTATGTACACACACCTTTCCTTATTGTATCAGTGATTCATAATGAAGTTAGAGAACAAATACCTTTCCTAAATCTGTATCCTCCAAATGAGCTGGAATTACAATCTGTAGAAATCCCCTCCCCGTTCCTCCCCAATTGCTGTACAGAATGGAATAGCTCACCATGGGCCAACTTACTGTTGCCAATTCACCATGGGCAATTCACTGCAGCCAGATTGCCACAACTTGCCGCGGCTGACTTGCCGTGGGACAATTCAACTAGTTTATTTAATTATTCAAAATAATTTTAAAAGTATTTTAATTTTTGTCATTCACATTTCATTTGGTCCCTCCTTTTACATCCTTTTTTAAATAATTCTATTTCATCATTTCTTCAATATTATGTAACTTTTGCCCTAAAGCAAGTTGGCCAGTGGCAAGTTAGCCATGGTGAATTGTCCTGTGGCAAATTGACCATGGTGAGTTGGCCACGGCAAGTTGGCTGTGGTGAGTTGTCTTAGATCCTTGCTGTAGCTTCAGGATATCTGGGAGACATTAGGTTAGAGAATGCAGGCCTGGAAGATATAATTGGTATATATGAGTGCAATGATTTATTATGAAAAAGTTGTGTCTTGCCAGTCACAGCTTTAAGGAAAATTATCCACAGACTACTTTTCTGGAACAGAATAAAGCTTGAAAGTATTTCCTGAAGGCATTTAAATCTTATTCAAATTGGACTACTTGCTATATGGAAAAGAGCTACATTTAATTTTACCATCAGCTTTGAGGTTTTTGCAATAGCAAATATCTGCAACAGTGAGATTAAAGCCTCAAAAAACTGGCACAGCCCCAACATTTAAATGTCCAAATTAGAAATAGTTCCAACTGTTAGACTTGAAAATGGATTGTGGCAGCTTGTAATACAAATAACTCGTCTTCCTGATCAAGAAGGCAACCTCTCTACACATGCTTTCCATCTTTCAGGCAGATTGATATTAATTTTAATAGTTCACACCACAGGGCATTTACTACCACAAAGCATATACAGTTCTCAGAATAGTATATATATATATAAAAATTAAAGGGCTGCATTTAAATATGGATCTAGATTGCATTTCTCTACAACATCACAACATACACCTGAGTCTGCTTACACATCTCATAAGAAACCAATGTCATATGACTATGCAGAACGCAAGAATTCAGTTGTGACATTAGAAAGAGGCAGCTGTTATTCCGTTTACATTCTAGTGATTGAACTAAAATGTACCCACTTCTCTGTTTTATGAGGCATGTAAAGTTCACCGATACAGAATGTTGGTGAATGGCTTAGGATTTGTCTGTCTAGGTTGTCTCTGGAAAACTGGTTCCATTAATAGAACAGCAGCTTCAGCTTCCTTATTCTTATTCTTCCTTATTCTGCTTTGTTACCTCAGAAGAGAAACTCAAGGTCGTTCCCATTTGTGGCTGAGAGGGCCGGAGACAATCTTTCTACATTCCTTTTTGAATAGCCTCTCCAAGTGTACAGTAGGCACCAACTCTGATGCATTTCAAGAAGGCCATTAAAACAATATTGTTCCCCAGAGTTATTAATGGCTAATTTAGATGTTGCCATTGTGATGTGATGTTAGCAGGTGGATATTTAATTTATTGTAACTGTTTCATTGATTTGGTGTTTGTTTCATGTTAACCACTGAAAGTCATACCCAGAATACAATATATAAAATTTTTAAATAAAGTGTCACCCTTTGAGTTTCCTTTGGCTGGTTTTTCTTTCAAACAGCTAACTCACCTCTCTCTTATTTATTATCAGAACTGTCAAGACACACATTAACTGCAGAGGCATAATTTGTATTTGATGTTTCATTAATAATAAAGTCTTGTTTTTAATACTTATGAGAGCCTGGTCTTGGTTCGGTTTAGTCAACTACTTTGGTGGTCTCTGCAGCTGTATAACAAATGACTGATTCACACATGGAGTTGTCATAATGTTTTTGGCTTGTGGCTTAGCATGATTTCTTGGTTGTGGTCTATACTCCAGAGGCTTTTGCAATTGGGATGGATCCAGACATCATGTAAAGCCAACCTGCCTCCCACTTCAACACCCCAGGAAAGAATTCAATGAAATAAGGCTGTTTTGCAGGGCTCAAGAAACATGCCTACTCTTGTGGCAATTTGTGCTTTTTGCAGTGATCTCTCCTCAGAGATTCATGTGGCTCCTACACTTTTATCATTCAGGAAACTATTAAGACCTACCTAGGTGTATTGATTTGGGACTGGATAATTTTGTCCTTTCATTTTATTCTGTTTTGAATACTTTGGTCTTCCAGTCAGTGGTATCTTTTATATGTTTTCATAGATAAATTAGTTTTTAGTTGTAAACTTAGAGTCTTAGAACTCAGGTGGCTTATTAATTAATTAAATAAATAAATAAATAAATAAATAAATAAATAAATAAAACTTATTAAATAAGAAGAAATAATAATGGGGTAAATGACAACTTCAGATAGGGACACAGGAAGTGGAAAGGCGTTGGACTTTCCCATTTCTTCTGTACTTTATATGTGCACCTGCTCTAGTTTATTACTCGTCAAAGGCTAGGGACATATTTTATTCATTATAGATTAAGTTGCTGAATAATTTCCCAATACTTTTCCTGTTCTTTTAATTCAAGTTTAGGCTCATTGATGTAATTATTCATTTTATGGTAGTGTTGAGCATTTCCATCATCAGCCTGTAGCTTTTTAAAAAAGAAACTAAGTAGAACACAAGCTCTTCAGTGCCTTAGGTCCCTTTTTTGTCTTCCTAGTAAACATTACTTCTTAATCTTTCTACTTTTGCACTTCTATTCCAAGTGAAACACTTTAATCCAATGGAACAGTAAGCAATGTTTGTACAGGAGGAAAGGAAGGGAGGGAGGGAGGAAAGGAAGGAAGGAATGAATTTTAATTTCATAATGATTGGTATTGTGCCGCAACACAAAAGTCTTCTGATTTAGAACTAGGTTCATGATATGCACTAAATATTATCTTCAGTTGGCAGTACAAGCTTGTGGGAGAAATGTGATCAAGTGAAATTAAGTCTCAACCATAAAAGAAATAGTCAAGAACTGAATGCAAAAATAATGCAATCCAAACAGTAAGAGTAATATAATGCTAGACCTATGTGTCACATACATAAGGAGAGGGAGGGAGAGAGAGAGAGAGAGAATTGCCCCTTTCAATACTTACCAATCCTGAATCTGTGCATAAACATGTAAATAACTTCTCACTTAAGAGTCTCATACTTTACCATGAGTTTATCATAATATTTTAATAGGTGGGAGCAATCATATTTATTTAGTCTGGACACCTTTCAAACAACTACAGAAAAGCAGCAATTTTCTCTTGTGCTCTGCCTTTGTAATATTCCCCCCATTTCATTTCTTTGTACAGATTTGGGGGGAAGCACTTGTAACTGATGAAGTATATTGTAATTTCCAAAGTTGAAGGCTATGTTAAATCTGTTCAGCTTCAAAGGCCCTTGCTAGTTTGATGTTTTATTGAAGAATGGCTGTCCTGTGGGAACTTTCTGAAAGGAAATCTCCAGCTGAGTAAACCATAACAGTAACAGGCCCTATGAAAGGCTCACTGCATCAAATTCAAGAGCTTTTACTTATTGACTATTTAAATCAGCATGACTGGAAGTCTGGAATAAACATTTTGAAAAATGTTATTCCCAGCATGGGTTCTTTGCATGAAAGCAATTAGGGAATCAGCACTGCTCAGAAGAGTTTTTAGTTTTGCTCATCTGAAACACCATGCTCAATCTATATGCAGCATGCATTATTATGGGGAAAACCAAATAGCCCAAAATGACCAGAAATTTCCCCCACAATTCTGCCCTGCAGAAACCTTGAAAAGGTCTCCATTGTCAATTAACATAATTCACTCTGCTAAACGTTTCCAAAATATGACATTCTCTAGATATGCAGGGTCTGCAGTTCTTTGAATATTCATCCAGCGAGACCAAATGCAGGGACTTACACACACTGCAGCCCAAACATTTCAGGAAGGAACCAATTTGCAGAAAGATGTAGTAGTGAGTCTAAATGCAAACTAATGGCAATTTTAAATGCTCATAATCTATAGATTATACAGTATTGGTATATTAGGAGTTTAGGGATATTTCAGCAAAGGGAAATCTCTTCTGAAAAATTGTTGGGGGGTTGGTGGAGGAAAACACCCCATCCCTCTCAAGATACTTTCAAAATGCAAGCCCCTTAAAAGGCAATATCGCTCCAAAACAAATTGGATCGAAAAACAAAACAAGCATTGCAAGCAAGATTATTTTTTAAAAAAATCTTATGTTAAACAAAAATTTTTTTATGCATCATAACATTATACATTTGCAGAAAAAAACATTTTATAAAAATAGACGAAGGTAGGGAGCAAATAAAAAAAATATGATACCCACTCATTTTCTAGATGAACAGAAACTTGCAATTCTTGCCTCCAGAAACAAACAAAATGTTAAAGATGCAGAGGAGAGCCAATTTAATCTCGTGGTTAAGGGACCAGGTTAGAAACCAGGAGACTGTGAGTTCTAGTCCTGCCTCAAGCATGAAAGCCAGCTGGGTAAGTTTTGGCCAATCACTCTTTCAGCCTAAGCCATTTCACAGGGTTGTTGTTGGAGGAACAATAGGAGATAGAAGGAATATTAGGTATGTTCGCTGCCTTGAGTGATTAATAAAAATAAAGATGTAGTTAAAAATATACATAAAAAACCCAACTGAAATATATAAACTGTGTAACATGCACTGTGTAACACAATCATGCAAGCTATAGCAACTACAGCCAAAGTCTGCCGATGTGAAAAGAACAGTTTGCCTGAGTGACTAGCAACCAAATAGCAATGCAATGCAATACAACGTTTTTTGGTCTTTCGCTATACAGCTGCCTGAAGCTAGCCAGAAGGATGCCATCTCAGTGGGAGATATATTCTACATTGTGTCTAATTGATATAGCTAAAACAATTGTGGGAACAATAACAAAAAAAATGCCAGCTTCCAGAAAGCAGGGCTACAGCAGCAATTTTCATCTTCAGATAGCATTCTAGATTCTGGATTGTCGTTCCATTGAAAAGTTTGTATTTAAATCATATACTACCTGTTTTTTCATCTCTAACATCGGTGTGTGTGTGTGTGGGGGGGGGGGGGAAGAAATCCCATAAACCAGTATTTCGTATTTTCTGACAAAAGCCAGAGGGTTTTTCATCCCAGTTTTTTTTTTACATGTGTTTGTTAAATTGAACAGGAGTGTTAGTAAAAGCAAGGGGGGAAATAAAGGGTTTGTTATAAAAATGATTTAGCCTCCGGAGCCCACCATACCGTGGGGGGAGGTGATCCTCTTCCAATCAGGGGGACGTTTTCATACCGTGGATTCCCACCAAAGAGCACAGCTTGGTTCCTGCAGGTAAAGAGGAGTCAGATCAGGAGGACAATCTATTAAAAGGACATCTGTTATGGGCTAAGAAATATTCCTGACATTCTCGCAGAAGCAGGGGGTTCTTCTTTGGGGCAGAAGCTTGTGGAAGTGGGGAAAAGGTGGGAGTGTGGATTTGTGGTGCATTATTCACACTCGGGAGCACTACGGTGCTTCCAAGTTGAAACAATTAGCTAGTGACATCGCTGTTGTTCAGGGGACATGCAGTTGGGGGTTCTTTTGTATCCCCATTAGTGTGCCCACAAAGGGGTACCTGTCTATCTACTTACATTTATATGCTTTCAAACTGCTAGGTCAGCAGGAGCTGGAGTGAATAATGGGAGCTCATCCTGTCACACAGTAGCACTTGGATCTTGAGCCATTTATTAATTTTGCCTCTTGCAGCACCATGAAGATCATTTAGAGGGGGAATCAGCACACATTCATATATTCCCTGATCACAATCTTTTTTTTTGCACTGATACTCTCTATATGCATTAGATGGGAACTTCCATCATCATGAGCCATGGTGGTGCAATATTTCAGGCTACTTCTGCTGCCTGCCAGCTGCCTGCAGTTAGGCAGTTCAAATTGCACCAGGCTCAAGGTTGACTCAGCCTTCCATCCTTCCGAGGTGGATAAAATGAAGACCCAAATTATTGGGGGCAATATGCTGACTCTGTAAAACCTCTTAGACAGGGCTGTAAACTGGTGTATAAGTCTAAGTGCTATTGCTATCTCCAATTGAATACTCACAGATGCAGCTGAGGAAAGGACAAATTTAATTCCTAATGCATTTGAAGAATTCTTGAAACTGCACCAGCTCTCATGAGCTGTCTCCTTGATCTGTGAAACACTATGGGGAAGGAATTCATTCTGGAACAAACTCCTCTATGTTCAGTGAGCACTATGTACTGTGAAGAACAACTGAGCCTTGAGAACAAAAGCAAAGGACATGTGCACGTTCTTTCTTTTATGTGCAATGGGTGTGAGAGGAAGGACATCCAGCAAAAGTCACCCAGGGACATCAACATTAGTTAACATTCTGCCCCTCTCCGGCCTAGCAATGCCCCAAGTTTATTTTCCAATAGCAATAGCAATAAGACTTATATACCACTTCACAGTGCTTTACAGCCCTCTCTAATCTATTTACAGAGTCAGCAAATTGCCCACCCACCCCCCAACAATCTGGATCCTCATTTTATCGATCTTGGAAGGATAGAAGGCTGAGTCAACTTTGAGCCTGGTGAGATTTGAATTGCCAAATTGTAGGCAGCTGGCAGTCAGCAGAAATAGCCTGTAATACTGCATTCTAACCTCTGCACCACCCTCTACAATACCTTCCAAAGGAGAAAGAGGATGGGAACAATGGGATGATGGCTGCTTGCTTATCAAGTCCAAGTTTAATGCAGCTTTTTCTAAATGTCCTTCAGACATGTGGGCCTCCCATTCCCATTATCCCCAGATGGTAGGGAATTTAGATATGTAACCAAAGTCACTAGGTGAAAGGCTGGCAACTCAGCAGTTCCATTGAACTTTGCAACCACAAGTGAGTGTGAATATAGCGCAGGACATTCATGGCCCCATATTCCAAGTGGACAACCAACTTTTCTGCAAATCTTCTTTATATGGCAGAATGTATATGCCTGTGAAAAGCTCTTGGTGTTCAACTCAGGTAGTTTTTAGGTAGCATTGTTTTCTCTGAGGATTTACTATAATAATGTACAATATCTGAAAGAACAGTTTTGAATCAGCTTCCATTTTTAACCCAGACCTGGAATCAGCAACTAGGATACACTTCTGAGGTCACAATTGGAAAAAAAAAATCATTCAGCAATGAAATCGCACAATCTGTCTTCCTATTTAAACTGGAGTCATAAAAGCGGGCAACACAATGCTCCCTTCCTCAGCTCTGTGACTGGCCAGAAAAGAGACAACTTGTTTGATTGCTCCTTAAGGCTAGGTCCCACTGGCCGACGGATGCAAAACGTATGCAAAAAGGACACAGAGGACGAGCAAAATGGTGCTCCATCCGTTGTCATCCGCTCTAAAAAGTGGCAAAAATTTGCATAAACAGAACAGAAAAGAAAGGAAAAGAACGGACGTGGGTAGTATGTAGTGGGGATGTTAAACGGATGTTCATAGGAAGCCTAGAGGATGTATATAGGATGCAAACCGTTCACTGCTCATCCTTTCTATTTCCGTGCTACTAACACTGTGTAGACGTTCCGTGTACCTTTTGTTTCCTCCCTCTTTCCGTTTTCAGCTGCAACGGATGTGAGTTGCGAGGATGCCCAGAGGATGCAGAGAGGATACAGCGGACATTTAACGGATGATAAACGGACATAGAACGTTTGTTACTCGTATGTCATGGATTTACATCGTACTCGGCGGAAAGTTCATCCGTTCATAAAGTTTTGTGCAGCTCAAAACTTCTTGCGTGGATGAAATCTCAGTGGACGGATTCTTGACGGATAGAGCGTATGAAACATGTATGCAATGAGTACACAACGGATGCAGCGTTTTCCAACGTTTTTTTACATTTTACATCCTCTTTGCATCCGTTGGTGCAGTGGGACAGGGGCTTTAGCAGAAGCACTTTTCATATCCAAGATTTTGCAGCAAACAGTTCAGGGAGCTGAAAAGGGAGACCAGACGGTTTCCACCAGTTATGAAAACAGAAATGGGAAATCTCCTTCGTGCCATTTTGGATGATCTTCCTGTTCCAATGGACCTTTTCTATTGTTAAACCTTGCTCAGATTCAGTAGGCAATTCAATGGTAACACCATCTCCTTGAAGGAAACACTAAACTTATGAAGATACTGAGGATATGAATTCCACAGCTGCCTGAAATCCAAAGTAGGATTAAGTTGTATACAACACCTATCTGCATAGTAACAGATGGGATACAATGCTATTTCCAGAGCTTCCCCACCATCTTTTCTGATGGCTGCTGACATCTATAGCCAGAGAATCTGTACTGGAGCTAGAAGTTACTAGCTCCAGTACAGATTCTCTGGTCATAGATGTCAACAGCCACCAGAAAAGATTTTCACAGAAAAGGTAGCAGTAGCCATGTATATCTTCTCATGCATAAGTGAAAAATAAAGATTAACTGGAGTCAAAATAAATTCCTAATGACCAAAATATGGAAATAGTTGTCACTACTCCATCTTCAAGATTTAACTTCTAGTCTAACCTGCAATCTTAGGAATTCTTAATAATCTCCATTCAAGGACTAAGCAACTCCAATAATGGTTAATTTTTTTTTGACATCAAACATTCCCCTGATTTTTCTTTTTATTGTTATCCATTATTTTCTTCCAAGCCACAGAAAGGTGCAAAAAGGAAGTACCATCTATATTTGTAGATGAGATGAGATTTTTGGGTTTCAAAATACACTCCCAAAATTGGGTTCAGGTTATCTGCAGACCAGTCTGTCATGGCCTTAAAATCATAGTTTTATAAACGATAACATAACAATTTTAATTTTCTTTCCACTGCTGTGATTAAAAATTCAAGGATTGACTTATCCACGGGTGACCCATTTTTCATGGCATTTTGGGTTGAAATTTCAAGGGTCAGATTATCTGCAATTATAAATGATAAACAGACAAGACTTTCTCCATCAAAAGTCAGCACATTTTCCAACCAATCAACAATAAATATATTTAAACAAAGATCTTTTCATAAAAGGGCATGCAAATGTATATGACAACTCAACAGGAAAAAAAAACACCTCTCCCATGTTAAATTAAAAGATCACACCACAGTACTTAACAAATAATAAAAGATGCAAAAAAATAGGACAACAGCTTGTTTCACACATCTTCTCTAGGGATATTTTAAGAACTGCATCTAGGCTTTATTTTTAAAAATGTTTATCTCCAACATACAGTTCAAAAGTACGGTTTCTCAATGTTTTTCATCTTTAAGGCTGTCTTCTTTCAATAAGAAGGCAATTGCTAGAGCTTGAGAACCTAGCAGCTGTACAAAGCTGGATTCTGGGTCTCGTGGCTGGATGTCAGGACTACGGGGGACATGGGTTGACAGCTATGAGGTTGGCAAAATGGGAAAACATAATGGCTTTAAGAGAAAGATGGAATGATGGAAGCAACAACAAAAAACAGCACAAATCTGAACAGGGCCCGACAGTACCAGAGAGTATTGTAAGTTAAAGTGCAGAACACCAAATAGCAGAGGCTATCTCTGTTGCCACCTTGAAAACCTCATAGGAGAGGATGTGGGCTTAAGTCCTGATTACTGCTTAACTTTTGCTTCTTCTACTAATTCCATGCAAACTTACATGTACTCAGACACTGGTGCGTTGGAGATGGTCTGGGCAGGAGGCTGAAGGCTTGTCTGGCTGCCCAGGCTGCTACTGTAGCTACAGAAACTACGGAGTTGCCCACGGTTGGGATTGTGGGCAGCAATACGTCGAGCCTGTGGGTTGAAAGGATCTTCTTCGTCTATGTCATCATAATCCCGATCCCTAGAAGGAAAAAACAACAACAACCAGTCCATCTTAGAAAATCAAATCAAATCTGAAAGCAGAGAATGGTTATGGACGGAGTGGCAAATGAGAAGATGTAACACTCATTCCTGGAGGGATCAGGTATTTCAGCTGCTTAAAGTATCCCTTAATTCTAAGGTTTCTTTTGTAATATTAGCAGAGACCAGGAAAGGAACCATAGTATCTGAAAAAAAGAGCTTTTGTTCCATTGCAGAAAACCCAACCCTAAGGGACAGTTCATATACCAGTAATCAAGAGACAGGAAAAAAAAAGGCAGAAAGAACTGATTGTGCTTCTTTCACGATTTTTAGAAAATGAAAGAAGAACGAATCTATAAAGTTATACAAAATTGATTATTTTGATGATCAGGAATGTATTATGTATGAAATTTATATGCCACCCATCTCATTGTCGAGTGACCCTATGGAGCTTAAAACTAAGGAATGCTAGAGAATATGTGAAACTAGATAATGGGGAGAATATTCTTTTGTTGTGTTTTTCTCTCTCATAGATGGAATTGTTTGATTCTCTCCACCTCTTACCGTTCTCTCCATCCTCTCTCAGCAATTTAAGTGTGAATGTGAGAAAGACATGAGAGATTACTATTCAACAATTGATGACTTAACACATTCTGTTAAGTGACATTAAGTGGCCATAATATTACTAAATAACCTTATGCTCTGCTATTTCGTCAATATCTCCCACTGCATAATCTCTAGAATGCTTCTGTAAGTTCTTCAACATGCATAGCTCTTACTCTGAAGATCAGCTCATAACTCTGCAACTTTATTGAAGGAGAAATCAGACTGATGTTCTAGTAGTTGCAGAAAAATCCCCCGTTTTTATTTTATTCATCCCTTTTTCAAAACATCCCTCAGTCATCAGCAAGGTTATTTTGACTTTGTGGTATCCCTGGGAAACTTATTCTGTTTTACCTGCTAACTAAATGTTTCCAGGCTCGAGGCATGGCACATATGATGGTGGAGAAGGAGACAGCAGCCATCAGAGAGAAGAGGGTGAGGTAGAGCAAGCCTTCCACCCCATCGTAGCAGATCCCAACCAAGGCATCCAGGTAATCCTTTAGTGAAAGGAAGGGGAGGGGGGGAAAGGAAGCGTTTTGCTCCTGTGCTATAAACACCCTTGTCCCCAAAGCACCTTTGTGCCTTATGCTGCTTACTTTGTGAAGGCCTCGGCAGTCCAGCATGGCAGTCAGCTGATGGAGGTTGATTTCAGAGTAGTTCAGTAACTTCTGTATATCAAGCAGGTCTTTCTGCAGCAAGGACAAAAGCTGTCAGAGAAGGGGGAATATATTCTATCGGAAAAGTGTTCACATACCTAGAATGACTGTCCAGCCATCACTGTGGCTGTGACCATCACTGTGAATAGATCGTTCCTGGCTGGCCTACACAGTACTGCCTCTCTGATTTTATCTTGTGATATCAAGTTGGGCTGAGAGATGGTGAATGACCCAGTGACTTCTTTTTGGCTGGCTCCAAATTGGAACTGTTGTCCTTCTGATCTTACTTTAACAATTGCCCAACACTGGTTTTACAGAAACAGGGATAACTTTAGAACTATAATGGTTTTACAAAACCTCATGAAGAAGAAAAGGGCTTCTTCTCTTGGTACTGCTATTTGCTATTACCAGGGATTCTCTCATTTGATTTAAACACTAAAAGAAAGTCAAACAGAAGTACCTTATTGTTCATCTGTGGGCAATAGATATACACAGAAAGTCATCTCACTTATGCATCGAGGTATTGTTTGATTTCAGATACTTTTGCTAAAGCTCCATATGGAAGCTCAAGGGCATGCATGCCAAAGCCTATGGAGTTGGCAAAACTGAGGAAGCAAGGACAACCTAATTTTCAGAAAGGTATCTATAATGTTAGTCTGAGATAACTTTTTTTTTTAAACCACCAGGCACAATCACAGTAAGTTATTAATTTGGAGTCTCTTTGAAATACTTTCTTCTCACAACTTTCACGTCTGGACCTTGGGGCTTCTCAGATAAACCAATGGCTTCCCTTGCTTACCATCTCCTACAATGCCCTAGGACATCTTTCTCAGATACGTGAGGAGCCTATGGGGACAGACCCACCTACCCTCTGAAGCCAATATTACACTTCATTTCACATGGCAGACAAAATGTGACCATGCATATGTTGTTCGACTCCAACTATCATAAGCCTTTGCTACAGTTTGCAGGTTGCTCATCCATGTTATACAGAATGTTGAATGTCCAAAAAAATGATTTGTTAAGCAACTGGCTTCTTTATCTAGCTGAAGAAGGCTTTGAAATTTCATCTACATCTGAAATGTACAGAGCTCCCAATTACTAACTCTTTTCTGTTCATATAAAATTTCACTCCATCTGTTAAAATGGCTTCCAGTCACTACAGTATTCTGTCCAACTTTATATTCTCTGGATATGTTGGGAATAAAACTCATAGAATTATCTGGAGACACCGAACCAGTGAAGATTATGATTACAGGAGAACCTAGACTTTTACCTCTGCTACTGTATGGTCATGGCATCTATGTCCTGTCAACCATAAACTGATTTTTCTGCTGCTTGTTTTACCTTCAGGTAGTTCATAAGAATATTTAACGTTTCCCTGGTTAAATATGTGTCAATATTTTGTATTTGTCAAATACTGTTTCTGAAAGCAGCAGGTGTGACTCACTTCTAAATATATGTAACTCAGAAGCTTCCATCAAAGAACCTTGCCTGCTTCCACAGGAAAAGACAACATTGTGCAACTTACTTTGGCTGTAGGGAAAAAAGGCACTGCAAACTGCACAAGACCCTGAATTTGGATCTGCATAGTTGTGAGAGAGCGCTGATAAATAGTCAGGGTCTACAAATAAGGAACACATCATGCAAAGTATTAGCCATTTTTTTCTACATAAAACTTCACTTGCAATACAGATAATCCTTGATTAACAACCATGGTTGAGCCAAAAATTGTTATGTGAATTTTGCCTTATTTTGCAACTTTTCTTGCCAGAAATATCAAGTGGATCACTGCAGTTGTTAAATTAGTGATTCACAGCTTCAAGTGAATCTGGCTTCTTCATTGACTTTGCTTGTCAGAAGGTTGCAAAAGGTAAACATATGGCCCTGGGATCATATGGCAACCATCAGTAAATACATGCCAGTTGCCCAGAGTCTGAATTTTGATCATTTGACCACAGGATGCTGCAATGGTTGTTAAGTGTGATAAATTATCGTAAGTCACTTTTTTCATTGCTGTTGTAAATTTGAATGGTCACTAAATTAATGTTTGTAAAGCCCGTCACACTGCACCAACGGATGCAAAGAGGATGTAACACGGAAAAAAAAGCTTGCCATCCGTTGGTTAACGCGATGTATCCATTCTGTACTCACTGCCTCCGTTTTGCTTCCTCTCTATCCGTCCAGCATCCGTTTATGGACGTTTCATCCACTCAGAAAGTTTTGAGCTGCTCAAAACTTTTGCGTGGAAAATGTATCCAATTCGTCCCTTCTGCATCCGCAAGGCATCCGTTACGCATCCGCTATATCCGCTAGGCATCCGTTCCACATCCGCGCAACTCGCATCTGCTCGGACGCAGGGAGGAAGCGGAACGGACGCGGAACGGATGCAGAACAGACGCGGAACGGATGCAGCACGGAAACAAAGCATTTAAAACGGAAAAAACGTTCGCAGAGGGAACCTATCTCGGATATTAAGGATGTCTAGAGGATGCCTAGAGAATGCAAAGGGACACCTATACTGCCTATAAAAAGGGGGAGCAACTCACCTGCATCTCACTTTCAGACCAGCAGCCCAGCTGTGCAGACCTCTGCAGCCTTCATCTGACTCTTCCTCTTCCACAGCATCCAGTCATGTCAACCGTGGATCGTAACACAGTCCTTTTGGCAGCCACTATCCTTCTGCAACAGTGCGAAGCCATCTACAGGCTCTGTGAACTCTACTACGGGAAGAAAAAGAGGCGGCCAAGAAGCGTCTGGGTCCGAAGATTGATCGGGAGAAGAGCAGAGTACGGACTGTACAACAAGCTGATGGTAGAGCTCAGGAACGAAGACACTCGGGCATTCCAGAACTTCATGAGGATGCCACCAGCCATGTTTGACGAAGTTGTGCAGCGGCTGACACCCAGGTTGACCAAGGCAAACGCCAACTTCCGGCCCAGTCTGGAACCTGGGCTCAAGGTGGCACTCACTCTGCGCCACCTGGCCTCAGGGACCACCTACAGGAGCATGCAGTACGGCTGGAGGGTGCCACACAACACCATCAGCATTGTGGTCAGAGAAGTGGTGCAGGCCATCATCGAAGAATACCTGGAGGAGCTCCTCCAGTGCCCCTCCACTGAAGAGGGATGGAAGAAAGTTGCAGAGCAGTGGTATCAGAGGTGGAAGTTCCCCCACACCGTTGGAGTCATAGATGGCAAGCACGTGGCCTGCAAAGCGCCACCCAAGTTGGGGTCCACTTATTTCAACTACAAGGGCTTCTTCAGCATCGTCCTCTTTGCCATGGTCAATGCTGACTACAAGTTCATGTACATCGATGCTTCAGGCAATGGCTCATGTTCAGATGCCCAGGTATACAACGCCAGTGACCTCAAGGAGGGGCTGGAAGGCAACCTCATCATGGGCTTCCCAGATCCAGACCCCCTGCCCAACGACACGCAAGATGTGCCCTACTTCATCGTGGGGGATGACGCCTTCTCCCTCAGAACCTACCTCATGAAGCCCTACACTTCCAGACTCCTCACCCGTGAAGAGAGGATCTTCAACTACAGGCTGTCAAGGGCAAGGCAGGTGGTGGAGAACGCCTTTGGCATCCTGGCCAACAGGTTCCAGGTACTTCTCACCACCATGCAGCATCGCCCAGAGACCGTGAGGAGGATCGTGGAAGCTTGCTGCATCCTGCACAATCTCATGCGCACCCGCTACCCAGTCTTGCAGAACAGGCTCGTGGACCTCCAACAAGGCAATGGGGACATGGAGCCTGGGGAATGGAGGCAAGGGCAAAACCTAATAGACACTGAGGATGTGCAAGGCCCCAACAGAGCCTCACCTGAAGGGAAGAAGCAGCGCAACCTCCTGAAACACTGGTGCAACTCCCCAGCTGGAGCAGTGAAGTGGCAAGACAGGATGATAGATGATTAATGGGTGCTTCCTTCAGCCTGTCTCATCACACGGATGAGATTGGGCCATGTATGTTGGGTGGGCCTACAATGAACAGGGCATTTAATAAACAGTTGTGTTTGTGTTGACATGTGTGGATGATTATTACATTATTATTGATAATAAAGGGCCATAGGTGTGGCACTTGGGAGGGTGGACCATACAGTCCCATTATGCTTGCACTGGAGGTTTATCTATCCCACAGCTATTACCCATCCCAAAGGTATCCCTACCCATCCCACTGCTATCTTAACCCATCCCACAAGCATGCAAAGGCTTAAACCAATTCTAAAAGTTTCCACCAAGACTTTATTTAAAAAAAAGAAATGAAGCAAGTGTGTGAATCAAAGATAAACTTTGTTGAACAACAAGCTGTAAAAGAAAAATGACCCAAGTCATGTGTCCAAATAAAGTCCACACCCAGTCTCTGGCAGTCTTCACGGTCACTCGGAGGTGTGCCCACTCTCAGGGGTGAAGAGTCCAGGTGCTGTGGAGGTGGTTGCTGCTGCAGTGCTGGTCTGAAGCACCGCTGGGGTGCCTGGCCCCGAGAGGACAACAGGTGACGGTGTGTTGAAAAAGCTCTCGGACAGCTGGCTCAGACCCGTGATGCTGAGAGGTCCTTCCTCCATGCCATGGGGTGTCAGCCCCAGTCCTGATGACAGATGTACTGAGGCTGGGCTTGGCTGTGGGGTGGAGGAAGGAGTAGTATAGTGGGTCTGTCTGCTCTGCAGCTGGGTGAGGACTGGCGTGGGTGGCATCGGTGGTGTGGGTGGCATCGCTGTCGGTGGAATCATTGGCATGGGTGGCAATGGTGTCGCCCGATGACTCTGTGCCTGGACTGGGAAGGGCTGCTGCCTGTGCTGCTGGACCTCCTGGTAGCCATAGCCCTGGTAGGTGAGGGGTTGTGGGAAGCCTTGGAATGGGAGGGACATCACCTGGGGTGGAGGAGCAGACCTGGACTGGGTGGGAGCAGGTTCCTCTGGATCTGGAGGGTTGTGAAGCAGCTCGGTGATCCGGTCCTTCACCACCTGGTACTGGGGTTCCTCCATGTTCCTGAGGGTCTGGTTGACATATGTGAGGAAGGGCTTGCAGTTGGAGGATGAGGAGTCAGTGTTGACCAGCTGAGAGAGGAGATCTATGCTGGTCCGGATGGTGTCCCTGATCTCCAGCAGGACAGTGTGGCTCTGCCCCTCCTGCTGTCTGGCTCTCTGCCTTTCTGTGGAGATGGAGCTGGGTGGTGGTGGATGCGGCTGCGGTTGTGGTGGACGCGCCGTCTCCTTTCTCCCACCGCACCAGGGAGTCCTCCATGCGCTCCACCACGGTTACAACACCTGTCCGCGGGTTCTCCGCCGTGGCACGCTCCACTTTATATCCGCGTGGCTTACGCAATGCATCCCCCCCACATGCGCAATTAACGCTCGGCATCCGTTCGGCTTCCACTGTGCATCCGCTAGGCTTCCGCTCTGCATCCGCTTCATCCGCTGTGCATCCGCTGTGCATCCACTGTATCCATTCTGCATCCGCTTTGCTGAGGTCCCCCGGAAGCCTAGCGGATGTGCCATCCGCTCCCATCCGCTGGGCTTCTGTTCCGCATCCGCTTTCCATCCGCCCTGCGTCCTCCCCGCGTCCGTTCCTTTCCGTGTTATCCGCTCCGGTTATGCAAATTTTTGCCCCTTTTGAGAGCGGATAACAACGGATGGAACATTTTGCTTGTCCGTTGTGTCCTTTTTACATACGTTTTGCATCCGTTGGGCAGTGTGACAGGGCCTTAAGTCAAGGATTTCCTGTAAACAGGTTTATTTCTATCCTCTTTCAACACCTAGGAGTCAGTCCACACTCTTTTACATCAATATTCAAAATATCAGAAAGCTTTCTCCCCCTGGAAATGCAGTGAACTAAATGGTTCTCTTATCTACATTTCATAATCAATACCTTCTATGTAGAGAACTTTCCAGGACTTAGTGAGATTATAGAAGCCATACCTGCAGACTGAATAAGGAGAAATCAAGACTGGATCTTCCAAACTAACCAACATGTTCAGATAAGGATGTTTCCTTACCTGGGGAGAGCCCTGTGGTGCAGTGGTTGGAATGCAGTATTGCAGGCAAACTCTGCCCACACACCAAAAGTTTGATCCTGACCGGCTCAAGGTTAACTCAGCCTTCCAAGATAAGTAAAATGAGGACCCAGTTTGTTGGGGGTAATAAGCAAATAATGCTTTTAGATTGTAAACAGACCACAGAGTGCTGTAAAGAGTGCTGTAAAGAGTGCTGTAAAGCTATTGCTATTGCTATTTTTGTGGAGAGTAATGCTCACCAATTTTCCCTGCCCTATCACTGAAAGTGAACCGATTCTTGGAATAAAGAACCAGGTTTCTCTTTTCAGTGCTATTGGGGGATCCTTTGCCAATGGTGTACAGAGGCAAGCAAGTTCTTACCTGTTGAAAGGGGTTGGTCAGACTCTGTCTACAATACAGGTAGTACTGTACAATTTCTACAAAAGCAAAGTGCAAGAGGAGGCATTAGTTATTGGTTGAACTGTGACACTTTTAGCAACTTTTTCTAAGCCACACTGAGTCAGCAATGCTCAACATCAGTTGAGAAAGCAATGTATAGATAATGTCTCAGTTTACAATGCTGGCACTGTCTAATGTATGTTGAAAAAATAATGCTGCAGAAAACTCTGTATCTGAAGGTTTTGCCAGACCATGAGCAGAATGAGAATATTTGAATATATCTATTTTCATGTGTCACATAAATCATAGCCTGCCATGAATGTATTACTTTGGAAAAACTTCAGCTTTCATTGATGATAAAGCTACATCTTACACCATATCTCATAAATACCATATCTCCATATCTCATAAATAGTATAAAAGCAACTGCCAAGGGTAACTAATAAATGATTGGTTCACCAAATCTCTATCCCTACTTAACCCTTCCTCACTTGCTGATTCTTCCAAACCAATCTCCCCTCCTAATCTGAAATTCTGCCTTAGCATGAGAAGAGACAAAGCAAATGCCAAGGATAATTAGCAAATGGTCACTTTACATAATCTCCTATCCTTACTAAACTTGCTTAACCTTTCCTCTTGCGGAGCCTTCAAAACAAGCTGGAACAACTGCTAAGCCGTGGTTCTACCTTAATAAAAGGAAATAAAATGAAATCTGAATTCCCTAGCTTAAGAAAAAAAATCTCAGAACTTTGGCAAACATTAACAAAAGGGATATTTTGGCACAGATTCTATAGCCAGGAGTATTCTCTTATTGCCTCTGTTCAGAGGATATGTTAAACTGATTGGGGAGGATCATTTAGTGCAGAAGCAGAATGGGGTACCTTTTACCTCAAACAGACAGGGGGACCCCTTGTGGGGTAAATTAACTCCACTTGGTCATAAGATGACCATAAGCTGCCAGTTAATGGACTGTTCAGGTTTGACCAGAAGACTTCCCTTCTAACTTTTTGATTCTATGATCTTTCCATGCTACCAAATCAAATAAATTTTAGAATGGCTCAACCAAAGAGGTCTCTCTAGGACTGTGATGGCGAACGTGGCACGCAGAGCCATTTGTGTCAGCACATGAGCTGCAGGCAAACTTACCTCACTGTGTATTGCATACCCCACAGCTGATTTTCAGCCGGTTTGAGGCTTTTTTCGGCCTCCCAAAGGCTTGAGGAAGGCTTCTGCAAGCTTTGCAAGCCGAAAACTAGCTCCGTTTTGTCACTTCTGGTATTTTCGGAAAAACAGGTAGTGACAAAACGGGGCTACTTTTCGACCTGCAAAGCCTGCAGAAACCTTCCTCAAGCCTTTGGGAGGCCGAAAACGGCCTCAAACCAGCCGAAAATCAGCTGTGAGGCACAATGCAGGTAAGGGGGCGGCCTGGGGTGCGTGGGGGATTGCGCGTACATGCGTAGTGGGCATAGAGGTATGTGCATTGCCTTCTGGGTGCTGGCATGCGAGCACAAACGTGCAACCACGCACACAATTTTTGGCATAGGAGCCCAAAAAGGTTAGCCACTGGTGCTCTAGGATCTATTTGTGTGCTCCTTGTTGTTTTAACTCTTCCATACACAGTCACAAAGTGGATTGGAAAAGCACAATCAAAATTCTGAGCACTCTTTACATAAATATTCACATTATCACTGAATTCAAATGTGGTATCTTAAATCTCTGGATTTTGTATAGTGATATTTATGTACTGTATGCAGGGCTGGGCCTAAATCTATATCACATTTGATTTTTCTTCAGTCACCCTGAAGGGGTGACAACCCTGTCACTTCAGGGTTTTCCCTCTGCTACTCAAATGATTGCAGAAGCAATATTTTTACCTGCACTGAGGTCACTTTTTGTCATATTCACAATGAATTTATCTGGGGACACGCAAAAGTCACTGGTACCCTATAAGAAGCAAAAAATGTATTTATGTATTTATTTTGAATAATTTTTATTACAGATTTTTAAAAAGAAGATCAAAATTAATGTATTCATAAAAGTAGCCTTCTCGGATAACAAAGAAACCAGAGCAATAAGAAGGCTGTGATAACTGTTAAATATCTCATGCTTAGATGAAATTTACTTTCTGATATTCCCAATTGTCAAAAAATTAGAATTAGCAAAGTTTGTAAACAGCAGAAAGAGAATCATTTAATCTCCTCCTGGCTCACCTTGAAATCTTGGCAGAAGTGCCACTAACTTACAAGTCGAGCATTTTATGAGATTGGCAGTGCTGAAGGTACAAGCCAAATTAATTTTCCAGACAGGCAACCAAGCAAAACAACTTCAAGATAACTTCTGCTCATTTTAAATAACCAATCTCCTTCTTGCTCAAAATTCCTCCTGCTCAGTGTGCATTGTGCTATGATAAGGTATGATTCTGGAAACACAAAAGCAGGAAATGCTGCAGGAAGCAAGGCAAGGAAGAGCAAAATGTGCCTCCCCAAATGGCCTTTAAGCTGTCAGCAAGTTGGAAAGAACAGTTGGATGGTCTCCGGTGGTCAGTGAGACCAGGACCTAAGGCATCACAGTAAACATTGAGCCCTTAAAACAACCACAGTTTGACGTTAAAGAGACAGAAAGTTCGAGTTCAAGCATTGGGCTTACCACTGCTGCTGAAACATCTGCTGCAAAGGAAGCCCAGCTGAGACAAAGTGTGAAAAGTCCACAGCACAGCATCCTGTGGGCAAAAAATAAATGACAAAGAATAAAAAGGAGACTTCAGAAAGGTGATAACAGGATAGAGGCTTATGATACTACTGTTCTTACTCCTATAACATCTTCTAGACAAGTCTTGATGATGCCTATCACAAAGGTGCAGAGCATAGCCAGATGCACGAGGAAAATTACTTCTAAATCAAACGGTGCATGTGGGAATTGAATTTAACCACCTGGAATCCAGTTCCAATTAATTTGTTTGCACAAACTGATGAAATGCATGATTGTCCTGGATATTTTGATCCAGATCTGTTTTCAGTCTTACTAAAATCTATCCTGGACACAGAGCTCTCTCTCCCCCTCCCTCCCTCCAGCACAGAGAGAGACAGAGAGAGAGACAGAGAGAGAGACAGAGAGAGAGACAGAGACAGAGAGAGACAGACAAGACAGTCGGACAGACAGATGGCTGTACCATAAAAGATCAATGCTAGAAAAAATTCCAAGAAAAAAGTTTCCTCTAACTTACAATTCTGGTAGCTTCATGTTAAATTTGTGTTCTTTTCCAGACTGAGTGGAAAAAGCAATATGCTGCATATGGAGTGGGAGGTAACATTGGAAGAATTATCTTCAAGCACAAGAAAAAGTATTCGTTTTTTGCAGACTTGGGCTGGTGGTATGCTAGAACAGCTGTGCCATAAAAGAAAGCAGCTATCTATGGTAAGACTATCAATTCCTGCTGACAATTATAATCCTTTGTTCTGTCTTTTTATTTTGTTGTATTTTCTTGTTCTTGTGCGGTCACCCTAATGCAGGGCTGTCAAACCCCTGGTCCATGGACCGGATGCGTCACATGCTGGCCAGGCCCATGCCTGATTTATTGAAGGGGAAAAAAGTCCTTTGATGGCATGAGTTTGACACCCCTGCTCTAATGCAAAGGAACACTCACAGGAGGAAAAGAGAAAGCTAGTCTAACACATCCTATATCACAACTACAGTATATTCTGGAAACAGTTTCTAAAATTCAGATGGAAAATTGCTGGTTGGTGTGCTTGGGTAGAATTGTGATAGGTACAGTAGAATGCATGAAGCACGGAACTCTTCGATCCCTTCCACATGAGCATACCAATTCTACGAAACCCTCCTTAAATCCCACAAGCGGAGACCTTTGCCAGATGGTTTTTCTTCAGGGAGGACTGTCTCCAAGAGTGTCCAAGATCATCAGACGGCATGAAAGATTTGAGCACCTTGTGCATGGCTGTGAAAGATACCTTTTCTTTCTGCCTCTCTTGTGGAACGACTTTGTGTACTCACATAATAAGCAGACATCTGGCATGCTTAGTCAGCCCCAGGCAGGCAATAAGGCAAATCACCAAGTCCAGAATGAACAGCAAGAGGTAAGAAAGCCATCTGGAGAAAAAATGAGAGAGAGAGAGAGAATGCTTGGGTAACTCATTCATCCCTGGAGCAACTTCGTAGGAGGAAGGATGGTGAGATTTAAGCAGGACACTGTTCTTAGGCTTTCTGTGGGGGCAACACCTCAGCAGAACCCTGGAACAACAACAACACGGCATTTCTACACATTATGCAAGTTTGTGAAGGGCAAACTCCTCCTCTAGAGCAGGGGTCTCCAACCTTGCAACTTTAAGACTTGTGGACTTCAACACAAGTTGAGTTGGAATTCCTCAGCAGATGAGTTCTGGGAGTTGAAGTCCACAAGTCTTAAAGTTGCCACGGTTGGAGGCCCCTGCTCTAGAGACTTGGAGACAGACTGCTGAAATTGAAAGGAAGAGATTATCCAAGGGACGTTCAAATACAAAGGGAAACATTTACGGCTAGCAGATTCAAACAGATTCGAGAAACTGAGACGTCTGCAGTGCAATCATACTTCCCTGGGAATAAGCCAGGGGTGGGACTACTGTTTTGGCCTGTTTGATGGAACTGGTAGCTCCAAAGATCATCTGGAAGCAAACTGATTTGCTCCGACAATCAGCTGCTGGGCCCACACACCGCTCCTGGCTCCATACTGACCTTTATTTCATGCTTTTGACGCTCAGGTGCATTGCGTGGCACAGCGGATTGCCGAGCGTCAGCTGTTGAAGACACAGGGAGAATGCAGGAGTGCAGGAGAAGGTCAGTAGGAAAGCCTCTGCACATGCACACACCCATCAAACCATGCCCACTGAACCGGTGGTAAAACAATTTGAATCCCACCACTGGAATAAGCTACACTTACTTTGAAGCTAACGGGCAGGCAATTGCAGGTAGTAATCGACTTACAACCGTTCGTTTAAGTGACCGTTCGAAGTTACAACGGCACTGAAAAAAGTGACTTATGACCAGTTTTTAAACTTAAAATTGTAGGAGCATCCCCATGGTCATGTGATCAAAATTCAGATGCCTCACAATTGACTCCTATTTATGATTGTTGCAGTGTCCCCAGGAGTCACGGGATCCCCTTTTGTGACCTTCTGGCATGCAAAATCAATGGGGAAGTCAGATTCACTTAAACAACCGTGTGACTAACTTAACCACTGCAGTGATTCACCAAACAACTACGGCAAGAAAGGTTGTAAAACGGGGGCAAACTCACTTAATGAATGTTTCACTTAGCAACAGAAAATTTGGGCTCAATTGTAGACATAAGTCGAGGACTACCTGTACTTTCCTTTCAAAATCACAATGGACAAATACTGGGCAGGAGAAAGCATTACGGGTAGCTACAAAGCTAATTGGGGGGAGGGGCAAGATGAATGAGCTAAGCAAGGAATAAACAGAAGGGCAAGAGAGGAAGGATATGGGGACTTTATGCATTTATCTTATAAGGTTTTATTTCTCAAAAATAATACTTTCAAATGTTCTCAGGGTATTCCAAGAGCTGGCCTAATGCAGTTTACCTGCAGTCCCACCTAGAGTGGGGTGGGATAAGTTTTTTTTTTAACCACCTGTATAAGAGAGGCTCTCCCCAAACAATCTGAGAGTCTAATCTAGGATGCTTTTTCATGCAGGTGTTTCTATGAAAACACGGCTTTCACAAGACATGAATGGAACAATTCGATAGTACAGAGTTTTAAACTAATATTTCATTATATCCTAGAGCCTGTGTGTTATAGAAGAAGGTGATTTTTGAGAACCCGTTTTTAAAAACTTGAGCTGTAGATGTGTTGGAAATGCATGATGAAATTTCAGGAATGTGTGAATCAGTGTAAATTGAACCATTTACACCAGCTAAGAAAATGCAATATATATGTCTGGATATAATCCTATTTAGTGGTTATCTGGCTTGCTAATGTTAAAAGTGCCTCCTGGTCAGTAAGGATTCTCTCCCACTATATAATGGGATATAATGCAGTTTGCACAATGCTTGGTGTGTTTTGTGCTTGCATATGCATGCAACTGTCTTGTAATCCATGTAACTCATTCCTGGAGCCCATGAACCAGAGTTGTCTTTCTGTATTTTTGTCAAAGGTTTTCTTTTTTTAATTGCAAGTGATGTTTTCTTACAGATTTATTCATAGAGGTTGTCTGCTTCAATAGTATCACAGACAAAGAGGAAGAGACAAGATCTGTATTTATGTTTCTATTTTAGTTAATGCCTGAACTAAACTGGAATCTGATTCAAATTCTTCCACGTGTGGCCAAGAGTTAGTCATAGACAAGCTGCAGCTTTTGGTGCAATTTCACTACTTCCAAGATATTTCAGAAAGACTAAGGAAAGAGTGGGGGAGAGACACACTTTTCAGCATTCAGGGCAGTTCTGGCTTCATTTTGCCCTCTGAGCAATTTAAATAAGTAAGTATATCTATTTAAAATAAACTAGTTTAAGTACAGACATTAAGGCCCTGTCACACTGCCCAACGGATGCAAAACGTTAGTAGAAAGGACACAACGGACGAGCAAAATGTTCCATCCACTGTTATACGCTCTCAAAAGGGGCAAAAATTTGCATAACCGGAGTGGATAACACGGAAAGGAATGGACGCGGGGAGGACGCAGGGCGGATGGAAAGCGGATGCGGAACGGAAGCCCAGCGGATAGAAGCGGATGGCACATCCGCTAGACTTCCGGGGGACCTCAGCAAAGCGGACGCGGAACGGATACAGCGGATGCACAGCGGATGCACAGTGGATGAAGCGGATGCAGAGCGGAAGCCTAGCGGATGCACAGCGGAAGCCTAGCGGATGCCTGGCGTTAATTGCGCATGCGGGGGGGATTTATTGCGTCAGCCCCACGGATATAAAGGGAAGCAGCTCGCAAGTGGCCAGCATTCAGAGGAAAGACCTGCTGCCGGATACATCGAGAACTTGCCTGCCCTGCCTGCATGCCTGCTTGCAAGCCTTGCTGCAAGCCTTCCTGCCAGCCTTCCTGCCAGCCTTGCTCTCTGCCTGCCTGCCAGCCTTGCTGCCAGCCTGCCTGCCAGCCTCCCTGCCAGCCAGTTCTGCTTGCCTGCCTTCCTGCCAGCCTGCCTGCCAGCCTTGCTGCCTGCCTGCCTGCTAGGCTTCCTGCCAGCCTTGGTGCCTGCCAGCCTCCCTGCCAGCCAGCAACCCCACAACCATGGGGAAGAAGCGAAAGCCTCAGCAAGCTGCCGCCATCCCTAGCAAGAGGGACAGGGCCAACCTCCCGCCCCCTGTCCCTGACTCTGCTTCTGCTGGGGCTTCTGCTGCTCGGGCTCGCTCTTCTGGTGCTGGAGCTTCTGCTGAAGCTGCTCCTGGCGGTGGTGCTTCTGCTGGTGCTTACTCTGCTGAAGCTGCTCCTGGCGGTGGTGCTTCTGCTGGTGCTTACTCTGCTGAAGCTGCTCCTGGTCCTGCTGGTCCTGCTGGTGCTCCTGGACTTGCTCGTACTGCTCGTGCTCCTGGTCTTGCTCGTCCTGCTCGTGCTCCTGGTCCTGCTCGTGCTCCTGGTCCTGCTCGTGCTCCTGGTCCTGCTCGTGCTGGTGCTGCTGCTGATCCTGCTGCTGCTGATGATGATGATTATGATCCTGCTGGTGATGATGATGATGATGATCCTGCTGGTGCTGCTGCTGCTCGTGGTGTGGAGGAGCAGCCCCTACTACCTGGGAGCCCCTCTGATGAGGGCCCATCTGGTCCTGCCAAAGGGAGGAAGAGGCGTATGCGACAACGGGAGAGGAAGCAATACTATATTGAGGAGGAACACGAGGATGAGGTGCTGGAGTGGCTGAGAGAGAATGACTATCTGTGGCGGAAGGGAAACCGGCTGTACAGGGACACCAAAAGGAAGCAGGCTGCTTGGAGAGAGAAGGCGGAGAGTATGGGCTACACTTCGGAGGTGCTCCTCGGCTGGTGGAAGCACATGCACACCTGGTACGGGAAGCTGCACCTCAAGAAATCTGGCCAGGCCTCGGTTAAGCTGATGGACAGAGAGACCTATGTCATGGCCAGGTGCAGCTTCCTGGAGGGTGAGATCTGCCACCGAGGAGCACCAGGAGCCCCTCTCACAACCCTCTCTCTCTGGCAGCCTGCTGAGAGCCAGTCCTCTTCCGGCCGAGAGTCAGTCCCTGTCTCCAGGCAGGTTTCTGTGGGGCGTGCCACGGCGGAGAACCCGCGGACAGGTGTTGTAACCATGGTGGAGCGCGTTGAGGACTCCCTGGTGCGGTGGGAGAAAGGAGACGGCACATCCACCACAGGCATAGCCGCATCCACCACCCCCAGCTCCACCTCCACAGAAAGGCAGAGAGCCAGACAGCAGGAGGGGCAGAGCCACACTGTCCTGCTGGAGATCAGGGACACCATCTGGACCAGCATAGATCTCCTCTCTCAGCTGGTCAACACTGACTCCTCATCCTCCAACCGCAAGCCCTTCCTCACCGATGTCAACCAGACCCTCAGGAACATGGAGGAACCCCAGTACCAGGTGGTGAAGGACCGGATCACTGAGCTGCTTCACAACCCTCCAGATCCAGAGGAACCTGCTCCCACCCAGTCCAGGTCTGCTCCTCCACCCCAGGTGATGTCCCTCCCATTCCAAGGCTTCCCACAGCCCCTCACCTACCAGGGCTACGGCTACGAGGAGGCCCAGCAGCACAGGCAGCAGCCCTTCCCAGTCCAGGCACAGAGTCATCAGGCGACACCGTTGCCACCGGTTCCACTGATGCCACCGATGCCACCCACGCCAATGATGCCACCAACAGCGATGCCACCCACACCACCGATGCCACCCACGCCAGTCCTCACCCAGCTGCAGACCAGACAGCCCCACTACACTACTCCTGCCTCCACCCCACAGCAAAGCCCGGCCTCAGTACATCTGTCATCAGTACTGGGGCTGACACCCCATGGCATGGAGGAAGGACCTCTCAGCATCACGGGTCTGAGCCAGCTGTCCGAGAGCTTTCTCAACACACCATCATCTGTTGTTCTCTCGGGGCCAGGCACCCCAGTGGTGCTTCAGACCAGCACTGCAGCAGCACCCACCTCCACAGCACCTGGACCCTTCACCCCTGAGACTGGGCACACCTCCGAGTAACCAAGAGGAGTGCCAGAGACTGGCTGGCTGGCTACCTGTGGACTTTATTTGGACACTTGACTTGGGTCATTTTTCTTTTACAGCTTGTTGTTCAATAAAATCTATTTTTGATTCACACACTTGCTTCATTTCTTTTTTTAATAAAGTCTTGGTGGAAACTTTTAGAAATGGCTTAAGCCTTTGCATGGTTGTGGGATGGGTTAAGATAGCAGTGGGGTGGGCAGGGATACCTGTGGAATGAGCAGGGATACCTTTGGAATGGGTAATAGCTGTGGGGATAGATAAACCTCCAGTGCAAGCATAGTGGGGCTGTATGGTCCACTCCCCCAGGTGCCACACCTATGGCCCTTTATTATCAATAACAATGTAATAATCATCCACACGTCAACACAAACACAACTCTTTATTAAATGCCCTGATCATTGTAGGCCCACTCAACATACATGGCCCATCTCATCAGTGTGATGAGACAGGCTGAAGGAAGCATCCATTAATCATCTATCATCCTGTCTTGCTACTCCACTGCTCCAGCTGGGGAGTTACACCAGTGTTTCAGGAGGTTGCGCTGCTTCTTCCCTTCACGTGAGGCTCTGTTGGGGCCTTGCACATCCTCAGTGTCTATCAGGTTTTGCCCTTGCCTCCATTCCCCAGGCTCCATGTCCCCATTGCCTTGTTGGAGGTCCACGAGCCTGTTCTGCAAGACTGGGTAGCGGGTGCGCATGAGATTGTGCAGGATGCAGCAAGCTTCCACGATCCTCCTCACGGACTGTGGGCGATGCTGCATAGTGGTGAGAAGTACCTGGAACCTGTTGGCCAGGATGCCAAAGGCGTTCTCCACCACCTGCCTTGCCCTGGACAGCCTGTAGTTGAAGATCCTCTCTTCACGGGTGAGGAGTCTGGAAGTGTAGGGCTTCATGAGGTAGGTTGTGAGGGAGAAGGCGTCATCCCCCACGATGAAGTAGGGCACATCTTGCGTGTCGTTGGGCAGGGGGATGCAGGTGAGTTGCTCCCCCTTTTTATAGGCAGTATAGGTGTCCCTTTGCATCCTCTAGGCATCCTCTAGACATCCTTAATATACGAGATAGGTCCCCTCTGCGAATGTTTTTTCCGTTTTAAATGCTTTGTTTCCATGCTGCATCCGCTAGGCAACCGTTCTGCGTCCGTTCTGCTTCCTCCCTGCGTCCGAGCGGATGCGAGTTGCGCGGATGCGGAACGGATGCCTAGCGAATATAGCGGATGCATAACGGATGGCTAGTGGATGCGTAGAGGATGCAGAACGGACGAATTGGATACATTTTCCGCGCAAAAGTTTTGAGCAGCTCAAAACTTTCTGAGCGGATGAAACGTCCATAAACAGATGCTGGACGGATAGAGAGGAAGCAAAACGGAGGCAGTGAGTACAGAACGGATACATCGCGTTAACCAACGGATTGCAAGCTTTTTTGTCCGTGTTACATCCTCTTTGCATCCGTTGGTGCAGTGTGACAGGGGCTTTAGATGTGTAAATGGGATGAATCTGAGACACAGCCCATGAAACAGAATGGAATAGAACACTTTATTGGCCAAGTGTGATTGGACACACAAGGAATTTGTCTTGGTGCAAATGCTCTCAGTGTACATAAAAGAAAAGATACATTAGTCAAGAATCATCAGGTCCAACACTTAATGATAGTCATAGGGTACAATAAACAATCAAATTATACTAGGAAATATAAATCATAAGGATACAAGGGGATGGGTGATAAGGAGTGATGAGAAGATGAATAGTGATAGTAGTGCAGACTTTGTAATAGTTAAACAGTGTTGAGGGAATTATTTGTTTAACCGAGTGATGGCTTCCAAGAAGAAACTGTTCTTGTGTCTATTTGTTCTGGTGTGCAGTGCTTTATAGCGTTGTTTTGAGGGAAGGAGTTGAAACAGTTTATGTCCAGGATGTGAGGGATCTGGAAATATTTTCACACCCCTCTTTTTGACTCTTGCTGTATAATAAACAAAAATAAATAAATAATAAACCAAGTACATATTTGTTTGCTGTAGAACGATGTTTATTTCCAGAGTTTCACGATACCTTACACTAGCTTTACCCTTCCCTCCATGTATATCCTAAAACTCAAGCATGGACATGAACTCAGTCAGAATTCTGCTTCCATTTAAAACAAATATTCAGTGAAACCATGTTGATCAGAATGGAGACATTCTGAAGTTGGTGCCTATGCAACTTTTCATGATGAAGCAAGACCTCTCCTGAGTTGCAATCATAAGCATGATTCAGAACCTTTGCCACTAGGATGCAGAGATATCGTGGCAATGTTAGTGTTTTAATCACTGTCTTATAAACCTTCATGATTTGGTTTTGTTTTAAAGAAAGCTGTCTCATGCGGGAAAGAAAGAATTAAGCAAAATCCAGTCACTTGCCCAGAATGATGCTCCTCATCCTATCTGTCCAATCACTGCCCTCCTGGATTTTCCTGTAAGTCTGAAAGATGTTAGGCTAAGGCGCATTCCATCAGGGGTAAAAGGAAGGGAGGGAAAATAGCAATAGCAATAGCACTTAAGACTTATATACCGCTTCACAGTGCTTTATAGCCCTTTCTAAGAGGTTTACAGAGTCAGCATATTCCCCCCAACAATCTGGGGAAATGAATGAAAGAATTCCTGTCTCTGTAATGGTGCAATGAAATCCACAAAGTGCTATTTTAAGGAGTTAGTCCATGGGTACAAACAGGGTATCTTCTCTGCTGTTCGGTAATAATTCTGTAGGATATCAGAGCAGACTCTTTTTTCCCCAGGAAAAGCGAGCAATTAAATTATGGAGCTACTGTTCTTTCCAGTAGCTTTAGAGGCCTGAAGGAAAAATCTCTTTGAACTTTCAAGACCTTCTAGATTAGATCAAACAGCTTCTAACAGGAGACCTCAATCTTTCCCCAGCCGAGGGCTTTTTAAATACATTGACTTCATTTTCTGCATTTCTCAGTCAAGAGTCACCCTGAGTTAGGAACATGAGAAGGAGGACATCCAGCTTGGAGAAGGCTGAAATGCACCGACTCTTCAATAGCTCCTTACTGGCAATGTATGTCTCTTGCTATGATGACTATTATTACCTGTAATATTCTACATAGAATATATATTACCTGTAATATTCTACATAGCTGACATCATTGGCAATCTTGGACAAGTCTATGGTGACGTCACTCCACACAGGAAGCCCTGATAGTTGCAGCACAATATTGTCTGCCATCTGCTGCATGAATTTGAGCGTTTGTATATATTCACCGTGGGTTGCAAAGATCTCATTCAGGCGGGCCACGTGCTGCTCCAGAACTATTTTCATCTGTGTTGTAGTGCCTGAGACCTGCCAAAAGATAACAAGCAGACCTATGAAAACCAGTAGGCAGATAGCTTCAAATCATTTGATCATAATGGCACTGACTTATACAGGTAGTCCTTGACTTACAACCACAATTGAGCCCAACATTTATGTTAAGTTTTTTTTTTTTTAATCTCCAACAAATACTCAGAATTAAATATGTGTTCTACAGGGATCAACCTGGTGGTGGTGGGGAATCTCCCTTAGATAAAAGCAGTTGTGTCATTTTTAGTAACATTAACTGCAACCAGACACTTCTTCCAGTTGGTGTTCTATCTTTCACATTAATGCTTGGAAATTACCTCCATGCTTGACAGCTGAAATGCATTTCTTCTTGTGGAGCATAGCATTTGTTTCTATTAGACATGAACATATCTGTGTACCCTCAGTTTTACTTCTGATGTTCATTTTGCCAGACATTTAGGGACTCATCCATGTGGGGCTTTTCTGACAAACTTGAGATAAACCTCACTGTTGACTACTGACTTCACTGACAAACAGCACTCAACATATTAAAACTATAATGAATCCTATTTTCATTCAGTGCTTCTGACAGTAGCCATTAACACTAAATTTAGCTAAGTTGAAATATGTCTGCATATCTCTGAATTTCTTCAGGACATTTTTGTGATTTCCTGGACAATTTTTAAGTTTTGCTCTTTGCCTAATTTTGACAGCTCCCTTTAAGAAAGTGCACTATTACCTCAATTTTCCTCATTGCAAAATTGTTTCTGATTTTAAGTTTGGACTCTCAACTCTTGAGAAATGGTTTTGAAATCTTCCCCCCCTCTCCCATCAACAAGCAACAATTTTGTTGAAGTAGCAATCTTAACAGATTTCTTTTTGTGGGTCATTACTTACTTCTGACATCTAAATGGTGACCTCTGACAAGGAAGCCAAAGTTAGTGGTATTTATTTAGGGCTGAGCTGAGTCAAACAAGCACTGATTATTTTGTGAGATACACAATTGGCCTTAGTTATTCTTTAACTGAATTTACTGTTCCCAGTGAACAGTACTAGAACATCTCATTTTTTGATAACTGAAATAAATGAATCAAGGACCCTATGTATGTCTTCTTCCTTCAGATTGCTTTTATATGTCACAGGGATCCACATGAAACTTCAATAATGTTTGTTGGCAAAGATATGTAAAATTACAGAAAATCCCAAAGGGATCCTATAGCTGTACAGCAAAAGCAGGATGAGACAACTAGAAGGATGTTAAGTCACCATCATTCTATGGCTACATTCCTACTCACTCATATCCTTTTGGCACTCTCAGTGCTTTTTTGTTCAACAGTGTTCCTCCCCCTTCGGTTTCAAGCAATCCTTCCTCAGACAATATGTTCTCATGGTTTATCTCAACCCAAATCCTTACACTATGATCTCAGCTCCCTTCAACAGTAATAAAATAACTTCAGATCATTGCTATGAAGTTAATCAGAGCCAATGCATTTCTTGATGGTACAAAAGTCCATTTAGTCCACTTTACTGACTAACCAAACTGTTAGTTTCCAATCTCAAATTCAGATTACTGACTTTCTGTTTTTGCAGCCGGTGTGCCTTTTGGTAAAAGAAAAACTATCAGCCTTGCTTATATCCAACAGAGACAGCATATGATGGAACTATCTCGTTCAGATTATGCCATTCTGAAGTACAGATGGATAGTAGTTTCAGGGAAAATATGATAGACTGTAGAACTATTCATATGAATCCATTCTTTGTCCAGTACTGTCAGATTTTCCTCCAAGGGAAGAATGAGCCACTTAGGTAAAATTGCAGGAAATCTGTGAAAACCATGTCAAAGAATTTCAGCAGCTGATCCAAGAGCAAGCCTTATTTAAGTAAAGGGTATTCAAATCCTCCTAGATATAATTTTCTTCCCTGCACTCTTCTCAACGGCCTTCTTTTTTGTTCAGGTTGGTTTGTCTTCATCTGCTCTTTATTTTACAACTGCCCAAATTGCTATCAACTTGGCTAAGAAATAAGGCATTTCCTTGATCAATTTTGCCAGCCTGATCAGACCAGTTGGAGAATAGTTTCTTCAAGGCCCCCACCTATAGGAGGTGTGACCTATAGGAGGTGGTATAGGATCTCCTGCTTGAGCAGGTGGCTGGACTAGAACACCTCCAAAGTCTCTTCCAGTTCTGTTCTGATTGATGGACAACAACTACCTGAAGGTGGAAATTCTATAGCATCCTTGTCCTGTGGAGTAGCTTACTGGTGAGATGGGCACAATTTTTATCCAAAAGATCCAAAACTTATTCGGAAATCAAGCTTTAAGATTTCTATTAAATAGATTTCTTGATCTATTTAAGATCAAGCTTTCTTAGAGGGTCATTTGATTGATTCTAGACCCATCAATATAAAATTTCCAGAAGTTATTAGCAGGAAAGCTAACCCTATGAAGTAGAAAAGATACTTCAACTAACGGTAGACCTCTTGGTATTAGATGTTCCAATGGATGACCATGCCAATAGAATCTTATTCTCAGATAGTTGCTTCAACTTCCAGCATTCCACAAAATCCATTTAAGGTTGTTTCCCTCAGAAGAGATGTCTTACCAGTGAATCAACCCCTGAGAGGGTGTGATTAGCATTATCAAGGGCGTAGATCAGCTGGTAAATCCCATCGTTGGTTTCACTGTTGCCATAAAACCCAATGCCAACAGCCGCACTAGAAAGAGAGAGGAAAGACAGAAATGTGAGTAAAAAGAACAAGTAACAGATCAGGGTCATTTGACTGCAGCAGCATCACCAAAGTTAAGACTGAAAATCATTAAGGTGCTCCATCTGTTGAAAGGATAATTTTTTAAAAAAGTCCTACAAATCTTTCCTATAATGAGGAGGTCTTGGTTTCACTCTCTCTCTCTCTCTCTTTCCCCGCCTCACACACACATTCACACACAAGGGGGGGGGGGAGAGATTTCAATGATAATACAAGGTTATGGATTCACAGGAAAAATCACTGCTTTTCAGAAAGAGGTGATATTTCTCATTCTCACTCTGTGAAACGGACAGCTTGAATTTCTTCCTTTAGATGTTCGTTCTCCCATTCCCTGACAAATAACAACAAAATTTTGCTTTGGTTTTTAAACAGCAATGGGAATAAAGGCCTAATGAATCTGTGAAGCCCCATAAAGGCTTTCTGTATGCCAAACTGATTAAGTATTTTCACAGATTCAGATTCTTGATATGTTTATTTAATGAAATGTACTATTTCATTGTATTTTTTTTAAACAGCACATCATTTCTGACCATTCTCTGAGTCATTATAAATAGTTGCAAATGGGAGTCGATTAACTCCTTTCATTTAGTTTAAGGAATGGACTATCCTGCAGGTCAAATATCTGACTCTTCAGGAAATTCAACAGGAACTTCAGAAAAGAAATCTACCTTTCTCTATCCAAACATATCTAAATGAGAGCTAACAGCTTAAGAGCAACTTACTACATAAAGGACCTCCGTATAAATTTTATGAATCAATCAATCAATTCAAGCCCTCATGCCACAGAGCTCATGAAAGTTCCTTGAGAATCCCTAGAAGCAGCGAAAAGAAGGAAAGATGGAGAAACTAGTTTTCTGGAACTTCCATTCAATCAATGTAATAATGAAAGTGACCCAAAGAAATCCTTTCTTTTTGCTAACCTTTACTTGATACAACTTTTTAAAATTACGGATCTCACCCCCTTATTAGGGAAAGGGAATATTTTTTTGAGTCTGCCATTATTATCATGGGAAATCTATTTTGTATGTGGCTTTAGTAAGCCATTTCGATCTAAGAAACATCTTTACCAATGCCAAATTTCACCAGATGGATTCAAGAATCTTGGAGACATTAAATACACACAATTTTCATGTTTAAGAAAAAGTGAAGAGGTATGGTTATGCCTGTGTGACACTCATATACATATGATGCACACACATTATTTTTTAAAGGTAATTCTTCAGGGCCTGCCTTATACATAGAAACAGTGGCAAAAAAAAGGACAAGCATTGTGAAACTATTGTCAGATACAACAATTGAGAGAGACTTATTTTGGTACAGAAAAGCAAAACAGTGTTTTTAAAAGTTTCTACCTTATATCCTGCACATTGCACTCCATGAAATATTTGAGAATATATGAGAAATATGAGAAACAGTACATATACACACCCTCTGCCCAGTAGAAAGCTACACTGCATTTTCTAAGTTTTCTTATTTATCATATCCTTTCAATCAGAATATTGAACATTTAATTAATTAATCTTCATCTAATTTTTACATTCACTCCACTTTTTGTAGAAGGGGACAATAACAGCATTCTTCTAATTGTCAGGCACACATGTAGTCTTTTACACAAACAAGCTACATTATCACTCCATAAGCAAACCATATCCCTATTTTAACATTTCTTCAGTTACACCTGCCCCCTTATTATTTTCAACCTACTCACAAGCATTTAAAAATGTCCTTTTCATCCATTTTTCTGAAATATTACCATTTATAGTTTTTGTTTCAAATCCATTTTTATACACTCGCATTTCATATAAATCTCCATTCCTTCCTCAATTCTCTTCAGCTTCATCCCAGTTTGTAATTCAATATTTTAATTTTTTACGTTTACTCTCCTCAAGGCTCCTGGTTTATGCCTCCTCACTCATTTCCATCAAACATTCTTTGCAGCTTTTTTCTTTCTACATATATTATATCAGGGTTGTCAAACTCAAGTCTCACGGGGCCACCCTGGAAACAGCAAAAGACTGGCCCACGGTGCCTCTGCCAGCGAAAATGGAGCTTGGGGGGGCCGCTCTGTTTTCGCTGGCAGAGCACTAGCAGAACTACTAGCAAAAATGGATCTCCCCAGCCCTACCCGGGCCACCACAGGTGCCCCCAACACGAGTGATGTCAAGCTGGACATGCCCCCTCCAGCTCCCGAGGTCAAACACAACCCTGATGCGGCCCTCAATGAAATCAAGTTCGACACCCCTGCATTATACAATAATTATAATTACCATATCATCATTTTTTGAGAACTTGCTCTCAATTCTCTTTTTTTTCTCCATCCACAATCTCTTTCACTTCATTTCTTCAGGCTCTAAAGACCAGCCTCTTTGCTAAGGCCTTTGCCAAAGGTGATGGAAATCCCCATTTCCCTTGTTCTCATTGACTTCAATATTTCTGACTTTATTCTTCTTCATACAGGCAGGTCTCGATTTACAACAATTCATTTAGTTACAGTACATTCAAAGTTACAACATCACTGAAAAAAGTGACACATCACCATTTTTCATGCTTATGACCATTGCAGCATCCCCTTGGTTATGTGATCAAAATTCAGAGGCTAGGCAACTGACTCATATTTATGATGGTTGCAGTGTCCTGGGCAGGGGTGGGATCTGACTGGTGTAACTACCAGTTCGGTGATTTTTTGATTTGCATGCGCATGTGCGCTTTGTGTGCACAGGCGCCTGACACGTACTCTATGTGCGTGTGAATCGTCATCAGCTTGCTGCCTGAACAGCTGAGCAGCATCGTGCGCGGGTGTGCAGTTGTTGAAAAAGCCCTTTTTTCCTGCTCTTCCAACCGCAGCTGTGCCACGCAAAGCAGCTAAGGTTGAAAAGACAGGAAATAAAGATCAGGTAAGAGCCAGGGAAGGCGGGTGGGCAAAAACCTCAGCAGACATAGAACTGGTCCTATGTCTGCTGCTCTTCAGAGCTACCGGTTCGATAGAGCCGGACAGAACCGGTAGAATCCCACCCCTGGTCCTAGGGTCGTTTGCAACCTTATGACAGATAAAGTCAGTGGGGAAGCCAGAATCGTTTAAGAACCTTGTTGCTAACTTAACAACTGCAGTGATTTGCTTAACAACTATGCCAAAAATGTCATAAAATGGGGCCAAACTCACTTAATAACTGTCTGACTTAACAGCAGAAATTTTGGGCTCAATTCTGGACATAATTCGAGGACTACCTGTACTTTGTTGTTTCCTTGTTTTTAAATGGTTTTAACCATTGGTAAACCACCCAGAGTTTCTGGGAGTTGGGTGGCATATAAAATTAATAAACTTTTATTATTCCTCTAATGTCCTTTTCATAATTCTCATTATGGCAACCTCACACCCCCACACAGCAGTCCAAAATATTCTTTTTACGCCCTTCCAAGCAATTTCTACATGTTGTTTCCTTTCATCCACTTTCCATTTATTCTGTGAGGAGAGTACAAAAGATACTAATTCTGAACAGTTTATTGTCTGAAATGCTTCACAAGGTACAGGACAGCGAGGGGATGAGAAACTGAGACATATTGGGCCAACATGAGAAATGGTGTACTTTACAGAGATCATGGATGGGCACTTGAACTACCTACGATTTGTATAGGTTTTGTCCCCCAAAAAACTGTATGATGGCCTGATGATCAGCATGGTCACTTGGCTACTGTTTGGAAAAGGACTGCAGGTTTTCTGCTGACATTAATGGCATGACACCAAGCAATCTAATTTCTGCCAGCTAACTGTTAATGTAATCGTAATAAGAAATCAGTGAACTGTTAACAGCTGGAAGAAAAGCTTCATTACTTTCTCTTTCTTCTGAGTAATTCAAGACAGCAGTACAAGGGAGGGAGAGATAGAGAGAGCCAAAGTGTCTGAGGGGAACTGGGTGGTAGAGCTGTTAAAGGGTTCTAATCCGAACTGTTTCAAATTAAATATAAATTAAAATGAAATATAAAACACTCTGCTTTGAATAGAAAAGGTCTGTTTTGAGTGCCAAACAGGCAGGTTTAAACATTTCAAATATGTTCCAAGTTTGAATTGGATCTGTTACAATAACAATACAACAAAGTCAGAAGGGACCTTGGAGGTCTTCTAGTCCAACCCCCTCCTGAAGCAGGAGACCCTATGCCATTCCAAAAAAATGGATGTCCAATCTCTTCTTAAAATCCTCCAGTGATGGAGCACCCACAACTTTTGAACACAAGCCATTTCACTGAACAATTGTTCTTACTGTCAGGGAATTTTTCTTTAGTTCTAGGTTGGATCTCTCTTTGATAAGTTTCCAACCATTGCTTTTTATTCTGCCTACAGGTGCTTTGGAAAATAGGACAGCCCTTCCCTCTCTGTGGCAGCTCCTCAAACATTGGAAGACTGCTATCAAGTCACCCCTCAGTCTTCTTTTCCTTAGACTAGACATACTCAGTTCCTGCATTTTATCCTCCAGTATCCTAATCATTTTTGTTGCTCATCTCTGTTCTGCACTCTTTCTAGAATCTCAACATATTTTTGTCTTGTGGTGACCAAAACTGGACTCAGTATTCCAAGTGTGGTCTTATTAATCCAATATAGAGCGGTACTAACGCTCCACATGATCTGTATATTATCCCTCTGTTGATGCAGCTTAGGACTGCATTGGGTTTTTTGGCAGTTGTAGCACACTGCTGACTCACGCTTAAGTGTTTATCCAATTGGACTCCTAGTTCCCTTTCACAGTTACTGCTGTTGAGTCATGTACCACCTATTCTATACCTGTGCATTTGGTTTTTCTTGCCTAAGTGTAACATCTTACTTTTCTCATCACTGAATTTCATTTTATAAGATAGGGCTCAGTGTTCACACCTGCCAAGATCCTTCTGAATCTTGAATCTATCTTTTAAAGCAGGGGTGTCAAACTCAGTTTCATTGAGGGCCGCATCAGGGTTTTGCTTGACCTTGGGGCATTGGGGGTGCATGGCCAGTGCATGTGATCAAATGCCACTTTTGCTAGTAGCTTGTTTTGTTCGCAAAAACAAAGCTTGTGAGGGCTGTGTGCTCCAGGGCTCCATTTTCGGTTGCGACCACCTTCTGCAATGCTCTGCTAGTGAAATTGGAGTCTGGGAGAGCCGCATGTGGCCCTCTTGAGCTCTGTTTTTGATGGCAGAGAACTGCAAGAAGCCATCACAGCCGGAAACAGAGTGCACGGCCCTCCCAAACTCCATTTTCACTGGCAAAAGTACTGTGGGCTGGTTCTTTGCTGGTTGCCACATGGATCAGATATAAGCACCCTGCTGGCCAGATCCAGCCTGCAGGCCTTGAGTATGACACCCCTGTTCTGGTTTGGTATCGTCTGCAAATTTGATGAGTTCCTCTTTTATCTCCTCATCCAAATTGTTTATGAAGATGATGAAGAGTACCAGGACTAAGAAAGAACCTTGGGATCTCCCACTGCATGCTTCCCTCCATGTTGGTATAGTTCCATTGAAGGCTACATGTTGTGTTCGTTGGTCAGAGAGTTATGAATCCATCTGGTGGTGAAGCAATCCCACTTTTTTCTTTTACCAAGAAGTAGGCTGTGATCTACTTTGTCAAATGACTTACTGAAGTCCGAGTATACACTGTCCACAGCATTTTGATGGTCCCCTAATTTAGTCACTGTCAAAGAATGCAATAAGGTTTGGAATGATCTGTTTTCCAGTAATAGCTTTACTTATTTCAAGGCGTTTGCAGATCCATTGCTGATTGATCTGTAGTTTCTTGGAGATATATATTTCCTTTTTGGAAGACTGAAATCACACCAGCTCTTTCCCAGTCCTCTGTTAATTCCCAGGGTCTTTAAAAGATATGGTTCAGTAGTTCCAACATCATATCTGCCAGTTCCTTCAGAATTCTGGGACATAATCCATCTGGTCCTGGTGATTTGAACTCATCTAGAGTGAATAGATGTTGTCTTATCCCTTCTAGGAGAACCACTGCTTTTTGAGCAAAAACCCAAGCCAAACCATTTCTAAAATGCTCAGCCACTTCATCCACAACCACCTCAGCTTCAAGCACTCTTGGCTAGCTGCTTTATGTTCCTAATGGGGTGTTACCCGTTCAAGACAATTCAATTCATATCCCTAGTACATTAGCACATACAAGGGATACACATACACCTGTAGTCTTTAGGGTAAATAAACTTGTAGCCATCACAGCCAGAAACAGAGTGCACCCATGAAACTATTTTTGTGTACAGAATATTCTAAAACCTGCCTGTGGATCAGCTTCCAGCTTTGGGATTCATTGGCATTTATATCCACTGTATCCATTTACAGGCATTATGTAAGGCAATCCATTGTAAGGCAGGTTTCAGTTCTGTTCCTTCATAAGATGCTTTTAAAATGGAAAGAATTGAACATATGACATATCTTACAAACTGCAGACACTGCAAATAGAGCAAAAACACTGCAAAAAGGCACAGGCAATTTGCTTGTCTCTATCAGGTGCCTTCTTATAAACAGAACATACACTTTTCAGTCCAAGGATTTTTAAGCCACTGCCAGTTAATGGATATGGTAAATGTAGGACCTTGCCAACTTACAACCTAAACAGTTCTCAGTAAGTTTACAATTGAGATAAGGGCTAAGGTGTATAATATTTCAGCTGTTCAGCTGTTTTGGATTCAATTTCCATACCTTCCAGCCAGCCAGGAATTATGAAAGTTGATCCAAAACATTTGGAATCAAATTGGGGACAGATTACCTTCCCAACTAATTTAATAGAGGATGGTTAACCTCATTTCATTCCCATTACTTACAAATGTTTGTAAAGTGGCTTGCATCCAAATACTGAGAGAGAGAAAAATCCCTCTTTTGTTACAAAAAGTTATGAAAATTTGCAGAAAAATATTGTTTTGGGTTAAAAATATTTTTCCTGTAAAGCTTCAATTATGATAAGTAATACTGTTTCTTTCCAAGGAAAAATATGCTGTTTGGGGAGAAACATTCACTAATTCATACCATTTTCGTTTATTCAGAATAACCAACATGCTCTATTTTGTCATACATCTTTACTGCAGATTAAAATATCTGTCCTGAGCACACATTTTGTTCTAAGGTAAAGGAATGCGTGTGCAGAATGCTTCCTTGGTTCTTTCCTCACCTTACTCTTAAAAGGTTTCACTGTGTTGTGGGCTGGGGTTATCCCACACAATATGTGGGATAGAAAGAAAGAAGGATATACAGTATATCTTTTGCTTCTTTCAAAAAATTTTTTTTCTTCCGATCTTGTTGAAAGAATTGGGAGTAGCATCTTTTTATTTCCCGATGAAGCAGATTACAGTAGCTAAGGAATATACCAAAGAGCAAATAATCTTGCATTTGCAAACCAAGGCAGCAAATTAGAAACACTCCATCTAAGTCAATGGCCCCCAACCTTTTGGGCACCAGGGACCCGTTCTGTGGAAAGGAGGGGTCTTTTGCAGACCAGAGGGGGCGTGGTTTTGTGTGCTGCCTGCATCCCTCAGGTGGGGCTTCGCTTGTTTGCGCAGACCAGTTTCTGGCATATTGTGGACCAGTGCCTGGGGGTTGGGGACCCCTGGTGGAAGTAATGTGCATTCTAACTATTTGGGGAAGCACTGCACTTGATCAATGGACAAAGGCCAGATAATAGTTTTGCTGTCTGATTTTAGGCTTGCTCATAGGAGAGAAATCCCCAAAAGATCTCTTTCCCCAAACTTATGAGATCAATGTGCAATTAAATTCCTGCATGCAAATATAGATGGAAATGGAAATGTGATTTACAGATGATAAATCCTACTGGTCTTTGTCAAGTTATATGTATTTAGTTGGATTATTTGTATCACCTAATGGAATAATTAAGAAAGAAAAAGTGAGATCTCTAACAAATGAATGCCAAAGAGCATCCATCTTTATTTATCAAAGTTTGAAACTGCTCATCTCTCATAGAGGGACTCGATATAAAATTTAAAAAGAGGCAAAAAAAAGGTAAAGAAATCCCTGTGAATTTTATTCTTTAGGGGGTGGTGCACATCTCTGTTTCAAGGCCATTGAGCCAGCGCTGTCTGAAGACATTTCTGTAGCCAGCATAACATCATGGAACCAAAGTGGTACCTATTTATCTACTCACATTTTCATGCTTTTAAGTTGCTAGGTTGGCAGGCGCTGAGGCAAGAATGGAAGCTCACCCTGTCGCGTGGAGCTCAGATCCTGAGCTATCGGCTTTCCAGCCAACAAACCCAGTGTCTTAACCACTGAGTGACCTGCTGCCCCTAAAAGAGGCAAGGATGATTAAAAAGTAATGATAGAAATTAAAAGGCGGGGGAGGACTTTCAGAGCTCTAGCTAGCCTTACAAATTTTTGCTTCTCTGTAAGCCCCACAAGAGGCTGCAGAACTATGTTTTCACATCTTTCCAGAAGGCTAGGAGAATAGGGGTCCACTCCAATTCTGGGGGAGGGGGGATATTCCACAGGGTGGGCTCTCTTCCTGGACCCCAGCAATCAGAGTTCTTTAGCTGACATGATCTGCAACACACCTCCCCTGACTGAACAGGTGCAAGTTGATGTAATGGAGAGAAGATGGTTTTCTAGGTAACCTGGCCCTATCCAACATAAGGTTTTAAAGGTAATAACTAACACCTTGATTTTGTATTTCTCTGCTCCGCAAGTTGATGTAATGGAGAGAAGATGGTTTTCTAGGTAACCTGGCCCTATCCAACATAAGGTTTTAAAGGTAATAACTAACACCTTGATTTTGTATCTCTCTGCTCCAGTGGTGGAATTCATTTTTTTTACTACCAGTTCTGTGAGCGTGGCTTGGTGGACGTGGCAGGGGAAGGATACTGTAAAATTTCCAGTCAGAGGTGGTATTTGCTCTGTTCTCCAAACTACTCAAAATTTCTGCTACCGGTTCTCCAGAACTGGTCAGAACCTGCTGAATATCACCTCTGCTCTGCTCCCAACAGTTCATTAGCATCGGTACTTGATTTTATAGAGCTGCATGAAAAGGTTTAAGCATTTCTGGTTTGATTGTATGTTTCACTGAATTCCTATGTGAACAGATCTCTTTCAAAGATAATTTTGTTGGAGTATACAGTTTTTGCACAAGCTGTACACCCAGCTTTTACTGGACTGTTTTTACAAGTACTGCAACAGTGATATTTCAGTCTCACATGTATTAGTATTATTTATATTCACAAGTCCTTATTTAATATGGAATTATGTTATCTTATATGCATTCACTGTGCAATATTATGCTTGATTAATATGCCCCTTCATCTTCAATGAGCAAAGAAGTTCCCCCTTTTCAGAACACGACTTTAATCATACAGTTTAAAGTAAATAAGCAATGTCCCAAATTATTATTAACATGATCAGAATTCAGTTTCAAATTATTTTTTAATAATTTACATAGGATTCAGCTACCAAAACTGCCGTGAAATGGCAAATGAACACAGCAAATTAAAGGCCCTGTCACACTGCCCAACGGATGCAAAACGTTTGTAAAAATGACACAGCGGACGAGAAAAATGTTCCATCCATTGTTATCCGCTCTCAAAAGGGGCAAAAATTTGCATAACCAGAGCGGACAACATGGAAAGGAACGGACGGGGGGAGGACGCAGAGTGGATGGAAAGCGGATGTGGAACGGAAGCCTAGCGGATGGAAGCGGATGGGAGCGGATAGGTCCCCTCTGCGAACATTTTTTCCGTTTTAAATGCTTTCTTTGTGTGCTGCATCCGCTTTCATCCTTTCTCCATCCATGCTACTAATGCTGCGCGTCCGTTCCGCGTCCGTTTCGCTTCCTCCCTGCGTCCGTTTACCGCTGGAGCGGATGCAAGTTGCGCAGATGCGCAGCGGATGCCTAGCGGATATAGCGGATGCGTAACGGATGACAACGGATGCAGAACGGATGTCCCCCGTATGCCTAGCGGATGCAGAACAGACGTGTTGGATACATTTTCTGCTCAAAAGTTTTGAGCAGCTCAAAACCTTTTGAGCGGATGAAATGTCAATAGACGGATGCTGGACAGACAGAGAGGAAGCAAAATGGAGGCAGTGAGTATAGAACGGAAGCATTGCGTTAACCAACGGATGGTAAGTGTTTTTCTCCGTTTACATCCTCTTTCCATCCGTTAGTGCAGTGTGACAGGGGCTTAAGCACTTCAACCTGCATAGAGTTTCAGACATTTTAAACTACTGATTTCATGCAAGTTTGCTTTTGCACAAATCTGGGAAGTAAATGATATAAACATTTTAAATTTCAACTGTCTACATTTATCTTTCCCTGAGGATTTTCTCGGGATCAGGGGTTTCTATAGCCTGGATTATGGTATATTATATTATGTGGATTGTGTTATTATTATAAGGTGCCTGTTGGTGTTGTGAAGCTGAGTTCATGAACCTATAGTGTTTTTGAAATAAGAACCCTTATTCCAAAAGCTCTTTTGTACTATATTAGAAAGGACTTTTCTGCAACTTTTCACTTTTAAGTAACTTGAGGTAAATCCCTCACTGAAAAGATTAGAAAATAAAACAAAAATGTTTTATTACTACCATAACAACTAATGTGTAGATAGTAAAAACTTCAAAATAGATTGGATGAATTAAACAATTCTACTGATTGAAGAATTATCCCAGAAAATATGTTTGCTATGAACAAGATGGTTATAATTGCACATATCCACTTTGAGATGTGATGCCATTTATGCCATTAACGATTGTGCGGCAGATTATGATAAAAGTTCAGACAGAGACTTTAAGAAGAAGACATCAAGCATATTGTGTTTTCTGATGATTTGTCTAAGGATAAAGCCTGGCAAGTTTTTTTTTTCATCTTCTTTACAATTTTCCTACTTAAAAAAAAAAAAAAAAACTATTGTAGCGAATTTAACAGCGTAACCTGACACTTTCTAGTTTCCTTGGGAGAAATGCAGAAGAGAAAGAAAAGGACAAAGGTTCTGGAAAAAACAAGGTTGCTTAGGAAGACAGAGGAAATGCAGGACGGTGAATGCCATTGTTAATTACTTAGCAATAGATTATACGGGGGGAAAGCTATTTGGTTTGTGATTCTTGTTCAACTATCCTTGATACCTCAACCAATAAAAATGATTCATGCTTGCCAGCTTTCCTTTTATTTTTTAATGATTTCCTTGTTTCAGATAGGCTATACTTTCTAAATGCTGATGTGCATTTCTCCAACTGAACTGTACAGAAGAGTACTCAGCTATGGCTATGTTTATCTCCTGCTCATTAAACACTGATGCCAGCTTTGAATTACATTCCTCATGGAGAACATTGTTTTAAGGCTTCTGTGTGGAAGTATGTTGCAGAAGACTACAGACCATTATAGAAAGCAGTCCTGGCAGTTCCTCTCTACTCTCCCATAAAAAAACAAGCAATATTGGCTTGGAGACGCTACAGGGCATGGCCTGTCCACCTCTGTAGAACCAGTTGCTCCAAAAAGCAACAGGCATAGAACCGGTTCTATGTCTGCTGCTGTTGTGGCCCACCCGGGCTCTTACCTGACCTTTATTTCTTGCTTTTTCAACTGCAGCTGCTTTGCGTGACACAGCTGCACAGCTGAAAAAGCAGGGAAAAAGGGCTTTTCCAACCGCTGTGCACTTGCACGCAGTGCTGCTCAGCTGTCTGGGCAGCTCAGCAGGTTGTAAACTGCACTCGCGCGACTCATGCAACTTGCATATGTGCGCGTGACACCAATAGAAAGAACCGGTAGTTATACTAGTTGGATCCCATCCCTGATTAAAAGTACCTGGAACCAATCATATTAAATGTAATTAATTAATGTAATCTAAAGCAGGGGTCCCAAACTCTCGGGCCGCAGACCATTACCAGGCTGTGGTCTATTTGGAACCCGGCCCTGTGAGTGGTCAGCTGGCAAGCAATGGGCCGGCACAAATGTACATGTGCGCATGCATGCACATTGACCCAACATCTGTGCAAGTCAAGTTATGCATACATCTGTGTGTGGCAACCCACTGCTGGTGCAGCCCTGTTCCCCTCTTCACAACCACTCCCACTGATCTAAAGTTTTTGTTCTGACTCTGAACACATCCGGAGTGTGGTGGGTTTTTTTTAATCAAAACAGACACTGTTCTATTACATTATTGCAAGTTACAATTTATTCCATTTTCAATATGCATTCAAAATTCCAGCCAAATAAAACCAGGGCTACAGATTAAAGGCAGGATAGTATACACACCTATTTTGAACTCACTGCATTTGTTACCACTTGGCTTCCTGACACAATTTATAAATCCCACTATAGTGTAGTGGTATCTTAAATGAGTGACTCCTCGTTAAGCAGGTTTCTGTCTGTTCATCTAGTTGTCTAGAAAGAACCTGTTGCAGAATCCCTCCTCCAGGTGAGATGCAAGCAGTTTGGGCTAGAAGTCAGATCTATAAATTTAGGAAATGCATTACCTGCAGTAACATGAATGACCTTGACTCTTCTCTTCCTCTGGGAAGGGAGACCACATTTCTCCTTTAACAACTGCAATATATTCCTTATATTGGAAATAATCACTAACTGTAGATGTGACTGCAATATTATGTGAATGTAACTTTTCAATAAAATAAATTTAGATCATCCGGTGTTGTTTCTTGTCTGGTCTACCTTGTAAGGGTGACATTTTGCAAATCTGAAAGTATATTTCTCTTTCTGTTTCCTTTGCAGCCTAAGAAACTGGGGAGTCCTCTTGTCCCACCCCCATTCTGAGCCTCTTGCTCCACCCACATTCCTGCTGTGGGTACAATTACTTTTTTCCTAACCCTATATACCCTGTCTGTCAAGATCATCCCCACATATCATTAAAGGGCCCTCCTGGGAAGGGCAGACTTGGATATTTATCTGCAAATCTGGTGTGAGGAAAACGTTGGGCATCTGTTGATTCTGCTTCAAACTGGACTCTAGCCTTGGAGCAGGTCCTACAGTGGTGGCTGGAGTTCAGTGTGGCTTGATTATCTCGGACAGGAGTCGGCATCCCACAACTCTGGAGCTGCATGTGGCTCTTTCATCCCTCTACTGTGGTTCCCTGTCACCGGTCAGCGACACAATTTTGAGAGGAGCTTCCAGTTGTGGGGGAGGGGGGGAAGCACAGCATGCCATGAGGAGACTCTATGGCAAGGGGCGTGTTTCCAGTCGGCTCCCCAATTGATAGGGCTTTCAGTTAGGACAGGTAGAGGAAAAAGGACCCCGTGCTAGGAGGAGATTCTAAGGTGGGGGAACCGGACTTCTGGCTGGCTCCAGAATTGAACAGGGGGCTTCCGGTTAGGACCTTTGTGGCTCTTTGACTGCTTAAGGTTGTGGACCCCTGATCTAGGAGAAGCTTGATCCTGATGAAGTAGACAGGGTACATGTAACTAATGCACAGCTTATTTACCTGTGTATTAAATCTATGCCCCTCATGTTTAGCTAATGGTGGTGAATTCTTCCTTGAGATGGGGATGGTTCTACCATCTTTTAAAGAGGCAGTGGCTCACCCACTCAAGAGCCCATTGCCCAACTTCATCAGATAATTTTCATTTGGTCTCCAACCTTCTCTTTTAAGAGAAGATGGTTAGATGGTTAGCTGGTGGATTATGTAGACTTGCAAGATTTATGTCAGCTCTCCCTGATAAATCAGCCAGAAAACACAATTAGATGAACTAATTTTACTTTATTGTAGAAACACATTAACAGACTTTTGTAAGTCTGAAAGTACAAACTTCCCATCACACTTCTAACTGTTTTATCTACTTAGGCAGGTCCTACTTATGTTTCTTTCTCTGACTATTAAGCCAGCCTTATTATCTGTTTCTTAGACAACATCTCTTCCCTTTGTCCCCCAAGGTCATCCACACATTACATATAGAAAGGCAAGCTTGAATCATATACCTGGAGTGCAAAAATCCAGGTGACCACTAGATAGCAACAAAACATTAATATGTCTATATTTTTTTGCTGCCATCTAATGGCTATCTGGATATCAGTAATTAAATTGAATTCTGTATTGTCACTGTATATGTATATACAAAGCATACATACAGTGAAATTCACATAACACCCAGAGACTAAACTCAACATGCACACACACATGACAATCCCCAAGCACTTCCCACCCACCAAAATTCCCTGCCTCCTAAAAACAGACAAGCATCCACACAACAGACTAAGTAATACTGTCTAACAGCTCACTGATGGCCATCCTTAAGTTCATTGTTCAGTGCAATTATAGCTCTGAGATAAAAAATATTAATAAAACATGTGGTCCGAGTTTTAATTGTTCTATATCTTCTGCCAGAAGGCAACAGTTCATAAAGATTGTGAGCAGAATGGGAAGAGTCTAGTAACCTAGATATAACTGTTCACTTAATTTTAAGTAGTTTCAGGAGTAAATATGAACCCAAAAAAACCACTTGTGATTCTCTTCTCCATAGAGTAAATAAACAAACATTAACTATCAATGACCAGCTCAAAAACAAAAGGAAAACAAATTGTGATAGCATGTTAAAAAGCAATGTGTCATTTAAAATCTAAAGTATCAAGTCAATGGAACTGAAGTAACTTTAAGAGAGGATTCATGCCAAATACAAACTTCAGTTTGATAGTCTGATCATACATCAAGACTCCCCACTGATGTTTCTAAGCACATGGCAAGCAGAAAATAAGACAGAGTTAGGTATGTAGCATAATATGTATAACTTCATTTAGACTATTTTTCCTATTTATTTAAAAGTCAAAGAACCAGATTTCCAGCTATTGGTATTCAACTCCTTACATTAAAGCAGCTGCAATCAAGATACCCTAGGGAACTTAAAAGTACTTAGGTATTTTATTTCTCTGCTTCCTCCCCATCTTATTTGTTCAAAGTTCATACATTTATCTGATTCCATGGAGATGGTTTTGCAAAGTTTTTAATCAGCCTGAAGGTCTGGAAATCACGTGCCTCTGTTCTGGGGAAGGAAGCAAGTCATGGGAAGAGCATGCTGGTTTAATCATTATGTTTATTCCTAAATACAGATAGTTCTATTCAGCAAAGAGAATGGGGGGGAGAAACCCTCCACCTTTGGAGGCTCAGATGACTCTCAAACAATTAAGAACTAAAATCCTTGTAAGTCCTTGGAATAAGTAACTGAATGATCTAATTGAGAACAGCGTTTATAGAAGAGAACTAGCAGAATTCATTGGAAACCCATCAGAAAACAAATGGAAGGAAATATATGAAGCACATATGTGGATGTTATTTCCTCTGTGTTTGTTGCTAAGATTAACCAGATGGTGATACAGAATGCCTATTTTTAACATTGCAAGTTCTTAAAAAAAAATAAAACCAAAAAATTAGCAATAAAAACCACAAGTAACTTGACTGGCCTAATTTATTTTCTCTGCTCAACTACCCCATAATTTGTTTGATTTTGATTTAAGATTTTGTTGGGTTCATATTTTCACACAATTTAATGTTTACAGGGTTTATTGGCTGCTCCAACTGATGAGTGGTTAATATATAAATTTGGGCACTGTAACTGCTCAGTAAACATAGTCTGAATAATCCATGGCTTAGTCGTGCAATGTATGACGCCAGCTACTGTTTGAAAGTTTCAAATAGCAAGATAAATTTAGGGCATATCTATTACCAGTTTTTAATGCCAAAATGTGATTAATAATTGAAACACCAAGTCTGCTTGGAACAGGGCAGCATAGAAATGAAGTAATTAAAAATAAAAAAAGTCAACAACGAAAGAAAAGAATCTTTATTTTCACTAATACATCAATGGTTGATGTTTTGGCTATTATGAAACTTGATAAAAAGGGCTATTTTTCTTTGGTGATGTGAAAGAAACATCAGAATATACAAAATTCAGCTTTCCATGAAAGTGGACAATTCTTGCCACTTTAGGTCATGTCACAAAGGCATACCGACCTTCCCCAACTTGCAGGTCTCCAAATGTTTGACTACAACTCACATCAACCCTAGCCAGGCCTAAATGTTTATGGAGATTCTCAGTCATCCAAGTCATGGTTGTCCCAAAGGTGCTTTTTCAAGAGGCAACTGGACTTTCCGGATTTTCTTTGAAGATGTTTTGCTTTTCATCCAAGAAGAACTGAAGAAGTCTTCAAAATGTCTTCAAAGAAAAACCAGAAAGTTCAGTTGCCTCTTGAAAAAGCACCTTTGGAACCTAACCACGCTGATAATTTTGCTACTTAGAAATGGCAGATGTTAAGCAACTAAACATATCCAGAGGACATTTTTTCTTTACACTGATTGCTACTATTTGCAAACTACCTCACTATTCCAAGATTCTTTCACCCTGGAATTCTGTATTCTGTTTTACTGTAAAGTATAATGTCACTCCAGAGAAGAAATCACGCAGAATAATTGGTTAGTGTTGGTCCAAAGCAGCCAACATAGATGCATAACATGTCCTCCAGAAGTAGGAAAGGAATACAAACAAAGTTAATAAAAAAGGAACAGAAACACTCATTAAGTTCAGTGAGCTATGACAAATGAACTTCCTCTGGCTGTCTTTTGTCATTTGTTTGCTTTTAAGAAAGTTGCAAAAGTGGTTTAGCAGAACCAGGTTGATTAGGGGTTGAGGGGGAGAAGACGTACAATTGTCTTATTTCGGTTTGGATTTTGTTCAATTCTTCCTACTCTTCAGCTTTTGTGGTAGCCTTTAGATGAACTAAATGCCCTTTGGCAATGTATGACCTGGATGTCTTTATCAGTGACAAATCTGGAAGGCATAGGTGCACCAATTTATAGGCTGCAGAGTACAGATAAGATCAGCTAGTCAATGTTTTTCATTTAAACTGACTAAGTACAAAGGAAACAGAATGATAATATCAAAAGGCACTGGAAAATGTTATTGTTTACATATGCACACACTTGGGCCTTGGATCACAACTTAGAAAGCAACATTTGACCCCCATCTCTGTGTAAGTTTACGATGAGAAATAGTCTTATTCCTCAATCTTGCAGGGCATATAATGTAACATTTGAAAGTCTTCTTTTCCCTCATACTTCTAAACAGAGCAAAACAGAATTCTGTTGTATATTTCCAAGTGTAACTGTTATGAAGGTTCAGGTGCAGAAGACGACTAGGTCTTGTTTATATGAAAATTGTGAGATATAGCCCTGGGTTAACCACTTAGCTCCATCAAAGGATTGATGGGATCACTTGCCCATTTTTATATCTTGTTTTAAATTAATCATGAGGATAAGATTTCCTATCATGTGCAACATTTATGACTATCTACTGTCTCATTCAGAGGGATAGTGAAGACAGTCTCACATACAGGAAATGTTTAGATCAGTGGTGGTCAACCTGGTCCCTACTGCCCACTAGTGGGCATTCCAGCTTTCATGGTGGGTGGTAGAGGTTTTGTCCCCGACTTTATAAATTACCATTACTGTGGAACCGGTGGGTGGTTAGAGAAATTTTTCTACTAACAGAGATACAAAAGTGGGCAGTAGGTATAAAAAGGTGAACTACCCCTACTCTAGATGATCATATTTGAGTCCAGGATATAATCTCTGTTTCCTGAGGCTCCCAGTTTTATTCTCTTCTAATTCAGAGGCTATATGCAAATGTCATGTGACCCTTGGAAACCAATTATGCCATCCCTTTGGAAGAAAAAGTAAAACAGACTCCTCCATTGTTTGGTTTCCTTTAGCCTCTTGGAATTTTCAACAAGGGAGATGAATATTGTCTATTGCCAAGATGGCGCCATTGACAGCTGCCTTGGTGAAATGTTCTCTAATGGTTTACACTAAGACCATATGCACCAAGACAAATTCCTTGTGCATCCAATCACACTTGGCCAATAAAAAATTCTATTCTATTCTATATTGGAGTACAATAAACGTCACAGCAATATTAAAGCAAAACCTAGATTCATGTGTGAAGCTTTGGGGGCACCTACAAATGGGCCTTCTCCTCTGAGTCAGGCATGGAAGTGAAGCCAATGACTCCATCCTTCATATGAGTAGCAGCGAGAAAAAGAGCAGGTAATCACGCACTTGGCGAACAGAAAGACAGTGAGATGATCCATTATTACCATTTCATTTATTAGAATCAGGAAGATAGTTTCTTTGAAAGCATTGGGAGGTTGTAATGAATTGATTATCATCATCAAAAGTATAAATGGATGAGCTCATCTTTCAGGTCAGATGCCCAAGATAAATATTATTTCTTGGACCACTTACTTCTTGGTGATCAAAGCTTGTGGCTTGTACAATTAATTACCTTTCTGAAAAGCATCTTCACAAAAACATAAAAAACTTTAAAACAGGCACAAGCACAAACAAAAATATTGTTAGGATATCTATAGCCCATGGAACAAGAACTATTAGAGGCAGAAACCAGATTCAGAGTAGGGGGCACTTGAGATTGCATTAACATTTGATGGATAATGGAAAAGGCAAAAGGGTTCACAAAAAGAGTATTTATTGCTTCATTTGCCATTATCTGTGAAGATCAGGGATGTCAAGCCCAGGGGCCTAATCTGGCCTGGGGGGAGATCCTTAAATCTGTCCAGATCTGGCCTGGGGATGTGTGTGCTTAGATCTGGACTGTGGGGCCACCCTGGAACAGCCTGTAGTGCCTCTGCCAGTGAAAATGGAGCTGGCCATACCCACCTTGCCGCCCCCCCCCCCCAAGGTCAAACACAATCCTAATGTGGTCCTCAATGAAATCGAATTTGACATCCCTGGTGTACATCACAAGATATCATTGACAGCTTTTAAAAATAGGGTGATGCCAAGCAATCACATCTGCTTATTGTCCAAAATGGTATAGGGTCTCCTGTTTGAGCAGGGGGTTGGACTAGAAGACCTCCAAGCTCCCTTGCAACTTTGTTATTCTATTGTCACATTTTTTTTCCTTCCGAACTATAAACTAAACAGGTGTGGAAAAGAAGCAGAGCTCTTTGTTTTCACAATGTGTAATTTTAGCATATAATATACTATGAACTCTCACTTTCCCAATATCCATCTATCCTAGATTCCAGAAAAAAAGTAGAAAAGCTATGGTTATAATACTCAGTATCTTATTTTGCAGTAACTTCAAATGCGAGACAGTTTGGGAAAGTTTCCTTGGACACAGATTTTATACTCTCAGTTTTTTTTTCCAGTCATATACTATAACACAAGAAGAACAGGAGAAAACTCAACAGGCCCTCCTTATAGCATTTAGAATAACAGATCAATCAGTCTTTCTACGGACCCACTGTTTAACTCAGGGATCTCCAAATTTGGCAACTTTGAGACTTGTGGACTTCAACTTCCAGAATTTCCCAGCCAGCAGGGCTGGCTGAGGAATTCTGAAAGTTGAAGTCCACAAGATACCAAAGCTCTTGAGTTACAACTTTTTACACAGGACATTTTAAAAAGCTGTCACGGAAGAAAGCTTTCAAAGCTTTCCCACACCTTTATTACAGATCAGACTGAAAGAACTCACCAACACATGAGAGCAGCTACCACAGCAGTCCAGGTGATGCAACAAGAATTGCGCTTCTTAGTCTCTGACTCTTCCTCCTTCTTGCAGCAAGATAGGCAGATGAGATAGATGCCAAGGAAAACCAGGTTGAGACCCAAGAAGAGAACTCCAGTTAGAGCCAAAAGGATCAGGGACTATGAGACAAGAAAGGGAGAACTCTCCTTAAACCTCTGTTTATGGCTTAAAAACAAACAAACAAGTAAAACATTTTCCTGCCATCAGTCAAAACATATTGTATATTTGATGCTGGAACCAGAGCTACTAACCCTAATGCTAATCTCTAGCTTTGGTCTTACCATAATTTCAGAACTAAAGTCTTGCTTTTTATCATCACTTGATTCTTGTAAACAAATGGCCAAAAAATGGATAGTAGACTTTTTGTACACCACATCATATAAATTAGTTTAAAACTAGCCTTTCTAAAATGAAATCCACTTGGAATTTGCCTTGCTTAAACTACTGGAAAGCAAAGGAACAGAAAAGATATCAAATATGTTAAGATCTATTTCCATCCAAATGCCAACCTGTATAGTTTAAATTTAGCAATTGCCAACTAAATTGTTAAATTTTGCTACAGCATCTACTTAAACACTATTTATTTATTACATCAAATACTATATATACTTCTCCAGTAGTTAAACGAACATGGCAAATTAAATTTCATGGTACTTAAATAAGAATCCCTATAAACTATTTTATTTTGTTTATTTTTACCCCACCTTTATTGTTTTTATAAATAACTCAAGGTGGCAAAAATATCCAGCACATTTTTCTCCTCACCTCCTCCCTATTTCATAATACCTATCCAGTTAGGTGGTTTGAGCTGAGAGAAAGTGACTGCCCCAAAGTCAGCCAGCTGGCTTTCAGGGTTAAGGCACGAGTAGAACTCATAGTCTTCATAAAATATATCATATTGCAGACCTTAAGGCTCCTTACATTTGTGATAAACACAAATTACAAATATTAGAGATATTAGCCATTACCAGCAATATCAGTCATTTGTGACTTGAGTGGTTAAAAGGGAAAAAAATTAAGAATCATCAACTGTTTTCCAAAATCATAAGAAATGGTCTTACTTGCTGGAGATAAGTAATTAAATGACCATTAACAAGCTTTATGTGCCTAAACAGAAGTGCCATTCTCCCATAAGAGGTAATTATGCCTCAGGCATCCTTACCATTAATAGCTGCACAAATATAGGCCAATTCAAGGCCCTTTCATGGCTGACAGTGGTGCAACTGCCTATTTACTGATTTCTAAAAAATGTTTTCCAACCCATCATCCAGTTAACTCTGCAACACAGAAATGGTTTTAGTTTTGCAGGCAGAAAGCACAGTACATTTAGAATGCCTGAAGCCAACCAAACGCTCTACATGAAAGATGGACCTTAAGATGGACTCTTAAGGCCCGGTCCCACTGGCCGACGGACGCAAAACGTATGCATAAAGGACATAGCGGACAAGCAAAATTTCGGGGGTGGCTCCATTCGTTGTCATCTGCTCCAAAAAGTGGTGAAAATTTGCATAAACAGAACGGAAAAGAACGGACATGGGTAGTATGTAGCGGGGATGTTAAACAGATGTTCATACGAAGCCTAGCGGATGAAAGCGGATGGAAGCGGATGACACTTCCGAAGGGGTTCCGGGGGATAATTTCAAAGCAGACACATAGCGGATGAAGTGGATGCATCATGTACGCCTAAAGGAAAGAAAGGGGATGCCGCGCGGATGTATATCGGATGCAAACCGTTCACTGCGCATCCTTTCTATTTCTGTGCTACTAACGCTGTGTAGACGTTCCGTGTACCTTTTGTTTTCTCCCTCTTTCCGTTTTCAGCTACAGCAGATGTGAGTTGCGAGAATGCCCAGAGGATGCAGAGAGGATACAGCGGACGTTTAACGGATGATAAATGGACTTAGAACGTTTGTTGCTCGTATGTCGCGGATTTACATTGTACACGGCAGAAAGTTCATCCGTTCACAAAGTTTTGTGCAGCTCAAAATGTCTAGCGCGGATGAAATCGCAGTGGAGAGATGCTCAACGGATAGAGCGTATGAAACACGTATGCAATGAGTATACAATGGATGCATAGCGTTTTCCAATGGATGGCAAGCTTTTTTTAACGTTTTACATTCTCTTTGCATCCGTAAGTGCAGTGGGACCCGGCCTTTACTGTGTGAAATTTTTTGGCTTACAAACCATTTTGCATTTGTAGGATTGCAAATAGAGCATAATAAACATTGAGATAAAACATTGAGATAAAAATGCAGTGCTAAAATGCAAATTAAATCCCCAACTAAGCAGGAAAAAAATAGAATGGTTCCTGATAAATCTTTAATTTGTTCCTTAATTTGTTCTACTACGTTAGAGCTCACATCCTTCTCTCACTACATGGTATCTGTATACTGTTATAATCTCTTGACCGAGAGAAATTTTAGGACATTCTGCTAAAACTCTATCTTTTATTATTATTAAAATGTTGGTGCTCTATATTTTAGAAGAGTTGGTTCCAGAAAGCAGAATCAGTCATGCCTTTCTTTCAAAAGTAACATTTGATAGTATGTCTAAAAAATTTTCCAAACGCCATTTTTGCAGAACCTTTGCTGCCATCCATGCTTTTATTGGAAATATATTGTTTGTGCTATAGATATGAAGCGTGTGGAATGATGTTTTAGCTCATACCACTATTACATTTCTATACAAAGTAAATGTTTTATTAAGGGGAACACCAAGTTTGGAGAAAAATCTTATTGTTGCATAATGCAGTTTAGGAACAAGATATATAAACTCGATTTTGACTTGGTTGATTTACTTTCTCTTGAAGGCTTTGAACAAGATACCAAACTGTTATGCAGTATGTACAGGTCGTATTCGACTTACAACAGTTCATTTAATGATCGTTCAAAGTTACAACAGCACTGAAAAAAGTGACTTAAGACTGTTTTTCATATTTAGGACCATTGCAGCACCTCTATAGTCATATGATTTACATTCATGGATGCTTGACAACTGACTCACATTTATGATGATTGCAGTGTCCTGGTGTCACACGAACATGTTGCAACCTTCTGACAAGCAAGGTCAATGGGGAAACCAGATTCACTTAAGAACTCTGTTACTAAAATTCAGCAACTGCAATGATTCACTTAACAAATGTGGCAAGAAAGGTCGTAAAATGGGCTCAGTTAACACATTTCTCACTTAGCAATGGAAATTTTGGGCTCAGTTGTGATCATAAGTTGAGGACTACCTGTATACACTTGATAATAAATTGGCTATCATGCACCACATTTTTTCAGATGGATGATTTCCTGCCCTTTCCTCACCCATCCACCTTGATCTTGCATTTCCTTACATGTAGTCCTTGACTTACGACCACAATTGAGCCCAAAATTTCCATTGCTAAATAAGACAGTTACCGTAAGTGAATTTTACTTCATTTTATGACCTTTCTTGCCACAGTTTTTAAATGAATCACTCCAGTTAAGTTAGCAACACAGCTGTTGACAAAGTAACGAAGTTAGTGGCTTCCTCACTAACTTTGCAAAAGGTGATCACATGTCCAGAGGACACTGCAAATGTCATAAATATGAGCCAGTTGCCAAGTGTCCGAATTTTGATCACATGACCATGGGAATGCTGCGATAGTAGTAAGTTTGAAAAATGGACACAAGTCACTTTTTTTACTGCTGTTGTAAATTCGAACGGTTGCTAAATGAATGGTTATAACTCAAGGTTTGCCTGTATTTACATCCTTCCTTCCTTCCTTCCTTCCTTCCTTCCCTCTCTCCCTCCCTTCCTCCCTCCCCCTCTCTTCCCCAATCTGGAATAATTTACAGTGATATTTTACAACATCAAATGAAACAGTATATAATTAACAGAATACATCAAGGCACAAGATAATACAATAAAATGAATAAATAACAACCAGATTTCCAATATAAACAATTACAACACTGTAACATCAAACTCCAAGAGCCCTGAATAAAACTTTTCTCTTAGCAGCCTTATGAAACGATGCCAGAGTTATTGCCAGATGGATCTCTGAGGCAGTTTGTTCTACATAGTGGTTAAAAAAAACCACTGACGGTAACAGACCATACACTTCTTATACTTCCCTTACCAGGGGGACACTGAACATAGAATAACAGAATTGGAAGGGAACCTGGAGGTCTTCTAGTCCAACCTCCTACCTAGGCAGAAAACCCTACACTACTTCAGACAAATGGTTATCCACTCTCTTCTTAAAAACTTCCAGTGTTGGAGCATTCACAGCCTTTGGAGGCAAGGTGTTCCACTGATTAATTTAGTTCTAACTGTCAGATAATTTCTCTTTATTTCTAAGTTGCTTCTCTCCTTGATTAGTTTCCACCCATTGCTTCTTGTCTTGCCTTCCAGAGCTTGACTCCCTCTTCTTTGTGGCAGCCCCTGAGATATTGGAACACTGCTATCATGTCTCCCCTAGTTCTTCTTTTCATCCTCACATTCCCAAACTAGGATAAGCACACATTAGACACTGCTTACAATTGACAATATGGGAGGCATCAGGGCTTGCTGGGAAATATTGATGATGGGACGCCTCAGCTGACATCAAAGATCAGTGCCAATTATGCATTTGAGTAGAAATGCAGATAGGTTCACACCACTTGTACATTGCAAACAGTTGGTGAATCTAGTTTTGCAACAAATAGAAATCTATAGTATAAGTAGTTACTGTATAGTGGAGAAGTACACCTGCCCTCCCTGACATGTGGGCTAAAACTCCCCAGAGCACAGTGCAGGTAGTCCTCGACTTATGACAATTGAGCTCAAAATTTTTGTTGCTTAGTGAAACCTTTGTTAAAAGAGTTTTGCCCCATTTTATGGCTTTTCTTGCCACAGTTGAGTGAATCACTGCAATTGTTAAGTTATTAAGTGGCTTCCCTATTGATCTTGCTTGTCAAAAGGTCACAGAAGGGGATCACATGACCCCAGGACACTGAAACCATCATAAATATGAGTCAGTTGCCAAGTGTTTAAATGTTGATCATGTGACCACAGGATTATGCTGCAACAGTTGTAAGTGTGAAAAATGGTCATAAATCACCTTTTTTTTAGTGCTGTTGTAACTTCAAATGGTCACTAAATGAACTGTTGTAAGTCGAGGACTACCTGTAATCTAGCTGGCTGAGAATAATGTACTGCTCATTGCCTTAGTTCTTTCATTTATTGTTAAATTGCTAAGAAAAGGCCGATGCCCTTCCCTGTTGATATACAGTATGACAGGGCATCTTGCAGCTTCCTACACTCTCTTTCAAGCTATCTCGGACATTAATGGAATTAATTCTACCTTTCTTCCAAAAAAGAGCTAAGTATTTTGCAAACAACTTTCCAGATACTCATCAGTTAAACGACTGGGCCAGACATCATTAGTTAATACAAAGAAACTATATACCTGCTTTCCAGTGCAGGATCTCAAAACTTAAACTTTCAGCCTTGTTGCCATGCTTTCACTGTCAGAGGAGTGTGCATATGTTATGCACAAGTACCGTGCATACATTTACTGTGACAACAGAGACATGTACATGTTAGACGTTTTCCAAGGCTGCAGGTGAAGCGCAGATTCTTAATTACATGGAGGCTATTTAGGGCAACAGTTCATAGTGATTGTCATATGTACTAAAGTTTTTCAAGCCTCTCTTGAAACTATTAGAAAAAAAAGATTTTCCAAGAGCTTTTTAGGAACATTTTCCAATGGCGTAATTAACCAGAAGCTTACTTGGGAGTGTTGGGGTATATCCCATACATTTCTTTTAAACATAGGCTGTGTTGCCTTTGCATACTTTACAAATTCCAGTTTTCCATCCTTCCTTGCATACTGAAATGTTCCAATCTGATGGCCTCTGTCTTCATGTGTTAAGTTGCTGATTATTTTTTTAAGCAAAGCAATTTTTGGAAACAAAAATTTTACCGGGAAATCATAAGGGTGGGAAAGTTTTAACTCCATCACATTTAGTTTGCCGTTCTTCCTAAGTGTTGAGAGCCCATCCACTGAATCTGAATTGTTTCTCACTTTTCATTATCAGAAAACATGTGCATGGCAACTTCACAGGTATTGCTGTTTTTAATCACAGTGCTTTTCCATTGTGCATATAAATGTATCCCAGTAGCTTTAGTTTCTCATGACATGTTTGAAAGCAATATGTTACCCAAGAAAGTCAGATGAGTGTTGGACAAAATCCATGGTCTTGGCAACTGGATAGTCCTGACAAATACAATTGGGTTTTGGCTCAGGCCAACTATAGCTTCATTTGAAACCTTTGAACAACCTGCTTGTGCTCAAGCCAATCTATCGCCATCCTCCCTGAATGTTTTTTTTTTTTTTAAAAAAAATAGGAAGCGGGAATGCTATGCAGGCTTTCAAGTCCTGGAGGAAATCAAATAAAGAAAATGCTCATCTCAGAGCCAAATGATAGTTCAGTTCGAAGCACAGAAATAAACTAAGAAAATAATAGCAATAGCAACAGCAGACTTATATACAGCTGCACAGTGCTTTGCAGACAGTGCTTTACTAAACAGTTTACAGAGTCAGCATATTGCCCCAATTATGTGTGTCCTAATTTTACTAACCTTGGAAGGATGGAAGGCTGAATCAACCTGGAACCAGTCAGAATCCAACTGCTGGCAGTCAGTAGAGTTAGCCTGCAATACTGCATTCTAACCACTGCGCCACCATGGCTCTTGCAATGAAGAATGAAGGGCCATAGAGGGTATAACTCACAAAAAGGCTATTTGCAATAGGTTGTAAGTGATCAGTCACTTCCTACAATTCTCATAGGACAATATAGAACAATGGCAGTCTCCATGTAAAACATTTCCAACAATATTCCATGTTAACAATCATTACAAGACAGCAGTAACTAAGCAAGTGTGAATGAAACTGATGAGAGGTTAGGTCATTCTCTAGTACCAACTGTGCACTTGTTCTAATCTCAATGAAGGGCACTGGATTTGAACTTTAATGCCATTATAATCTGCAATCTAGCTACTTAAAGACCTGCATTCATCCTGTATAAACTTAGCAGACCAATTCATCAAATATCAGAGCAAATTTCTTTTTATTTTTCTAGACTAGAGTACCACCCTTAGGTAAATTAAATGAGCTCTTCTCTGTCTGCTTAAATGCGCTTTGAAAATAATTTTTAGGTTTTATTAATGTTTAGAATTCCATTGTAATATAAAAGATAGCTTAATAAAGGTGTTAACTCAATGCCCAGAATCAGGCCTTCAGTTTCAAAATGCTGTACTCGGATAGACCAGATGTTCTTAGCAAAATAAAGAAACACATAACATATTGTTTATTTATTTAAATGTACTGGCCGCTCAATTCCAGTGGACTCTTTAACCCAGTACCAAAGAGGGATTGTATTAATGGATGCATCAAAAACAGTTCTCTCAAGGAAAAGAAAAGCTTTCCTTTTTTCCACTGACTGCAGAGGCTTTGGTGCTGCTTTTCATTAACCAAGCCAGTCAAACAGCGAGCCTTGCATGACACAGGGGAGTCCCCAACGAGAGGCAATTTGTTTAAAACTAAATCACAAGGATTGCTTTGAGCACAGAACAGCTTTTTTTGCTGCTGAAATTTTAGTTGCTGTCAAAAGACATCTCTTGACCCCCATTAGGACAGAAGTATGCTTTGTCAGACAGTGTTAAAACCTGAGGTTCCCATTCAGTACCTCCAGATGAATGCTGGGGCAAAAGGAAGAAGGAAAATGCAGGCAAATAAAGCACAAAATCCCTTAAAAGCACAAACATCTGCCAGAATGACAAAAGAAGTCAAAGGAGACCCTAATACAATAAAGGCATTTGTAAGAGCACACTTGGGGAGGGAAGAGAAGTTTTTCACAGAATGCAGCCAAAACATAAAACAAACAGCAAGTATTTATTAATCAAAAGACAGCTTTCTGTGGCAAGAAAAAACTTGTAATTTGACAGGAGAGAAGAACAAAAGCCCTCAATGCAATATTTTGGGCCTTCGGGTGTGAAAACCTCAAAGTTCCTCACAGGAGATATCAAGAATGTGTAATCTTATGACTGCTTCCTTTGATCCACATCACTCAATTCAACCCACCTCCCTTTAAAATATTTCAGGCCATCTTCAAAGGAATCCAAGTGGCAGTAAAAAAAATCCAGATGGAAGAATTTTAATCTACACATGCAAGAACATTTCAAGGGGATAGAGATGTTTTTGTAGTTTAGAGATAACTGAATGTACATACTTTTTTTAAAAAAAAGAACACAGTAACATAGCAAGGTGATAATGTTTCAATAAAACATATTTTGAAAAAATAGATGATTAGAAATAGAGACATGTACTATAACGCTGTAATTTAATAACTAACTGAACATAAATTTTGCCAGCTTCATTCATCAGCTGCCTTAACTGGGCCTAAGGTGGAAAAGTTTAGCTGTGATATTTTAAAAAACTAATAATAACTGCAAAGAATCTTCTATGAAACAGAATTTGTTTTTTTTCTTTGTAAAGAGAGAGTAATCCAAAAACATAGGGATTCCATCTGATTCTGAACAGCTTCTATTCCATTCCATTTTAAAACAAAGTACATTTTTAAACCACTGTAATGCAATCATTTATCAACTTTATCTTCTCCATATCAGACAAATGGGAACCATATCAGCAGAAGAGAAGAAAGATCCATGAAGGGAGTCCATGTGGAGGATAAGGGCTGGTACAGATGTTGCAATGCCAAGGAAAATCACTGAGATATGGTATCTGAAATTTCTATGGTCTATTCAGAAACAGTTCTCTCACATTCTGATTGCTTAGAGTGCTAATTTAGAATCACTATTCAGCTCCAGTATCTTTAAAATCAAAAGTAGAACCATCGCTTAGAGATTGGACTTGTATCAAAGTCTAGCTAGGCTACCAAAAGCTAGGTTGCCATCTAATACAGAGTATTCTTCATAGCTATATGCAGAGTATTTGGAGTAGATAAGACAACCAGCAAGGCCAAGATTAATAATGCTCATGGATGCATGGAAGGACCTTTTCAACACCAGTTCTTCCAGAAATAAGTAAACCAAGCTTTACCTTTTGTAAATAAGTAAACCTAGATTAGAGGTCTGTATGGAATTACATACTTGCAGAAGATGCCCATGCCAATCAAATGCCAGTTTTGGGGTTGCAAGGAGTCAACATGCAGTGTTTGATGAAACTGGAAGATTTATGAGTGTGCGTGAAACAAAACAAAAATTTGTGTTTACTAGGTTCTAATCATTTGATATAACAATAGCTATAGATTTTAATAAGATATGATATGCTAGGGAGGGAAAAACAAGGCTTTTACTTTTATCAGTGTAATCTTGGAGACATATTCTTTTGCAGAGTGTAATAGTCTGCTAGAATCAGAGCAGACAAAGGATGCTTGATCATGTGAACAGGGGCTTGTAATTGGCAACCACTGTCCCCACAGCCCATATCCTTTGCCTGCAATGAAAAGCATGCAATAAACATTTCCCTGCTACCATCAAGTGCTCTTGAGATGAAAAACAAACATTAGAAATCCCCTAGAGTGGGCAGCTGTGCCATGCACCATTGTTCACTTCTTTACTGGCATAAATCTAGCCAAACATTGCCAGGTTTCTATGAGGCAACAATCCACAGCCTGGGCAGTATCTGCTTCTCCTTGGGTAATTTCCAACCCTGAGGTCAGAAGAGTGTGGGAGGAAGAAGAAATCGTTCTCCTTCCTTCCCAAGCCACCAACTTCACATGCTCATAAATGGCTGCTCAGTCTCATCTTGGCAGGATGCCCTTTAATGCATGGTCAGCAAGCAATAGCACTGCTATCTATTATCAGTCACAACAAGACCAATTTTGCAAACAGCATCTCTTACTCTCTCTTTTCTAGACTTAAAGTCACCTCAGTAAGAGAACAATGATGCATCATTAAATGAAATATTCAACCTACCAATTAAATGTATAAATTCTGAGCCATAACTTTTCTCTACTTTGCTTTTTTATTCTTAGTCTCAGTAGAGAAGGAAGAAAATAAGAAATCACACTATTTTTTGTTAACTGGAGGATAAAGAAATGTCATTCACAGTATCACGGAATATAATGGTGCATACTGACCCCACAACTTTGGTTGTAGATTAGCATCAATATCAACCCAACTGATGTGATTTGTTAAACCAAAATTGATGGCAGAGGAGTACAGCTACTCCATAGCGGAGGACCATACTTAACATTTAATTACATCTCAATGGCCATATTTTGAAAGTAGTGGGCAATGTCAAGACAGTAATTTGCATTCAGTTATAGTTAAATAAAGTTGATATGATTACTACCTACTTAGGTATTGAATAATGTTTACCTTCTATTGCATTACAAATTCCAATTCAGTAGTAGCTTTTGGAGAATTTGGGAGGTTATACTGTTGACTGTTGGGGGACATTAAGGCCCAGTATTTCACCTCTAAATCAGGGCTTAACATTATACATAAGATCAGAATTTAAAATGAGCCAGACCATTGAGGCTTGTTCAATATAACATTATTAAAATAAACAATGGTTAATGCATTATACAAATCCTACCACACAAAATGATGAATATACTGGCTTGGAACAGATTGAAATGTGGTGTGACACAAAAGAGGGCCTGAAATCTGACATTTAAGGAGCTCGTATAAATTGGGCTGCATGAGGACTGCATACTGAAAATGGAGACATTCAGACTGAAATTTATTTGATTCAATAAAGACATGGGAAAACTCTGAGTATGCAGCCTTCATGGTGGCTTCAGGAAAAAAAAGAAGCAATTCCTTCTCGGGTCCTGTTTATTAGATGGAATGTTTGACAAAGGCCAGACAAAAGGGAAAGTAAGGAAACTGGAAATTATAACTATCTGGAGCCAGGGTATACAAGGAGGCAGATGTGCATAATTAAAAAGGTTCTTCCTTTTTGTGCCTCTCCTTTGTACCTCCTCACAAAGTTTTTTGAGCTGTGCCTTTTACCAAAGTTTAAAATATATCTGCCAACCTGGCATGTCTAGAAAAATAAATAGATCCTCCAGAATCAAATTAAACTAAAGTATAATCATATGATTTTCAAGATTCAAAAGGGAAAAAAATTCTAATATTTTTCTTGTCACTTGTACATTGAAAAGGTTACAACTCTTGTGCTATAAAGATAAATCCCTAATTCCAGCTTCATCAAAAAGTATATTTATCCTAGAAATAAATATATATATATATACATATATACATATATACATATA
>BLBF01000033.1:16343069-16452557 GCA_015471245.1 Laticauda colubrina
TATATATATATATATATATATATATATATATATATATATATATATACACATGTGTGTGTGTATACATATATTCATATACACATACACACATATACACACACATATATATATATATATATACACACACACACTACATATACACACACACTACACACGTAGTATGTAGTGTGTGTGTGTGCGCGCGCGCACACACACACACGCAGTTCAGCTTCCTTCGGGTATTATCCCACGTCACTGTTGTGCTTTTAAAGTTGTAGCAACGTTTCAGCAGAATCTCATCTGCCATCCTCAGGCTTCTGTATTCTGTATATATACGAATTCAATACAGGGATAATTTAACCCGAAGGAAGCTGAACTGCATTCATACAGGAGCAGGGCGCAGATCTGGGGAAGACCCAGATCCAGCAAACGCCCGAAGCTTGGTGCAGCCTCCGGTTTGAGGGAAGGCGGCAAAGGGGCAAAGCCATGCCAAGTCAGGGACGGCCGAGGATGCCGAGGCCACGAAGGCGGCGGACGAAAGCGCACCTGCTGGTAGTCGTCGTCCCGCGGGCGGAAGGCGCTGAGCACGGGTCGCAGGCTGAAGCTCAAATGGGGGAGCCCGTGCAGCCACGATGTCCACCAGGGCGCGAGATACTCGGCCCGCGCCGCCAGCAACATCGCTCCCGTCCCTGCTTGCAGCTCCGGGCCCTCGAAGCATCCGCTCGCGCCGGTCCACTCCGCACGCCGGCCGGGGCCCCGCCTCCCGCGTGCCGCCTCGCGGAGCTCGCCCGCCAGGCCCCGCCCCCTCTTCTTTCCTTTGCTTTCGAGCGGCAAAGGGCCCCGGAAGCTTTCAGGGTTGCAGGCCGACGCCCCCTGCAGGATGTCGGGCGCGGTGCTCAAAGGGATCCCCTGGCTCGGGGCTCCTTTTTTTTTTCTTCTTCTTTTCCTGTCAGGCGGGGGCACAAAGGTTTGTTTGCCTGTCTCCAGGCGAAAAGAAAGAAGGTTTCCCCCCGCCCCGCCCCGCCTGGAAGATGTCCTCCCCCGCGTGGGAAACCCACTCATGCCAAGTTATGAGGATCGCACAGGAGCATTTCAAGGCGGATCTGCGTGGGAGGAGCAGAGGGGTGGGGGTTTACTGCTCCTGCCACTCCCTCCCTCTGAAACGGAAGGCAGGATTTGAAACCGTCGAACGGATTACGGGTTTTTGAAAATATTTCATTCAAGGTAGTAAAACAAACCATTTTGAATGTTTACAATTTTAGTATCAATAACAAGTCATTTTGGGTTTCTTGCATGCTCCTAATTACTGGATAACTCTTCAATGAAAATAAATTGGAGGAAAAGTTACATTGGCATGGGATGAGTGGGAAGAATTTAATCCTTCTTGAAAGGGCTCTGGTAAAAATAAACCCATTTTAAACCATTCAAGAATATTGAATTTGAAAAATGTATATTCTATTTGAAAAATGTATACTCTGGTTAGCTTGTTCTTTCACGATTCACTGTGTTGTCATAAATACCACGAAACCATGAAGGAAAGAAGACATATTACATATAGTCCTTGACTTATGACCACAATTGAGCCCAAAATTTCCATTGTTAAATGAGACAACTGTTAAATGAATTCTGCCCCATTTTATGACTGAGTCACTCAGTTGTAAAAATAGTAATGTGATTAAATGAACCTGGCTTCCCCACTGACTTTGCTTGTCAGAAGGTTGCAGAAGGTGAGTATGTGACCCTGAAATACTGCAACTGTCATAAACACATGCAAGGTGGCAAGCATCCAAATTTTGACAAGGTGACCAAGGGGATGCTGCAATGGTCGTAAGTGTGAAAAATGGTCATCAGTCACTTTTTTCAGTGCTGTTGTATCTTTGAACAGTACTAAAAGGATTGTTGTAAGTCAAGGACTACCTATAAACTCTTAGACTCCATTCACCTTTTCTTTGAGGATTTCCTTTGACCTCTTCCCCATCGGGCCCAACTATTTCACCACACAGCTTTGCTGTGGTATAAGCTCCAGCAAGAAGACTGAACTATGGACAGAGATGCATATAAGGAGAGAGGCGAATTTGCAGATACAGCTAAACAACTTGTTTTCCCCATCATAAACCAAGATAGAAGAGATGCTGATGATTCACTGCCATGTCCTCTTCATATTCTTCGTTTGTCTCTGAACTGATCAATAAGAGATCAGGCTGGAAGAATGAAGATATACGGCGAGATGAAGAGATAGTTAGGAAGATACTAGATTGTGTAGAAATGGATAGATTGCCATTGAAAATTAAACAGAAAGAAGATGTAGAATATTATCAAACATGGAATCTATTTTACCAATGGTTAGAAAAAAAAGGGTGGAGATTAAGAATGTAAATTTGTATTGTTAAGCACAACACGATGTTTATAAAGCACTAAGAAATGTATTTAATAGAAAATCAATAATAAAAAAAGAGTTCAGGCTGACAGTATCTCCCAGGGGGCCAGGTTTCACAAAAGTACTCCCAGTTGTAGCGCCTAACTGTATTTAATTGTTTAATTTTTAAAAAATTCCAAATGTAATGCAAGATGGATAATTTAGAGGATTGTTACCTATCCTCTCTTCCTGCCTAAACTGTCTGCTATGGAAATATCCCTGTAGGTGATAAATCATATGCAGATTTCTTTTCTGGATCAGTACATGGAGTTTGGGTGTGCAGCTCTTCCCTCTCCTTAGTGAAGTTCACACATAATCCTAAGCCTTTTTAACGTGATGAATATGAATAAATATAATCTAATAAAAGAAATAACAATGGACACATCCATGATCCATCACATTAAGCTAAAAGCTATCATGTTACTTGGTGTATTGTGTGCACCTCAGCTTCTTTCTACAATAAATTTTTAAAAAATTCAATGAACACATTGCACAGAGATTTAGCTGGATCTACATACATACATCTACATACATACAGTTATGTGCATACGTCAATCAGGACAAGTTTATTTGACTGCTTCTAAATCACTGACAGCATTATTTTTACACATTATCAGTACAGACAGAGTTTTATAGAATTGTACAGCAGCAACAAACGTCAGATGCTTAGCCTCCTCACAATAAATTTGAAGAGGAGAGTGAAGAATGAACCTAAAGGCTAGTCCTATAGCCATCAAGACCAGTACTATTTTCATTTCTGTTGTAACTATGTAAAAGGAGATTTGTTCTTCTGTTTTATGATAAGTGAAAGGATAAACAAAAATAGATTTAAAAGAAACTGTAAGAGACAACTGTTTGCGAGAAGATACATCATATAAATCAAGCTACTCAAAGCTATTGCCAGAAGTAAAATAATAGTCAGGGCTTACTGAAATGTGCTATGAACATGATTCTAAATTTTGTGTGTAGGACTGAGTTATTCTGCTCTGCAGTAAGTGTAAAGCTGCCCTTTGGAAGCACTTTCCACTAGAGAAGGGCATTAATCTCATAACTTATTTAAGCACCATACATAAGTGATCTTCTGGGTCTAGTCTGTTCATCAAACAGGCTGCTTTTTCATTTATAGAAATTCAGCCAAAGGAGATGGAGAAGAGGCACAGAGTCAACCAAAGTTACTACTGTCTGCTGCCATTCTGATATTCAGCAAAAACAAACAATGTTAAAATAATAATATGTCAATGGAATGGAATGAGGAAAGCTGGAAAGGCCAATTCATTTTCATTTAAGCCATCTTCTTTCCTGCAGGAAATTTCTTTTTGACTTCTGGAAAAAGCACCTGTGAAAATGAATGCAGGCCAATAAAACTTAGTTAAATTGACGTTAAGTGGTTTCTTTAGAGCTGGTCTTTTAGTAGAGAGTACTTTTTAAAAAGGCTTGGCAACTGTGCAGTTCCCCAAAAATGGAATACCTGGATCTGCATGTTGATTGCTTATGTACCATCAAGTCATTTTCAACTCCTAGCACCCACATAGATTTTCTTTATGACAAACTATCCATCAGGTCATGTAGGTGTTCCAATTGTGTACTCATCACTACCATAATGGGGTTACTGGTCATCCTATTCTTTTCTTCCACCTTTCCCAGCATTAGAGCTTTCCCTAGAGAGCTAGGTTTTTGCATAATAAGTCCGAAGGAAGAGAGTAGGAATTGTAATTTCTACTAATTTCTACTATCTAGTTTCATAGTAATCTAATTTTTAGAAATGTACAAGATTCACTGAAATTTATTTATTTTACTGGACATATATGCTGCTGTATCAAGTGTGGTTCTGAGCAAAGAACAGAACAATAAGATCTAAGAAATAAGAACTCCTTAGAACCCAGGAAAATGTCCTGAACAATCAGTGGAATAATTATTATTAATAATTAATTAGTGAAATAGCTTGCCTTCAGAAGTTGTGGGTGCTCCATCACTGGAGGTTTTTAAGAAGTGATTGGAACAGCCATTTCTCTGAGATGGCATAGGGCAGTGGTGGCTAACTTTTTTGGGCTCCTTTGCCAAAAATTGTGCACACACTTGCACGCTTGTGCTTGCATGCCAGCACCCAGAAGGCAATGTGCACCCTCCCATGCCTCCTACGCATGTGTACACAATCCCCACCCACCCACCTCCACCAGCCCCTTACCTGCACTGCACTTCACAGCTGATTTTTGGCTGGTTTGAGGCCTTTTTCAGCCTCCAGAGGCTTGAAGGCTTCTGCAGGCTTTGCAGGCTGAAAACTGTCACTTCCGGTATTTTCGGAAAAACAGGAAATGACAAAACGGGGCTAGTTTTCAACCTGCAAAGCCTGCAGAAGACTTCCTCAAGCCTCTGGGAGGCTGAAAAGGGCCTCAAACCGACGAAAAATCAGCTGTGAGGCGTGCGCATATGCAGTGAGGTAAGTTTGCCTGCAGCTCGTGTGCCGGCACAAATGGCTGTGTGCCACCTGTGGCATGTGTGCCATAGGTTTGCCATCACGGGTATAGGCTCTCCTGCTTGAGCAGTGGGTTGGACTAGAAGACCTCCAAGGTCCCTTCCAACTCTGTTATTCTGTATTCTGTATACCTAACAGTATAAGCATAATAAAGTAAAATAACATTGTAATAAATAGAAGTCTAAAGATTCTCAATCTCCAGGTCATGTTTGTCCCAAAGGTGCTTTTTCTGCAGGCAATCGGACTTTCTGGTCTTTCTTTGAAGCTTAGCTTCTCATCCAAGAAGCTTCTTTGGCTCTTCCCCACTATCCTATCAGAGCTGAATAAGTACTGTAAGAAATAATATCCCACATGCTGAAGTTCAATTATAATATCCATCCTGATTCGAGAGCTTAATATGGCTCCCTTAGCTCTCAAAGACCCACTGAGACAGCCTGGTTTCAGTAGCTTTATGAAAAGGATGTATCAGAAGGAACATTGTTCTACAGAAGGAATCTGTAATTGAGCAAGTCTAAATCTGAGATTCCTGCATAGAACATTTCTGTAGGGATAGGGCCTGTGGGAACCATGTTGTCTGGATCTTAGTGAAGAAACAGACTGGTGAGAGAAGCTGGTCCCGCAGAACCGGAATGATGAAGGGTTTTAAAGATGTCCATTATCAAACTGAGCTGCCCTTGAAAACAAATGGCGCAGTGTACTTTGACATAGTTACTGTGATGACCCAAGGCGTGGCACAAAGGCAACATAGTCAGATAAGCAATAAGAGCCCCTTTATTATTTCCAACTTTGTCCCCAATGTCCAGGTTACCTTCAGGCTGGAGAAAAGCTCTCCTAGGAACAGCCTTTGACTGTGGAAAATTCAGTCCAAAACAAGGTACACACAAACTGTAACTTAAAATCCAAACAAACCCAAACTGAAGTAATTCGTTTGGCAGGGCAGGAGCAGGAATTTCAAACTTGAAAGCATGGCAAAACTAACACAGTTGGGAAGATGCCAGGAACACAGATAAACCACGACAATGCAAGACAAAGTCACGTTTGCTCCCAACAGCTTGCTGCATGCAGCTTGCCTTTTTTATACACTGTGTTCCCAGCTGCAGCTTAAGAAGGGAATCTGGGCCCTTTCCTCCCCCATAAGCCACACAACCCACATTGCTCTCTTCTCCGTTCTTCCCTGTGTGCCCTGAAGAGGGGGTGTGCCTGGGTATTCCTTTGAATTCCCTCTCCCTTGTTCTACCTCTTCCCTGCTCTGCCCAGCCAGACTTTGCCCTTCCCCAGTTTCTTCCACAGCCAATGGAGCCACATGCCTGTCAGCTGTTTGGCTTTCTCCTCCAAGTCAGATTCCTAGAGGGGCATGATAGTTACTAAGTCACAGTCTGAGATTGCATTTGGATTGGTAGTCTTCAAGGATAGTAAATCAGATGATAAATGAAACCTGGTTGTCAAAAGGAGAGGATCAAACTTTTCCACTATGTAGCAGCACATATAAATCCTGGGATAGATTAATAGATCTAAATTATAAAATACTGTTGAATATTATCTTTATCCACAACACAATTCAAGGAAGATAACAGGGTAAACCTGCTGTTTACAACAAACTCATTTGATAGATTATCAGATGTGTTTCAGATTTCTGGATGCATAATGATATCAAGGGACAGCTTGACAAGGAAGGGGAGTACAAAATACTTGTGACTCTGGGCAAGATCAGACATTTTTGAATCTTACAAAACCAAAATTATAGGATTATTCACTTTATTATTTTTAAACATTCAAGAAAAAAGATTTAAATTATGTTTAAGAACAGCCACAATTCATTTCCTAATATTATCAAAATAGCTTAAATCTGAGCAGTAATTTATGCTTAATGAGGATTTTTTTTTCACAATTCTATCATAATTTCTCCCACTTCAAAGGAGAATTACTCGAGTCATGTGAAAATATGCTTTTTCTGCACGTCTCACTTATGAAAAGGAACTTCCTTGGCATTTAAAACAAATTGTATGTGTGTAAACCTTTTGCAAAACTTTTATTTGAAAGAGAATATTTTGGAGGGGGAACAAGAGGAAATTAACCAGACAGCTTTAACAGGCTATTCTTTGTAAGCTTTATGAATCATTGAACCAATGGTCTGTATTTATAGCTTCCAAGAATTTATATTCTTTGGTTAATAGAATGTATAAATGCCGAAGATTTTCCGGTCTGAGGTCATGACTTCCAGTCTGATGCAATTAATCTTTGACATCTAACTGAAGGGTTCTTTCAAGGGAATGGTAATTAGCACAAGATTGGAATGCTACATCCTATGCTAGATAAGGCGTCTTTCCATGCATAGTGGTAGGATTTATGTTCCATTAGATATTTCAGGCTTGTTTAAAAATAATAACAGAACCTGAATCTTTCAGGTTTATTCTCTCTTCATTTTGTATGTTGCTTCCTGATTTAGCACGTTACATTCGCATTGTACAAATTGCTTCTTGTTTATAGACTAAATCTACAAATCAATTCAAGCAGTAGAAACTGAACAAATGAGGAAGGGTGTAACAGCCATGATTGTCTCCCAAGATTTGTCATTACCTCCGAACCTAACTATAGTAACCCCAGGTCTTGTTGATGTGCATGTCAGTTCATGTATCTTTGTATTCTTTTGTAATCTAATGTGGTCTGACATAAAATGACACCTATGTCAATGCATTTGTTTCATTTTCATAGAATTCTTCTGGGGCACAGGAATATAAATACTGACAAACTTTTAAAGCTTACATTCATTAAAATATATATTCTGTGGTCTGAAGAGTTAATATGCATTAACACATTAAAATTCAGATGTCGAACTGGTTAAAAAAAGTAGTTATTTCCCCCCAAATACCATGCACTTATTGTTAGTGAAGACAAAATTTGGTATGGCAAAGCTAGTTTCTTCTCCACTTTAAGTGGATTTTCTGAATTTAATAATATTTTGGACCCCAAGTTTCATGAGCTAAACTCTTTTTACAGGAAAAATCTCCTTCAGTTAGGCGGGGATAGCAGCAAAAACACTTTTCTCTCTGTAACCTGCTGAAAAAATCTGTTTTTGGAATTCTGCTGTATCTAAGACTCTTCTATTTGTGGAAATGGAAGTCAGAATCAAAGCCATGCTTTATTTCAAAAAGTATGAAGAAGTGACTTGCAAAAATATCTGGCTATAATTTTTCTCTTGTATTTACATGAATTGTTCTAGAATTATCAGTTTGTACTTATTGTTTAAAATCCATTAAGAAAAGCTACTGGACTACTCATTGTTTAAAATCCATTAAAGTAACTATTGGAGTTTTAAAAAAGTTCCAAACATGCAATTATTAATGAACAATGCTATTGGAGGGAATGGGAGACATCATTATATATATGCTTATATGAAAATTACATGAAGTGGTGACAGAAAAGGGAAAAGTATGTAATATAAATCTGTATGTTGCTTATTTTTAAGGCTAGTAGTGTCCCACTGTGAAATGAAATTAAGAGGTTTTCCATTTATCACTGCAAATCAGCATAACCACCTAACAGCTCTTACTTAGCAGAGAACATTTAATACAAGTTTATGTCTGCTTCAGCTGCACGACTAAAGATGAAAAGGAGATAATTCTGCCATCTCAGCCTTTTTGCAAAAGACGGGAGAAATGCTACTTAAGGATGAGATTCAAAATGATGCTTAATTTAAAACCAGTGTTTAGAGAAAATGGTAACTCAAGTCCATATTTAACATCTCTTCCTACAGGGCTGACAAATCTTCTGTTGATCCCTTTTATGGCTATGAAGCATAAAGTGTTCCATCCACTTCTACCACTGGAATAATGAGCGCAACCAACGAATGCTAATTTTTACAAGAAGATAAAAAGCTTCTAGTCTTTTTCTGACAAACAATTATCTAGCGTCGAACAATACACAGTAGGAAGCACTGCCACCATGTCAGTATCAATTACAGACCAAAGTGAAGTGACCGGATATGAATTGTAGCTGAAGCTGAAGCTTCAAATGCATTACTCTCCTGCTTGATTTTGAGATCCACTTGTATTTTATAATGTTGAAAAATTCATCTCACAAAACTTGCACTAGGTGCTTATTAACGGGATAGTGGCAGCCATAATTTTAATACTGAATGTATAATTACAATTCTGAGGCATGGGATTTTTTATTCTTTTCCCTCTAGGATGATGATGAGCCATCAAATAACATATACTGCAAATTGTTATAATTCACAAAGGAAAAGTTGTTGTAAACAAAATCTTGTTCAATTAACCTCCTGGAGGATTTATATTCAAAAATAGAAAAAAGAGTTAGGAAGCCATTATTAGTGCTTACTGCATTTATATTGTTTCCCCTGAAGCCCTAGAATTATGTGTACGTCTGAGTATCACCTCTTATCCCAACTATCCTGTCAAATAAATTAGGCTAAAAACAAACAATTTAACATTTGTGAGCTCCATAGTTGAATGGGAACTTGAACCTAGCCATCCCAGTCTAATACCTTAACCATGTCATTCGATAGGTGCAAAACCACTCAAAGATTAAATTACAGTTTGGTAGATACTCCTTATGAATATCTTATCATCCATATCAATGCTGTATGGCCAGCAAAATTAGGCTTGTCTTTTGCATCTTGACATGAAACATTTATAATTTAGACAACACATCAAATAACAGCTGCACGCTGTGGTGTGATGTTTACAAATGTAACAAATACATTGAAACAATTTTTTCCTAAATCCCATTTTTGTAATCCAGTATCACAAGCCCAGTTTTCAAGAAAATTTTTATAAACAGATAGGTCTTAACCACTGATCTGGTAATTATGGCAAGCAGGAATTCCAGTGAACATAAGGATGTTGGAAGTATAACTCACTGGTAAACTAGCATGAAGAATCTGAAGTTTCATCTCAATTGAACAGTTATTCAGGAAGCCAATAGACAAACATTTCCCACATGTTCTTCCTTTAAAGTGTCTGCTGAGTTTACCATTATCTTTCTTCTGGACAGGTAGATACACCTTGAAGCACAACATTGCTGTTTTTATTTTCTGCCTCTAGGCTTGATAATTATCAAGAAGCATTCTTGGAAATAAAAAATGCTACAGACATAAGCGGCATAGCACGCCGGTTTTCTATTTTAAAAGATTTAAAAAAATCTTTTAAAACCTCTGTACAGCAAGATGTCTGACAGCTGTAAGAAAATTATTTGTAGGTACATTGTTGCCTATGGGCATCTCAGTGTATCTTAAAATGCATCTCTTAATTATAAGATTTAGAACTCCTGCTTGCCATGACCAAATTTACTTATGGGAAGAAAGCTGGCGGTGGTCAATGGAAACGTAACTCTTTATATACTGAAGACTATCCCCTGCATTATTCATTAATACCTTCTAGACCCAACAAGAGGCTTTCAAAACAAGATCTGGAATGAATGAATAGTCCTTTTGCAGGTTGCCTGTTTTTGTAGACATAATGCATATACTGACAATTCTGACTTATTATTACATGTTTCAGCTTTCAAAAATCCAATGTGACACAGAGACCTCCTGATCTTGGTCTATTAGAATAGACTCCCTAGCCTGGCCTACTCAGAGCCACTGGGTTAAAATTCCCAATACATCTAAAATATGCCTGCTTTGGAGAAGCTACTTTAGGAGGTTTCATGCCAAATTGCATCTTACTCCAATATTCAAGAACTGTATTTGCAAGAAGTCATCTCACATGCATCAGAACTGTAACCACTCTAGACAAGAACTGCAGGTGGAAGCTGCACAATGCACTACCCAGATCAACCCTATTTCAAAATTAGCTTTTCGTCTATGCCTATTGATTTCACATTGTGGAAGGTCAATGTTTGCTTGGCCAGTTATATATTTCCTGCCAAGCTACTTGCAGAAAAATATGACACTGACAAGACAGAAAGTTCATTCCTTTATTACAATCCACCGGCCAAATTCCAAAGAGGACATATTCACTTCAGCTCTTTTACTGCCAAACCTAGTGAGAGAAAAAGAAACACATACTGAAAAAGAGCAAAGAGACAATATTCTAATTATTTCTGTTTGCAAAACGATCATTTTAAACAAGTTTCTCAAACACAAGTTGTCTACCTTTGAAAGGAGACCTTCCTGAGCAAGTGTAAGAGCATAATTTGAAGCCTCATGGCTAGTTTTTAATTGGTGGCTTGATATAAATGTCAGTAAACATCTAAAATATCTATGTTCTCTTTATTCTATTATTCTATCCAGCAGAGATGTTAAATTTGATGGCCTAAATGCAGCCACTCAGTTCTACAATATTCCCTGCTACACAAGTGACATTTAAATACAGGGCTTTAATGTCAACTTGTTAGGCTGACATTTCATTTGTATCTACTGCAAAACTAAAAACTCTCCCATCTGCCACATCCCTTGGTGGATATTCATTACACTGCTTTTCAATCATTTCCCTCCAAATCTGTTCGGTGCCCAAACAAAATATGTATTATTTGGATTAATCTACCAAAAACCTCATGCTTTCTGGGATCATTTCATTTAGTTCAGTCACCCTATATTTTTTAACACGAACTAAGCACCAATTTATTGTTTTCCTTAAAATTGAGTTATCTATTAAAAGCAAGCTTTCATTTTGATATCAACAAGGAAAATATATTTCTATTTGTTAAGCAAACAGTACAGTAATTCGGTTTACAATGCAAAGGGATTTAAGTGATTAATCCCACTAACTTTGAAATATGCTATACTCATTGACTGAAATCCAATGGAAATTAAACTTCCTTAACTATAGTTTTCTTCTCAGAGGAAAAGCACTATCCTTCTAAGAGATAATGCCTAATTAATTCAACAGTATCAAGTAACTTCAGCCAACAGTTTACAGATTCATTTTGTAAACATTTTAAAGTGTGTAACTGCATTTCAATTTTAAGATACTGTAGTACAGATTAGGATTAATTTCAAATCAGTTTTAGGTACACAGCTTGGTTCTAGTTAAATGAAGAAAGTGGCCTTTCATTTTATTAATCATTAGGGTGTGGCTAAATGTTTCATTTTATTCATATCACCTGACAGTTCAAGGGTAGATAAAAATTTATGATTTTTAAAAAAATAAAAAAATCAGATGTTTTTAATTTTTATCAAATTTATTCTAATAAAATGTTTTTGGAGTAAAAATCTAAAGAGTGTTTTCTATTTATGATATATTAATAATTTAGTTTATTCAGCATGAAACAGCTTAAGTTATACAGCATGAGGTTGTATATTCTGCAATATTGGGACCACCAATAATGAGTCAACAGCAGGACAGAGTTCCTCTTTAAAAATTATGATTTAAATTGAGTTGATTTAAATCAAATCCACCCTGGACGGTTCCATAAAACTGCTGGAAGATTTCATCCTGGAATTTGCAGTTTGTGTCAAAATACAGATAATATTTAGAGTGAGTCTTTTATAGCCTCCCTAGAATTGGATAGAGATCCAGAACCAATGCCTGGATATGAAGCAAATCACCAAAGAGTAACTCAGCTGTGACAGAGGCATTTTTATTTTGTAATACTGACTTTGGAATAACAATTTAATCAATGCTGGATAAAATAACAAACGTAGGTTCTCAGGTCAGCAGTTTCCCTGCACTTGGCTTTGACCTCAGACAGGAGCTGTAATTAGGAATTCCTTCATTCAGCTTAGGTTACTAGAGAGAGAAGATGTGGTCAGAATAACTGATGCCTTAATACTCCACATCCGGAGGATTGCAATAAGCTGAAAAGTATTTAGAAATAACAATAACCCAGAATGCTATAGCCAGGTTCTTTAGAGAAATTTCATTTAGGAAAATAGGACTACTTTTTCTAATTTGTTTCCAGGATCAATTCAAACTGCTGGCAATGATATTAAAAGTTTATTATCAACTAAAATATCTAAATGGCCGCTTTTCCTACCCATGACTACTATGCTGTCTTCCCCTTCCCACTTTTTGGAGGTATAAATTAGTTGACATTAAAAGGAGGAACTTAATAGCAGTTCTGTCAGGTTCTGGAATTTCATCTCAAGGTGGCCTTAGTTTCATCTATTTAGGAGAAATTAGGTGGAAGCTCCCCATTTTCTTTTTTATCCGTTAAAATGAACAAACCACCTATGTATCCTCACTTTGATGTCACAGAATCCTTAAGCACCTAAAGTTAACTGTTCATACAAGGCAGTTTGATTTTATTTCTTCACGTTTATTTTCAGGAAGCCTGTAAACATTTAATTTTTTCAAACTTGCCCAGTGTCCCAAATGTTCAGGGTTTCTCCATATGCAATACATAATAATTTAGTCATTTTAGATTTAGTTTGTCTTTTATTCAGGTGTTCAGAGCATCTTATATAGTATCCTGTGAGACATGCCTGACAAAAAGAGTGACCCAATAAAAATACCCATCATCTTATGAAAAAACATATATACCTGAACTATATACCTAAAAACTCATAAGAATCATTTGGCTAAAATGTGGGACTATTTGCTTACTATTAATTTTAATCACATTGCACAATTCCACTTATAATTCAGTTACCTGGTGGCAGAGACTGCTTCAGTTTTTCAGCCTTTTCCTTATCTGTGATAACCAGGGTATACAGATATCGGCTACAACGCACCTTGAACTTTACATTGTCTTTATTCTTCTTGATCTTAACAGCTATGATATTAAAACATTAGGGTTATCATTATGTATTGATTATACTAAGGAACCTGCCTAGTAAGAAACAGAATTTAATGTAATTTTGAGAAAGAACATTTTATTATATCCACTTTATCTCATGATGACAGAGACACTTGTGAAGTAGATCTAAGTTATCATATATTTCTAAAAATGTTTTCCTTTAAATATTTTACTGGAATAATCTTGAGGCTAATACTTGTTACAGACTCATACATATCAAAAGTACATAAAACAAGCCAAAGATTAGTTGTTGTGATTTTATTACTAATAGCAAACACTAACATCTTTACAGTAGAGGCTTACAGTGTTAAGACAAAGTCTGTGAACAGTTTAGAATAATCTGTAAACCTGTAATACTATGACCAGCAATGTGTTATCAACTTGACTTAAGACCTATTACATGATTTTTATACCCCAATAAACCTGCACTATACCTTTAAGGAACATTCTGAAGCAACAAGATCTGCTATTCTTACAATGTCCTATGAAAATATTCATGGGAACTATTCAACAGATTACTGCAATATTTTCTGTGGACAGAGGGATCAAAAGTGGAACTTTGGGGGAAAAAAATCAGAAATGTTGCATTGTGAGAAAACCATTGTGCTTCTGCTAATGATCCTCATCCCAATTAGCATGCCAGTTGTACTATCATGATTCGAGGCAGTTGTGCACTTTTGGGATCAAGAGGGAACAATGGAATCCGGACTATACTGAGAAATTCTACAGGAGCCTATCTGCCTATAAACTGAAACTTAAGTAAATTTGGGTCATGTAGCACAGCTATTATCCCAAACACACAAGCGTTATCTACAAACAATGACTGAAACAAAATAAAGTTTGCCGTTTGGAATGGCCAAATCAATGTCCCAGTTTTAACTCAAATGAATTGTAGCATGATCTAAAGCCAACAGTTTCAAGTAAAAATTTATTCTGCATCAGATTCTGGGGATGATGCTCATCTGTTTCTTAGCCAAAAAAAGCCAGTCAGTAATATGACCAGTATGACTATATACCGAAAGTGCAAGGAACACTATTACCTTACCACCAAAGTGGTACCTATTTATTATAATTGAGTTGAAACTACTCTGTACAGAAGAAGAGCCCAAAGTATCCCCAAGCAAATGCACACCATTAATAGGGACAAGAATCACTTCACTGAAACCACTGCTGCTTTGGAAAACATCAGTAGTTATTATATAAAGATTCACGTATTTTTCCATCAAATGTTCAATTATGGATATTCCTAAAAGGCTCACAAGCTTGTACGTAGTTGTGCAGTACATTTCTAAGTTTCAAAACCACTACAAATAAAAGCTTTGATTCTGGCTGACTATAATTCCCAATCTGTTTCTAAAATCAAACATGCATAATAATATGTTTAATGGCAATTTCTTAGTTGATTATAATGGCCTAGATATTTACCATAGTTAAGTAATGCCAAAGAAAGCTACTATAAAACTTTATGGCTTTTAAATGACTCTAAATGATGTAAATTAAAATTGCTTTGGAGAATGTTTTACTATTAAGCTTCCAATCATTTACTAAGTGAAGTTTTATAAAGGACAAAATATTCAAAAACATCACGTAAAGTATTGGCAAAAAGGGGCATTGCTTTTAAAAAATAGTTGGGAGGAAAGAGTATGCATCACTAAGATATGACTCTTCAATTACAGTGTTTGGAAAAGACCTGGGTTAGTTGATAGTGCCCATAATTAATATTAAAGAATACCATTCTAATGTAGTAAGTGATATTATATTTTCAGCATAAATGAAAATACACAACCAGTGTCATTAGTGAAACAAAGCAAAGAGCCTCGATTGGTACTCACATTTTGCATCTTTCCTCCTGGCAGTCAATAGAAAATCTTTGATCTCTTCAATTTTTCGAGGCTGTAGTAAATAAGAGAATCAACGTAAGTCTAGCATCTAGTGCATTATGAAAATACATTTTATTCCTGCAGCCCAACAACTTTCCCTTTTCTGCCAAACCATTCCATTAAATAGAAAATTGTAAACTTTATGAACTCATTCATGTCAGAGCTTATAAGAAGCAGACAGGAATGAATATTAGCAATAAAGAATATTTGTAGCTCAGAGCTGAAATGAGGGGTCCTTGGTGCTCTCTGAGCTTGGTTATTTACTTGCAGATGTTTCATTACTCCAAACTAGGGAACATAGGGACTAGCACTGATGATGTTCTCTTGTTTGGGTAATGAAAAGCCGTAAGAAAACAACCAAGCTCAGAGAGCACCAAGGACCGCTCAATGAATGTTAAGACATAACAACACAGTGACTATGAGAGCTATTGGTATCTTATCTTATAAATTGTAACTTAGTGCAGGAGAGAGGAAATCTGGGAAATTCTTCACAATATTCTGAGTGGCTTCACCTTAATGAGTTTGCAAACAAATGAGGCCTGGAAATTCTTCTCAGTTTCCATATTTGCTCCGAATACTAGCATACAAGACATCTTACTGCTCTGTATGTAATTCTTCCCTGTTAAACCCTGCTTGAGCTTGTTCACCTACGACTTTGAGAAATCATGTTCTGTCATCTGGACAAGCCTGTTTCCACATCTCTTTTCTCCTGAAGAGAAGGGGGGGGGGGATTGGCTAAATGCCATTTGGAGCAATCTTGGCAGTTTTCCAATAAAATGTCCATCATAAACAAGGGTCACTTGTGAGAAAACAGGCCTGACAACTAAAAGTAACTGGAATATTTTCAAGCATGTCAAAAAACACAGTCCATCTTCATGAAAAGATTCACTGGGATCACATATGAAACATTTGTTGGAACTGCTATAATTTTATTCAAACTATAATTCTAACCCTTTCCTGTTGTTCCAGAATTGGAAAGGCTGACAGCTTTGGCTGGTGTTTTATACAATTAAGACTTTCTAGATGTCTTTGTAATTCCAACCTTTCACCTAACTTGGAGTAAGTAAAGTGACAAAGGCCAATCAGGAGTTGGTGAGAAATTTTCTTCTCCCTTTGCAAGGGGCACAAAACTTACCAAAAGGGATATTTTATCCTATTCTGGTATCTACAGGCAAGCGCATCAAAATATCTTGCTACAGCACAAAGGAAGATGGTTACCTTATTCTTTTACCCAGCAAAGCTCTCACTCAAAAACTGTGTGTTTCAAAAAAGCTAGTACAGGTGATCCTTGACTTACAACCACAACTGAGGCCAAAATTTCTGTTGTCAAGCGAAATAGTTAAGTGCGTTTTGCCTCATTTTACAACATTTCTTACCACAGTGGTTAAATGAATCAAATCAGTTGTTAAGTTCGCAACACAGCTGTTCAGTAAATTTGGCTTCCCCATTGACTTTGCACATCAGGTTGCAAAAGGTGATCACATAACCTCAGGATACTGCAACCGCCATAAATATGAGCCAGCTGCCAAGCATCTGAATTTTGATCACGTGGCCATGCAATGATCATAAGTGTGAAAAACGATCATAAGTCACACCCTTTTCAAATGGTCATGAAACAAATTATTGTAAATTGAAGAGTACCTATATTTTTACACCAAACTGTGTTCTTCCAGTTTCTTCTCCCCCAGTACTAGTACAGGACCTTTCATATACTTTCCTTACAGCAAAGCAGGGATGGTTTCTGGGCTCAAGATACTAACAGGCTCAAGTCCAGTTACTACACTGATGGGAAACTTCCAGGAAAGGCATAGATACAGACTAGACCCGTAAGTTGAAAAAAATATCCTGGAAGAAGGCAATGACTAACCATTCCCATGGTTTATCTAGTCCAAGGCTCTTCAAATTTGGCAAGTTGAAGACTTGTGGACTTCAACTCCCAGAATTCCTGAGCTAACATGACCGGAGGAGGAATTCTGGGAGTTTGAAGTCCACAGGTCTTCAAGCTGTCAAGTTTGAAGACCCCTGATCCAGGATAATGGCCTTACAGTACTAAGAGCCAAGCAACATCTGAAAACTTCTATTTTTTTAAGTTGCTTTCCATTGCTATTCTCCTCAGGTTTTGCTGCATTTAATTTATGGAATGGAAATGAAGAGAAATCGGATGAAATTATTTTCTTCCTTTATTTCCGTTCCATATATTAAATTTAACTCAATGGAAAAAAAAAAAACCTCCATCAAATAAAACTATGCCTGACTTGTTTAAAAACGTAAAAACTAAATGCGGGAACAGACATAAACGGAACATGAATAACGGCAGCCGTTCGTCATGATTAAAATGCCTTTGGCGGGAAAGGCTTTTTTCTCTCTGTATCTTTTCCCAACCGACTTCTTTCGACTTGGGCATCATCAAAAGAACAACCGATTCAGGAGCATCCGCCGCTTACCATGGTGGAGGGTTTCTCGGCCGCAGCTGCCTGCAGAACAGAAATCAAACCGTCAGAGTCAGGCCGGAAATGGCCGGAATCGGGAGCGGGGAGTTTCAATATTATTCCTTTCCCGCCCTCCATTCGAACAAGCACGGTCACACTTTCGGCACCTGAACGCTCCTCCTCCGCCCTCTTCCCAGCTGCCCCCACCTGGATTTTTCACGGATGCCAACGGATTGTTCACCGCCACTTACCGAGAAGCTCGAAACAACCGCAACACCAGCCGGGAGAGAAAAGAACAAGCACTTCCGCATCCGGGCAATTAAACCCTGCTCGCTACGGAGGCCGAGGAAGTTCAGAATAGCAAAGGAGGCAAAACTGGCTGAAACCCGGCGGTGTGGGAAGGGAAATGCGTGGCGCTCGTAAGCGCTTTGTAGTTGGGTGTCAAGGGTGCCGTACGCGTTGTAGGGGTCAAATCAGTCTTCTGTGTATGCACAACTGGAAGCTTTGGAGAATTTGCTTATTTGTGAACTGTTCCTGTCTACGTATTTAGGGCAAAATGCAGGCGGGATGAAAAGCAGCAACGCGGGTACAGTTTGCAGCATCATGGATTAAATGCATAAAAAGTTAAGCGACCACCACCCTGAAGATTAAAAAAAAAAAGTTTTCGTTGTCTTATTCAATCAGAAGCAAAACAGAATCTATTCCTGAATAAACCATTATACTTAAACTTTATACTTATACTTTAGCCCTTATACTTAAGGTAACTGAGGACGCAGAGAGGTCTATTTCTCAGTAGCTTTCGACCAGGAGGGAATCGGCAAGCAGCGCTCGAACAGCAGCGGGACCTAAGAAATTTTGATGATGGCACTGCTTCAGAAGCAAAATAATGATGAGATTTCTCTCTCCCCCGGAGAAAAATGGGGAACAACCACATCCTTAAATGTAGTGCAGGAAGCTTAATTGCACACCTTAGAAAAGCGGTTTGCCACAGCAGTTTGTATCCATGCTGGAAGGATTATGAGATAGCAGGTCGGAGGTTCTGCTGTCTTGTGATGGAAGAATTATGCAGACAGAAGGGTTTCACGGAACCAGTCAGAATAGATTGAAAGAGCATTGGAAACTTGGAAATAGAAGAAAATGGATGACAAAGGAATAGGACTGTGCACCCACTGAGGAATCTACTTTGAGAAATGAAAGTGTTTGGGATGACAATTTGGTCTGACAAGGCTCTTACAAATTTGCATATTATGCATGCTATTTTATTACCTATTATCTTCCACCCAGTTTATATCATGCTTTCTGTAGAACAACAAAACACAAGGCTGTACAAATGAATTTTGAGTGGGATAAAACTGTCTGAAGTCCTTAGGCAGAGCAAAAACCTGCACTTATGGATGCAAAGAGGATGTAAAACGTTAAAAAAAGCTTGCCATCTGTTGGAAAACGCTATGCATCCGTTGTGTACTCACTGCATACGTGTTTCATACGCTCTATCCGTCGAGCATCCGCCCACTGCAATTTCATCTGCGCAAGAAGTTTTGAGCTGCACAAAACTTTGTGAACAGATGAACTTTCCGCCGCGTACGATGTACATCCGCGACATATACGGGCTACAAACGTTCTATGTCCGTTATCATCCGTTAAACGTCCGCTTTATCCTCTCGGCATCCTCTGACCATCCCCTCAACTCACATCCGCTGCAGCTGAAAACGGAAAGAGGGAGGAAAGGTACACGGAATGTCTACACAGCGTTAGTAGCACGGAAATAGAAAGGATGTAGCGTATGCATCTCGTATATAAAGGATTCAAAACGGACAAAATGTTTGTATCTGGGATGTACCTTGTATATTTAGGATGTCTGGAGAATGTCGAGTATGTAGGAGGACACCTAGCGGACAACCGATATTTTCTATAAAAAGGGGGAGAAAATCATCTGGATCGCTGGGAGGGTGGACCATATAGTCCCACTATGGCTGCACTGGAGGTTTATCTATCCAACAACTATCCTTATCTTTCCCACAAGCATGCAAAGGCTTAACCATTTTTTCAAAGTTTTTACCAACACTTTATTAAATAAAAAAAAATGAACCAAGTATCTTAAGCAAAGATAATCTTTATTAACTTTCTTAGGTAAACTTTATGACTTTATTAAATAAGCAAAACGAACCAAATAAAGTGTCTTCAGCAAAGATAACCTTTCTTAACTTTCTTAACTTTATGACTTTATTAAATAAGCAAAATGAACCAAGTAAACTGAATTAAGTGTGTTAAGCAAAGATAACCTTTATTAACTTTCTTAGGTAAACTTTGTGACTTTATTAAAAAAGCAAAACGAACCAAGTAAAGTGTCTTAAGCAAAGATAAACTTAACAAGTAAACAACGCAGTCTCTGACACTATTCTCAGTCACTCTGAGTCATGTCCATGGTCTCAGCTGTTAAGCGGGCAGGGACTGTGGAGGTGGCTGTGGCTTGAGTGCTGGTCTGAGGCACCATTGGGGTGCTTGGCCCCGAGTGTACAACAGGGGATGGTGTGTTCAGGAAGCTGTTCGAGAGCTGACTCAGTCCTGTGAGGTTGAGAGGCCCTTCATCAAGGACTTGAGATGTCAGGCCCAATACTGATGACAGATTGTCTGTTGACGGGCTTGGCTGTGGGGTGGAGGAAGGAGGAGTGTAGTGGGGCTGTCTCGTCTGCAGCTGAGTGAGGAGTGGCATCTGTGGCATGCTATGAACCTGGGCCTGGACTGGGAAGTTCTGTTTTTGCTGTGGGAAGTTCTGGTAGCCGTAGCCTTGGTAGGTGAGGGGCTGTTGAAAGCCGTGGAAGGGCTGTGACATCACCTGGGGTAGAGGAGCAGACCTGGACTGGGTAGGAGCAGCTTCAGCTGTGCGTTGAGGGTTGTGCAGAAGTGCTGTGATCTTCTCCTTCATCACCTGGTACTGGGCCTCGGGCAGGTCCCTCAGGGTCTGGCTCACGTAGGTGATGAAGGTGTTCTGGCCCGAGGATGCTCTGTCCAAGTGGACAAGCTGAGAGAGAAGTTCTGTGCTGGTCTTCATTGTGTCCCTGATCTCCAACAGCACACTGTGGTCCTGGCCTTCCAGTCTGCCTCTCTGCCTGCATCCTCTGGAGCTGGGGGTGGGGGTGGGTTGGCCTTTGGTGGCTGCTGCTTCTTCCTTCATTTGTGACAGCAGGGCATCATCCTCCATGGGATCCTCCAAGTCTGCTGGCATGGGGAGTGCAACTGTCGGGGGGGTCTCTGCTGTGGGGCCCTCTGAAGACACCTGTCTGGACAGGGTACCTGGCTCCTGGCTGGAAGAGGACTGGCTGTCTGTGGGCTGTCTGAGGGAGAGGGGTCTCAGAGGGGCTGCTCCTCAGTGGTGGATCTCACCCTCCAGGAAACTGCACTTGGCCATGGCGTATATCTCCTGGTCAGTGAGCTTGACAGTGGCCCGCCCGGATTTCTTGAGGTGTAGCTTGCCATACCAGATGTGCATGTGCTTCCACCATCCAAGGCGTACTGTTGCAATGTACCTCAGGCTCTCTACCTTGTCTCTCAAAGCTTCCTGCTTCTTGGTGTCGCGATACAGTCTGTGGCCCTTTCTCCAGAGGTACTTGTTCTCCCTCAGCCATTCCAGCACCTCATCCTCATGCTCCTTGGAAATGGTGTACTGTTTCCTCTCTCCCTTCTCCTTCCCTTGCCTCTTCCTCCCTCTGGCAGGGGCTTCAGCAGGGCCTTCAGGGGCTTGAGCAGCAAGGCCTTCAGGGGCTTGAGCAGCAGGGGCTTCAGGGGCTTGAGCAGCAGGGGCTTCAGGGGCTTGAGCAGCAGGGCCTTTAGGGGCTTGAGCAGCAGGGCCTTCAGGGGCTTGAGCAGCAGGACCTTCAGCAGCAGGGCTTTGAGGGCCTTGGGGCTGGTCCACCACAGCAGCAGCAGCAGCTTCAAAGTCAGTGCCAAGGGGTAGGATGCTGGTTCTGTCCTTCTTGCCAGGGCTGGAATGAGTAGGCACGGGCTTCCTCTTCTTGCCTGACTGACGAACCATGGTGTTCCTGCTAGATGTATGTGGCAGCATGTCTTTCCCCTGTATGCTGACTGCATGCGTGCTGCATCCTTTTATATCCGCGGAGCTGACACAATTCATGCTCCCTGCATGCGCAGTGAATGCTTTGCATCCGATATACATCCGTGCGGCATCCCCTTTGTTTTCTATAGGCGTCCGTGATGCATCCGCTTCATCTGCTATGCATCTGCCCCTTCCACTATGCGTCCGCTTCGAAATTCTCCCCCGGAACCCTTTCGGATGTGTCATCCACTTCCATCCACTTTCATCTGCTAGGCTTCCTATGAACATCCGTTTAACATCCCTGCTACATACTACCCACGTCTGTTCTTTTCCGTTCTTTTCCATTCTGTTTATGCAAATTTTCACCACTTTTTGGAGCGGATGACAATGGATGGAGCCACCCCCGAAATTTTGCTCATCCGCTGTGTCCTTTATGCATACATTTTGCGGCCGTCGCCTTAACATTCAAATGACAAAGGAGCTCACATCAAAAACCCAGAAGCTAAGGAAGAACACTGGGTTCTAGTATGTTGCTCCGATTTCCAGAACTGGACTGATTACAATTCAGGTTTGGAGTGGATAAAGTAAAGGTTTCCCTTGTCCAGTCCTATCCAACTCTGGGGAATAGTGTTCATCCCTGTTTCTTAACTGAGGAAGCCAGTGTTGTCCTCAGACATTTCTATAGTCAGGTGGCCAGCATGACTATATGCTGAGGCACATGGAATTCTGTTACCTTCCCGCTGAAGTGATACCTATTTATCTAGTTGCATTTGTATGCTTTCGAACTGTTAGGTGGACAGGAGCTGGGGCAAGTAAAGGGAGCTCATCCAGCTATGTGGCCGTCAACTGTAAATTTTCCAGCCGATAAGCCCAGTGCCTTAATCACTAAACCATTGCGCTCCTTTGCGATGGGTATAATATGAATATTACATGCCTGAAAAAGGAATTCTTTTTGTGGGATAGGAAGGTTTTAGAAGAAAGCAAATCAGAGGTTCCACGCCAGTGGTGGGATTCAAAATTTTTTACTACCATTTCTGTGGGTGTGGCTTGGTGGGCTTGGTGGGCATGGCAGGGGAAAGATACTACAAACTCTCCATTCCTTCCCCACCCCACTAACCTGCTTTCCAGCTCCGTTCTCCTGTGCAGGGCAACAAAAGAAGACCCAGCCAATCAGCTGGGACTTGAGAAGCAGAGAATAGATATGATATTTGCTACTTCTCTGAACTACTCAAAATTTCTGCTACCGGTTCTCCAGAAATGATCAGAACCTGGTCACTTCTGCTTCACCCTAGATATGAAGGAGGGAAAAATATTCTCTCCAACACTGACCCTGGCTTGAAAATGTAAGGTTTTTCTTCTCCAGCTCAAGTGCTTCTATATAATCCTGCATTCACCTGTGACTGCCTTTCTTTAGAATAAAACCAACTAGAATAGATTGTTGCTAATATAATATCTGAGTGCATTTAACCTTTTAATTTTCTTTCTTAACTCATATTGCCTGATAACTAATACAAGCTACATAGAGAGTGAAGAAATCAAACCTCTTCTCCCAAAATTACCTTTATGCAGAACCCAACACAAGCTATTGTGAACATCAACCAAAGACCTCACTGTCATGATGTCCAGAATCTTTTACTTCCTGATTATATGATACTTGAGCAGAACATGACAGGAGCATATCGCACCACCTGATTGGGCAGAACTAGAAATTGTGAAATATTTGTATCCTCTACAATCATTGTATAGGTAGTCCTCATTTAGTGACTGCTTTGCTTAGCAATTTTTTGCAGTTATGATAGAAATGAAAAAATAAGGTTGCAAACAGTTCTCACATTTATGACTTTCACAGGTCTGTAAAGCAAGGGAGTAAACTCCCAAGTACAGGTAGGGTTTCACTTAACAACTGCTTGGCTTAATGACCAACTTGCTGACTCCAATTATAGTTGCTAAAAAGCACTACCTGCAATAGCAACAACATTCATGTGGCAAATTTCAAGTATTCAGAGTGGTTCACACATTTGATCTTGGCAATCCTGATTGAAACTTAGCATGTTCGACATAATCCCTCCCGACTTTTAGGAAGAGTTTAGGGCTGGCTTAATTTAAGAAACTGAGAGAAATTATGGTTGAGGTGAAATTTAAACTGGCATGATTCCATTTCATATTCTCAGCAGTTATAAACTCCCAGATCTCAGTGCTTAAATATAAATGGATCTACTTGTGATCTGAATTCCTGAGAAAAATCAATATAGAACAGCATTCATGTTTTACTATATTGATTTATACAATATCTGTTATGTTGGCCTCTATATACATTAAGTTGAAGTAGTAATTGCATTTATTAACATTTGCTAGAGTGATGGGCATCTTTGGGCCATCAGAAATGGCAGTTGTTTCAGGAGGGGCCTTGGTAGATAAAACAGACACATGCTCCATCTTTACCTATCCATAGAGAAGCATGCTTCTGTACATCAATTCTTCTTGTTGCACTGAGATAGTAGTTAAAAATACTTGGACTGCTTGAACTTATACCCTTAAACATCTACTTTGTGTATCTTTATAATGAGGGTTTTTTAAAAAATTGTATCTTTTCAAGGATGATCTGTTGGGGGCTATCTGCAGTTCATCCCATCTCTTTTCCTTGTTTTACCATAGTCTCCCTTTCTGCCCAGGGTTCAAGAAAGAAGGCTTGTGTAAGAAACCAGAACTGATAGCTTAGACAGACCTTTTGAAATTCAATGATGGTCAACAGTCCCCTGCCTTTACTTTATACAGGAGAAAGAGAGGTAGGGCTAATACAAAGTCCCTGCGTGTCCTTGGTTTATTTGTGTGCCCTTGTACATATTTGTTCCTCATTTCCTTCAGCAGAGCCATGTATGTAATGATAAAAATAAAACACAAGGGGTCACCCTGAATACAGGTTTGAAATAAAGCGGGTGATGAAGAAAAATGGAAATGAAAAACAATCCACCCCCCAAAGGGAGACTAATCATAGTTGCGATTCCAGCTTGGCTTGCACAGGAATCATGTTCACCTTAGGAATTGCTTATTAGCCTGTCATTAATCATTATGCATGTGCAACTACCTGGCGTATCATGGAACCAAGATCATCTGCCAATAGCAAAGGCCAGCCCTCAGTGAGTTTAACCCTCAAAGAGCTTAACTCATTTTATGTGACAAGATCACATTCTTCTGTCTTAGAAACTCTCCTGTTTCCTCACTGCTTTCCCCTCTTTTAACTTATTGGAAAAAGGATAATTAACATGAATCCATAGTGCTGCTTAATTCGTAGAAACTTGCCAGTGGTGGGATTCAAAATTTTTTACTACTGGTTCTGTGGGTGTGGCTTGGTGGGCATGGCTTGGTGAGCTTGGTGGGCATGGCTTGGTGAGCTTGGTGGGCATGGCTTGGTGGGCATGACAGGGGAAGGATACTGTAAAATCCCTATTCCCTCCCCATCCCACTAACCTGCTTTCCAGCTCCGTTCTCCTGTGCAGGGCAACAAAAGAAGACCCAGTCAATCAGCTGGGACTTGGGAGGCAGAGAGTAGATGGGGGCAGGGCCAGTCAGAGGTGGGATTTGCTGGTTCTCTGAACTACTCAAAAATTCTGCTACCAGTTCTCCAGAACTGGTCAGAACCTGCTGAATACAACCTCTGGAGCCCTTCCTCTATTATAGTAATAAGACTCACTTAAGACTGGTCACTTAGAGACTTTTTGAAGTTAAAACAGAACTTCCCAGAACTAATTACAACCTGTTCTGTATAGATAATAGTAGACTCCAAATACTTCATTCCGATTGGTTAACAAAAACTAAAAGGGGATTGGTTCAATAGGGACCAATCCACGAAGCCGTCCAAGGGCGGCAAAACCAAATGCTTGTCATTGGCTACAAGCCGGCAGACAGAAACATATAAAAGGGCTGTCGCGGCTTGAGCCAATGTTCCGTTTTGCAACTATATTGTAAATAAAGACTTGTTGTTGGAACCTGGTCTACCTCGCGTTTTTCCGGACGGAACACTGGCGACGAAGGTGGGATCATCCTAAACGCGAGATGGAGCACGCAGTGATAGACAAGCCAGACAAAGAGAAATGGCCGGAAACAATGCACCGCCCGCACCCTTCAACCCCAATGAAGAAGATTGGGAATCTTACATAGACCGTTTCCAGATGTACCTAGAGAGCAATGAGATGGAGGAAATCTCAGACCAACAGAAAAGAGCCGTCTTCTTGACACACTGTGGGCCCGCGATTTTTAAAATGGCCAAGGCTTTGGCAAAGCCCCAAGATGTCAAACAACTGACGTGGACCGAGCTCCAAAGAACATTAAAGGCCCACTATGCACCAGTGGTGTCAAACTTGATAAAGCGGCATGAGTTTTATCGGAGAGACCAGAAAGAAGGCGAAACCATTGCTGATTTTGTAGCTGCACTACGCCAAATAGGGGGAGCATGAGAGTTTCTTAACTTAGATGAAGCGATGCGGGATCGAATAATATTGGGGTTAAGAGACTCAACCATACAGAGCAAGCTAATGAACAAACCCAACATATCAGTAGCCGAAGCTATTGCAGAAGCCTCGGCTGCCGAAGCCGCCAAAAAATCGGCAGATAAGATGAAACAAATGAATGCAAGTAACGATGAAAAAAGCCCGGCCAGAGGAAAAAAACAACCTCCCACAACCACTCATTACGAAGAACTCGAAGAGACGTCAGAATCCGGGGAGGAAGACGACGAAATCCACTGCCTATACGCTAACAAGAAAGGGCGCGAAAATAGAAATCGGCGGGAATGTTCTGGCTGCGGGGGAAACCATCCCCGAGCCGATTGCAGATTCCTCAATGCCATTTGCAGAGCATGCAAGAAAAGGGGGCATATCGAGAAAGTCTGCAGAAACAAAAAGAATTACAGCCCAAAGAGACGAAACGATTCCCCAGCAAAACCTGAGCCAAGACTCTCCGAGAGAAAGTGGCAGCGAAACAGGCAAGCCACTAACTGGGAGAAAGCATACCAAACTTTCACTATCAGAAGCGCTCAGACGGAAAGCAGGAAGAAAGTAAAAATAGTTGTAAAAATCGAAGACAGCCCCTGCGAGATGGAAGTTGATTCTGGATCGTTCCTATCCATGGTGTCATGGGACACCCTCAAAAAACTAATTCCTGACATCAAAATTAAGGAACTCCAGAGACAAAAACTGACCCTCAAAGATTATCAGGGAAACTGAATTCCTGTAATCGGCCTGGGACATTTTCGAATCGCTTACAGGCAACATGTTGCAGTACTACCATTAACAATAGGCAACCGAGATCGACCAAGCCTCCTAGGTATTGAATGGTTCACACCATTGGGCATCGGGATGACCGGAGTAGACCGGGTGGCCGCAACTGACTGGGAAGAAGACCTGATCTGAGAATTCCAGGACGTCTTCGACGGCTCCCTAGGCAGGTATCGGGGAACCCCCATTTCGTTTAGTCTAGACCCACAGATAACCCCTAAAAGACTAAAGGCCAGACGGGTCCCTTTTGCTTTAAAAGAAAAAATAGAGGAACAACTAAATAAATTGATAGATCAAGGGGTTTTAGAACTGGTCGACCACGCTAGATGGGAAACACCAATTGTGACACCAATTAAGCCAGATGGGTCGGTTCGAATCTGTGGCAACTACAAGGCTACCCTGAACCACGCATTGCAACAGAGCGCGTACCCGGTTCCAGTTGTGCAACACCTACTGCACTCTCTTGGGGGAGGAAAAGTTTTCGCCAAACTAGACCTGGCACAGGCGTACCAACAGCTCCCAGTAGACCCTTTAACGGCGGAAGCACAAACAATAGTGACTCACAAAGGGGCATTCAAATGTAACAGACTCCAATTTGGAGTAAGCGTAGCCCCAGGCGTTTTCCAGAGCCTCATGGAACGCCTGTTAAATGGCATAAGAGGGGTCGTACCATACTTTGACGACATCCTAATTTCAGCCAAAGATGCAACACAACTAAAGAAAAGACTCAAAGAGGTCCTAAATAAATTCAGAGAATCTGGCCTTAAAGTAAAGAAAGAAAAGTGCTGTCTAATGACTGATCGCGTCGAGTTCTTAGGATATTTAATTGATGGAGAGGGCATACACCCCACCGAAAAAAAAGTAAGAGCTATAAAAGACGCACCAGAACCAAAGAATAAAACTGAGCTGCAGGCATTTTTGGGACTGATAAACTTTTACAATGTGTTTCTACCCCAAAAAGCCACAATAGCGGAACCATTGCATCGATTACTGGACAAGAAAACAATTTGGACATGGGGGCTTAGAGAAAAAAAAGCTTTCCAAGGAATAAAAGACTTATTAACATCAAACACCATTCTTATCCAGTTTAGCAATACACTGCCATTGACGGTGACCTGTGACGCCTCACCATTCGGAGTCGGTGCCATCCTGAGCCACCAATTGCCTGATGGGAGAGAGGCACCCGTTGCATACTATTCTAAGACCCTATCCAAAGCCGAGCGTAATTACAGCCAGTTGGACAGAGAAGCTCTAGCAATTGTCGCCGGAGTAAAATGCTTCCACAAGTACCTATATGGAAGAACTTTTCAAATCATAACAGATCACAAACTGCTACTAGGAATTTTGACGGGAAACAAGCCTACACCGAATATTCTGTCCCCACAAATGACTAGATGGTCAGAGTTCCTGGCAGCCTATTCCTATACTCTGATACATCGCCCAGGGAAACAAATTTCCCATGCAGACGCTTTGAGCAGAGCACCATTGCCATCAACAGAGGAAGACCCGGCACCAACGATGACAGCATTACAAATAAAGACTTGCCCCGATCTACCCATATCTGCAAATGATGTCACCAGAGCCACCGCGAAAGACCCATTGACTGCCTGCGTACTTAACTGGGTAGTTAAAGGCTGGCCGGAAAACCAAAAAACTGACAACTTTAAACCTTTCCAGACCAGACAAACGGAACTCTTAATCCAAAAAGGTTGTTTATTGTGGGGTGATCGGGGTAATTATTCCTAACAAATTACAAACCAAGGTACTGGGTATGATTCACGAAGGCCACCCAGGAATAGTTAAAATGAAAAGCCTTGCTAGAAGCTACGTTTGGTGGCCGGGTATAGATAGGGACATCGAATACTGGGTAAACTCGTGCAATAAATGTCAAAGAATCAGGCCGTCCCCGCCAAAAGCACCCATAAGAGACTGGGAAACCCCAAGAGGCCCCTGGTCACGAATCCACATCGATTTTGCGGGTCCTACCAAGGGGCATACGTTTCTGATTGTCGTGGATGCATACTCTAATTGGCTGGAGGTAAAAATTATGCCATCTACAACAACAGAAACCGTTATAAAACAACTTGACAAACTCTTTGCAACCCATGGCCTACCAGACGTCCTAGTGTCCGATAACGGGTCACAATTAACCAGTCTCCAATTCGAACAATACCTAGCCTCCCTAGGTATAAGACATGCCCTAACCGCGCTAGCCCACCTGGCTGCAAACGGTAGGGCAGAGAGAATGATCAGGTTTACCAAGGAGGGTTTAGAAAAAATGGACACTGGGGATGTCCAAAATAAAATAAATCGATTACTCACCCTCCAACATATCACACCCAGTACTACGACCAACAAAACCCCAGCAGAATTACTGATGGGAAGGAAACTAAGGTCGCATCTGGATAGATTGCACCCAAATTTCACACCAGAACCCCCCCCCCCCGACTCCTCCACCCGATGCAGGACTTTTGCAATAGGCGACTTAGTTTATGCTAAAAATTTTACTGTGGACCCATTATGGTTACCCGGACAAATTACACAAATAACAGGTCCCAAATCCTACCGACTAACGGTAGACGACGGAAGGGATTGGAAGCGGCACATAGACCAGTTTCGCTCCCGAAACATAGAACGAAATGCAAACGCACAACCACACATAGAAAAACATGATGAAATTCAAACCAAAGAGGGGGGGGGAAATGCGAGAAATCAATAAAGAACCGTTTAAATTAAACTCCGAAAACAATAACAATCAAAAAGAGCAAATAAAAGACTCACGGTTTGAAGAAAGTTGTGAGAAGAGTCCTTTTGAAGGGGCCAGCCAGGCCAGCTCGACCTGCCTGGAGGAAACGGGAGGGAGCGGCAAAACCGCCGGCCTAAGAAACTCAGGCGGCAGTAAAATGGCTGACTCACCCTTCCAGACGGTTCCATGGAGAAAGACTGGAGAAACAGCAACCCCATCCGAACCGGTCGAAGTCTCCGACAATAATGAATCGCGCAAGTCCAGTCGAATCAAAAGAAGCCCCACCTACCTGCGCGACTACGTCACTACGTAGGACTGAACTAAGAGGGGAGGGGTGTTCTGTATAGATAATAGTAGACTCCAAATACTTCATTCTGATTGGTTAACAAAACCTAAAAGGGGATTGGTTCAATAGGGACCAATCCACGAAGCCATCCAAGGGCGGCAAAACCAAATTCTTGTCATTGGCTATAAGCCGGCAGACACAAACATATAAAAGGGCTGTCGCAGCTTGAGCCAATGTTCCGTTTTGCAACTATATTGTAAATAAAGACTTGTTGTTGGAACCCGGTCTACCTCGCGTTTTTCCGGACGGAACACAACCCAAATTTGAAATTATGATGATCAGCACCCCTGACCATTATGATTGCATTTTGTGAGTGCTTGGTAACCAGCCTGCATTTATGGCCTTTTGATGTGACCACCACTTACAATGCTTTTTATTGGAAACCAGTGTTCCCTTCTGGTTTCTGGCAGAAAAGGTAATTGGTTACAATGGATTTGCTTTAATGACTGTGGTGTTTGCTTAACAAACACTGAAAAAAAGGTTGCAAAATTAGACTGGGTCACATTTTAACTGGTTCAACTTACGACCCTAATTCTGGGGTCAACAATGGTTGTAAGTCAAGGACTACCTATATAAATATTATGAAAGGCAATCTTTCCTTAGCAGCTCTCTGACTATGAATAGCTCTCCTCCCCTATCACATCCCAGTGAAGAATTCAAAATGAGCATTTGATTTTCACAGGACTCAATTATTATCTGTGACCTAAAATGTAATTTTATGTTACCAATCTTACTTTGCACCTTGCTTCAGGATTATTAGGGTGATAATGAATGTAAATGGGTAACACATTTATACATTCAGATCATTTCCATTTTGAGTATATCTTCCTTATCTTACTGAAGCCTCTAAATTAGACCTCCTCCCTCTTTTCTGTCATCTTATAGATCTGGAACTAAAGCTGAGATACAGAGATTTCATAAAAATGATTTGTTGTTGTTGTTTTGGAAACAACATCTCCCAACTGCAAAGTGAATGCTGTTTAGTATGATCTTTGTCATGAGAAGCAATCACAGCTTCTGATGACATTTGGTAAAGCTTGAAGTTGTTTAGAAGTTATCAATCAATTTTATTTCAGTCACAGACCACCATAGAACAAATAACAATTATGTAAAATAGAAATCAAAATAAAAAGTCATATTGATAGACAAGAAATAGTCTAAATGCTATAAATAACTATGATAAATAACTCTAAAAGGAGATAAGAATATTAAAATTTCTAAAACACTAAAAGAATATAAAGCTATGCTAACCTATATTAAATTTAACATTTGCTGAAGGCCTGCTATAATTTGTTGGGATTAAGATTGTGATGGTACACCAATTATAGCAAAGAAGTAGCAAAATAAAACAGAGCAGTATGTGCATATTTAAAAGGAGAAATGGAAAAATGGTGGAGGGAGGGGAACAATGAATGGGAAAAAAGGAAGAGAAATGTATTGAGTGATGAAAGTCTAATTAAGGTTCAGCTTTTTCTTACTTGGAGAAATTGTTTATGTTTTGACAAGAACCAGAGGACATTTCTCACACATTTCTATAAAAAACAACAACACAGCAATGCAGAACCCATAGTTTCAATATCTCCCTCACCTCAAGGGCAGAGCTACGATATGTTACAGAATCTTCCCTCTAGGAGGCCAGAATGGAGGACATAAAGGTGAGCTAAAATAAAAGATATTTTGGTGCTTGGCGGGGGATGGGACGGGACAATATTGTAAAGGTTGCGTGCAAGAGGAACACTAATTTTGTAACTTCTGTGGATTAACGTATGGTAGAGCCTAGCTGAGGTCATTTTGGAAAGCCACATCTCTGACACATTGCTTTGAAAGATGCGTTGGCCTGATCAAATTTCACTGGAATCAATACATTGGGGTAGAATCCACAATGGCTTCAGGTGGCACCAATAAATGTTTGCAAAGAAGTTTGGGATTTGTCTGAAGAGTCAAAGAAGCAAGACAATCTGGGTTGAAAACTTTTATGAGCCAGTAACTTAACATGTGCTATTTGGGCATGGCTTTTAATCAGAACAATTCCAGCTTCAGCCAGAAGGTTGAGTGAGGAACACAGTGAGGAACTAAGACCAAATTCCTTAGGAAGCCTCATTGTACTTTAATGGTTCTAGATTCTTATATGAACATATTTGGAAGCCTTAGGACAGCTGTGATATTGTTTTGGTGTCATATACTTTTAGTCCACCAGGTTTTGTGTGAAAAAAGCAAGGTTCTACATTTAGGGAAGAAAAACAAAATACACAGGTAGAGTATATGTGGTACCTTGCTCAATAGTAGTAAATGTGAGAGGGATTTTGGAGTCCTAATGGACAATCATTTAAAAAGGAGCCAGCCATGTTCTGCAGCTGCCAAAAAAGCCAGCACAGTTTTAGGCTGTATAAACAGAGGGAAAGAATCATGTGAAGTGTTAATACCACTTTATAATGCCTTGGTAAGGCCACACTTGGAATACTGCATCCAGTTTTGGTCACCATGATGTAAAAAAGATGTTGAGACTCTAAAAAGTGTGCAGAGAAGAGCAACAAAGATGATTAAGGGACTGGAGGCTAAAACATATGAAGAACAGTTGCAGGAACTGGATATGTCTAGTCTTATGAAAATAAGGACTAAGGGTGACATGATAGCAGTGTTCCAATATATCAGGGGTTGCCACAAAGAAGAGGGAGTCAAGCTATTCTCCAAAGTACCTGAGGGCAGGACAAGAAGCAATGGGTGGACACTAATCAAGGAGAGAAGCAGGGGTGGGATATGACAGGGTTAACTACTGGTTTGGGATTTATGAGCTTCCCTGCATGCAGCAAGCCGCGCACCTGTAAATTGTCATCAGCATGCTGTGTGCAGAGATGCAGCCTTTGAAACAGCCCTCTTTTTCTGCTTTTTTAACTGCAGCTGTGCCTCATTCAGCAGCTGAAGTTGAAAAATCAGGAAATAAAGATCAGGTAAGAGCCCAGGTGGGTGGGTGGGAAAAAACCTCAGCAGACATAGAACCGGTTCTATATCTGCTGCTCTTCAGAACTACCGGTTCTACAGAGGTGGACAGAACCAGTACAAACCCACCCCTGGAGAGAAGCAACCTAGAACTAAGGAGAATTTTCCTGACAGAACAATTACCAGTAATCAATGGAACAAGTTGCCTCCAGATGTTGGAAATGCTCCAACACTGGAAGTTTTAAAGAAGAGATTGGATAACCATTTGTCAGAAATGGTGTAGGTTTCCTTCCTAAGCAGGAGGTTGGATTAGAAGACCTCCAAGGTCCCTTCCATCTCTATTATTCTATCCTATCCTGTGAAAAACATCTTAATATGGTAGCTACACTTTTTCAATCATTTGTTTTAGGGACTTAGAAAACTAATATCTGGCAAGGCTTGGACCAACTTAAGGGACCTAACAGTGCTGGATTTTGTTGCATGTGGGAGAATCTGGAATGTGCTTTTTGTTTCAGATTGGGTGCTTGGCAGATTTGAGGAATATGTGCTGTCATCAACTTGGCTAAATCATCTCATCATAGGTTTCTGCCCTTCTCTCCATAGCTGCTGTAATTGAATTAGCTTATTTTTAGTCCTTTCAACTGAAGAGAATGTTGGAAGGAATTAATGCAGATGTGCTCCATATTCTTTCTCTCCATCAGCAGGATAATTCTTGTCAACAAAATAGATTGGACCAAATGTGGTGTTAGAGGAGAAGCTGACAAGATAATGAGCCGTATCTGGCCAGGGGCTATAGATAAAAATTCCAGAAAAAAATCCCTACATCATGTACCTTCAGATCATGCTCTGGCACAAATTATCTAACATTAATACACGTATTAAATCCTGTGGTTAATTGTGGGAAGGGTTGGGGCTAAAATAATTGGTGACTAACTGCTTTGAAATAACATATAGGTGGTCTTTGACTTATGACCCACAATTGGAGCCAGAATTTCCATTGCTAAGCAAGGTGGTTGTCATGGTGACTAAGTGAATTACTGCAGTTATTAAGTGGATCAGCCATTGAGCAAATCTGGCTTTCCCATTGACTTTGCTTGTCAGAAGCCTTTTGGGAAAGTCGAAAATGGCAATCATATAACCCCAGATGCTGCAACCATCATAAATCATGACCATTGTCAAATTTGATCACATGACTGGGATGCTGAGACAGTTGTGTGAGGATCAGTCTAAGTCACTTTTTCAGTGCTGTTATAACTTTGAACAGTCACTAAGGTTGTGTCATGTCTCTGTTGGAGCCTGAATCTGTGGAGGAAGATGAGCTGGAACTGAAGCCGATGGAGATTGAGGGGGAGGCTTCGTTGGTTTTGGTGGAATGTAGGGAGGAACATGCTGAGTCAGGCCAGGGCCTTTCAGGATTAGGGTGGCTGTAGGCAGGGAGGAAGGGGGAAGGATGACCAAGAGAGGCTAAGCAGTGAGCATGAGAGACAGAGCTCAGGCAATGAGCAAGAACAACCTGCTCCTGATCCTCAAGCATGGAGGGTGGAGAATGGAGACAAGGCGAGAACAGCACAGATTGACCCAACTACTCTAGAGGAGAGCACTCCGCCCCTCTTCACAAGGCACACGTGGGGACTGAGACTTAAGGAGATGCTGTGGGAAGGGTAATTTGTTGGGAACAATTGCTGAATTCCTGGAGTTTTGAATGTCACTGCCAATGTTTGAAATTTCCTGGATTTCCTGCTTTCTTCCTGGCTTTCTGGATTAATTGCCTTGCTCTTTTGCTTTCGGGACTCATTGACTTGCTTTGCTGGATTTCTTGCTTTATAGTCATTGTGCTCACAGTGTTGAGCTGGACTACTTGCAGCCAGAGGCTGTTGAAGGTGTGTGTGTGTGTGTGTGTGTGTGTGATCACTTTGCTCTGGGATGTGCCAGAAATGTGGGAGCATTTGGGGAAATTTGGAGTAATAAAGATGTGGTTTGAACTGCCAGCTGCCTATGTTGCCTCTGTGCTGTGCTCCAGGTCATGACATGTTGTAAGTTAAGGACTACCTGTATGAATACTTAATTTGCTATGATAATACAGACCCAAAAGCTGTTTGCATCCAAACAATTGCATGGTACTATGTCTATGATAATATCACCACATTTTCCCACAGTGCGGTATTCTCTCCTGTCTCTAAAAGGCAGCATTGTGCCAGGTCAGTTGCTCAATTTCATGCTAAACTTGAGGTAACAGAAATAAAACACCAGTTCACAGATTTATTGCAAGAGTTCCTGAATGATCACTAGTTTCAGGTGTGCCAGGATGGCTGTGGATTAGCCTTAGGGCTGTTGATTGGGACAGTTTGAGTCAATACAATAATGGTTACAGCCCTAGATGGCTGGTAGGTGGCATTAGGGACCTTTCTACTTGACCATTCCTTCACCGAAACAGAATACTTTCCGCAATTACACTAGTGAAAATCCGAGTGGGAAGGGAGAATGCCACACGGCGTGACCTTGACTTGATTAAGTCAAAATTAAACATCTTTCTAAAAACACTTTAATGTAAGTGAGAAAGAGCCTGCTGAGGTTCAGCTAGGAGATGGAGATGGTATCTGACCTTTTCCAAGACTCTAAAGCTGTGACCACTTAACCTACATCAGCAGAGGAAATGAGGACACTTTCTCACATCTAGGGGAATTATTTTGGAGAAAGGAAGCATCCGTCTTTGGTCTAAGAGAGATAGCATCTTCCCATCTATCAAAATGTGACAGAGAGAGGGAACACGAGCTGCGGGAAAATATATTAGTCCTTCTGAGAGCAAGGGATGTGGGGGGGAAGCCAATCGGCTTGTATATCTATTGCATTATGTGGAGGTAGAAAGGAAATCGATAGAGCTGTCATGCCATTAATGCATTTAGTATTGCAAACTCTCCAATCATGGCAATTGTACCAGATGGATGTTTCAAATTTTTTTTAAAAAAGGAAAGTGAAGGAGATAAGCACCTGACATGTTGTAAAGAAGTCAGAAAGAAGAGCAACTCTTGGGGAAAATAGAGCTAATAAATCACAGTGACCTGAGCAAAATCTAGAACAGGTTACTGATGGAAAAGTCCCTTTAAATAAATAATCATTAAAAATAACTAGAAACAGCTCCATATGAACCAGGTTAATGGGACATTTGTGTAATCATCTTTCAGAGAGAGAGTTCTATTTTACAACAAGGACAATGAGGAAAAAGAGACAATTCTGATCTGGGCAGGCTATACCCATCTTCTTTTCTTTTCTTACAAAGTATAGGTTTGTCCAGGCTGGACATAATATACAACTATGAATTGCTAATGCCATCTTGAAATAGATTAATTAAGTCTCATCAGAAAGATTGAGAGATCAAATCAAATAAATCAAACAAAGATTGGTGTCTTAAGTTTTAGGTTGTATATCTATTTCCTCCTCTTCATCCACTCACTGCTTTATCTTCTGATGTTTTTGTTTCCTTCTTAACTTTTTTATTGTCTCTTTTGAATAGTAAGGAAATATGGTTTATATCTATGTGTCCATTGATGGCTGATTTGTTTGAATGCCAAATTGCCAAAATTCCCTAGCATTTTCACACCAAACTAACTTCAAAAGCACGAGGGAATTCCTGGAAGATTTCCATTCAGACCAGAACACATACTCTCCAGCAATCAGATAAGCAGGGTTTAATACCAGACAAATAATCAAGTAGAAAACAAGATCCTAACCAAAGTTTTTGGTTGGCTTTGTCTCAGTTTTGTTTTACTTTATTTTTATGGGATTGCATGCTTCTCAATAGAGAATAAACAGGATGAGACAAACAGCCTGGTATTGTTACTATACAGCATCAGATACAACAGGTCAGGGTAATTAAAACAGTGCCCATACATTCGAAAAGTAATTACTGGAGCATCACTGCAATCTTCAAAGTGAAGAGATTTAAAAGACCTTTAAAAAATATAGTGGCTGGTTCAAAAGAAAGCATTCTTTCTCTTGGCATAAAGCCTGATAAGTAAACAAGGATTGTTTACAAGCAAGTCATATGAATGACCACTCTTGGCCACCAAATTTCAAATTTCAAAAGAGCAATTGAATTTGCACTAAGTAGAAACAAACCATTTCAGAGGCTTCATAAGACAAGACACAGAACTTGTATTTACTAAGAAATCAATAGGTTTCATCATCTTTTCCCATTCAGAATGGGAAGGAAAACTCTGTAAAGAAAGCTTGGATAAGAAGACACTGTCTCCCATAGAAAAATAATTGTGTTGGAAAAAACACTTTTACATGACAATGCTGATCAGAATTTGGCTGGAGAAAGAAAAACAGATGAGCTGGCTAACTTTAAAGAAACCATAATGGAAGATGATAAATAATGGCCAGCTTCTGATAACAAGAGGACAAATTGCTATGTGACTAAGAGAAGCTTTCAACTTTTTACACATAGGGCAGAAAAGAAAAGAACTGCTTACATTGATTCCTATGGCTCAGCTATTAAATGAGAAGCAGCATCCTTTCTTTTAATTAAGTTGTGATGTTGGCAGCTTAACACTCAGGCTGGACATGGAACATCCTTCATGACAAGCAAAGTTTTACCAATTCTAAATTGGCAAAGTGTCAGTCTCTTCTCCAACCAGGCCATCAGTCACCTGACTAAAGGCCCAGTTCCACTGCACTTACGGATGCAAAGAGGATGTAAAACATTAAAAAAAGCTTGCCATCCGTTGGAAAACACGATGCATTGTGTACTCGCTGCATACATGTTTCATACGGTCTATCCCTCAAGCATCCGTCCACTGAGATTTCATTCACGCAAGAAGTTTTGAGCTGCACAAAACTTTGTGAACGGATGAACTTTCCGCTGCATACAATGTACATCCGTGACCTATACAGGCAACAAACATTCTATGTCTGTTATCATCCGTTAAACATCTGCTGTATCCTCTCTGCATCCTCTGGCCATCCCCTCAACTCACATCCGCTGCAGCTGAAAACGGAAAAAGGGAGGAAACGAAAGGTACACGGAACGTCTACACAGCGTTAGTAGCATAGAAATAGAAAGGATGTAAGCGTATGCATCTCGTATATAAAGGATTCAAAACGGACAAAATGTTTGTATCTGGGATGTATCTCGTATATTTAGGATGTCTGGAGTATGTCTAGAGTATGTAGAAGGACACCTAGCGGACAACCGATATTTCCTATAAAAAGGGGGAGGAAATCATCTGGATCTCAGTATGAGTCCAGCAGCCGTGGTGTACAGACCTCTTCACCCTTGGTCTTGGTCCTCAACATCATCAATTCTTCTCCACCATGGATCATGACACAGTCCGTATGATAGCTGCGCTCATTCATCACCAGAACCAAAACCTGTTCAGACTGTTTCAACTTTTATACACAAGGAGAAGAAGGAGATGTCCAAGAGCTGTGTGGGTTTGAGGATGGATCATGAGAAGAATGGAGTTTGGACTGTATGACCAGTTGATGGTGGAGCTGAGGAATGAAGACCCTCGTGCATTCCATCACTTCATGAGGATGCCACCAGCCATGTTTGACAAACTTGTAGAGTGTCTGAGACCCAGGTTCACCAAGCCTAGCACCATCGTCCATCCCAACCTGGACCCTGGACTGAAGGTGGCACTGACTCTGCGGCACCTGGCCCCTGGAACCACATACAGAAACATGCAATATGCATGGAGGGTGCCACACAACACCATCAGCAAAGTGGTCAGAGAAGTGGTGCAGGCCATCATCGAAGAATACATGGAGGAGCTCCTCAAGTGCCCCACCACTGAACAAGGCTGGAGAAAACTTGCAGAAGAGTGGTATCAGAGGTGGAACTTTCCCCACACCGTTGGAGCCATAGATGGGAAGCACGTGGCCTGCAAAGCTCCAGCCAACTCAGGGTCCACTTATTTCAATTACAAGGGCTTCTTCAGTATCATCCTCTTTGCCATGGTTGATGCTGACTACAAGTTCATGTACATCGATGCTTCAGGCAATGGGTCAGCTTCAGATAGCCAGGTATACAACGCAAGTGACTTCAAGGATGGGCTGGAACACAACCTCATCATGGGTTTTCCAGATCCAGACCCCCTACCCAAAGACACACAACATGTGCCCTACTTCATCATTGGTGATGACACGTTCTCCCTCAGAACCTACCTCATGAAGCCGTACAGTTCAAGACACCTCACCCGTGAAGAGAGGATCTTCAACTATAGGCTGTCCAGGGCAAGACGGGTGGTGGAGAACGCCTTTGGCATCCTGGCCAACAGGTTCCAGATACTTCTCACCACCATGCAGCATGACCCAGAGACTGTGAGAGCATCGTGGAAGCTTGCTGTATCCTGCACAATCTCATGCGCACCCGCTACCCAGTGTTGCAGAAGAGACTTGTTGACCATCAACAAGGGAATGGGGACATGGAGCCTGGTGAATGGAGGCAAGGACAAAACCTGATAGACACTGTGAATGTACAAGGCCCCAACAGAGCTTCACATGAAGGGAAGAAGCAGTGCAACCTCCTGAGACACTGGTGCAACTCCCCAGCTGGAGCAGTGGAGTGGCAAGACAGGATGATAGATGATTAATGGATGCTTCCCTGAGGCTGTCGCATAACACTGATGAGATTGTACCATGTATGTTGAGTGGTCCTACAATGAATAGGGCATTAATAAAGAGCTTTGTTTATTTAAAAATGTATTGATCAATGAATAAATTGTTATTGATTATAAAGGTCCATATGTGTGGCAGTTGGGATGGTGGACCATACAGTCCCACTATGCTTGCACTGGAGGTTTATCTATCCCACAACTATCCTGATCTATCCCACAAGCATGCAAAGGCTTAACCATTTTTTAAAAATTTTCACCAACACTTTCTTAAGGTAAAAAAAAATGAACCAAGTGTCTCAAGCAAAGATAACCTTTGTTAACTTTCTTAACTTTATGACTTTATTAAATAAGCAAAATGAACCAAGTAAACTGAATTAAGTGTGTTAAGCAAAGATAACCTTTATTAACTTTCTTAGGTAAACTTTATGACTTTATTAAATAAGCAAAATGAACCAAGTAAACTGTATTAAGTGTCTTAAGCAAAGATAAACTTTCTTAGGTAAACTTTATGACTGTATTAAATAAACAAAATGAACCAAGTAAAGTGTCTTAAGCAAAGATAAACTTAACAAGTAAACAACGCAGTCTCTGACACTATTCTCAGTCACTCTGAGTCATGTCCATGGTCTCAGCTGTTAGGCGGGCTGGGACTGTGGAGGTGGCTTTGGCTTGAGGGCTGGTCTGAGGCACCATTGGGGTGCTTGGCCCCGAGTGTACAACAGGGGATGGTGTGTTCAGGAAGCTGTTCGAGAGCTGACTCAGTCCTGTGAGGTTGAGAGGGTCTTTATCAAGGACTTGAGATGTCAGGCCCAATACTGATGACAGATTGTCTGTTGACGGGCTTGGCTGTGGGGTGGAGGAAGGAGGAGTGTAGTGGGGCTGTCTCGTCTGCAGCTGAGTGAGGAGTGGCACCTGTGGCATGCGATGAACCTGGGCCTGGACTGGGAAGTTCTGTTTTTGCTGTGGGAAGTTCTGGTAGCCGTAGCCTTGGTAGGTGAGGGGCTGTTGAAAACCGTGGAAGGGCTGTGACATCGCCTGGGGTGGAGGAGCAGACCTGGACTGGGTAGGAGCAGCTTCAGCTGTGCCTTGAGGGTTGTGCAGAAGTGCTGTGATCTTCTGTTTCATCACCTGGTACTGGGCCTCGGGCAGGTCCCTCAGGGTCTGGCTCACGTAGGTAATGAAGGTGTTCTGGCCCGAGGATGCTCTGTCCAAGTGGACAAGCTGAGAGAGAAGTTCTGTGCTGGTCTTCATTGTGTCCCTGATCTCCAACAGTACGCTGTGGTCCTGGCCCTCCAGTCTGCCTCTCTGCCTGCATCGTCTGGAGCTGGGGGTGGGGGTGGGGATGGATTGGCCTCTTGTGGCTGCTGCTTCTTCCTCCATTTGTGACAGCAGGGCGTCATCCTCCATGGGATCCTCCATGTCTGCCGGCATGGAGTGTGCAGCTGTCGGGGGGGGGGAGGTCTCTGCCATGGGGCCCTCTGAAGACATCTGCCTGGACAGGGTACCTGGCTCCTAGCTGGAAGAGGACTGGCTGTCTGTGGGCTGTCTGAGGGAGAGGGGTCTTAGAGGGGCTGCTCTTCGGTGGCGGACCTCACCCTCCAGGAAGCTGCACTTGGCCATGACGTACATCTCCCGGTCAGTGAGCTTGACAGCGGCCTGCCCGGATTTCCTGAGGTGTAGCTTGCCATACCAGGTGTGCATGTGCTTCTACCATCCAAGGAGTACTTCTGCAGTGTACCCCAGGCTCTCTGCCTTGTCTCTCCAAGCTGCCTGCTTCTTCTTGATGTCACGATACAGTCTGTGGCCCTTTCTCCAGAGGCACTCGTTCTCCCTCAGTCATTCCAGCACCTCATCCTCATGCACCTCGGAAATGGTGTACTGTTTCCTCTCTCCCTTCTCCTTCCCTTGGCTCTTCCTCCCTCTAGCAGGGGCTTCAGCAGGGCCTTCAGGGGCTTGAGGAGCAGGGCCTTCAGGGGCTTGAGGAGCAGGGCCTTCAGCAGCAGGGCTTTAAGGGCCTTGGGGCTGGTCCACTACAGCAGCAGCAGCAGCTTCAGAGTCAGTGCCAGGGGGTAGGATGCTGGTTCTGTCCTTCTTGCCAGGGCTGGAATGAGTAGGCACGGGCTTCCTCTTCTTGCCTGACTGACGAACCATGGTGTTCCTGCAAGATGTATGTGGCAGCACGTCTTTCCCCTGGATGCTGACTGTGTGCATGCTGCATCCTTTTATATCTGCAGAGCTGATGCAATTCATACTCCCCGCATGCGCAGTGAATGCTTTGCATCCGATATACATTTGTGCGGCATCCCCTTTGTTTCCTGTAGGTGTCCGTGATGCATCTGCTTCATCTGATATGCATCCGCCCCTTCTGCTTTGCGTCCGCTTCGAAATTCTCCCCCGGAACCCTTTCAGATGTGTCATCCACTTTCATCCACTTTCATCCACTAGGCTTTCTATGAACATCCATTTAACATCCCCGCTACGTACTACCCACGTCCGTTCTTTTCCGTTCTTTTCCATTCTGTTTATGCAATTTTTTGCCACTTTTTGGATTGGATGACAACGGATGGAGCCACCCCGAAATTTTGTTTGTTCTCTGTGTCCTTTATGCATACATTTTGCATCCGTCAGCCAGTGGGACCGGGCCTTTAGAATATAATATATCATCTGTAGAACTCAAATATAAGCAGCACTCATCCTGTTCTGGAAATCACCCAAATCATCCAGTTATCCTAATATTTTCTTCAAGACTTTATATTTCTTTCTTGAGGGCAGTCAGAATATCTGCCCTTAATTACCACAATTTCTCTTTCTGGATATCCTTTTAGGGGACATGACACACAATTCTTCTCTTCTCTTCCTCTCGTCTCCTCTCGTCTCCTGTCCTCCCCTCCCCTCCCCTCCCTTCCTCCTCTCCTCTCCTCTCCTCTCCTCTCCTTTCCTCTTCCCTCCCCTCCTCTGAATTCAAGAATAAGCAATATCAAATTCATGGCACAACTCTTTTGATATCTCTCAGGTTCTGTCATGGGTTTGTTGTGGATTTTTTTGTGGGTGGTGGTGGTAAATCTTAGTTTCTTAACTTTGGACCAATGAGAAAATTGTAAAACAGAGACTGTATTTTGAAGCATAATCTCTGTAAAATAAAAGTATTTTGTCTTCCCTTTTTAAATATTGTTTTCCACATAAAACTCCAATAGTGTAGATATGAAGAAGCTGTAGAAAACGACAAAAGGAACCAAAAGAAAAAAGAAAAAGAAAAGAAAAAAAGACACCAGCTTTTCTGAACAGTGTTGGAATAAATTGGGGGGAGATGTCTGCTGTCCTAAAAGAGTGATAATTTTAACTAAAATCCAATTCCAGATTGAGATTTGGATAAGGAAAGTTATTCAGCTGTCTTGTTCTTATGGAAGGCAATTGCATTTGATGTTCTGTAGTCAAAAGCTGATGTTAAATAAGATAGAGAAAATTGGATGATTCCCTGATGTTTATACTGGGGAAAGAGGTCATACTGAATGATTACATTTTTGTCCACCGTTGTTTGAAGGAATCTCAGGACAAAATACACACAAGCTTTTTCTGGTTCCATTTGCACAAACACCTTGTAAGGAGATTAGATAGAGAGGCTGTGATTACCAAAGAAATGTCAGAGCTGATCAGAGATTTGTATATGGATTTAAATCAATTTATTATGATATTAAAGAGTAATCCAAAATAGAACACGTACATCCTTGAACATATGACAAGATAATCAATATGGGAACTACCTCAGAATTTAATCAATCAGTTGCTGGGATGAACTATAATGCTAATCACCATATAAAATTAGTTCACTTTCTCAGAAACTGCTGAATCATGATCAGACCAAAAAATTTTGCCCATCCTCTTGGTTCCCTGAGTTTAGGACTTGTTAAGTACATTTTCCAATTATCCTCTATAAAACACCAGTTTGATTTAGTGGTTAAGGAAGCAAGATAGAAAGCAAGATATCACGAGTTCAACTCTTGTCTTAGTCACGAAAGCTAATTGAATGACCTTCAGCTAGTCACTCTCTCTCTTAGCCCAATTCATTTCACAGGTTATTGTTGTAGAGAAAATAAGAAGAGAAAAATGTGCCAAATATGTTCATCACTTTGAATTATTTGTAAAAAAAACAATAAAGGTGTGATAATAAAATAAACAAACAAATACACAATTGAAAAACCATGGCTGGAGGGCTAGGGCAGTTAAAGAGGTAATAAATGCCAGTGTTTGCTGGTCAAATAAGTGGGAGGACAAATCTTGGATGAAAGCTTCATTTGAAATCACTTGCCTGTTCCTCTTCATGTTCATCTTTGCATCATGGTGAGTGAGTGTGCTGATGAGGAAGGTGGAAGAGAATTTCTTCCCTGTTGTACAAATGGATAAAAATGTTGCCCTTGCTTCATGCAACCAACTATTTAGGAACCGAAGACAAAGGGCAGGAGTGAGACTGACCTTGGGACAGAGTCCATTGGCTTGCCTGGCTGTTCCTTTCAGCTATTGCTGAGCACAGCTTACGCTGGAGGAGGATAACATTGCTGGATTCCAGATTGGTCAACCAGGATCCACTGGCTATGAGGCTGTGCATACTCATGTTGTGTATATATATATATCAGTGGTGGGATTCAATTTTTTTTACTACTGGTTCTGTGGGTGTAGCTTGGTGGGCATGGCAGGGGAAGGATACTGCAAAATCTCCATTTCCACCCCACTCCAGGGGCAGGATACTTCAAAATCCCCATTCTCTCCCCTCCTGACTAACCTGCTTTATAGCTCCATTCTGCTGTGCAGGGCAACAAAAGAAGACCCAGGCAATCAGCTGGGACTCAGGAGGCAGAGAATAGATTGGGCTGGGGCCAGTCAGAGGTGGTATTCTGAACTACTCAAAATTTCCACAACCGGTTCTCCAGAACTGGCCAGATCCTGCTGAATACCACCTCTGATATGGATAGCATGAAGAGACACTCTGGTCAGTGGCAGACTGTACAACCCAAACGAAAGGAATAGATGATGATTTTTTATTTCCTACTCAACATACCATTATATGACTTTCTGGAAGGCAAGCTATTCATGTGTTTTATAACATTTCCATGGAATTCCTATGGATGGAGTAATAATTCATATAATCGTCACAAAAATGACCAGTGGAATCCAGGAATGTGTTTATACGTGTGTGTGTTGCTGTGCCTAAATTTACATACAATTGATGGAAATATAAAAGAGTACCGCTGTGTTGTTGAGTTGGTTAGTGGGTTTCTTGGAGTGGTGGTGGTTTCTGAGCATGCTCTTGATTGTTGCTGATGTTCAGATTCAAAATACCTTTATATATGTTGTGGGTGTCCTAAGTCTTCAAGGGCTTTCTGAAGCTATGCAATGTAAAGGACAAAAGATCATGCACATCAACTCAGCAGGCTGCCATCAACCTATCCTCCTTCCTTCTAAATTCTCATTTTGCCTGGAAGAAACTGATACTGGTTTTGTTTTTGTTTTTGTCAGCCAGCTACTGTGAGGCTACTGAAAAAGAGAAGGGGGAAAAATCAATTTGCAGGTGAACCTATAAATACCAGGGAGGAGATCATTCATTTTCCTGACTATCTTCAAGGTTAGGTTTTGGGCAGAGACAAGATTTAGAAGAGAATATCTGTTTTAATACTTATTTTTAAAGTGACCATTTGTTAGGCTGACTGGAATTAATTATTATTATTCTTTTTACTGCCATGGTGTCCTTCTGTTCTCGAGGAACTCATTGACTGAAACCGGTGAAATTCAACGATTTGAATTGGAAAAAATAGCCCTGGTTGCTATTACTATTATACCAAGTATACAAAGCCATGCCCACAGCCATGCCCACAGAGCCAATAGGGAAAAATTTTGAATTTCACCCCTGAACTGAAAGGTTGTATCTTCTATGAAAGCTAAGAGAGCCAGTCCCAAAGATACTTTTTCAAGAAACAACTGGACTTTCTGGTTTTTCTTTCAAGACATTTCACTTCTTATCGAAGAAGCTTCTTCTTCTTCTTTAAGAAGATCCTTCCATTCCCCACCATTCAATCAGAGCTGAAGAAGTTTCTTGGATGAGAAGTGAAATGTCTTCAAAGAAAAACCAGAGAGAAAAAGCACCTTTGGGACGGCCATGACCTGGATGACTGAGAATCTCCACAGGCACTAAGAAAGGCAGTTTGCCCTAGTGGTTAAGACACCAAGGCTAGAAAGTTCTAGTTTTGCCTTAAGCATGAAAGCCAGCTGGGTGGCTTTGGGTGGTCCCTCTCTCTTTCAGCCCAACTCACATCATTGTTTTGGGGAAATAGGAGGAGGGATGTGTTGGATATGTTCACCACCTTGTTATTTGTAAAAACAATAAAGGCAACAGATACAAACAAATAAACAGCTACAGAGTCAGCCTCTCTCTTCACACTCCTTCCAGTCTGAATTCCCATGCTCCCTGTGCAAAGGCTAATTTGCACAGGAAGGCTAAGCTTTTGATAATGGGATCCCATAAGCATTGAGGACTTTCTCAATACTCCCAAATTCCAGAATTTGGAAGGTCAGGTCCAGTAGGCTATAGAATAAATCCTTTCAGGCAGAATAAATGTTAAGTTATAAAATTAAAGGTGCTGAACCACCTGCTATTTTGATTGGAACCCAGACCGTCCTTGTCTCCTTGACCTTTCATTGCACCACCCTGTGCCAGCCCTTGTGTATGCGTTGCACTACTCTGGATTCTACAGGCTTGTTATAATGCCATCAGCTTTCAGCAATTATGTAAAGTACACATTTATAGCAATTAAGGCATAACAATCTCCATCATCAGAAGGTTGGAAAATTATCATATATCATTATCAGTTTTTAAAGAGCACCATTAAAAGCCTAAATACAATTCTGAAAGACCTCAGATTTCTTGGCCCCCTCAGGTAAGTAAGCACTTGGATTTCTTTTTTAAGCTACTGTCATGGATCTAAGTACTATATTAACATCAATCCTAAGTACTATATTAACATCCCTTCAGAGTAGAGCTATATTGAAATTTGCCTTGCGATTTCTAAGAAAAACACATTTTTCCCCCTCCTGGGGATATTGCTGAGCCTATTTTATTAGAAACAGCAGAGAGTGTTTTACAGTTAGACATCTTTTCCATCACTCTGAAGCCTTCCTGGCAGCCTGCACCACCTCCCTATCTGAAACAATCCAATGGAAAAAAACTAATTGAATTGAAATTTAATTGGAAATTTGGAGCTGGACTTTGGAAACCAAAGTTTTAGGAGTTTTAGGAGTTGAGACCATTAGTTGCCTGCATTCACACGTATCACTTGGATACCTTGTACAGTGGCATACCTGTTGTATTTGATACCTGGAGTAGATCAGGGGCAGGGGCGGGATTCTACCAGTTCGCACCTATTCAGTAGAACCGGTTGTTAACATTATAAGCAGTTCAGAGAACCGGTTGCTAGAAGAAATTACTGGTTTAATCCTGTAAGGAAGGCAGGAAGGAAACATTCTGGTGTTGCTTACAGAAACTGCCTCTCCATTAACCTTTATTACATTCTTGGCAGGACTGGACTTCCTGTCTCAGGAACTTCTCTGGAGTTATTTTTCCCTCCTTTGCTGGTACTTTGCTTGTGTGGAGTGACCATTCAAAGTTACAATGGCACTGAAAAATGTGACTTATGATCATTTTTCACACTTACGACTGTTGCAACATCCCCACAGTCACGAGAGACCAGGGGAGGAAATGCATGGCTCGATGTGAGTGATATTGAGTTGGCCACGCCCAGCCAATAACATGACCACGAAGCCACATCCACCCAGTCACATGACCACCAAGCCATGCCCACCACCTAAGCCATGCCTACAGAACCGGTTGTTAAAAAATTTGAATCCCACCCCTGATCAGGGGGTTGAACAGCAGTGCAAGTGCCAGACTAGCATAACCACATAACCACCAGTCTACTCTGGTCCATCTTGGTCACTGCATGGCACTGTTGATTGCCAATAGTGTGCTAACATCAACAATTCAACTCCATACCTACCACCAATTCTTCAAATAGTCTCCTTGGCATCTTCAGCAGGTTAAGAGGCTCTTCCTGGTCACCCTTCATCTTCAACTCACCAAAAAGCTTCACAAGAGCAATTTTAGTTGGGTTGGTTAAAGTTCTCTACAGACAATGTACCCCTTTTTGGCCCAGGATAGACCATTCCTATAACCTTGCCTTTGGTAAGCCACTGCCTTGTAATTAAATAAGCACAAAAATAACATGCTTCTCCCATAAGAATTTACCAAATGTTTTGTCTTGTTCAAAAGTGAAGAACCTCAAAAGCAGATGCTTGTTCATCGTACGGAATGAGAATTGGTAAAAAAGGTATTTTTTCTACATAGTATCAATTCAGAGTTTTTAAAAGAAATGAGGCCAGAACATAAAAAAAGAAGAGATTTATTCTGGATTAAAAACCACATTTTCTAAATATGACCTTAGTCTGAATTACCATGCATTCATCTACATCCTTGAATCATTGTGTGAGGTGGTCTTTTGAAAATATATCTCAACAAAGATTCATAAAAGGATAAATATAACCAGATCTGAGATTTAAGTCTAGCAAAATACTTTTCTCAGTTAACCAACCTTCAGAGAATCTCAGGCTGCAATCCTACAGATGACAGATCTATAGGAACCATTGTGGTATGGCCAACTCTGACTCCATCTGCCCTTGTCAGCTGGGCTTCTGACTAGCCAATATCAGTAGAGAGTCAGTTTAGTCTAGTGGTTAAAGCACCAGTCTAGAAAGCAGGTGGCTGTGAGCTCAAGCCCTGTATTAGCCCTGATGATTCTTTGGCAGTTTCTTGATTGGGATATTGCTTATTTGATTGTTGGTCTGAAACTAACCTTGGAGTTAATCTATGTTGATATGGATGCTGATTTGTTCCTTTTTGGGCTGGTTGGTTGTCTCTTTTGCATAGTCTATATCTGTTGTTGGTGTCTATGTGTCTGTTGATGGCTGATTTGTCAGAGTGCCAGGTTTCTAAAAATTTCCTGGCATTTTTGGACTTGGCTTAGTCTAGGATTGCCCTCACCCACTCAAATAGGCAAGGCACCAGAATGTAAACTGGCACACACAGCACTCCTTACAAGCACAGATGATGTTACCTATTTAGGTAATGAAACATCTGCAAGAAAACAAGCAAACTCAGAGAGCACTGTTCTGTATGGAACTTGGTAGGTTCCAAGTTCCTCTTTCTGATTGGCCGAAAAGGCCACTCATGGATTGGTTAATTAAGAACCAATCCAGAAAGCCCGCCAAATGGCGGGAACTGTTAAAAGAGTGTCATTGGCCACAAGCCGCAGGCAAGCCACTATAAAAAGGGCTGCCATGGCTTGGGCTGTTGTTCCATATACGTTTAGCTTGCTCGTTTAATAAATTGTTGTTGTTTGGAACCCAGTCTCACACGCTTCTTTCTGGATGGAACACTGGTGACGAAGGTGGGATTGTCATAGAAGCAGAGACCGAAGCATGCGGCGATCTGAACCGAATGAGAGAGATGGCTGGTAACAACGTGTCGCCTGCACCCTTCAATCCTATGTGGCAAATGAACGCAGTTCCAGACCTGCCAGCCCAACCCTGGGAGAAGAAGGCAGAGGGAGGAAAGAAACAGTCCACAGCGACAGCCCACTACGAAGACATCGAATCCCAGAGTGATACCAAGGACAATGATGAAGATGTCCATAGACTCTTTTCAGATAAAACATGGTGCGAAAAGAGGAGAAATCGGTGGGAGTTTCAATGTGCAGGCTGCGGAGGCAACCACCCAAGAGCTGAATGCAGGCTCTTCGATGCAGTATGCAGGGATTGTAAAAAAAGGGGGCACATCGAAAAGGTCTGCCGCAACAAAAAGAGCTATAGTCCAAAAAGATGCGTCAGTATCCCCCCCAGACTTGAAGAAAGACAAGCCGGCAGCTGATGGAACCGTAACAAGAGAACCGGTGACAGGGAAGAAATGCATCAGACAGTCACAATCAGCAATGCCAGGACGGAGAGTGGAAAGAAGGTTCGGATAGAGGTGAGCATTGAGGGAAGTTGACTGCAAAATGGAAGTTGACTCAGGGTCATTCCTATCCATGGTATCCTGGAATACCATCCGGCGTCTAATACCGAACATTAAACAGAGAGAACTACAGAAGCAAAGACTAGTGCTTAAAGACTACCAGGGAAATCAAATCCCGGTAGTAGGCCTTGGACATTTCCTAGTCAAATTTAAAGACCATGCTAAAATCTTGCCTCTGACCATTGTCGATCGAGACCGCCCTAGTCTGCTAGGGACCAAATGGTTCGCGCCCCTGGGAATTGGGATGACCGGGATCAACCGCATCACCACAGCCAACTGGGAGGAGAGCCTGCTACAAGAATTCCAAGATATTTTTGACAGGACTCTAGGCAAGTACAAGGGGACCCCAATTTCATTTAGCCTAGACCCCCATCCATTTAAAGGCCAGATGCGTCCCATTCGCGTTAAAGCAGAAAATTAATGGGCAACTGAATAAATTAATAGCTCAAGGGGTTTTAGAGCCAATCGATCATGCCAGGTGGGAAATACCTATTATCACACCAGTGAAGCCAGATGGGTCAGTGAGCATCTGCGGAGACTATAAGGCAACCCTGAACCATGCGCTCCAGCAAAGTTCATACCCAGTACCGGTAGTGCAACATTTACTGCACTCGCTAGGGGATGGAAAAATTTTTGTGAAACTCGACCTCGTACAGGTGTATCAACAACTACTCGTTGATCCCATGACAGCAGAGGCACAGACTATTGTAACACATAGAGGGGCATTCAAGTGTAACCGCCTCCAATTCGGTGTTAGTGTTGCCCCAGGCATTTTCCAAAGCCTCATGGAACGCCTGCTAAACAGAATCAAAGGTGTCGTCCCTTACTTTGACAATGTACTGGTTTCAGCAAAAAATGCCAACCAGCTAGAAACCAGATTAAGAGAAGTATTGACAAGATTTAGGAAATCAGGCCTCAAAGTTAAAGGAGAAAAGTGTGAATTAGCCACCAACCAGGTTGAGTTTTTGGGCTATTTAATTGATGAACAAGGCATTCACCCTACCGAGAAAAAAGTAAAGGCTATAAAAGACGCTCCTACACCCAGGAATAAAACTGAACTCCAAGCATTCCTACGCCTCATAAATTTTTACAACATGTTCCTGCCCCATAAGGCAACAATAGCAGAACCCCTACATCGACTGCTAGATAAGAAAACCAATTGGACATGGGGCCATTGGGAACAAAAAGCCTTCCAGGGTATCAAAGATCTATTAACGTCCAACACCATTCTCATCCAGTATCGCAATACCCTGCCTTTGACGGCCACCTGTGATGCACCACCTTTTGGAGTCGGTGCTATCCTGAGCCACCAGCTACCAGATGGCAGAGAGGCACCGGTCGCCTTTTAGTCCAAGACGGTCTCCAAATCGGAACGCAATTACAGCCAACTCGATAGAGAAGCTCTCGCAGTCATCGCTGGAGTCAAAAGATTCCATGAGTACCTTTACGGTAGACCTTTTTCCATAATCACCAATAACAAGCCCCTTCTTGGAATCCTGACAGGGAACAAGCCAACCCTGAACATTCTGTCACCTAGAAAGATGAGGTGGTCTGAGTTCCTCGCTGCCTACTCCTACACGCTGATTCACCGACCCGGCAAAGCCATCGCACACACCAACGCCCTGAGCCATTCCCCACTGCCCATCACGAAAGACGACTCTGCATCAACTACCTTCACAGTTCAGCTTGAGACCTGCCCGGACCTGCCACTGACTGCAGCAGACGTCGTGAGAGCCACAGCTAAAGACCCTTTGACAGCGCGCATATTGAATTGGGTAGGTAAAGGCTGGCCGGAGGAGAACAAAACTGAGACTTTTAAATCATTTCATACCAGACAGACCGAACTGTCCATAGAAAAAGGGTCCATTCTATGGGGTGACAGGGTGGTGATTCCATACAGTCTCCAGGAAGAAGTTCTGGGCATGTTACACGAGGGTCACCCGGGCATAGTCAAAATGAAAGCCCTGGCCAGGAGTTACGTCTGGTGGCCAGGGCTGGATAAAGACATTGAACGCTGGGTTGCAACATGCCATGCCTGTCAAAAATAAAGGCCTAAGTCCCCAGAGGCACCAGTAAGAGATTGGGAAACTCCCCGGGGTCCATGGTCTAGAGTACATATTGACTTTGCTGGGCCAACGAAGGAAAACACATTTCTAATAGTTGTGGATACATACTCGAATTGGTTGGAAGTCATCCTCATGGCTTCCACAACCACTGAAGCTGTAATGAAACAGCTAGACAAACTCTTTGCAACACATGGGCTACCAGATGTACTGGTTTCTGATAATGGGCCCCAATTTACAGCTTTGCAATTCAAACATTATTTGGCTGCCCAGGGTATCCGACATGCCTTGACTGCGCTGGCCCACCTGGCTGCAAACGGCAGCAAATACCGTATGTTCGAAATTGGCGACCTGGTCTATGCAAAAAATCTCACCGGGGACGCATTGTGGATTCCAGTCACTATCACCCAAATTACAGGCCCCCAGTCCTACCGTCTAGTCTTAGACGATGGTAGGGAATGGAAGCGGCAATAGACCAGCTTCGTTCCCGCCACCTCGAACGGAAAAACACCATAGACTCAAAAATAAATATCAACCTAAAAACAACCAAGGGGGGGCGAATACATATTAATAAAAAAGGGAGAGACGAACCTCCGGTAACAAGACAACAAACACTACAAAGAGACAATTTAACTAAACAAAAAGAGCACTTACGGTTAGATGAACCCCAAGAAAGAAGTCCGGGAGCAGGAGAGCGAGGCGAGGCCTTCCTGGAAGGAGGCAGCCAGGCCAGCTTGACCAACCCGGTCAAACCAGGAGGGAGTGGCGGAGCCATCTTAACTGGCTCGAGAGACTCAGGCGGGAGTGGCAAGGCTGACTCACCTTTCCAGGAGGTTCCATGGAGAAGGACCAGAGAAACAGTGATCCCGTCCAAACCGCTCGAAGACCACACCACGACTGAGCTGCGCAGGTCAACCAGAACTAGAAAAAGCCCCACCTACCTGCATGATTACATAACGCACGTTGGACTGAACTAAGGGGGGAGGGGTGTTCTGTATGGAACTTGGCAGGTTCCAAGTTCCTCTTTCTGATTGGCCGAAAAGGCCACTCACAGATTGGTTAATTAAGAAGCAATCCGGAAAGCCCGCCAAATGGCGGGAACTGTCAAAAGAGTGTCATTGGCCACAAGCCACAGGCAAGCCACTATAAAAAGGGCTGCCGCGGCTTGGGCTGTTGTTCTGTACATATTTAGCTTGCTCATTTAATAAATTGTTGTTGTTTGGAACCCGGTCTCACGCGCTTCTTTCCGGACGGAACAAGCACCAAGGACTCCTCACATGCATATTCATTTTACTTTTTACATACTGTTAAAACAAAAATTGGTGATATCTGCAGGTAGCATGTAGCCTTTTCCACAGTCCTCTTACCAGTGATGGGATTCAGCCAGTTTGCACCATTTCGGGAAAACTGGTTGTTAACTTTCTGAGCAGTTTGTTGAGCTGATTGTTGGAAGAAATCATTAGGACAGAGAACTGCTTGTTAAATTATTTGAATCCCACCACTGCCTCTTAAGGCCCGGTCCCACTGCACTTACAGATGCAAAGAGGATGTAAAACGTAAAAAAAAGCTTGCCATCCGTTGGAAAATGCTATGCATCCGTTGTGTACTCACTGCATACGTGTTTCATACGCTCTATCTGTCGAGCATCCATCCACTGCAATTTCAACCGCGCAAGAGTTTTCACCAACACTTTATTAAGTAAACAAAATGAACCAAGTAAACTAAGTGTCTTAAGCAAAGATAACCTTTATTAACTTTCTTAGGTAAACTTTATGACTTTATTAAATAAGCAAAATGAACCAAGTAAACTGTATTAAGTGTCTTAAGCAAAGATAAACTTTCTTAGGTAAACTTTATGACTGTATTAAATAAGCAAAATGAACCAAGTAAAGTGTCTTAAGCAAAGATAAACTTAACAAGTAAACAACTCAGTCTCTGACTCTATTCTCAGTCACTCTGAGTCATGTCCATGGTCTCAGCTGCTAAGCGGGCAGGGACTGTGGAGGTGGCTGTGGCTTGAGTGCTGGTCTGAGGTACCATTAGGGTGCTTGGCTAACTGAGAGCTGACTCAGTCCCGTGAGGTTGAGAGGCCCTTCATCAAGGACTTGAGATATCAGGCCCAATACTGATGACAGATTGTCCATTGACGGGCTTGGCTGTGGGGTGGAGGAAGGGTTGGGAGGAGTGTAGTGGGGTTGTCTGGTCTGCAGCTGGGTGAGGACTGGCGTCTGTGGCGTGCGATGAACCTGGGCCTGGACTGGGAAGTTCTGCTTCTGCTGTGGGAAGTTCTGGTAGTCGTAGCCTTGGTAGGTGAGGGGCTGCTGAAAGCTGTGGAAGGGCTGTGACATCGCCTGGGGTGGAGGAGCAGACCTGGTCTGGGTAGGAGCAGCTTCAGCTGTGCCTTGAGGGTTGTGCAGAAGTGCTGTGATCTTCTGCTTCATCACCTGGTACTGGGCCTCGGGCAGGTCCCTCAGGGTCTGGCTCATGTAGGTGATGAAGGTGTTCCGGCCCGAGGATGCTCTGTCCAAGTGGACAAGCTGAGAGAGAAGTTCTGTGCTGGTTTTCATTGTGTCCCTGATCTCCAAAAACACATTGTGGTCCTGGCCCTCCAGTCTGCCTCTCTGCCTGCATCCTCTGGAGCTGGGACTGGGACTGGGGGTGGGTTGGCTTCTGGTGTCTGCTGCTTCTTCCTCCATTTGTGACACCAGGGCGTCATCCTCCACGGGATCCTCCAAGTCCGCTGGCATGGGAAGTGCAGCTGTCGGGAGTGTCTCTGCTGTGGGGCCCTCTGAAGACACCTGTCTGGACAGGGCAGCTGTCTCCTGGCTGGAAGAGGACTGGCTGTCTGTGGCCTGTCTGAGGGAGAGGGGTCTCAGAGGGGCTGCTCTTACTCCTCCGGTGGTGGATTTCACCCTCCAGGAAACTGCACTTGGCCATGACGTACATCTCCCAGTCAGTGAGCTTGACAGCGGCCTGCCCGGATTTCTTGAGGTGTAGCTTGCCATACCAGGTGTGCATGTGCTTCCACCATCCAAGGAGTACTTCTGCAGTGTACCCCAGGCTCTCTGCCTTGTCTCTCCAAGCTTCCTGCTTCTTCTTGGTGTCCCGATACAGTCTGTGGCCCTTTCTCCAGAGGTACTCGTTCTCCCTCAGCCATTCCAGCACCTCATCCTCATGCTCCTCGGAAATGGTGTACTGTTTCCTCTCTCCCTTCTCCTTCCCTTACCTCTTCCTCCCTCTGAAAGGGGCTTGAGCAGCAGGGCCTTCAGGGGCTTGAGCAGCAGGGCCTTCAGGCGCTTGAGCAGCAGGGCCTTCAGCAGCAGGACTTTGCGGGTCTTGGGGCTGGTCCACCACAGCAGCAGCAGCTTCAGAGTCAGTGCCAGTGGGTGGGATGCTGGTTTTGGCCTTCTTCACCTTGCCGGGGCTTGAATGAGTAGGCACAGGTTTCCTCTTCTTGCCTGACTGACGAACCATGGTGTTCCTGCAAGATGTATGTGGCAGCACGTCTTTCCTCTGGATGCTGACTGTGTGCTTGCTGCATCCTTTTATATCTGCAGAGCTGATGCAATTCATACTCCCCGCATGCGCAGTGAATGCTTTGCATCCGATATACATTTGTGCGGCATCCCCTTTGTTTCCTATAGGCGTCCGTGATGCATCCTCTTCATCTGCTATGCATCCGCCCCTTCTGCTATGCATCCACTTCAAAATTCTCCCCCGGGATCCCTTCGGAGGTGTCATCCGCTTCCATCCGCTTGCATTCACTAGGCTTCCGATGAACATCCGTTTAACATTGCCGCTACATACTACCCACGTCCATTCTTTTCCATTCTGTTTATGCAAATTTTCACCATTTTTTGGAGCAGACGACAACGGATGGAGCCACCCCCGAAATTTTGCTTGTCCGCTGTGTCCTTTATGCATACGTTTTGCGTCTGTCGGCCAGTGGGACCGGGCCTTTACTGTATCAAGCGTGTTGTAGTAGTTTTGTCTTGAGTGACAAAAGCACAAATGATAATTGACAAGCAGATCCTAATTTGAGAGGAAGAGCTGCAGTTTCTTCTTGGAGGGTATAATTTTTTGGCTACCAGGGCAACCTGGCCAATTGGGACCAGTGCAGATATAAAACTGCCCAAAGGGTGCAGACCTGTATCTGCCATCACCACGATAAGAACTGCAGCAGCATGCTTAGAAAGATAGATTGGTAGTGAACAATGATAATTATGGTTGTGTATCCAGGGAGATGTTTATAACTCAGTAAAATCTACCTTTTCTGTTGTTGTTGTTGCAAGCCTATTAAATAAAGCTGTTTAACATAGAACAAGGAATTACAGCTCCATAGAGGCCTTTCCATTCTGTAGCTCATATGGCAGAAAGCCTGTGGATCTTGAAGCCTGTGTTTTCTTTCCTGGGGGGAGATGCGATGAGAAATCTCTTTAGCTAGTCAATGCCAACTCTTCAGAGCCTCAGCTTAACTTCCATTAAAGCACATGTGGGCATCTCATACATTTATGTATTTATTTACATTGTTTAAGGGAAAAAATATAAAGGTTTTTCCTGACCAGTCATGTCCAACTCTAGGGGGTGGTGGTCATCTCCATTTCCTAGCCGAAGGAGCCAGTGTTGTCCAAAGACACTTCAATGTTACATGGCCAGCATGACTATATGCCGAAGTGCACAGAATCCTATTACCTTCCCACTGAAGTGGTACCTATTTATCAACTTGAATTTGCATGCTTTTGAATTACTAGGTTGGCAGGACTTGTGGTAAGAATGGGAGCTCACCCCATCAGGCAGTACCTGGGCTTCAAATGGCTAACCTTCTGATGGACAAGCCCAGCATCTTAATCACTATGCCACCACACCCTATTTACATTCTTACTTTAGGCTTATAAGCTAACCCAATCAAGGGCTCAGTCTTGGGCTTTTGATATGCATGCTTTCAGTAAAACATGAAGTGACTCCTATTCATGGAACTGAGGACAACAGCATTGTTTTCTGCTTAACCAAGGAACAGCCTATCCTAGTTTAGAAGGTGTTTGATCAGTATCTGTGTATCAGAGGTTTTCCAGTCCTGAGTGTTTTTCTTGATGTCCCTATACCTTATTTCCATAATTTGCACTTCCCCAGTTTCTAAAACCTCCTTCACAATCCATCTTCTTCCTGTCCGGGAGTATGGTGTCTCCTATTTCATAGGCCAAGTGGAGGTTTCCCTGGTTCTCTTTTCTTCTCAGTTCCTTTTTTCTTCAAGTTTTGTGTCTCTTTCTTTCCAAGCCTCTGTTGTAAGATTGGCGTATCCCTAAATATCTCCTATTTTTTGCCCCAATGTCCTCCATTTGTCTAGGAAGAAAAAAATATATCTTGAAATGTTCAGGATTAGAGGATCATGGGATACCACAGACATGCACAGCTTTCAGGAATCATAAGGACACACTTAAGGAAAAAGGAATGTTTTACCCTCATGATTTGAGAGACAAGAAACCAAAAAATATTGTGCTTTTAAAGCTTGTCTAATTACACGTGGACAAAGCATCTCGGCAGAAATTGTCCCTTAGCCTTTGTGCTAAACAAACATGAGTCACCAAAGGATACCTTGGAACGTAACCAACCAATTCTTTCTGTATACCTTAGGATGTCGCCAATATTTTCTCTACTTCGGGGTGTCACCAATCAATATGTTCTCTCTACCTCAGGGTGTCACCAATTAGTGCTTTTTCCTTGTCTCTTTTGTAAGCTTGCCAAAATATAAATGACTGTTCTGCTTTGATCAGAGTTCCTCTTTTGAGAGAGATAACCCCTTTGCTGTTGCACAACAATAAAAGAGACATTTATGTGCAAAGGGGATTTCTCCTGTCTGGTGACTTGTTTGGTCAGCTGTCTTTGGGTCAATCAATTGCTGTGTGAAAGAGCATGGGAGATGGTCAGCATGCATATTAAGTAGGGTGTTGCAAGCCAGAAGGGCCAGAAGGATTGACACTGGCTTTCAAGAATTTTTGATTGTTTGGATGCTTTACTGAATGAGCTAAAAAGTGAGCACCTGAACCTTAAATAATAGAGGCCTTTGATTCACACAGCAAAGTCTAGTTTAAATAGCAAAAACTTTGATGTCATTTCAAAACATGATGGCCTTGTAGCTCGCAGGGAATTTATGTAGCAAATATTAGTTTAATGGCAGAAACCTCTGATTTCATTAAAGAAACATCTGATTTCATAAAAGAAATATTTTTGATTTTAAAAGATTGCTTCAGGCCTACATTCTGGGAAAGGAACCCAAAGAACCTAATTGACCTAATAAGCCATTGGGAGTTTCAAGGTGCCACAGGAGCACAAATAAATACTTTCTCTCCATATAAACAGCTTCATCACCTCCGCAGAAAGCTGAAATACGGCAACCTTCCTTTTTCTGTCATTAGAATGCTGAATACCATCACACAGCAAAGTTCACCTTTATACTCTCCTTCAGCTCTTGGCTACTTCAGAGCTCTTTTACTAAACCATTGGGTCTGTCCAAACACTTTTCAGAAAGCAGTTCCTATGAACATGGATTTAGTTTTCATGTCTTCTTTTTCACACATGCACCCTACTCCAATTCTGGAATTGTTTCTTTAAACAAAACAAAATCCACCACCATTCACACAATTCTGGTGGAAATTATGAATTCCTCCTACCTTGAATGTACTTTACCTTTTATAACTCAAGTATACTGTCCTGAGCTGGTTCCACAATTCCACAGTTCTGGTGGAAATTATGAATTCCAAACTACTTTATGTTTTTATGACTCAAACATAACTTTCCTGAGCTCCTTTTAAATAGAAGGAGATCTAAAACAAACAAACAAATAAACACATGGATTAATGCCTCAATTGGGATTATTTCAAACACAGTGTTTGCAATGTGCCCATTACAGCAACAGCAACAGCTACAGCAACAGCACTCAAAGGTCCCAACCAGTGAATGGTACAGACAGATCTTTTAGGCCTGGTTACTATAAGGATTGGCAAGCTTGCCAGGCTCTAGGTGGCCCTCTTGTAGATGGTCCTTTGGGAGTTCAGTGTAGGTCCAATGAGTGGCTGTTCTGTCCTCCTCATTCTCAATGCGTCTCTTCTGCAGCTGGGCTGCTCTGCATAGCGCTCCTGCTGATCATAAAAATCACAACTGATATTTCCATTAGTTATAATTTACAAAGCGATTACCTTTAATTTCTCTTTTATTGTATTTTAATGGCTTAAAATTTCTTCTTGATGAGGCTGAGCAGACAGAGATGGTTCAGCGGGAGGACTGGATGGCACTGTTCTTCTGTCTTTATACCCGCAGCTTGTTACAACTCCCTCATTTGCATTTAAATCTGATGCCAGCAGCTGCAGAGCCCTTGCCCTGACACAGGGAGATGAAGGGGGGAGAACAGAAGTCACCCTGGTACTATCTCTCCCGGCAACCAGTGTGCGGTCCTCTGAGCCTTACTTTACTGCACATTTTTCTTGGTGAGCACCACATTTACATTACTGTATCACTAATGGGTAAGGGCTTTTGCACAAAGCAGTTGTAAATCAGAGCCTGGAAAAGTTCAAGAACAAAAAATGAAAATAAAATGGATGTTTTTAAAGGTAACCTGTCAAAACTGCTTCTTCCTTGTTAGTGGATTCTTGGGAATGGGTTTTGAGGAAAAGACAAGTCAATTGTGGCTGAAAGAAAAATCAGAGTTAAGTTCCAGCATTTTATACTTCTTTTGTGCACGTATATATGAATACACAGAAACGTATCTCTATCTGGCTTAGGGTTTTAGAGTTAGGACAGTATCTGAATCATAAAGTGTCAGCTGAGCCAGTGCTACCACATGCCAAATGCCAAACTCCAACTTGGGGAAAAGCTCTGGAATTTCCATAAAAAAAGTTTTAAGTGTGTCCTGTTATTTGGCACACACACAAAAAGAAACACACACATAAGATGGTCTCAACTTTGCCTGCAGTTTGCATATGGCAGTTAATTTGTAGACATACAAATTTAAATACAAATGGTGTCACATAAAGAAGAATACAATGATTCTCATTATAGTGAGGGCCACTGTGACCAGGGACTTAGCTCAGTCTGCTGTCCAGAAGATAATTGTATTCCTTTCAGTGGATTTGGACTGGACAATCCATCATTTAGAAGATATCTTCAGCTAGACAATTCTCCTCTGAAAAGGTGAATGCAGTTCCATTTTAAGACAAACCCAAACTTCAGGCCCAGCACATTGAATATCTCCTCCACCTAAATGAGAGTTGCCCAATCTTAGCTCACTTTTTATTGTTCTAAAGGGCACCTAAATATCTGGAAGCTTCACAGTTTTGCTGGAGAGCTTACAGCTGACACGGATGCACAGAATATCTGGAAGAATCATAAATTCTAACAGCCTCACCTTGGATTTCATTCTTAAGGGTTTGGACCCAGACCAAGAATTAAACTTGTTTTCTCCTACTTGCTTTATCAGCATGGGATTACTAATGCCAATTTGTTACAAAGCTTCCCATCCCTGCCCATTTTAGGATAATGGCTGTAATTTAGAAAGGGCTGATCCCAGGACCATCAGTTTGCAAAACTGCTCTCAGCTGCAAGGCCCATCATACTTACAGTGATTTCTGTGGTAGAACTCTGGACAATAGGTTTTGACCATTCATGTACTGTATATTTTCTCAGGTAAAATTTTACTGAATTCTATAATATTTACTCACGAATGAATATACATGTCCCAGGATAATGCTAAAGATCCAATCTGTGTTGGTCACCACAACAGGAGGTTATGTCTTCCGAGCTTTCAGACTTGTGCTGGAGCTCATCTAGCAGAGCATGTACTTTGGGTTATCCTATGCGGGGATATTTATATGATGCCTATTGCATGTGACTTTTTAGATGTTGATTTCGGTGTTGAGGGCTGGATATTCAGCCATTGTTTGCCATTTGCTTGTGCTGCCAAGCCCTCACCTCCTAACTACTTAATAAGCTGGTGGTAAAGCAGCACTCCTGTTGACTGTTGGGGCACCTGTTTCCCAGCTTTAATCACTTCCCTGGCTGTTTTTATGCCTGCTTGTCCAACAATCTTTATAGCTGCATTTTCTCAGTCATATACAGAAATGCAAATAAATTAATTAGGCAGACTATAAAAGAATGAGAACTATATCCAGCTTGAACAACTCTTTAGTGGATCAGATAAATCCCATGTTATCTCCTGCAACACAGAACTGGTAACCAGATGTTTGCAGCTGATGTTTGACGGCTGAAATTACCCTTCATTCATTACTAGATTTCCTTCCATCAAGATGTGCAATTGTATAAAGGGAAGAATTCTGCCTTCAATAGTAACCAGCTCAATGAATAGTTTCACAGTAAGTGATTCCAATCTGGATACTGCAAAACTTCATCTATTGGAACGAGGTAGGATAATATTTGACAGATACAGTTAATGCTGACAGTACCTTTGAATAATAGGCATTTCTCCCCAGATATCTGCTCTTTTGCTTGCAGCATTTTTTCTCACTCTACAGCTTGATTATGCATATATTTAAAGGCAATGTCTAGTTTGCAAATTCCAAGTGAATTCTAAAAAAGAAATATGTTTTCTCTAATAAAAAAGGCTAGCTGGTTCCCTTTCCCACTACTTCTTTGTCTCTTATAGTGTGTAGGGCCAGATTTACTGTCCTTCACACATGAGGATTAACCTTATGCTTGTTCATTTGCTTATGTGCCATCTAGTCATTTTCAGTTCCTAGCAACCACATAGATAGATTTTTCTTCGTGAAGAAAAGAAAAACTTAACCTGTTCTTTCAGGTCTTCCAGCAATGCATTCCTTGCCATTCCTGTAACTGAACCCATTCTCCCTGATGCTGGTTGACCTCTTCTTCTCTTTCTTTCCATCCTTCCCAGCATTAGAATCTCCTCTGGAGAACTAGGCCATCCCGTGTGTCCGAAGTCAGGTAATTTGAACATGGCCATTTCTGCTGTAGGTGGGCACTCTGAGTTGACTTGTTTGATGATCCATTGGTTTGGTTGTTTTAATTGTGCATGGTATTATAATTCTTTCCCAACACTAAAGTTCAACAGTTTTCCTATCTTCCTCCTCCAAACCACATGGATGTTACCATATTGGATCATCCCAATCCATTTTGAATATTCCTAAATCAGGAGTGGGTAACTTTTGATTTTAAGACATTACTTAATTACTCCTGCTAGCAGTCCCAACCAGTATAGACTTATAGTTACCAATATTATATATCAATTTGTTCTTTGATTCATAGAGACTTATTGTATATCTGGTGTCATGTATTTGTGGGAAGGTAAGAGTGTATAGGAAGGAGTAGGATTTAAAAATCCCAGCAACCGGTTCACTGATCAGTTGCTGGCTGGGCGTGGCCATTGGCTTGGCCTACTGGAACTTCTGAGAGGAACGTTTTCACCTTCTCAAAGGTCCGGAGGCTTCCCTCGGGCATATGGGAGGGTGAAAACGGCCTCCTGTGGACTCTGGAGGCCCACTGGAAGCTGGAAACAGGTCTGTTTCTGGACTTCTGGTACTTCTGGAAGGCCCATTTTCCCTCCTCCCAGAGCCTCCGCGTAGACCCTGCATTTACCTGTCCCGAAAAATGGCTGTGTGGAGACTACTGGGAGGGGTGGGAAGGGCCAGCTGGTTGGGCAAACACAAGTTTGGTGAACCAGATGTAAATTTAACATCTGGTTTGTCTGCACTGGTCCAAACTGGTAGAATCCTACCCCTGTGTATAGGTACAAAAGTATGTAAGAAATACATGTCCTATATATATAGAACCTATATATATGTTCTATATGTCCTTCTATATAAGAAACATTCAAGGTGGGTCTTAGAGGCAGAAGGATTTATTCTAGAAGATTTCAGTTTACACACTCAATGAAAAATGGAGATCTTCAAGAAAGCTCACAAGGAATGTGTTAGGGATAACATTGTTCACCCTAACTGTTTTAGGTGAAATACTAACTATAAATCATAGTTAGTGTATGCAGCTTTAACTGTAAAATAGCAACTGTGGGTGTGGTTATGAAAACCATATAAAAGTAGCAAGGCTACAGCTTGCTCGCTCTCTCTCTCTGGCTTTGATGATCCCTGATTACTGCTTGGAAGCAAGACTGCATTGCTCGAACGGGAGAGACAACAACGGACTGATTTATGTGAACTGACAATAGGATATTCTACATGGACTTTGCTAACTGAATATCCCTGAATGGACTGACTACATGGTAAATGAATATAGGACTGTTTTTGACTATGCTATAAACTTATACTGGAATAAAATATATTCTTGATAGCACAAGCGTATCTGTTATTTTTACTGTATGTTAATAAACATACAAGCTTAGCTCACTCATTTATCTGTGTGCCTATCTGACTAACGCTGCACATTCTGTTTAGCTTGTCTACCTAACCCTGGTTGGGGAACCCAGGCTTAACAGAATGGTTCTTAAAAAATGGCTGCCATGTGAACTACCCATAGAGCAGGGGTGGGATTCTACCAGTTCGCACCTATTCGCTAGAACCGGTTGTTAACATTCTAAGCAGTTTGGAGAACCGGTTGTTAGAAGAAATTACTGGCCTAATCCTGTAAGGAAGGCAGGAAGGAAACATTCTGGCGTTGCTTAAAGAAACTGCCTCTCCGTTGACCCTTATAACATTCTTGGCAGGACTAGACTTCCTGTCTCAGGAATGTCTCTGGAGATTTTTTTCCTCCTTTGCTGGTACTTTGCTTGTGTGGAGTGACCATTCAAAGTTACAATGGTACTGAAAAAAGTGACTTATGACCATTTTTCACACTTATGACTGTTGCAGCATCCCCACAGTCATGAAAGGCCAGGCAAGGAGATGTGTACCTCGGTGTGAGTGATGTTGAGTTGGCCACACCCAGCCAATAACATGACCACCAAGCCACGTCCACCACCTAAGCCACGCCCACAGAACCGGTTGTTAAAAATTTGAATCCCATCCCTGCCATAGAGGCACCTGTACCTGTACATCTAAGTGATGTGGAGAGTTGAACAATAAAAGTTGTAAATCTGCATTTGATCAATCTCTGGATCAATAACAACAAATAGCACTGGAGGTGTTGCAGAGCCCCTCTTTGTAAACCATATGTGAGAGGCCAGATATATGGGATCCTGGGAACTATTGTTTAGCTGAAACTTTCCCACTGTTCTCTTAAGCCAATGTTTCTTTAAGTTTGGTCCTAGGACCCTGGGGCTTCCCCAAGTCCCTCTCATGGGTCTGCAAAATCAAAATGATTTGCCAGCCAACACTGACATATAATACAATAGTAAATCCCACAAACAATCATGAGAAGCAGCAGTGGCAGCAAATGCATCAATTTTAAATTTTAATGTGGTAAATATTGATAAATGTAATCCATACAAACAAAAAGTCATTTACAGTCCTCATAATTTTTATAAGTGGGAAAAGTTCCTGAGGAAAAATAAAGTTTAAGAAAAACTCTTCTATGTTTATCCTAAATTGGGAGGCCACTATTTTGTGTGTTATCTGAGGGAAAACTGAAGATCGTGTTTAATCTTGTTTCTGAAATTCTTTGTCTTCTTTGAACTTTGAAAGATTCTTATATTTAGGTGTCCACAAAAATCTGAAGAATCTAAAAACGTATTTCACTGGAAATCTTCCTAATCTAAAAGTGATGCTGGTTTTTAGTACTGGGTAAGCCAAGCTGGGATTCAAAGGCCTAGGAAGCTTAGGTATGAAAATCAGATTCTTTATTGTATCCAAAACATTTCCCAGAGATGAAATTTAGAAAGCTATATCTGAGACTTAGAACCCAAGAAACCACTAGGTGTCAGTGTGTCAATAGATATGAAAAAATCACAGATTCACCCAGTATGAGCATAGGAGTACAGTAATATCTGGTGTTATGTATCTGGGAGAATCCATTGGTCCCCTCTAATTGTGAAAAAAGATTGAAATTATCTTTCTTCTTTATGGGTGATAAAACATCATACTAATTTTCAACAGTTTCTTAATTAGAGAAATTGATCACCAAAGCAGTGAGTCAGTGGCTGGCTTTGTATTGTATTAAGTCAAATTTGCTTAACTATAGTTTATTAATGAGGTCACAACTGTTTTCATCTATGTAACCAACTAAGCTATGAAATGTGTTTTATAAAGTAGAATGGCAATCTTCAAGCAGCATGTTTTGCAACAACCAACAAATGGCATTTAGACAACGCAGAGCATGAAAATCAAGTGAAAATATGAAAATCACGTGAACGTCCTAGGTAGAATTCTTGTTCTGGGAACCACATCAGATAACATGTAGCATATAGTCATTTTCTAAAATATGAACTCACTTTTCATTTTGCAGGGCAGTTTGATCACTCCTAGGCATGCACTTAACACATGTCCTAGGCCAGGGGTGTCAAACTCAATTTCACTGAGGGATGTATTTAGGGTTGTTTGACCTTGGGGAGCCTGGGGTGTGTGGCCAGGGTGGGTATGCCTGCTCAATGTCACTCATGTTGGGGGCACCTGTGATGGCCCAAGTGCTCTGCCTGCAAAAAAGGTTCCAGAGCTCTGTTTTCGGCTGTGATAGCCTCCTCCAACCCTCTGCCAGGGAAAACGGAGCTCAGGAGGGCTGCTGTTTCTAGGATGACCCCGCAGGCCAGATCTAAGCACCCCATGGGCTGGATGTAGCTCGCGGGCCTTGAATTTGACACCCCTATCCTAGGCCATAGGAACAGGTACGACTCTCTCATCTTCAATAGGGTAACTGTTTTAGCACAAGTCCCAAAAATGTGGTGAACAACTCACTGTCTCACAGCCAGTTATGTCTTGGTGTATTATGTTGTGAAGCAATTGTGCTGTTGTGCTTGTTTTGTTCGGAAAACACACGAGGTAGACCGGGTTCCAACAACAAATACTTTATTCTTCAACTAGTTAGTAAATAGGAACACTTGGCTGAAGCCGAGGCCAGCCTTTTATACAGGCTGGCTTGCCTGCTTGCAGCCAATGGCAGTTGTTTAAATTTGCCGCCTTTTAGCAGCTCTTTGGATTGGTTCCTAGTGAGCCAATCCAATGCTTATTTTATTTGACCAATCAGGTTTGCAGATTTGGAGTCACCCACTTTACATATAGAACACCCCTCCCCCCTTAGTTCAGTCCTACGTGGTGACGTAGTCTCGCAGGTAGGCGGGGCTTTTCCGGACTCGACTTGACTTGCGCGGTTCATTCTTAGTGAAGACTTCGACCGGTTCGGATGGGGCTGCTGTGTCGTCCGTTCTTCTCCTTGGAACCGTCTGGAAGGGTGAGTCAGCCATTTTACCGCCGCCTGAGTTTCTTAGGCTGGCGGTTTTGCCGCTCCCTCCCATTTCCTCTGGGCAGGTCGAGCTGGCCTGGCTGGCCCCTTCCGATGGGCTCTTCACGCAAGTCTCTCCAAACAGTGAGTCTTTTATTTGCTCTTTTTGTTCATATGTTTCATTGGGTTTGGTTTTAAACAGTTCTTTATTTATTTCTCGACTTTCCCCCCCCACCTTGGTTTGCAATTCACTGGTTTTTTCGGTGAATGTTTGTAAGTCTGTGGTTCTCTCTATAATTCGGGATTGAAGCTGGTCTATGTGCCGCTTCCATTCCCAGCCATCCTCTATTTTTAATCGGTAGGATTTGGGGCCTGTGATTTGGGTAATCTGTCCTGGTAGCCATACCGGGTCCCCGGTGAAGTTTTTAGTGTATACCAAATCGCCTATTTTGAATTGTCTAAACCGTGTAGAGGAGTCAGGGGGGTTTTCTGGGGTAAAATTTGGGTGTAACCTATCAACGTGAGATCTTAACTTTCTCCCCATAAGTAATTCTGCTGGGGACTTGTTGGTTATGGTACTGGGCGTTATGTGCTGGAGTGTGAGCAAATGGTTTACTTTCTGTTGGACATCTCCAGCATCCATTCTTTCTAAACCTTCTTTAGTAAACCGGACCATTCTCTCAGCCCTGCCGTTCGCAGCCGGGTGAGCCGGCGCGGTTAGGGCATGTCTTATACCTAGGGAGGCTAGGTATTGCTCAAATTGTATGCTGGTTAGCTGTGGCCCATTATCTGAGACAAGAACGTCCGGTATGCCATGGGTGGCAAAAAGGTTGTCCAGCTTTTTAATTACAGTTTCTGTTGTCGTTGATGGCATAACTTTTACTTCAAGCCAATTCGAATAGGCATCAATGACAATCAGAAAGGTATGCCCCTTGGTAGGACCCGCGAAATCAATGTGTATTCTTGACCAAGGTCCCCGAGGGATTTCCCAGTCCTTAATGGGTGCTTTTGGTGGGGACGGTCTAATTGCCTGGCATTTGTTGCATGAGCTTACCCAATACTCTATGTCCTTATCAATACCCGGCCACCAAACATAACTTCTAGCAAGGCTTTTCATCTTAACTATTCCCGGGTGCCCTTCATGTAACAACCTAAGTACCCTGGGTTGTAATTTGGCAGGGATTACCACCCGATCACTGCACAACAAACACCCCTTTTGGATTGAAAGTTCAGTCTGTCTGGACCGGAAAGGTTTAAAGTTTTCAGTTTTTTGATTATCCGGCCAGCCTTTACCTACCCAGCTAAGAACGCGGGCAGTCAATGAGTCTTTTGCTGTGGCTCTGGCGACATCATAAGCTGATATGGGTAGATCGGGGCAAGTCTCGATTTGTAGCGTTGTCATCGCTGGTGCCGGGTCTTCGTCGGTTTCTGGTAAGGGTGCTCTGCTCAGAGCGTCCGCATGGGAAATTTGTTTCCCTGGCCGATGTGTCAGAGTGTAGGAATAAGCTGCTAGGAACTCTGACCATCTCGTCATTCTTGGGGATAGTATATTAGGTGTTGGCTTGTTTCCCGCCAAAATCCCCATTAGCGGTTTGTGGTCTGTTATGATTTGAAAAGTCCGCCCATATAAGTATTCGTGGAAGCGTTTTACTCCAGCGACAATTGCTAGAGCTTCCCTGTCCAATTGGCTGTAATTCCGCTCAGTTTTTGATAGAGTCCTAGAGTAATATGCGACGGGTGCTTCTCTGCCATCAGGTAGTTGGTGGCTCAGGATGGCACCTACTCCGTATGGTGAGGCGTCGCAGGTCACTCTTAATGGCAGTGTGTTGCTAAATTGGATGAGAACGTTTGTTGATGTTAGCAAGCTTTTAATATTTTGGAAGGGTTTTTTTTCTTTGTAACCCCAAGTCCAAGTTGCCTTCTTGTCTAGCAGACGGTGTAATGGTTCTGCTATAGTGGCCTTGTTTGGCAGGAACACATTATAAAAATTAATTAGTCCTAAAAATGCTTGTAGTTCGGTTTTATTTCTTGGTTCAGGAGCGTCTTTGATTGCTTTAACTTTTTTGTCTGTAGGGTGGATACCCTCTCCGTCTATTGAGTAGCCCAGGAATTCGACGCTATTCTTAATTAAACAGCACTTTTCTCTTTTTACCTTGAGGCCAGATTCCCTAAACTTAGTTAATACTTCTTTGAGTCTTTTCCTTAATTGAGAATGTTAGGGATAACATTGTTTACCCTAACTGGTTTAGGTGAAATAATAACTATGAATCATAGTTAGTGTATGTTAGAGTGTATACAGCTTTAACTGTGAAATAGCAATTAAAGGAGTGGTTAAGAAAACAATATAAAAGTAGCAAGACTACGGCTTGCTCTCTCTCTCTGGCTTTGATGATCCCTGATTACTGCTTGGAATCAAGACTGCATTGCTCGAACGGGAGAGACAACAAAGGACTGATTTTGTAAGTGAACTGACATAGGATATTTTACATGGACTTTGCTAAATGAATACCCCTGAATGGACTGACTACATGGTAAAGGAATATTGGACTGTTATTTGACTATGCCATAAACTTATACTGGAATAAAATATATTCTTGATAGCACAAGCGTATCTGTTATTTTTACTGTATGTTAATAAACATACAAGCTTAGCGCACTCATTTATCTGTGTGCCTATCTGACTAACGCTGCACATTCTGTTTAGCTTGTCTACCTAACCCTGGTTGGGGAACCCAGGCTTAACAGAGTTTCATCTCTGGCCAAGATTAGGATGTCGTCAAAATAGGGAACGACTCCTTGTATGCCATTTAGAAGGTGTTCCATCAGACTCTGGAAAATGCCAGGGGCCACGCTTACTCCAAATTGGAGCCGGTGACATTTGAATGCGCCCTTATGGGTGACTATAGTCTGTGCTTCTGCTGTTTCTGGGTCCACTGGGAGTTGTTGATAGGCTTGTGCCAAGTCGAGTTTGGCGAAAACTTTGCCTTTTCCCAGGGAATGAAGCAAATTCTGGACTACTGGCACCGGGTATGCGCTTGGTTGTAATGTGTGGTTCAGGGTAGCCTTATAGTCACCACAGATTCTAATGGACCCATCAGGTTTTATTGGTGTGACAATAGGCGTTTCCTACTTGGCATGGTCCACAGGTTCTAACACCCCTTGGGCTATTAATTTGTCCAGCTGTTCCTCTATTTTTGCCTTTAGTGCAAAAGGAACTCGCCTGGCTTTTATTCTTCGTGGGGCTATTTGGGGGTTTAGATTGAAAAAAATGGGATTTCCCCGATACTTGCCAAGTGAGCCGTCAAAAATGTCCTGGAATTCTCGGATGAGGTCGTCTTCCCAGCCGGTTGTAGTCACTCGATCGACCCCGGTCATCCCGATGCCCAATGGCGTGAACCATTCGATGCCCAGGAGGCTTGGTCTGTCTTGGTCAACTATGGTCAGCGGAAGCACCTTGATGTGATGTTTGTAGGCGACTCGGAATTGTCCCATGCCTACCACAGGGATTTGGTTTCCCTGATAGTCCTTGAGGGTTAGGTGCTGCTTCTTCAATTCTTTGGGTTTGATACCTGGGACTAGCTGTCTTATTGTGTCCCACGATACCATGGAGAGGAAGGTCCCCAAGTCCACTTCCATCTTGCAGTGTTTTCCTTCGATTTTCATGATGACTTTAATTTTCTTCCCACTTTCCGTCTGAGCGCTCTGTATAATGACAGTTTGGTGTGTATTGGCTCGCTTCTCTTGTTGCCACTTTCTCTCGGCTCGTTTAGGCTCAGCTCGTGTTGGGGAATTTCTGCGTCTCGTCGGGCTGTAGTATTTTTTGTTCCTGCAAACCTTCTCGATGTGCCCTCGTTTCTTGCAATGCCGGCAGATGGCATCGAGAAATCTGCATTCGGCTCAGGGATGGTTTCCTCTGCAGCCAGCGCATTCCCGCCAATTTCTTCTTTCACGCTCTTTTCTGTTCATGAGCAAACGGTGGACCTCGTCGTCTTCTTCGCTCTATTCAACTGTTTCGCCCGACTCTTCGTAATGGGTTGTGGTGGCAGGCTGCTTTCTGTCTTTGGTTGGTGTTTCTTCGCTGTGTGTGTTCATCTTTTTCATGGCTACGGCAGATTTTTTTCGCGGCTTCAGCGGCTGTGGCTTCCGCGATGGCTTCGGTAATGGTGATGTTGGGCTTGTTGAGTAATTTACTCTATGTGGTCGAGTCTCTCAGGCCCAACACCATGCGATCCCTCATTGCTTCGTCAATGTTCAAAAATTCACACTCACCCCTTAATTGTCTAAGGGCAGCGATGAAATCGGCGATGGTCTCTCCCTCTCTCTGGTCTCTGCGGTAAAATTCGTGTCGCTTTATTAAGTTTGACACCATCGGAGCGTAGCGTGCTTTGAGGAGTCTTTGCAATTCTGTCCACGTTAGTTGTTTAACGTCCCGGGGCTTCGCAAGGGCCTTTGCCATCTTGAAAACTGTTGGCCCGCAGTGCGTCAGGAATACAGCTCTCTTGCGTTGCTCTGAAATGTCTTCCATTTCATTGCTCTCCAAATACATTTGGAAGCGATCAGCCTAGGAATCCCAATCCTCTTCGTTGGGATTGAAGGGTGTGGGCGGTGCATTGTTTCCAGACATCTTGGTTGTAATCTGGACTTCTTATCACCGCGTGCAGGTTTTTCCGTTCAGGACGATCCCACCTTCGTCGCCAGTGTTTTGTTTGGAAAACACACGAGGTAGACCGGGTTCCAACAACAAATACTTTATTCTTCAACTAGTTAGTAAATAGGAACACTTGGCTGAAGCCGAGGCCAGCCTTTTATACAGGCTGGCTTGCCTGCTTGCAGCCAATGGCAGTTGTTTAAATTTGCCGCCTTTTAGCAGCTCTTTGGATTGGTTCCTAGTGAACCAATCCAATGCTTATTTTATTTGACCAATCAGGTTTGCAGATTTGGAGTCACCCACTTTACATATAGAACACCGCTGCTCCATGGAGACAGAAATGGAAGAGTGGAGCAAGAGGCTTTATGGAGAGTCTCCTGATATATTATACATTCAGGCATGAAAGCATGACTCTATCAGAGAACATGGCCAACTCTGTGATGGGATCACTGACCATGAGCAGATTATTTACAAACACATAGCTCTCTCACCAAATTTATACTGGGAAATGAAAATCTTCAGTTTCTAGTCACACTTTTGGATGGAATTAATTGTTCCTCTCTTCCCCCCTACTTGCAATCTCTCTCTTAAGCCTTTAAAACAATACTTTTCTGGCAAGTATGACCAAACAAGCCATCTATGCTGACTTCATTATGTTTGACAGAGTAAAGAATCTTTTCCAGCTTCTTTCTCTGCAAGGCCTTGAAGGTCATTTTTCAATTTTTATAGGAACCAAATTAAAATGGACAATGCTGCTGAAGAGACATTATCAAAAGAAGCAAGTAAGGAAAGAACATCAGTTGAGAAGCTGCTCCTCAGCAACCCTACTCAGGGAAATATAAGGGGACTTTGATGTGAGAATATGTACCATTTTAAAAGCTGGCCACTGTTCCCATGACATCAGAGTAGGAGAACTGGGCCAGTCAGGGCAATCCATCCTTCCTTCCTTCCTCCCTCCCTCCCTCCCTCCCTCCCTCCGCTCCCCCCTCTCCCCCTCCCTGTACAGCTCGACAGCACTTCCCAATACCCTCTTCCTCTTCAGAATGGGGGTGGAGGAATAGTCAAAAATAGTACAGGTTTTTCTCCTCACTTTCTTTTCCTTTTGGGTGGAACAAGGATTCGTTGTTGATGCAGAATCTGGATTAGGGCAGCAATTTTCACTCCTTATTTTTGACCTCTCAAGTTGGCATAAGCGATAAACATTAAAGTAGTGTGGAGACCAAGAGGATGGATTTGCCTTACATTTGCAGTTCCCTTTACAATAAACTCCCCATACAAATAACACAACTGTTTCTTTCAACCCTCACCCTTTTATCCTCTAGTCCATACAAAACTATCAATCAAACACACTTATTCCATATGCAAGATTTGTTTAAATTGCTACTGTTACCGGTAGTACTCTGCAATCCTATATGTGCCTATGGAGTCCAACTGAAATCAGTGAGGCTTATTCCTAGATAAGAGAATATTAGAAGGCACCTTTTTTTCCCAAAAGAATTAAATTCACACAAACACCATCAGACAGCACTGATTATATTTGTACATTTGCAACCATTTCTGAAAAGCACCACAAATTACTTCGCCACAAATTCATTCCTATTTTATGACCATGGGCTTGTACACTTAGTCCTCGACTTACCACCACACATGAGCTCAACATTTCTGTTGCTGAGCAAGAAATTTTTTAAGGGAGTTTTGCACCATTTTATGACCTTTCTTGCCATGGTTGATAAGTGAATCATTGCAGCTCTTAAGTTGGTAACATGGTTGTTACCTGGGACCCTGCAACTGTCAGAAATACATGCTAGTTGCCAAGTGTCCACATTTTGATCACACAAGGGTGTCTCAATGGTTGTTAAATGTGAAAAATGTCAAAAGCCAATTTTGTTCTGTGATGTTGTAACTTCGAATGATTACTATATGAGTGGTTGTGAGATGAGGAATACCTATAATAGGTAAAGGTAAAGGTTCCTCTCACACATATGTGCTAGTCATTTCTGGCTCTAGGGTGTGGTGCTCATCTCTGTTGCAAAGCCAAAGAGCCAGCGCTGTCCAAAGTCAGAAAACAGATAATCAGAACTGGAAGGGATCTTATAGGTCATCTAGTCCAACCCCCCTGCCCAAGCGGGAGACCCTACACCATTACTGACAAATGGCAGTCCAATCTCTTCTTGAAAGTCTCAAGTGATGGCGCTTCCGCAACTTCCGAGGGCAACTTCTGTTCCATTGGTTGATTGTTCTCACTGTCAGAAAGTTTCTCCTTATTTCCAGGTTAAATCTCTCCTTGTTCAGTTTCCATCCATTATTCCTTGTCTGGCCTACAGGCACTTTAGAAAATAGCTTGACCCCTTCCTCTCTGTGGCAGCCCATCAAATATTGGAAGACTGTTATCATGTCTCCCCTGGTCCTTCTCTTCACTAGAATAGCCAGGTGCAGTTCCTGTAACTGTAAGATGTCTCTGTGGTCATGTGGCCGGCATGACTAAACACCAAAGGCGCACAGAACGGTGTTACCTTCCCACCAAAGTGGTCCCTATTTTTCTACTTGCCCTTTTACATGTTTTCAAAGTGCTAGGTTGGCAGAAACTGGGACAAGTAACGGGAGCTCATTCCATTACGTGGTGCTAGGGATTCAAACCACTGAACTGCTGACCTTTCTGATTAACAAACTCAGCATCTTAGCCATTGAGCCACCGCATCCCTATAATACATCCATCAAATATCAATGGGAAAATCCTACTTGTGATTTTGTCACATGTTGAATCCATTAGAACTTTGTTAAAAGTAGCTGAAGGCATTCAAAAATCACGCTGCTCTCTTCCTATCCACTGTTTGATCAAGCAACCCACTTCGGAGCTTTGGAGGCAAAAGGAAAACCCAGCTCTAAATTTTAGGGAGCAGGCAACTGGCTATGGTTGTTCAGATGCCATCATTGGTTACATTTGCCCTGGTTTGGAGGAAAACAAAACATGTCTCCAATGTCATGTGAAAGATAAAACCTACCCAGATAAAATGACTGTCAGGTGAGCATGTCCATATGAAACCCCCACACCCCCAATAAAGGAGCAGAATTTTGGGACAAACAGGATAAAACTCTTCAAAGTCAGTTCATTGATTTTGAGGATCAGGAATTTTCACTGAAGGGTTTTGCTCTGGGGATAATTCGGGGGATGTCAAGGTAATTTGGGTTTTCTTCTGCCAACCTTGCCTCACATCCAGACATGTCTGGCACCGGCTCCTACTTCTAGCTTTTCCCACCAAATGGTACCTATTTATTTACTTGCATGCTTACATGCTTTCAAACTGTGAGGTAGGCAGGAGCTAGGGGCAAATGACAGGAACTCACTCTGCCACGTGATGCTGTGAGTTCAAATGGAGTGCCAACAAATCCAGTCTTTTTAAGTCACTGAGCCATCATGCCCCCTAGACAATGGTACCTACTCCATAAAAGTGTCAAAACAGAAACTCCAGGGAGTCCAGGTGTTCAGGAAGTCATCCAGGAGTGGAATTCAAGAGAGATTTTTCCTTTTCTTTTGCAGTCTATACCCACATACTGAGAAGTTGAAAGCCAGACCAACTACCATCTATCCATAGCTCTGTGCATCTATCTTTTGCCGTAAAAAAAAAGAGAATGTTGAATTGTTTATAGGGTAATTAAATTTGGGCTTGACCTTCTCAGAGGATTTCTATATACAAAAGATTTTAGGTGTTGAAATAAATTACTCCAATGTCTGGGAGGAAGAGAAAAAAGAAAAGAAAAAGAACTTCTCAACGGAATCCATTTTTTTCCTTCAAAATTGCTTGCTCTCCCCTTTATGTTCTGTTAGGGAGGAAGAGAAAGAGGAACAGCACATCCTCTAGAAACTATTAAGGGTTGAACTCTACCCCTTTGAGAAATATTTGCCATCTTTATTTATTTTACGAAAATATATATTGTTACTTTTGTTTGGGGGTTTGACTTCATGAATTGTTTGGATGTTTGCTGTTATTAGGATTATCAATTACATTTGTATTTTTCTCCTTACTGTGGATATTCTACTGTTACCTGTTTTTCTTAATTGTGGTGTTTTTCTTGCATTGCATTGTCTTTGTAAGGAGTCTGAATGATTTGGAAGTGTTTAAATTTAGTTAATCACAGTATTACTATTAACAACCATTTTTAAAACATGTTAGATGGAGTTGAGTGGTTTTCTGAAGTTGGTGAGGTTTCATATGTAAAACATGATGCTTATCGGTACAGAACATTGGTGTGTGAAATTTGCTTCTATCCATCCCATTAAGTTAGAATGCTCCTTTCTTCTTTGAAAAAAAAAATGTTGCACATAGATGTCAGGAAGCCTAGCAAATAGTGTCATAACATTTTGACCTATTCTGTTATCTCTGCTGTTGAACTCTAATGTGATGTTAACTAGAAATCACAGCAGAAGTTAACAGCTAAACTTGTTCCTTATCTGTTTGGTCTCCACTTTGCACAGCACAGATCAATAATGGGCAAGTTGTTCCTTCAGGGATAGCTGAATTTCAGTTACCCACTGGTCTAGCAAGCCCAGTGATAGAATTGTGGCTTAGTGATATACAAAATTGATTATGTGATGAATCTTACTATATACAGCTCATTCATCTTTCAATCCCTGATGGCTGACAATCAATGACCTGAAGGCAAGGTCCCACTGGCCGACGGATGCAAAACGTATGCATAAAGGACACAGCGGATGAGCAAAATTTCGGGGGTGGCTCCATCCATTGTCATCCGCTCCAGAAAGTGGTGAAAATTTGCATAAACAGAGCGGAAAATAATGGAAAAGAACGGACGTGGGTAGTACGTAGCGGGGATATTAAACGGATGTTCATAGGAAGCCTAGCGGATGACAGCAGATGGAAGTGGATGACACATCTGAAGGGTTTCCGGGGGAGAATTGTGAAGCGGACGTATAATGGAAGGGGCAGATGTATAGCGGATGACGCGGATGCATCACGGACGTCTAGAGGAAACAAAGGGGATGCCGAGTGGATGTATATCAGATGCGAAGCGTTCACTGTGCATGCGGGGAGTATGAATTGCGTCAGCTCCATGGATATAAAAGGATGCAGCTCGCACCAGTCAGCATTCAGAGGAAAGACGTGCTGCCACAGACATCTTGAAAGAACACCATGGTTCATCAGTCAGGGAAGAAGAGGAAGCCCGTGCCTACTCATTCCAGCCCTGGCAAGAAGGACAGAACCAGCATCCCACCCCCTGGCACTGACTCTGAAGCTGCTGGTGCCGCTGGTGCCGCTGGTGCCGCTGGTGCTGCTGGTGCTGCTGGTGCTGCTGGTGCTGGTGCTGGTGGTGCTGCTGCTGCTGCTGCTGCTGCTGCTGCTGCTGCTGCTGATACTGCTGCTGTGGTGGACCAGCCCCAAGCCCTCAAAGCCCTGCTGCTGAAGGCCATGCTGCTCAAGCCCCTGAAGGCCCTGCTGAAGCCCCTGCCAGAGGGAGGAAGAGGCAAGGGAAGGAGAAGGGAGAGAGGAAACAGTACACCATTTCCGAGGACCATGAGGAGGAGGTGCTGGAATGGCTGAGGGAGAACGAGTACCTGTGGAGAAAGGGCCACAGACTCTATCGCAGACTCTACCAAAGGGCCACAGACTCTACCAAGAAGAAACAGGCAGCTTGGAGAGACAAGGCAGAGACCCTGGGCTACACTGCAGATGTACTCCTGGGATGGTGGAAGCACATGCACACCTAGTATGACAAGCTACACCTCAAAAAATCTGGGTAGGCCGCTGTCAAGCTCACTGACCGGGAGATGTACATCATGGCCAAGTGCAGCTTCCTGGAGGGTGAGGTCCACCACCGAGGAGCAGCCCCTCAGATACCCCTCTCCCTTAGACAGCCCACAGACAGCCAGTCCTCTTCCAGCCAGGAGCCAGCTACAGTGTCCAGGCAGTTGTCTTCAGAGGGCCCCACGGCAGAGACCCCCTTGACAGCTGCACTCCCCATGCCACCAGACTTGGAGGATCCCCTGTCACAAATGGAGGAAGAAGCGGCAGCCACCAGAGACCAACGCACCCCCACCTCCACCCCCAGCTCCATAGGATGCAGGCAGAGAGGCAGACTGGAGGGCCAGAGCCACACTGTCCTGTTGGAGATCAGGGACATGATGAAGACCAGCACAGAACTTCTCTCTCAGCTGGTCCACTTGGACAGAGGATCCTCCAGCCGCCACACTTTCATCACCTACGTGAGCCATACCCTGAGGGATATGCCTAAGGCCCAGTACCAGGTGATGAAGGAGAAGATAACAGCACTTCTGCACAACCCTCAAGACCCAGCTGAAGCTGCTCCTACCCAGTCTAGGTCTGCTCCTCCACCCCAGGCGATGTCACAGCCCTTCCATGGCTTTCAACAGCCTCTCACCTACCAAGGCTACGACAACCAGGACTTCCCACAGCAGAAGCAGACCTTCCCAGTCCAGGCCCAGGTTCATCGCACACCACAGACCCCACACCTTGCCCAGCTGCAGACCAGACAGCCCCACTACACTCCTCCTTCCTCCACCTCACAGCCAAGCCCCTCAACAGACAATCTGTCATCAGTCTTGTGCCTGACATCCCAGGTACTTGATGAAGGGCCTCTCTACTTCACGGGACTTAGTCAGCTCTCTGAGAGCTTCCTGAACACACCATCCCCTGTTGTACTCTCGGGGCCAAGCATCCCAATGGCACCTCAGACCAGCACTCAAGCCACAGCCACCTCCACAGTCCCTGGCCGCTTAACAGCTGAGACCATGGACATGATTCAGAGTGACTGGGAATAGTGCCAGAGACTCAGTTGTTACTTGTTCACTTTATCTTTGCTTAAGACACTTTACTTGGTTCATTTTGCTTTTTAATTAAAGTTATACAGTTTACTTAAGACAGTTAATAAAGGTTATCTTTGCTGAACACACTTAATTCAGTTTACTTGGTTCATTTTGCTTTTTTAATAAAGTCATAAAGGTTACCTAAGAAAGTTAATAAAGGTTATCTTTGCTTGAGACACTTGGTTCATTTTTTTTACTTAATAAAGTGTTGGTGAAAACCTTGAACAAATGGTTAAGCCTTTGCATGCTTGTGGGATGGATAAGGATAGTTGTGGGATAGATAAGCATAGTTGTGGGATAGATAAGGATAGTTGTGGGATAGATAAGGATAGTTATGGGATAGATAAACCTCCAGTGCAAACATAGTGGGATTGTATGGTCCCCCATCCCAGCTGCCACACATATGGACCTTTATTATCAATAACAATTTATTCATTGATCAACACATTTCAAAATAAACAAACCTCTTTATTAATGCCCTATTCATTGTAGGACCACTCAACATACATGGCACAATCTCATCAGTGTTATGAGACAGGCTCAGGGAAGCATCCATTAATCATCTATCATCCTGTCTTGCCACTCCACTGCTCCAGCTGGGGAGTTGCACCAGTGTCTCAGGAGGTTGCACTGCTTCTTCCCTTCACGTGAAGCTCTGTTGGGGCATCCATTCATCAGGCTCCATGTCCCCATTGCCTTGTTGATGGTCCATAACTCTGTTCTGCAACACTGGGTAGCGGGTGCGCATGAGATTGTGCAGGATGCAGCAAGCTTCCACGATGCTCCTCGCAGTCTGTGGGCGATGCTGCATGGTGGTGAGAAGTACCTGGAACCTGTTGGCCAGGATGCCAAAGGCGTTCTCCACCACCTGTCTTGCCCTGGACAGCCTGTAGTTGAAGATCCTCTCTTCACGGGTGAGGTGCCTTGAACTGTACGGCTTCATGAGGTAGGTTCTGAGGGAGAAGTTGTCATCACCCACAATGAAGTAGGGCACATCTTGTGTGTCGTTGGGTAGGGGGTCTGGACCTCGAAAACCCATGATGAGGTTGCGTTCCAGCCCATCCTTGAGGTTACTAGCATTGTATACCTGGGCATCTGAAGCTGACCCGTTGCCTGAAGCATCGATGCACATGAACTTGTAGTCAGCATCAACCATGGCAAAGAGGATGATACTGAAGAAGCCCTTGTAGTTGAAATAAGTGGACCCTGAGTTGGCTGGAGCTTTGCAGGCCACGTGCTTTCCATCTATGGCTCCAACGGTGTGGGGAAAGTTCCACTTCTGATACCACTCTTCTGCAAGTTTCCTCCAGCCTTGTTCAGTGGTGGGGCGGGTCAGCTTCAGATAGCCAGGTATTGAGGAGCTCCTCCACGTATTCTTCGATGATGGCCCGCACTACTTCTCTGACCACTTTGCTGATGGTGTTGGTGGCACCCTCCACGTATACTGCATGTTTTTGTATGTGGTTCCAAGAGGCCAGGTGGCGCAGAGTCAGTGCCACCTTCAATCCAGGGTCCCGGTTGGGACGGAAGTTGGTGCTCGGCTTGGTCAACCTGGGTCTCAGACACTCTACAAGTTTGTCAAACATGGCTGGTGGCATACTCATGAAGTGATGGAATGCATGAGGGTCTTCATTCCTCAGCTCCACCATCAACTGATCATACAGTCCAAACTCCATTCTTCTCATGATCCATCTTCGGACCCACACAGCTCTTGGACGTCTCCTTCTTCTCCTTGTGTATAAAAGGTGAAACAGTCTGAACAGGGTTTGGTTCTGGTGATGAATGATCGCAGCTACCATACGGACTGTGTCACGATCCATGGTGGAGAACAATGGATGATGTGGAAGACCAAGACCAAGGGTGAAGAGGTCTGTACACCATGGCTGCTGGACTCATACTGAGATCCAGATGATTTCCTCCCCCTTTTTATAGGAATTATTGGTTGTCCGCTAGGTGTCCTTCTACATACTCTAGACATACTGCAGACATCTTAAATATCCGAGATACATCCCAGATACAAACATTTTGTCCGTTTTAATCCTTTATATACGAGATGCATCCGCTTACATCCTTTCTATTTCCGTGCTACTAACGCTGTGTGGACGTTCCGTGTACCTTTCGTTTCCTCCCTCTTTCCATTTTCAGCTGCAGCAGATGTGAATTGAGGGGATGGCCAGAGGATGCCGAGAGGATACAGCGGACGTTTAACGGATGATAACGGACATAGAACATTTGTTGCCTGTATATGCCGCGGATGTACATCGTATGCAGCGGAAAGTTCATCCGCTCAAAAAGTTTTGTGCAGCTCAAAACTTCTTGCGCGGATGAAATCTCAGTGGATGGATGCTCAAAGGATAGAGCGTATGAAACACGTATGCAGTGAGTACACAATGGATGCATCACATTTTCCAATGGATGGCAAGCTTTTTTTAACGTTTTACATCCTTTTTTGCATCCGTTGGTGCAGTGGGACAGGGGCTTTTGGTGGAGGCAGAGCTATTCTTCTAGCATTGTGATATCCTACAAGTTATGGTCTTAACCTTTAGATGTTACATAGACAATGGGATAGTGAAAAGGAAGATATAGAATAGTTATATGGTATATTTCTTATGTTATTGAGAGGATCCTTTATGAGACAACCCAAGAATAAATTATGAATAACACATAAAAGTAATCCAAACAAAAAGCACACTGCATGCAATTTGGTGGGGGTTGGCGGGGGAGGGGCAGGAAGAGGAGCTGGATTTTGAGCAGCAAAAGAGCAGACTGCAGGTGTCTTATGTTTGCACCATTATTCATTTCCCAAGAACTGCTAGTAACTTGGAACTAACTGTTGGAATGTACCCTTTCCTGATTAATTGCATTAAAAATATTTATGAAATATATTCAACTGCTTTAGTCTGGAAGGACTCCAATTTGTGACTATTATCTAAAAAAGAAAGGATGAAGCTGGTTACATAAATAAATAAGATTAGAGCTGTGAAATTAGTAAAGAAACACAAAGGTTTGAAAGAGGGGAAGTGCATAAGAACCATAAAATCCTAGAGTTGGAGATGAGGTCATCCAGTCCAAAGTGCTGCTTGGTGAAGGGTTCAGTAGAGAATCTCTGACATTTGACCACCCAGCCTTTATTTAAATATCTGTATGCTTGATTGATTAGACAACTGATCATATCGAGGTCGAAGACCTGTGGAAATTATAAGATTTGACAAGCAATTGGTCAGAGAGAATAAAAGATAAATTTATGTTAGTTGTAATATAGATTTTGGAAAGATGAATTAACAGTGCCGGGCAGTATGTTGATACGTGTCTTGCAGAAGTCCTCGGAAGGCCTTAACAAAGAAAAAGACTCTGAAACCATGAGACACTGAGTCAAGAATTGGTGCTTGAGGCAAGAACACTGGGAGAAAATGGGAGGAACACAGTTGGAAGGGATGGGCTATTTAATTAAGAGAAATAGAGCAGAGAGAACAAAATGCCAAAGGAAGTGAAAAACAGAGAGGGGATGAATGTAGAAGCATAAGACCCATTTTGTTTTAGAGACACATACTATTTCCTTGCCTCAAGTAACCCACCCATCTAGCCATCTACTCACACAGAGAATGCTTAGCAGGAAAAAAAAATTGCTTTTTTAGGTTTTCAAAACCAAATTAGTAACAACATTGACCTGGCAGCAGCCGCACAAATAGAATGATCTGAATTTGGTCTGGAATGTGCCAAAATGCTGGCTGCGAAGAACATTTGCACTAGGCAAATGTTCTTTATATCCTAAAAATATAGAATACTGACCATTTTGGCACACCCTGTCCCTGCTTGTTTCATTTAGCACAAGCCCGCACACGAGTCAAAGCAGTGGAAAAACTTGCCTTCAGACATTGTGGGTGCTTCATCACTGGAGGTTTTTAAGAAGAATCTGGACTCTTCTTAAATGTCTGAAATGGTGTAGAGTCTCCTGCTTGAGCAGGCGGCTGGATTAGAAGACCTCCAAGATCCCTTTCAACTTTATTCTGATTGAATAAAGTTACACAGTCTGGCCTGCAGTCTCTCACTCTGGTTGTTTGTCACCTGGCAGCAGAGTGATTGAGCTGCTTCTTTCATGTTAGTTGCTAACAGTAGACAAGTCCTTCTGGAATGACCTTTTCCCACAGTCTGTGAGGTATGTTGCTTCTGACATCAGGCCTTAACTGGAATAACTCGATGCAACTCTTGTTTCTTTTGTGATGTCTCAAAGAAAAAAAGAGAGCACGAATAAATATTCTCCAGGTTCCTCTCCTTTTGGAACACAGTATATGATCTATTCTGAAGGAACAATGCTATATAAAACCCACTTTTTTTTCAACTTGGACAATATTTTCTTGACAATTTCATTTAGGGAAGGTGGATGCTTTTTCTGGCAAACCCTGCCTAGCAACTCCCCCTTTATTTTGAGTTCCAACATTTTGAAATGTGGTATTTTATTTCACAGAGCTGATATCAGATAAAGAGTTGAATAGATCTGGACTATGACACCAGAAGACTATTTGACTTATCCATAATAGCAGTGGAGAAAAGAGAATTTCAATATTGCAATTCCTTCTTACCCTAATGATTCGGAGCTGGGCCAGAAGATTAGCTATGACCATGACCAATATACATTAGTCCTTTAGTGAAGAAAATTCCTTGGGAGCTTTGTAAAAAGAGAAAGAGTGAACACAAAATAGGAACATACAAAGCTATCTCATATCCACTGTGATAATTGTTGCATTTGATCTTTGTTATTTACTCCGTCATATAGGTGGTATTCAGCTGGTTCTGAGCAGTTCTGGAGGACCAGGAGCGGCAATTTTGAGTAGTTCAGAAAACCAGCAAATACCACCTCTGACTGGCTCTGCCTCGATCTAGTTTTAGCCTCCTGAATCCTAGCTGATCGTCTGGGTCTTCTTTTGTTGTCCTGTACAGGAGAACGGAGCTGTAAAGCAGGTTAGTGGGGTGGGGAGGGAATGGGATTTTGTTGTATCCTTCCCTTGCCATGCCCACCAAGCCACATCACGCCCTCCAAGCCACGCTCACAGAACTGGTAGTAATTTTTTTTGAATCCTACCACTGCTCCATTGGGCATTTTTCTGCAATTTGGGAAGAGATGCTATTGCTCAAATCCTTCTTGACTGCTTCTGTTGAGAATCAGAAATTTGAATGGGTTCAGTAACAAAGAATGAACTTTGTGTGTTAACATTTGAAAATTTAATCCCAGGAAGCTTCAAATGTTTGGATCAGATAGCAAAGGCTTTCACAGTAACAGAGACTGCAGGGACTGAAACTGGAAGCTTTCTGTCTGTAACACCTGTGCTGCTATGTAATTGTCTCCACCCAAGCTTTCCAGACTAACTAAGTAATGGGAAATAATTTTTACTACCATATTAAAAAAATTGCCACCTCGTTTTTCAAACGAGCTTCTTCCATGAAGTACTTTCAGTTTCTGGCTGAATAATAATCCAGTGCTAAACACAATGCGAAGTAGAAGATGTTTTATATTGCTCCTACCAACTCCTAAGCAATGATCAAATATTGCTCTATCATGGGCCTTCCCGGACATTTCAAAATATCACCCCCTCCAGTTTTTATTTTCAATAGGGAAAATATACAGCAAAACTAGTCTTGCTTTCTTGTCCCACCAGGGATGTAATTATGGAGTTATCTGGAGACTGGGGCTTTATTGCAAGCAACGGAAAGTGCTGGGTGTAGGAATCCAAGAGGTCCCAAAGAAGAAGCTAGGTATCTCCTGCTTGGCTCCTGAAAAGTTCTTGCTCAACTGGAGATGGCTGTTTTGGTCTTTTGCATTCTGGGCATTCAAGCAGAAAGAAAAGTCAGCTGTGAACTAAGGACTTCCAGCTGCTCTTTCTAAAGCCCATGTCACACTGAACCAACGGATGCAAAGAGGATGTAAAACGGACAAAAAACCTTGCCATCCGTTGGTTAACGAGATGTATCCGTTCTGTAGTCACTGCCTCCATTTTGCTTCCTCTCTATCCATCCAGCATCCATTTATGGACGTTTCATCTGCTCCAAAAGTTTTGGGCTGCCTAAAACTTTTGCTCGGAAAATGTATCCAGTTCGTCCGTTCTGCATCCGCTACGCATCCGCTACGCATCCGCTACGCATCCGTTACGCATCCGCTATATCTGCCAGGCATCCGCTACGCATCCGCGCAACTCTATCTGCTCCAGCGGTAAACGGACAAGGGGAGGAAGCGGAACGGATGCAGAATGGATGCAGAACGGATGGCTAGCGGATGCAGAATGGAAACAAAGCGTTTAAAACGGAAAAAACGTTTGCAGAGGGGACCTATCTGGGATATTAAGGATGTCTAGAGGATGCCTAGAGGATGCCTAGCGGAAAACCTATACTGCCTATAAAAAGAGGGAGCAACTCGCCTGCATCGCATTTTCAGAACAGCAGCCCAGCGGTGCAGACCTCTGCAGCCTTCGTCTGTCTCTTCCTCTTCCACAGCATCCAGTCATGTCCACCGTGGATTGTAACAAAGTCCTTTTGGCAGCCACCATCGTTCTGCAACAGTGCGAAGCCATCTGCAGGCTCTGTGAACACTACTGCGAGAAGAAAAGGAGCCACCCAAAAAGAGTCTGGGTCCGAAGATGGTTCGCCAGTAGAGCGGAGGAAGGACTATACAACAAGCTGATGGTGGAGCTCAGGAGCGAACACTCGGGCATTCCAGAACTTCATGAGGATGCCTCCAGCCATGTTTGACGAAGTTGTGCAGCGGCTGACACCCAGGTTGACCAAGGCAAACACCAGCTTCCAGCCCAGCTTGGAATCTGGGCTCAAGGTGGCACTCACTCTGCACCACCTGGCCTCAGGGACCTCCTACAGGAGCATGCAGAACGGCTGGAGGGTGCCATCCAACACCATCAGCATTGTGGTCAGAGAAGTGGTGCAGACCATCATCGAAGAATACAAGGAGGAGCTCCTCCAGTACCCCTCCACTGAAGAAGGATGGAAGAAAGTTGCAGAGCAGTGGTGTCAGAAGTGGAACTTACCACACACCGTTGGAGCCATAGATGGCAAGCACGTGGTCTGCAAATCTCCATCCAAGTCGGGGTCCACTTATTTCAACTCCAAGGGCTTCTTCAGCATCATCCTCTTCGCCATGGTCGATGCTGACTACAAGTTCATGTACTTCGATGCTTCAGGCAACGGCTCATCTTCGGATGCCCAGGTTTACAACGCCAGTCACCTCAAGGAGGGTCTGGAATGCAACCTCATCGTGGGCTTCCCAGATCCAGAACCCCTGCCCAACGACACACAAGATGTGCCCTACTTCATCGTGGGGGATGACGACTTCTCCCTCAGAACCTACCTCATGAGGCCCTACACCTCCAGACTCCTCACCCGTGAAGAGAGGATCTTCAACTACAGGCTGTCCAGGGCAAGGCAGGTGGTAGAGAACGCCTTTGGCATCCTGGCCAACAGGTTCCAGGTACTTCTCACCACCATGCAGCATTGCCCAGAGACCGTGAGGTGGATCATGGAAGCTTGCTGCATCCTGCACAATCTCATGCGCACCCGCTACCCAGTCTTGCAGAACAGGCTCGTGGACCTCCAACAAGCCAATGGGGTCATGGAGCCTGGGGAATGGAGGCAAGGGCGAAACCTGATCGACATTGAGGATGTGCAAGGCCCCAACAGAGCCTCAAATGAAGCGAAGAAGCAGCGCAACCTCCTGAAACACTGGTGCAACTCCCCAGCTGGAGCAGTGGAGTGGCAAGACAGGATGGTAGATTCTTAATGGATGCTTCCTTCAGCCTGTCTCATCACACAGATGAGATTGGGCCATGTATGTTTGCTTGGCCTCCAATGAACAGGGCATTTAATAAAGAGTTGTGTTTATGTTGACATGTGTGGATTATTATTACATTATTATTGATAATAAAGGGCCGTAGGTGTGGCACCTGGGAGGGTGGACCATACAGTCCCACTATGCTTGCACTGGAGGTTTATCTATCCCACAGCTATTACCCATCCCAAGTGTATCCCTGCCCATCCCACAGGTATCCCTGCCCATCCCACAGCTATCCTTACTCATCCCACAAGCATGCAAAGGCTTAAACCATTTCTAAAAGTTTCCAGCAAGACTTTATGAAAAAAAAGAAATGAAGCAAGTGTGTGAATCATAAATAGACTTTATTAACAACAAGCTATAAGACAAAAATGAGTCTCTGGCACTCCTCTTGGTCGCTCAGTCTCAGGGGTGAAGGGTGCAGGTGCTGTGGAGGTGGCTGGTGCTGGAGTGCTTGTCATCAGCTCCTCCAGAAGCAGAAGCAGCAGAAGCGCCAGCCCCAGAAGAGCGAGCCCGTGCTGCAGAAGCCCCAGCAAAACCAGAGTGAGGGCCAGGGGGCAGGATGGTAGCCCTGTCCCTCTTGCCAGGGCTGGCAGCAGATGGCTGAGGCTTGCTGTGCTTCCGCATGGTTGTGGGGTTGCTGGCTGGCAGGGAGGCTGGCAGGAACCAAGGCTGGCAGAAAGGCTGGCAGGGAGGCTGGCACCAAGGCAGGCAGGAAGGATGGCAGGGAGGCTGGCAGGGAGGCTGGCACTAAGGCTGGCAGAAAGGCTGGCAGGGAGGCAGGCAACAAAGCTTACAGGAAGGCTGGCTGGCAGGCTGGCAGGCAGGCAGGCAGCAAGGCTGGCAGGCAGACATGAACCAAGGCTGGCAGGAAGTCTGGCAGGCAGACATGAACCAAGGCTGGCACGAAGGCAGGCAGCAAGGCTGGCAGGCAGACCGGCTGGCTGCAAGGCTGGCAGGGAGGCTGGCAGGGAGGCTGGCAGCAAGGCTGGTCGCAAGGCTGGCAGCAAGGCTGGCAGGCAGACATGCAGGCAGGGCAGGCAAGGCAGTCGATGTGTCCGGCAGCAGGTCTTTCCTCTGAATGATGACCTGCTTCCGAGCTGCTTCTGTTATATCCGCGGGGCTGACGCAATGCATCCTCCCTGCATGCGCAGTGAACGCCAGGCATCCATTAGGCTTCCGCTCTGCATCCGCTTCATCTGCTCGGCATCCGCTCTGCATCCGCTCCTTCCAATCCGCGTCCGCTTTGCTGAGGCCCCCTGGAAGCCTAGCGGATGCGCCATCCGCTCTCATCCACTTCTATCCGCTGGGCTTCCATTCCGCATCCGCTTTGCATCTGCCCTGCGTCCTCCCCGCGTCCGTGTTATCTGCTCTGGTTATGCAAATTTTCGGCCCTTTTGAGAGCGGATAACAACGGATGGAACATTTTGCTCGTCCGCTGTGTCCTTTTTGCATCCGTTGGCCAGTGTGACATGGGCTTTACTCCTTGCCAAGAGAGCTGAGAAGCTGTTGGGTTCATTCTAGCTTTCCATTATCCTCCCCATGGCTTGTCTTGCAACTTCACATTGGCCATGATTATATTGTAGTTCGGGATGGTATATATATCTAAGTGCTATTGCTATCACTATAATAATTTAGAAAATGGAACTGGAGCTGGGTGGATGTAACAAATGTAAATTAAAATATAAACAAACAAAAAAATAAATAGCTGCAAATATAGGCTCCATAAATTCCTCAAGAGCACGGCTGTCAAATTCATGGCCTGTGGGCCAGATATGTCACATGCTGGCCATGCCTACCCCTGGTTTAGCGAAGGGGGAAAAAGTCATATGTCACATGATGCTGCCATGATGACACGAGTTTGACGCCCCTGCTCAAAAACCTCAGTATTGAATTCTGAGTCCCAGTCTAGATGTCCTCACATGACTGCATCAGCCCCTTTCCACTTGCAACACCATTTTCTAATCCAAAAGTTTTTATCTTCTGCAGTCTGTACTGTGGAATTTAGATTAATGCCAGATTGCTGTATCCCCTTGTTTTCTGTCTCCCTCCTCCTCCAACTCTCTCTCTTGTCGTTTAGATTGGTGTAGAGTTTTCTCTTTCATTTAAAATATGGTTGCCATCAGAAGGATAAAACTCCTTTGTTTTCTCTATTTGTGTCCCAAGCTGGGAATTTAATACAAACCACCAGATGATCAATGGAGAATCAAAGAAATTGTCTTTGATTGGGTGGATGCAATCTCTGTCCTTTTTAATGTGACTTTTAGTTTAAAATTTAGCCAATTGTTATTAATAGAATGAAGTGCGCCAGTTTTATTACAATAGTTTTCTGCTCTATCAACATGAACATCTTCCTCCTAGCATGAATATCTTCTTTTCATATTCTGTTAAAACAGATGATTCCTTATCTTACAGTTACAGCAAACTTCCTTTTTTATGACTAAGCAGAAGTCTCTTTATTTACAGCTAAAACAATGGGCTTTTTATCTTTCCTATACCTGCATTTTTCTATATATAAGATATATGTCTTTTTTTGCTACATGATATATTCAGTTGTTTATACTGACAGGATCCAGCTCCTATCTTTCCTTATTGTAAACACATAAGAAAAAATATTCCAATGTTGCAATAACAAGTTGTCCAACTTAGACTTAAAATATATTGTTGAGATTTTTTTCAGGACTGCAGTACCTTTTATTAAAAATTTCTTGCTTGTACTTGTGCCTCGGGTTCCAGGCTAATATTAATGCACCATCCTCTAATTAGTGGATTCCTCTTTTGTGTTTCATTTGCATATGTTCGTTATTTTTTTATTCTTTTGTTCACTGTGAAAAACCTTAAATAGCAAAATAAAAGGAGAATAAACTAGTAGAAGGAATCTTCTATTACTGGATTTCACCTTCTTCCCTGCCCCCCAATTTTCTTTAATTGTGAGACTGGAAACATGAGCTATTTAAGAGACATTTTGGCTCCAGTGTCAAATAGATTTAGACAGAAGATGGGTAGACTTAGAAAAAAAGAAAAACTTCTTAATGAAGTTGTAGTGGCTCTTTGTTGAATATAAGGGTTATAATGGATGCTTTGTAGATGATAATGCAATGGTCCCAATTCCATGTCTAACAGTGTCATGTATAATTGACAGACTGAATTTTATCATGGATTTTAGTTGTTATTTATTATTTTATACTAGAATTTTTAATTGTATATTTACTGAGCATTTTTATTTGTTCTGGTCTCTGGTCTATGACTGTAATAAACTGATTGATTGAAGTTACAGATGTCTTATCAGTGCAAAATGGAGTCACATTTTTATACCATTTTAAAAATACAATTTTATTCCATTCCATTTGAAACTCTGTGTTTCCTCTTCTTATTTGAGACCAAGGAGCAATACTGCTGGAAAATTCCTAGTTATTTTCAGCCAGTATAGTGGTGCATCTAGCTTTTCTCATAGAGTGTCAGATGTCAAGGAACCAGTATCCATTCTGGGGCACATAAACTGCAAATCATACTTAAAAACAGAAAAAGAAGACACTTCATAGCTGTCTTATTTTGTTAACACGGTACACAATCTCTACTTGCTGAAAAGTTTAATCTGATGGGTTTTTAATTAAAAAATGGGTACAAAATTTGCCAGATGGGAGTTCTGTCCCTTCAAGTCATTTCGATGAAAGCATGTTTAATAATTCCTATCACTGAGCAATCCTACTACTGTTTTGTGTGGTATGCCTTTTCTGTGTTTGGCCAGAAACCTCACCTCAGAACCTGGAATACTGTCTGATCACAACATAAAGCCTGGGAGAACAGAAATAACCAATATAGGTTCAAGATACTTTCCTGTAAGCTGTGCAAGAACTCTTTTACCTTTTTATTGTTTTCCATGGAGTTGATATCTGTGTGGGAAGGAGAATGCAGAGATGAATACTTCAAACTACAGAGCAATAAACCACAATAGACTTACCAACAAACTACAGAGCAGTCCAGCAAATTCTTAAACCACTTCCTGTACTTTTTTGCAACATATACTGTCCAATCAGATTTCCTTTGCAGCTTTTATAAGTCATATAACTCTTACGCCTCAAGGCTTCCCTTGTGACTTCAACAAATGGATATCCATGTCTGTGAAAGGATTTAGAAGATCATTCCCAACTTTTGTTCTTTTCAATCCCCTTCTATTCCAAGAACCTTTTATCAAGTCTGTCAGTTTGATAGTTTTTGACAAGTTTTTCCTCATCAATCAAAGTATGTTGACAGATTTCTCCTGGTTCCTAATGTGTCATTCCTAGGAAAATGTCACAAGGCTACATGATCCTTTACATAGCTGTGACAGTTGTATTGATCAATCAGAAAGTGTGATGAGTCTTTCCTAAATCTTTCATTGTAGATCTTACATTAAAAAAGTGACAACACCGTTCTTGGAGTAGCAATAATTGATCACAGAAATATCTGCCACACAGCATGTGCTCTGTATTCTTTTACATTTCAGACATTCTGACTTTGCAAAATGGGCAATATTTCACATACCTTGGCTCCATAGTACAGGAAAAATAAGATTTTTCTTAAAACATTGAATTAATGCTGCCACTGCAGTTTTTGGTTCACACATCTGGGGAGTATGGTAGAAGCCTAATATTACTACCGGTATATTAACAACAACAACAAAAAACACATGTTACTGATACTGCACTGCTATTATATGGAACTGAATCATGTATGTTTCTACAGTCAGAGATTAAAAAACTGAATGCCTTCCAAATATACTGTTTCCATAGGATAGTTGGTATCTTATTGATAAACCGCATGAGAAATGAAGCCAACCATCAGCAATGTTGCAGTTAGGCAACAACCGCTGATGAAATCTAAAAATGACAGCTGAAATAGCTTGGGCATATTTACAGAATGGATCCAATTTGCTCCCTCTACAAGCTGCTCTGGATAACTCAACCCTAAAGATGGAAAGTTCAACATAGGGCACCAAGAAAAACTGGGATAAAAGTAATATTAATTGATCTAGCTCACTGCAAGGTGGCTTCAGAACAAGCCAAATCCCAACAGGGGATACGGTGCTTTGGCAAAGCATTGTATCAAAGCCCCTGCAGCACCCACAGCAACAAATTGGTTGTGAAATCATATTCTCTCTCTCTCCCTCTCTCTCTTTCTCTCCCCCTCTCTCTCTGTGTATGATATATATATGTCTGTCTGTCTGTCTCTGTATTTTCATTTAACCAGAGATATGCATTTTCTATTACTTAGTAAAAAATAACTATCAATCAACAATTTATTGTTTAGCTAAACAGATAATAAAGACATCATTTAAAATATATAACAAAACATAGCTACATAAAACATTTTGATAATAACTGCATAAAAACATAACTTTTGAGGAGGGAGATGTGGTCACTAAATGCTCATGAGTGAAATAATTTATAGTCTGTGGCATATATTTCTATAAATCTCCTTCGCATCATGTTATTGCTACAAATTTAGTTTCCCTGAAGGTAGCTTATTTGTCTAAATCAGTCAGAAGAAATTTCACTTTTATTGATCACCTTCATTTTAAATATGCTTTGACAATCCAAATTAATATTTCTCTCTCATTTCATTATATATTGTACAAAAGAATGAGCAATGGTCCAAACTTTCCATAAATGGTCCATTATAAATGCCATGATGTGCCAAACATCTCTGAATATCATCCCATGCAGTGATCCTGTGGTTGAATGGCTTGCAACTCTTGATAGAATGAGCTAGAAAGCAAGTCATAGCAGCAAATCTGCAGAATATGTGTTGTTCTAAATAGGGGAAAAACTGGTTTGCTGTAAAGTCCATTTGCACAGCATTTCCATGGATATAAAGGCAGCAAAGGGACTTTGGATGCAGCCTTACAATTAACACCATAGACTAATTTTCTACCTCACATGAAATGGACTGTAGCCTGTGAAAGTTTATGTCACTTTGAAATTTTCAGATTTTAGACTGCTGCAAACCATATAAAGCTACTTTCAATATGGCTTTGCACAAAAGTCAAGAAGGTCGCTACACATTGAACTCTTCATCTGCTTTGCCTCAATCCAATCCAATCCAATTCAGACTTTCAGATTGTTCAGTCTACAATTCCCAGAATTCTCAGATATCCTCCAACATTTTGGTATGCATTATTGAATGCACCATTTTGAGAAATGTGTGGCTTGGTGTTACTATCTTCATATTCCAGGAACTATGAGTGAGGACAGACACTTAAAATGTTGACCAAATAAATCTTCCAGTACCCCTACATACTAATTTGAAGCTGAAAGAATAGCTATGCCTTAGGTCAAGACTGACAATCCAATGGTCTATGTGCCACACCTCAGTTTTTCTTGTGGCTAGGGAACTCCTTAAATTCCACTAGTAAAATCCAATGGTAAAACTAGTTTGGTGCTATCAGAAGCAAACTACCATATATGTGCCAAAATTATAATATAACTATGTCCCTGTAACCTTACTCCTCCTGAAAGGACTCAACATCTGAGTTCAGTTCTGGAAGAAGGAGATGATGAAGATGATGAAGAAGAAGAACAAGAGGAGGAAGAGGAAGAAGGAGAAGGAGAAGAATTGAACTTGCATGCTGTCCAACTCTCAAGTACTGTCCCCACTGGCCCTCCTCCAGTTCTTGGTGGTTTTTAAAAATCCAACTCTCTGGAAAAAAGCTGCTCAACCTTCCTTTAACCTTGAACTGGTTATATAGATTCAAGACACTTGCTTAAGTTACCAGAAGTGAAACTTATTTTTTTCTCCTGCTAAGAAGTGCATTCTTCTTATCACTGTGTGAAAATTGGAGAGCAGGACATCCTGGCATCATTGTTATATAAAAACTATTATTACTTTTTCAGCAGCTCAGATCCGGAGTACTCCATTGTTTGACTTTAGCTGTAAGATGGTGATCTACAGTGTCAGCACCAATCACTGGCCTTGGGTTAGCATTTCCAGGGCTGTTGAAAAGCTGCCATTAACTTAAATTAACCAGTGTTATTCCTTAGAAAAACCTACCAGTTATTTTATGAACCTGGGATCTGTGTTCTTTCCGATTTTTATTCATTAAAAGAAACAAAACAAAAAGAGTAAAAAAAGAATTGTTATCAAGTTATTGGTAAAAGCAATTTATTTTAGCAGGTAATTCTGAGTCCGAGTCAAAGCCAATCTGAGAATTGCCTTCTGATAATTTCAGTTGATTAATACTAAGCATTTGTGAGGTTTAGGAAAGTTTAGATCCCATTGTCCAACCAGAACAGCAAAGTCTTGGCTTCAGATCCTCTCTTGATTAAAAAGGGTAAAGTTTCCACTGCCAGTCATGTCTGACTCTAGTCACAAAAGTCATCATCTCTGAGTCACAACCAAAGAGCCAGTGTTGCTCAAAGATGTTACTCTATAGTTTTGTGTGCTGCACTGGCTTCCAGTGGAAAGCCCTGCATGACATGAGACCAGATTATTTGGGGGAACCACCCTTCTTCTAGTCCAACTAAGCAGAATGTGCATGCCTTATCTGTTGAACAGTGTCACCTGATGGGACCCAGGAAATGTACCTTCTGTTGCAGCATTTACCCTCTGGGATCTGCCCCAAGCCTCTTGAGATCCATGAAACTCAACCCTGCTAGTATTTCAGAAATTCTTGAAGACCTTGATGTTCTTTCAGGCATGGCTTCTGGAGGCTAGGTGATCTGTGTTTGTCTTCTTAGGAACTGGGTTTGATTCCAGCCATCATTCCAGCATATATATGTTTATTTGGTTTTAATACTATGTGCACCATCCACAATTACAATGTGATTAAAAAATGTATCAATCAACCAATCAATAGTGCACTGATTTATTTTGCCCAGCCCTGTTTATTTATACTTGCTCTGATAAAATGGTGAGTGAAGTTTATAGAATGGAATAGAATAGAATAGAATAGAATAGAATAGAATAGAATAGAATAGAATTCTTTATTGGCCAAATGTAATTGGACACATAGGGTGTCTTTGGTGCATATGCACTCAGTATACATAAAGAAAAAATAAAATACATTCATCAAGAATCATAAGATACATTTGTATTTTAGTAAAGCCCCTGTCACACTGCACCAACGGATGCAAAGAGGATGTAAAACGGACAAAAAAGCTTGCCATCCGTTGGTTAACACGATGTATCTGTTCTGTACTCACTGCTCCGTTTTGCTTCCTCTCTATCCGTCCAGCATCCGTTTATGGACGTTTCATCCGCTCAGAAAGTTTTGAGCTGCTCAAAACTTTTGCGCGGAAAATGTATCCAATTCGTCCGTTCTGCATCCACTAGGCATCCGCTAGGCATCCGCTAGGCATCCGCTAGGCATCCGCTAGGCATCCGCTAGGCATCCGTCCTGCATCCGTTACGCATCCGCTATATCCGCTAGGCATCCGTTCCGCATCCGTGCAACTCGCATCCGCTTGGACGCAGGGAGGAAAAAGAACGGACATGGAACGGATGCAGAACGGATGCCTAGCGGATGCAGCACGGAAACAAAGCATTTAAAATGGAAAAAACGTTCGCATAGGGGACCTATCTGGGATATTAAGGATGTCTAGAGGATGCCTAGAGGATGCCTAGCGGAAAACCTATACTGCCTATAAAAAGAGGGAGCAACTCGCCTGCATCGCATTTTCAGAACAGCAGCCCAGCGGTGCAGACCTCTGCAGCCTTCGTCTGTCTCTTCCTCTTCCACAGCATCCAGTCATGTCCACCGTGGATTGTAACAAAGTCCTTTTGGCAGCCACCATCGTTCTGCAACAGTGCGAAGCCATCTGCAGGCTCTGTGAACACTACTGTGAGAAGAAAAGGAGCCACCCAAAAAGAGTCTGGGTCCGAAGATGGTTCGCCAGTAGAGCGGAGGAAGGACTGTACAAAAAGCTGATGGTGGAGCTCAGGAGCGAACACTCGGGCGTTCCAGAACTTCATGAGGATGCCTCCAGCCATGTTTGACGAAGTTGTGCAGCGGCTGACACCCAGGTTGACCAAGGCAAACATCAACTTCCGGCCCAGCCTGGAACCTGGGCTCAAGGTGGCACTCACTCTGCGCCACCTGACCTCAGGGACCACCTACAGGAGCATGCAGTATGGCTGGAGGGTGCCACCCAACACCATCAGCATTGTGGTCAGAGAAGTGGTGCAGGCCATCATCGAAGAATACCTGGAGGAGGTCCTCCAGTGCCCCTCCATTGAAGAAGGATGGAAGAAAGTTGCAGAGCAGTGGTATCAGAGGTGGAACTTCCCACACACTGTTGGAGCCATAGATGGCAAGCACATGGCCTGCAAAGCACCACCCAAGTTGGGCTCCACTTATTTCAACTACAAGGGCTCCTTCAGCATTGTCCTCTTCGCCATGGTCGATGCTGACTACAAGTTCATGTACATCGATGCTTCAGGCAATGGCTCATGTTCAGCTGCCCAGGTATACAACGCCAGTCACCTCAAGGATGGGCTGGAACACAACCTCATTGTGGGCTTTCCAGATCCAGACCCCCTGCCCAACAACACGCAAGATGTGCCCTACTTCATCGTGGGGGATGACGCCTTTTCCCTCAGAACCTACCTCATGAAGCCCTACACTTCCAGACGCCTCACCCGTGAAGAGAGGATCTTCAACTACAGGCTGTCCAGGGCAAGGCGGGTGGTGGAGAACGCCTTTGGCATCCTGGCCAACAGGTTCCAGGTACTTCTCACCACCATGCAGCATCGCCCAGAGATCGTGAGGAGGATTGTGGAAGCTTGCTGCATCCTGCACAATCTCATGCGCATCCGCTACCCAGTCTTGCAGAACAGGCTCATGGACCTCCAACAAGCCAATGGGGACATGGAGCCTGGGGAATGGAGGCAAGGGCAAAACTTAATAGACACTGAGGATGTGCAAGGCCCCAACAGAGCCTCATGGGAAGGGAAGAAGCAGCGCAACCTCCTGAAACACTGGTGCAACTCCCCAGCTGGAGCAGTGGAGTGGCAAGACAGGATGATAGATGATTAATGGGTGCTTCCTTCAGCCTGTCTCATCACATGGATGAGATTGGGCCATGTATGTTGGGTGGGCCTACAATGAACAGGGCGCTTAATAAAGAGTTGTGTTTGTGTTGACATGTGTAGATGATTGATTACATTATTATTGATAATAAAGGGCCATAGGTGTGGCACCTGGGAAGGTGGACCATACAGTCCCACTATGCTTGCACTGGAGGTTTATCTATCCCACAGCTATTACCCATCCCAAAGGTATCCCTGCCCATCCCACTGCTATCTTAACCCATCCCACAAGCATGCAAAGGCTTAAACCAATTCTAAAAGTTTCCACCAAGACTTTATTAAAAAAAAGAAATGAAGCAAGTGTGTGAATCAAAGATAAAATTTATTGAACAACAAGTTGTAAAAGAAAAATGACCCAAGTCGAGTGTCCAAATAAAGTCCACACCCAGTCTCTGGCAGTCTTCACGGTCACTCGGAGGTGTGCCCAGTCTCAGGGGTGAAGGGTCCAGGTGCTGTGGAGGTGGTTGCTGCTGCAGTGCCGGTCTGAAGCACCACTGGGGTGTCTGGCCCCAAAAGGACAACAGGTGACAGTGTGTTGAGAAAGCTCTCGGACAGCTGGCTCAGACCCGTGATGCTGAGAGGTCCTTCCTCCATGCCATGGGGTGTCAGCCCCAGTACTGATGACAGATGTACTGAGGCCGGGCTTGGCTGTGGGGTGGAGGAAGGAATAGTGTAGTGGGGCTGTCTGGTCTGCAGCTGAGTGAGGACTGGTGTGGATGGCATCGGTGGCGTGGGTGGCATCGCTGTCGCCGGTGGCAGCATTGGCGTGGGTGGCATCGGTGGCATCAGTGGAACCGGTGGCAACGGTGTCGCCCGATGACTCTGTGCCTGGACTGGGAAGGGCTGCTGTCTGTGCTGCTGGACCTCCTGGTAGCCGTAGCCCTGGTAGGTGAGGGGTTGTGGGAAGCCTTGGAATGGGAGGGACATCACCTGGGGTGGAGGAGCAGACCTGGACTGGGTGGGAGCAGGTTCCTCTGGATCTGGAGGGTTGTGAAGCAGCTCAGTGATCCGGTCCTTCACCACCTGGTACTGGGGTTCCTCCATGTTCCTGAGGGTCTGGTTGACATAGGTGAGGAAGGGCTTGCGGTTGGAGGATGAGGAGTCGGTGTTGACCAGCTGAGTGAGGAGATCTATACTGGTGCGGATGGTGTCCCTGATCTCCAGCAGGACAGTGTGGCTCTGCCCCTCCTGCTGTCTGGCTCTGGTGGACGCGACGTCTCCTTTCTCCCACCACACCAGGGAGTCCTCCACGTGCTCCACCACGGTTACAACACCTGTCCGCGGGTTCTCCGCTGTGGCACGCTCCACAGAAACCTGCCTGGAGACAGGGACTGACTCTCGGCTGGAAGAGGACTGCTCTCAGCAGGCTGCCGGAGAGAGAGGGTAGTGAGAGGGGCTACTGGTGCTCCTCGGTGGTGGATCTCATCCTCCAGGAAGCTGCACCTGGCCATGACATAGGTCTCTCTGTCTGTCAGCTTCACAGTGGCCTGGCCAGATTTCTTCAGGTGCAGCTTCCTGTACCAGGTGTGCATGTGCTTCCACCAGCCGAGGAGCACCTCCGAAGTGTAACCCATACTCTCTGCCCTCTCTCTCCAAGCAGCCTGCTTCCTTTTGGTGTCCCTGTACAGCCGGTGTCCCTTCCGCCATAGATAGTCATTCTCTCTCAGCCACTCCAGCACCTCATCCTCGTGTTCCTCCTCAATATAGTATTGCCTCCTCTCCCATTGTCGCATACGCCTCTTCCTCCCTTTGGCAGGACCAGATGGGCCCTCATCAGAGGGGCTCCCAGGTAGTAGGGGCTGCTCCTCCACACCACGAGCAGCAGTAGCACCAGCAGGATCATCATCATCATCATCATCGTCATCACCAGCAGGATCATAATCATCATCATCATCATCAGCAGCAGCAGCAGGATCATCATCATCATCATCATCATCATCATCATCATCATCATCATCAGGATCAGCAGGATCAGCAGCACCAGCACCAGCACCAGCAGCACCAGCAGGACCAGGAGCATGAGAAGGACCAGGAGTATGAGCAGGACAAGCAGGACGAGCAAGACCAGGAGCACGAGCAGTACGAGGAGTATGAGCAAGTCCAGGAGCATGAGCAGGACGAGCAGGACGAGCAGGACCAGGAGCAGCTTCAGCAGAGTAAGCACCAGCAGAAGCACCACCGTCAGGAGCAGCTTCAGCAGAAGCTCCAGCACCAGAAGAGCGAGCCCGAGCAGCAGAAGCCCCAGCAGAAGCAGAGTCAGGGACAGGGGGCTGGAGGGTGGCCCTGTCCCTCTTGTCAGGGATGGTGGCAGGTTGCTGAGGCTTTCGCTTCTTCCCCATGGTTGTGGGGTTGCTGGCTGGCAGGGAGGCTGGCAGGAACCAAGGCAGGCAGGCAGGCAGTGTTAGGGATAACATTGTTCACCCTAACTGTTTTAGGTGAAATACTAACTATGAATCATAGTTAGTGTATGCAGCTTTAAATGTAAAATAGCAACTGTGGGTGTGGTTATGAAAACCATATAAAACTAGCAAGGCTACAGCTTGCTCTCTCTCTCTCTCTGGTTTTGATGATCCCTGATTACTGCTTGGAAGCAAGACTGCATTGCTCGAACGGGAGAGACAACAACGGACTGATTTATGTGAACTGACAATAGGATATTCTATATGGACTTTGCTAACTGAATATCCCTGAATGGACTGACTACATGGTAAATGAATAATGGACTGTTTTTGACTATGCTATAAACTTATACTGGAATAAAATATATTCTTGATAGCACAAGCGTATCTGTTATTTTTGCTGTATGTTAATAAACATACAAACTTAGCTCACTCATTTATCTGTGTGCCTATCTGACTTACGCTGCACATTCTGTTTAGCTTGTCTACCTAACCCTGGTTGGGGAACCCAGGCTTAACAGGCAGGCACCAAGGCAGGCAGGCAGGCAGGCAGGCAGGCTGGCAGGAAGCCTGGCAGGAAGGCTGACAGGAAGCCTGGCAGGAAGGCTTGCAGGCAGGCAGGCACCAAGGCTGGCAGGCAGACTGGCTTGCAGGGAGGCTGGAAGGCAGGCTGGCAGCAAGGCTGGCAGGCAGGCAGAGAGCAAGGCTGGCAGGGAGGCTGGCCAGGAGGCTTGGAGTCAGGCTGGCAGGAAGGCTGGCAGCAAGGCTTGCAGGCAGGCATGCAGGCAGGGCAGGCAAGGACTCGATGTATCCGGCAGCAGGTCTTTCCTCCGAATGCTTGCCACGTGCGAGCTGCTTCTCTTTATATATGCGTGGCTTACGCAATGCATCCCCCCCGCATGTGCAATTAACGCTCAGCATCCGTTCGGCTTCCGCTGTGCATCCGCTAGGCTTCCGCTAGGCTTCCGCTGTGCATCCGCTTCATCCGCTCGGCGTCCGCTCTGCATCTGCTGTATCCGTTCCGCGTCCGCTTTGCTGAGGTCCCCTGGAAGCCTAGTGGATGTGCCATCCGCTCCCATCTGCTTCCATCCGCTAGGCTTCCGTTCCACATCCGCTTTCCATCTGCTCTGCGTCCTCCCCGTGTCCGTTCCTTTCCGTGTTATCAGCTCCGGTTATGCAAATTTTTGCCCCTTTTGAGAGAGGATAACAATGGATGGAACATTTCGCTCATCTGTTGTGTCCTTTTTACATCCGTTGGGCAGTGTGACAGGGCCTTAACATTAGTGATAGTCATAGGTTACTAAAAAGCAATCAAATAATACTAGGAAATAAATAAAACCATTATAGTCATAAGTGGGAGGAGACAGGGAAGAAGGATGAGAAGAATAATAGTAATACAGTCTCAGTAAATTGTTTAACAGTGTTGTGGGAATTAGTTGTTTAGGAGAGTGATGGCATTCTGGAAAAAACTGTCCTTGTGTCTAGTTATTCTGGTGTGCAGTGCCCTATAGCATCGTTTGAAGGTAGAAGTTGAAACAATTACTGTCCAGAATGTGAGGGGTCTGTAAATATTTTCACAACACTCTTTTTGACTCGTGCAGTGTACAGGTCCTCAGTGGAAGGCAAGTTGGTAGCAATTGGCTTTTCTGAAGTTCTAATTATCTGTTGAAGTCTGTGTCTGTCTTGTTTGGTTGCAGAGCCAAACCAGACAGTTACAGAGATGCAGATAACAGACTCAAAAATCTGACTCTGTCATGGGAGGAGTGGGAGGAGGAGTCGAGTTTGTTTTCAGCCATCATTTTAATTTTTTTTTGTTCTTATTGTATCTGCTTGTTCGGTTTTTAACTCTATGTGTACCACCCAGAGTCAAAACCCTGATGCATCTAACTAAATAAACCATTCATTGAATTATTTTGCCTTACCTTATTCACAAGCTTGCTGTTGCAAAGTTAAAATGGTGAAGTGCAATTAGTGGGAGGAGGAAGAGAACAAAAAGTGTTACCTTTAAGTTCCTGGAAGAAAGGTGAGATGTAATTGGAATAGCTAAATATAGGCTGCAGCCTTAAACATACTTCCCAGGTGTTACATCTTATTGAACACTATGGGGCTTTTTTCTCATTATAAGTGCATGGGAATGCATTGTCAACATTTTGCTATTACTGCTCCTTACTTGCTGGTGATTATTCTAGTTATTGAATTTAGGCCAAGAAAAAAAAGTAAAGGATTAATATGATTCCTCACTTCCAATTCTTCTAAACCAGGGTCACCAACTGATGGTCCGCAGCCACTGGTGGTCTGCAAGAAAATTTTGGTGGTCCTCAGAGAAATATCACCCCCTCAAAGCAGTTAACCCAGGCTGCACAGGAACACAAGGCTGGGCCGCCCACATGGCCGGCCCACAGGAACACAAGGCTTGGGTCACAACAAGAAGAGGTAGTGAGGGGTCAGGGGAAAGAGTGGAGGGGTGGAACTTGCCTGGCTTCTGAGTTGTTTTTTCACTGCTTCTTTCTTCTTCTAAGCAGATAAGGAATGTGGCTGCCTTGGAGTGTGTGTATCAGTGGTGGGATTCAATTTTTTTTACTACTGGTTCTGTGAGCATGGCTTGGTGGGTGTGGCAGGGGGAGGTTACTGCAAAATCCTATTCCCTCCCCACCCCACTAACCTGCTTTCCAGCTCTGTTCACCTGTGCAGGGCAACAAAAGAAGACCCAGCTGATCAGCTGGGACTTGGGAGGCAGAGAATAGATGGGAGCGGGGCCAGTCAGAGGTGGTATTTGATGGTTCTCCAAACTACTCAAAATTTCCGCTACTGGTTCTCCAGAATTGGTCAGAACCTGCTGAATACCCCCTCTGTTGTGTGTGTGTGTGTGGGATCTCTGTGTTCAATCGGATCTCTCTCTCTCTCTCCCCCTCCCAAATGCAGCTCAAATGCAGGAATGTGGCTGCCTTGGGAGTGGGTGGGATGTGTGAGGGATCTCTCTCTCTCTCTCTCTCTCTCTGTGTGTGTGTGTGTGTGTGTGTGTGTGTGTGTGAGAGAGAGAGAGGTTAGAACAGATCTCTCTCTCTCCCACCAACGTCCGCAAACCACCATCAGTCAAAATTCATATTAGTAGTCCCCAGGATTTAAAATTATAAGTTTGGTGGTCCTGAGGTCCAAAAGGTTGGCGACTCCTGTTCTAAACTATGTAAAGCCCATTCACACTGCACCAATGGATGTAAAGAGGATGTAAAACGGAGAAAAACGCTTGCCATCCGTTGGAAAACGCGATGCATCCGTTGTGTACTCACTGCATATGTCTTTCATACGCTCTATCCATCAAGCATCCATCTACTGCTATTTCATCTGCTCAAAAGGTTTTGAGCTGCACAAAACTTTTTGAGCAGATGAACTTTCTGCCGCATACGATCTACATCCGCGACACATACGGGCAACAAACATTCTACGTCCGTTGTCATCCGTTAAACATCCGCTGTATCCTCTCGGCATCCTCTGGGCATCCGTGCAACTCACATCTGCTCCAGCGGAAAACGGAAAGAGGGAGGAAGTGAAAGGTATGCAGAACGTCCACACAGCGTTAGTAGCACGGACATAGAAAGGATGAAAGCGGATGTAGCTCGGATATAAAGCATTAAAACTGACAAAACGTTTGTATATGGGAGGTATCTCGGATATTTAGGATGGCATCCGAGGAACCTGGGCCTGGACTGGGAAGGGCTGCCTCTGCTGTGGGAAGTTCTGGTAGTGGTAGGCTTGGTAGGTGAGGTGCTGTTGAGATCTGTGACATCGCCTGGGGTGGAGGAGCAGACCTGGAGTGGGTAGGAGCAGCTTCAGCTGGGCCTGGAGGGTGGTGCAGAAGAGCTGTGATCCTCTCCTTCATCACCTGGTACTGGGCCTCTGGCATGTCCATGAGGGTCTGGCTCACGTACGTGATGAAGGGCTTGCATTTCAAAGATGGTATGTCGAAGTGGACCAGCTGGGAGAGAAGATCTGTGCTGGTTTTGATTGTGTCCCTGATCTCCAAGAGGACAGTGTGGCTCTGTTCCTCCGGTCTGCCTCTCTGCCTGCTTTCTATGGAGGTGGAGCTGGGGGTGGGTGTGGGTTGGTCTCTGGTGGCTGCTTCTTCTTGCTCCATCTGAGACAGGGGATCCTCCACATCCTCTGGCATGGGGAGTGTAGTTGTCAGGGGGGTCTCTGTCATGGGGCCCTCCAAAGACACCTGCCCTGACATGGTAGATGTCTCCTGGCTGGAAGAGGAGTGGCTCTCTGTGGGCTGTCTGAGGGAGAGGGTTGACAGAGAGGCTGCTCCTCGGTGGTGGACCTCACCCTCCAGGAATCTGCACTTGGCCATGACATAGGTCTCCCGGTCAGTGAGCTTGACAGTGGCCTGCCCGGATTTCTTCAGGTGCAGCTTGGCATACCAGGTGTGCATGTGCTTCTACCACCCCAGGAGGACATCAGCAGTGTATCCCAGGCTCTCCACCTTCTCTCTCCAAGCTGCCTGCTTTCTCTTGGTGTTGAATAGAGCCTGTGGCCCTTCCTCCACAGGTACTCGTTCTCCCTCAGCCATTCCAGCACCTCCTCCTCATGGTCCTCAGAAATGGAGTACTGTTTCCTCTCTCCCTTCTCCTTGCCTTGCCTCTTCCTCCCTCTGGCAGGGGCTTCAGGGCCTTCAGCAGCAGGGCTTTGAGGGCCTTGGGACTGGTCTACCACAGCAGCACCACCACCACCACCAGCAGCAGCAGCAGCAAGAGAAGCACCAGCAGCACCAGCAGCACCAGCAGGAGAAGCACCAGCAGCACCAGCAGGAGAAGCACCAGCAGCAGCAACACCAGGAGCAGAAGCAGCAGCAGCAGAAGCACCAGCAGCTTCAGAGTCAGTGCCAGGAGGTGGGATGGTGGTTCTGTCCTTCTTGCCAGAGCTGGCAGGAGTAGGCACAGGCTTCCTCTTCTTCCCCATGGTGTTCTCTCAAGATGTCTCTGGCAGCAGGTCTTTCCTCTGAATGCTGACTCCTTGCAAGCTGCATCCTTTTATATCCGCGGAGCTGATGCAATTCATCCTCCCCGCATGCGCAGTGAACGCTTTGCATCCATTATATATCCACTACGCATCCGCTATGCATCCTATAGGCGTCAGTGATGCATCCGCAGCATCTGCTATGCATCCGCTCCTTCCGCTACGCGTCCGCTTCACTATTCTCCCCTGGAACCCCTGCGGATGTGTCATCCACTTCCATCCGCTTTCATCCGCTAGGCTTCCTACGAACATCCACTTTACATCCCCGCTACATCTTCCCCACGTCCGTTCCTTTCCGTTGTTATCCGTTCTGTTTATGCAAATTTGGGGCACTTTTGAGAGCGGATAACAACGGATGGAGCCACCCCCGAAATTTTGCTCGTCCGCTGTGTCCTTTTTGCATATGTTTTGCATCTGTCGGCCAATGTGACCTAGCCTTAAGTTCATTAATTTTGGGGAAATCTTTAAACCATTTCAGCTCTTCCAAATCTGAACTTTTTGAATGGAACTCATAGGACATCCTGAGCTTCATCAGAAGGATACACTAATTCATTATATATCTTTGGGATGTCTTTGAAACCCAAAGTAATTAAACTACTTTAATTGCTGGTCTGTATTTCTATTCAGTGAATCTGGGAATGGTATCTGCTAAGGATACAAATTTACAAATTTCTTTTTATTCCGCCTCCCCCAGGGCTCCAGAGACCCCAAAATGCAAGAGATGCTAATTTCACTCAGAATTTAATTAGATACATGGAGAAGAATCTCCACCAAAGCTGAAATTAACTATGGAAAGGTTTTAAGATGACTCTGCACACGTGTGTAAGGCTGCATTTACATGAAAAAAAAAAGGCTTTTTAAAATAACCTCACCTCATTTCCTCTTTAGTTCTTATTAAGAGATCAATATAAATGCAGTTAAAACAGCACAAGCAACTCTTTAATTAGCAATCCATGTCCACTTTAATATATTGGGTGGAATATATATTTAATATATTCCTGAAGAAGGTTGTTTAGCAGCTTCTGAAATACCTTTCCCCTATTATGGGATTGTTTTTTTTTTTCCTTTGAACATTATCTAACCAAAGCAGCTTGCTCAAATCCAGTAAGTATTCTAATTCTTCCTAGATGCTCGGTTCCTTTGAAAGGACTATCTTTTTACAAGAAAACAAAGAATGGGAAGACAAAAGTAGTCTACTTTGTGTAAATGATATGAGATATGAACTCATGTCTGGATATTACATTAATATCACAGAAGTAATATTATACACTTCTGAATAATAGCCAGGTATCTAATGATGAGTGCCTTTATTCATACAAATGCAGCCTTGATATCTTCAGCAATAACCTGACAAAGTATTTTTATTGGACCAACAATATTTATCAGTAAAATCTAATACTGTAAGTTTGCAAAGTACTACAGATATGAGAAAGACAAAAGCAAAGCAAAGCAAAACAGAGAATGGGAAAAAAGGGAAATACGATTAGTACAAATCCTAACCAAATTCACTAGGGAGGCTTCAGTTGTTCTGGTACCAAAACAAGACTCTTTTTCCTTTTGTCATCTTTATAGTTCTTTTTGGGGGAAGAACATGACTTTTTGTGTGTGCTGCAGTTCCAGCACTATTTCAGCCTCCTCTGAATGTCTAGAAGTGAAATCTATGAATGGATGGATTGCATTGATAAATCTTGCTTTTGGGACACATATGCGGAGGGAATAACCAATTAGGATACATTCACAACTTGCCATTTCATGCTTGGATAAGAAGTTTATGAGGTAGGGTTTTTTTAAAAAAAAAGAAGAGAGGAAATATTGACCCCATTCTCTGAGATATAAAAGATTGAGATGTGTTTTCTTTTTAAACAAATCAGTTTAAGTCAATACTTTTCCTTTCTTAAATATGAACCTGTGGAATCCAGATCTATGAAATTTTACCTGTAGAAAATGAATTAGATCTCTATAAAGGATGCCTTTCTGGGACCATGGCAGCAGAGTGAGAATTCGTCATATAAATATATGAGCTGCTCCCTCAGTTCATGGTTCTGATGTTTTATCAACTTTATTGTCAGGTTTGGTTCCCTGAGCAGAAAAACAGGAAGTCACATTAATACAAAACAACATTTTCTAACTAATCTTTACATTTGGGAATGTTTTTTCTTGCTGTTTTAGTATTTTGCATATGAAAGCCTATCTTTATCTTTCAAGATTGTAGCATGGGTTCTATTTAAGAAAAAACCATAGTTAAAAAAAAAAGAAAGAAAATAGAAATACTTGTGCATGTTCCATCCCTATGTTAGTTGTGGGAGAAGATTTTGGAGTTTTGTTTGCTGCTGTAATGGTAGGTGAGAATGACCTTGGGAGATTGATTCCAGAAAAGCTGCCTAGGGAATGGTCATATAAGAGATGACATAGTCCGCAGCTGGCCAGGCAAGAGGTTCAGAAGGAACCTTTCCTAGTTTCTCAGGCTGTAAAACAGAAAGAAAGAGAACTGTACTTTCAGACTTTTTTTTTTTTGGATTAAGTTTTATTGATTTTTAAAAACAAACAAAAAACAAACAAAACATAAAAATATCCATCTTTCTTCCATAAATATACAAACATGTGTCGGTTGGTTTGCAAATTTTTGTGCTTCGATTTCATAGTCTCAGTTACAGTTACATTACATAATAACTCATATTATCATTCAAAAATTTTGTTCATTCATACTTTGCGAGATAGCTATACTTTACTTAGTTTATTTTATAACAATTCATATAGTCCTCCCAAATCTATCCTAAAAACATTATATATATATAATAATAAAGAAAAAGAAAATAAATACATCTTTATATATTCATTATTTTCTAAAATTCTACATATTCTATTATTATATTTTGTTATCTAGCCATTGATAGAAAAAGTCCCAAATTTTATAAAATTGTTTATCCTCTTGTTCTCAAATTTCAAATGTCAATCTACTCATTTCAGCACATTCCAGTATTTTCTTCATAGTTTCCTCCTGCGATGGTATTTCCCATTTTTCCAATTTTTAGCAAATACAATCCTAGCTGCTGTTAATACATTTACAATCAAATATTTTAAATCTTTGCTGTATGTATCAGGTAGAATTCCCAATAAAAATATATCTGGTTTTAAATCTATATGCTTTTTAGTCATTTTTTCCAACCACGTGTGGATTTTAGTCCAATATTTTTTTGCATCAGCACAAGTCCACCACATATGGTAATATGAGCCAGGTATCATCAGGAAAGATTTCCAACATCTTTTGGATTTTTTCTTGAACATTCTTGCTATTCTTGTTGGGGGAAAATGCCACCTGTAAAACATCTCATACAAATTTTCTTTAAATGCTGTTGACATTGTCATTTTATAATTTTGAGACCACAATTTTGCCATTTCTCTAGATCAATCCCATATCCAAAATTCTTCCCCCAAGCAATCATAGTCTCTTTAACTTCTTGTTCTTCTAGTTTAATTTCTAATAAATATCCATACAGTTTTTTAATCACCTTTTCATCAGTACCTGTCAAAATCTTATCTAAATCAGTCGATTTATTATAGAAACCTTCTGTTTTAAAATCTTTTTCATACCTTGAATGTATTTGCGCATAAGAAAACCAATTCATCTTTATACCTTGTTCCTCTAGTTTTTGCATAGATTTAAGTTCACCCTTTTCATTCAAAATTTCCCCATATCTAACTGTTTGTTCCTTCTTATATGTTATAGGCTAAGAAAATGCTTCAATAGTCGATAACCAGACTGGAATTTTCAAATAACATTGTCTTTTAATCTTCTCCCAATTTAACCACAGAGACTCCCGTATATGATGTCTTCTAAAATAACCCTGTATTTTAGTTCCCTTATACCATAAAAAGGCATGCCACCCCAACAACAAATAATGTTCTTCTAATGCTAACAATCTAGTATTTCTTAATGTTATCCATTCCTTAGCCCATGTTAAGTTTGTAGTTTGGTAGTACAACTCCCAATTAGGCAGACCAAATCCTCCTCTAATTCTAGCATCTTGTAAAAGTTTTAACTTTATTCTCGCTTTCTTACCTTGCCATATATATTTCAACACAATTTTATTTAAATCTTCAAAGTAGTCCTTTCCAAGCCTGATTGGTATTGTTTGAAACAAATATAAAATTCTGGGTAAAATATTCATTTTGATTGTTGAAATTCTCCCTATTAGTGACAATTGTAGGTTCTCCCATTTCGTCAAATCTAGTGCTATCTGTTGTTTAAGTTTAGTGTAGTTGTTCTCTTTTAGTATACTACATCTTGCTGTCAAAGTATCCCCAATACTTAACCTTATTCATGACTTGAATTTTCAATACATCTGCCAATTCTTCTTTTTGTCTTAGTAGCATATTCTTTGTCAAAATCTTTGTCTTATCTTTGTTTATTTTCAAGCCGGCCACCTTGCCATATGCCTCAATCTTTTCCAATAGTTTTGGTGCTGTTTCTAGAGGGTCTTCTAAAATAAAGGCCAAGTCATCCGCAAAAGCTTGCAATTTAAATTCTTCCTTTTTAATTTTCATTCCTTTTATACTCTTTTCATTGCTAATGTTAACCCTTCCAAAGGGTTAATTTAACCCTTCCAAAGTTAGTATAAATAGCAAAGGTGATAGTGGGCAACCTTGTCTTGTACCTTTTCTTATACTGATGAAGTCTGTTAATTCTCCCTCTACCATTACCTTTGCCGTTTGCTTATAATATATGGCTTGTATTGCTTGAATAAATTTTCTGGCGAAGCCCATCTGTTCCAATAATAACATGAATCTCCAGTTCACATTATCAAATGCCTTTTGTGCATAAAAGTAAAAATATCAAAGCTATTTGTTTTTCAGGGTGTGCCTCATAATATTCCAAAGTATCCAATATGACTCTCATATTATCTTTAATTTGTCTCTTTGGCAGAAATCCATTTTGGTCAGGATGAATAAAATTATTTAAATATTTTTTGAGTCTCTCTGCCAATATTGACGTGAAAATTTTATAATCTGCATTTAATAAAGAAATGGGTCTATAATTCTTAATTTGTAATGGATCAGTCTCTTTTAGAATAAGTGTAATGTAGGCTTCTGACCATGTTTTAGGTATCTTCTTCTTTAACATAACTTCATTCATGACTTCTAGCAATTGAAGGTTCAGCGATTCTTGTAATGTTTTATAGAATTCTGCCAGAAGTCCATCTGGGCCTGGTGCCTTCCCATTATTTTGTTTCTTAAGTGCTTCAGTTAATTCCATCATGGTTATATTGCTTTCTAACATTTTTTCAATCTCTTTAGGTATCTTAGGTAGATTAGCATTCTATAAATACTGCTTAACTCTTTCCTCCTCAATATTCTCTTGTTCATATAATTTCCCATAAAAGTCTCGAATGATTTCCTTCTTCTCTTTATTGCCGTGGCAAACTTGACCTTGATCATCTGTTAACTGCGGTATTTTCCTTGATTCTTTTTCCTTTTTCAATTTGTATGCTAACCATCTACCTGGTTTGTTTGCATCCTCAAAATAATTCTGTTTAGCACTTCTAATTTTCTGTGCTAATTCTTCTTTCTCTATTAAACTCATTTTATGTTTAATTATATCCAGTTTTAGCTTAATGTCTTTTTTCTGTGGTGTTTTCTGTAGTTCTTTTTCAAGTATTTTATACTCATCTTCTAAAGCTTCTGTAGCTTGCCTTTTCCTGATATTCCTTTTTCTTGTGTAGTCTGTTACCAAGCCTCTAGCATATGCCTTTATTGTGTCCCATACATTCTGGATTGAAGTGTCTTCTTTTTTATTTTCTCTAAAGAAAAAAGCCAATTCTTTCTCCATCTGCTGTATAAAATCCTTCTCCTTTAGAATAGTATTATTTAACATCCATCTCGATCTTCTTTTTTGTCCTTTCCATTTAATTGTCACTGGATTGTGATCTGCCCAAGTACTTGTTTCAATATTTGTTTCTTGAATATTAGATATTAGTTCTGTTGAAGTCCAAATCATATATATTCTGGACCATGTTAAATGTCTATTTGAGAAAAAGTGTGTTGTTTGGTTTTAACATTTCTTTCTCTCCATATATCTTTTAAGTTTATTTCATCTATCATTTTAAAAAAGGATTTGGGGAGAGTCTTTCATTTTGCTTTGTTGTTGTTGTTGCTATATAGTCCAATTTATTGTCTACAATTGTTAGGGATAACATTGTTCACCCTAACTGGTTTAGGTGAAATAATAACTATGAATCATAGTTAGTGTATGTTAGAGTGTATACAGCTTTAACTGGGAAATAGCAATTAAAGGAGTGGTTAAGAAAATCAATATAAAAGTAGCAAGGCTACGGCTTGCTCTCTCTCTCTGGCTTTGATGATTCCTGATTACTGCTTGGA
>BLBF01000033.1:16452567-16481669 GCA_015471245.1 Laticauda colubrina
ACTCATTTATCTGTGTGCCTATCTGACTAACGCTGCACATTCTGTTTAGGTTGTCTACCTAACCCTGGTTGGGGAACCCAGGCTTAACACTAATTGTCTACAATTCTCCACTCCTCTTTTATTACATTGAGTCAAAGAAGTAAATATTTTCCCTAATTTTAGTTGTATCAAAAATTGTTCATATTGTTTTTTAATATGTACTTCTTGTAGACAAATTATATCAAATTTTCGTCTCTCTAATTTGTGAAAAATTTTCCTTCTTTTAACAGCTGAATTAAGTCCATTTATATTCATTGTAATCAGTTTTTTCTCTTCCATGATTATGCTTTATAATTAGGTTTGGCAGCTCTCGTAGATCTTGGTTTACGTTCTTTAATCTCCACCGATCCACCTACTGCGCCTTCTTCTTTTTCAGTCTCCATTTGGTCATCTTGAAATTCAGTTAGTGAACTCTCTTTTTCTGCCTCCTCCTCTCTTCTTCCAAAAAATTCTGCACAAAATAATTCTGCTTTCTCGATTGAATCAATTCTATGTCTCTGTTCTTGCCATACAAACATTAACCCTTCTGGGATTAGCCATCTATAATTCACCTCTTTTTTCAATAGCATTTTAGTCAAAAATTGGTATTGTCTTCTCATCTCTCTCACTCTTCTGGGTATTTGTTTTAAAACCACAATCTCCTTGCCTTTGTATTTCAATGTTTTCTCTCTTACCACTTGTAATATTTGTGTTTTAATGGCTTTTTTTGTAAATCTGATATGAACTTCTCTTGGTAGGTTATTTCTCATTGCATATCTTGTAAAAACTCGGCATACCTTATCTTCTCCATCCATCATCTTCTCTTCTGTTATTTCCAAAGCTTCAGCCAGTATTTTTATAATTATCTCAGCTAGATTTTGTCCTTTTTCTTCCTCTATGTTTTGAAATCTGAGATAGAATTCTGATCTGTCCATCTCCCATTTCAGCATCCCACTTTTATCTTGTTCAACCACTGTTAATCTGCTATCAATATCTCCAGTCTTCTTATCTCTTTGTTTATTTTCTTCTTCAATTTTTTGGAATCTCTCATCATACTTCACCATCATTTGTTGAATATTCTCCACCTTTTCATCAGTTTTCCCTGTTCTTTGCTCAATATTTTCTATGCTCTTTTCAATGGTGTCTGATTTTATTTTAAGGTCTTGGATTCTTTGCATAATCATCTGTAAAGTCACTCTTTCTTGATCTTTGTCTTGCTTTAACATTGTCTGAATTGAATGTTGTCCTCCAGATAGTGGGGAGGTGGAAGTAGAAATTGAGGAGCCAGAAGCTATAAACTTTCTACTCATTTTAAACAATTTGGGATCTTCAGGTTCTTCTAAACCCTAATCCAATTATGGAATAGCCAATTATGATCCAAAATGAAAAATAAAAATGGTAGAGAGAAAAACCCAATAATAATAAAAAGAAAAGGAGAGAAAGTTTCTTCAGGTTTTTCTTAACCTTAATCCAATCAATAATTAGGTAGAAAGGAAGGAGAAAAATAAAAAGGTTTAAAAAGAGCAAACAAAAAAAATTGAGAAGTTCTCAAATAAAAAAAAAGCATAAAAGTGAATCAAAAGAATAGATCAAAAAACAAAAAATCCCAAAGAAGAAAGGAAAAAAAAAAAAAGAAAATTTTGAGGCTTTCCCTTTTAAATATTAAGCAAAAATGAAAATATTACAAAAATAAAGGTTTTAAAAAGAAAAAATGGAGCACAACTTAAGAGAATAAAAAAGACACACTGCACTTTATTTAATTATCCAAGGCTCTTGTCATAACTCTCCAAGCTTCAAAGCCAAGTTTCACTTGTTGATAGAAATCCAGAAGAACACCTGCAATAACACTCTCCCGTGCTCTTCCCTCTATCTTATCACGTAGCAATGTCCTTGAAAAAGAATTTCAAAGCTTTCTTTCTCAGCTCTCTCAGCTTCATCTAAAATATTTTCAAGCCTCTAGTTGGCAGTGTTACAAAGTTTCTTTACTCTCACTCTCCCCCTCCTTTCCCAGACAAAATGTCATAGAAGTTAAAAAGAGAAAAAAACAAGGATATAAAAATAACTAAAGGGAGCCTCTAACCTAGAATATTACAAAGTCAAAAAAGAAAAGAAAAAATAGATATAAACAGAGAAAAAACCAGTCCAGTTAGCAAGTGCAAAATCACGATAGAAGTCCAGCCATAAGAAAAAACAAAACAAAAAGCAAAGCCTTACTTTGACACTTCTGTTTAAAAATCTCCGCTTATTCAGTTCTGTCAAAACTTTTACAGATTCTTTTTTCCCCTTAAGGTGTCCTTTAAGGTCCTTTTAAGTCTTAGAATAATAAAAGAAAAATTCTCACCAAACCGACACACTTTCTCTTTCAGCCTCTTCCGTTCGGAGCTGTCCCAACTTCAGCAGCTTTGATGGCTGCCTCTCTGCTGCTTGCAAAAGGGCTTCTCCTGGATCAACCAGGAACTTTGCAATATCCCTGGGATCTACAGGATGTGCCCTTCACTATCACCGTCTCTTCAGGACGGTTTAGGTCCATTTGGACCATCCAGGGGCAAAGATATCAGCTGCAATCTCAGAGCTCTGAGATTGCATGCAGTATCATTGCGACGCCAGCTCCTCCCTCCAGATTTTTGAGATTCTCTTAATGTAGGTTTATGATAAAGTAGAATTAGTTTATATGCCTCTGTTTCCTGTCTAATCTCCAATCAGGTTGACAATTTCAGACATCATCATCCATATTTCTAAAAAAAAGGATCAAACAATTCAGGGAAGGTAATGGTTCCCAGGTTTGGTAGCTGAATACGCCCTGTGAAATCAAAAGTCTCTGAATTCCAGCTGCTAGGAGCTACCATCTGGAAGATCTTGCTTATTGGGTTCTTTCTTGCAACAAAAAAAAAAGCTATCCACTGCCATAGCTGAACCTCTAAGCATAATCTTTGAAAAATCTTTCAGGACCAGCTCCTTGCCTAACCTATGGTCACAAGCCATGGTCATCCCCATCTTCAAAAAGAGAGACCCCAGCCTGGTTGAAAATTACAGGCCAATCTCCTTATGCTGCGTCACCTGTAAAGTCATGGAATCAATTATTAACCAATCCATTATCCTCCACTTAGAGACAAACAACCTGCTCTCTAATAAACAATTTGGTTTCAGAAAAAAACTATCATGTAATCTGCAACTCTTACACTGCAAAAACTTGGACTACACAACTCGATCAGGGCAAAGCATTAGGCGCAATCTACATAGACTTCTGTAAAGCCTTTGATTCAGTGGTACACAACAAACTATTCCTAAAACTAAAATCTTCATACTCTACATAAATGACCTCTGTGATCATATTAAGAGCAACTGTGTTCTCTTCACTGATGATGTAAAGCTGTTCAATACTACAGACAATACTGCTACCCTTCAAAAAAATCTTGACTGTGCATCAGAATGGTTAAATAAATGGCAACTTCAAATCTCAACAAATAAATGCTCTGTCTTACATATTGGCAAAAAAAAATATCACAAAATAAAATACAAGCTGAGTGGTCAAGAGCTTGTTGATGATTCAAACTTTGTCAAGGATCTTGGAGTACACATCTCTAATGATCTAAGTGCTAGAGCCCACTGTAACTACATAGCCAAAAAGGCGTTAAGAGTTGTTAACCTAATTCTAAGTACCTTTTTCTCTGGTAATATCACACTACTAACTAGAGCATACAAAACATTTGCCAGACCAATACTCGAATACAGCTCATCAGTCTTGGAACCCACATTACGTATCTGATATTAACACAATTGAGAAAGTCCAGAAATATTTCACAAGAAGAGTTCTCCACTCCTCTACTCATTGCAGAATACCTTATGTCACCAGACTTGAAATTCTAGACCTAGAAAACCTTGAATTACGCCGTCTTCGATCTGATCTAAGTATGGCAAATAAAATCATACATTGCAATGTCCTACCTGTCAATGAATACTTCAGCTTCAACCATAACAACACAAGAGCAAACAATGGATACAAACTCAAGGTTAATTGCAACAAACTTGATTGCAGGAAATATGACTTCAGCAACAGAGTGGTCAATGTCTGGAATACTCTACCTGACTCTGTGGTTTCTTCCCCAAACCCCCAAAAATTTAACCTTAGACTGTCTACTATTGACCTCACCCCTTTCCTAAGAGGTCTGTAGGGGCATGCATAAGCACACCAATGTGCCTACTGTCCCTGTCCTATTGTTTCTTTTATTTTTCTTATATATATCCATGCATTCATAACTGTGTATATACTTGTACCTATTATCTTGTAAGCAATTGACAAATCAAAATTAAAAAAAAAAGTCTTGTGTGAAACCAAAAGACAAATTAGAGACAGCCTAGATCTAATCCAGGAGACTCTTCATGTTAATGTGGGGTCTAGCCTGAAAGGTGTGATGTGGATTTGCACTTTTTGTACATTTCCCAGCGTTTTTCAGAGAAGGACATTTGAATTCATCAGAAAAATGAATTCACCAAAGGAAAATCAAAGATGGGTTGGGAAGGGACAGATCAGATGTAATCAAAATTTTAATTCCAAGTGAGGAGATCAGTTAGAGAGCAAGTTTTCTCAGTTTCCTTCCTTCCAGATACATTGGAATTATAATTCCAAAATTTTTGCCTTCATTAGTCCTTAATTTACAACATTCATTTAGTGACTATTTGAAGCTAAACGATATTGAAAAAAAGTGACTTATGATCATTGAAGCATCCCCATGGTCACATGGTCAAAATTTGTGTGCTAGGCCAGTGGTGGGATTTAAGTTTTTTTTTACTACTGGTTCTGTGGGTGTGGCAGGGAAAGGATACTGTAAAATCTCCAGTCAGAGGTGGTATATGCCGGTTCTCTGAAGTACTCAAAATTTTTGGTACTGGTTCTCCAGAACTGGTCAGAACCTGCTGAAAACGCCTCTGTGCTAGGCCCCTAGTATGTATTTATGACAGTTGCACTGGGTCAGGGCAAAACTCACTCAAAACTGTCTTTCTTAGCAACAGAAATTAACGGGTCAATTTGGTTGTACATTAAGGACTATTTGTTTTGCAAATCCTTCTCACCTCTGGTATCAGGTCAAACCAGGTTGGAAAGGTACTGTTTCATTGTATTCAACATAATAATTTTCAGAGAATGAGTTTGTCTTGGCAATATCTGAATAATGAATGTTTCTTCTGTAAGCACAGAGCTCAATCCTACAAGCTGAAAAATCATGTTATAAATGAACAATTATGAGCAGAGTACACTGAAGAAATAAAAGGTCTTTCAAATTTTTAGGAAGTGTGAATTTAAAGCAACATGTTTGTTAAAGAAATTAATGTAAAGATTTGTTTATTAATGCTGGTTACTAATAGACACTGCCCTTAGGGCTCCAAAATTAATTTGCCTTTATAATAATATTCAGTTTTTGATAACAACATTTGGAATTGACTTTAGATATTTAGATATTCCATGCAAAATATTAAATATTCATTGGTTTTGCAAACTAGCTTTCTGTAGAAATGAATTATATTCCCTGATTATTGTGAAGAAATGAAATAAGTCTCTCTGTAGATACATTTCTATTTTATATATACACAGATACAGGTAATCCTTCCTTACAAACTGCTCATTCAATGATTGCTCAAAACTACACTGAAAAAGGAGATTTATGACCAGAACTTGAAGTTGTGCCAATGTCTCAGTATTTCTGTGGTGACCCGACCATATTTGCCAGCTTCCAATAAGCCAAGTCAGTGAGCAAGCTGACAAAAAAATCACAAGTCAAACATATTTTACAACAACAGGAGATTAACTTAATGACTGAAGCTGGAACATTTCACCTTATGACCACATTTCTTGGTGATGGAATTTTTGGCCCCAATTGCAGTCAATAAATGAGAATTATCCTGTATAAACACACTCTCTCTCCCACACACACATCCCCCCCCACACATTTTATTTATATCCTGCCTTTATTATATTTATATATAACTCAAGGTGACAAATGTACCTAATCCTCCTTCCTCCTCCTGTTTTCTCCACAATAACCTTGTGAGTGAGTGAGTGAGAGAGAGAGAGAGAGAGAGAGAGGGAGCACACAGCACACACACACACAGCACATACACAGTATGTACATATATAACTCTTGCTTAGTTCTTAGCTCATCCATGTTTTGAGGAAATCATCACCCATGTGATGAGTTGATCTCTTATTAAGAAATCATAATAAGGTGGATACTATATGTTTTAGTGAGAGATATCTCTGCTTTTGTTTATAACCAGCACAATTTTTGCCTACTTCCAATCATTTATAAGAAAGTAAGATGCGTAATAAAAACAACAGTCTAACACCATTCATATCCTGGTGTGTGTTTGTGTTATTTGTGTGTGTATGTGTAGGATTAGGACTAGAAAGCAATTTCTGGAAGCAATATTAAGAGATGAATGTTACAGTGATTTTAATTGAATATCTACTTTTGTGTACTGATGATGATCAGGGATGGGAAATCCTTGTCCCATATGGAAGCCACTTTGCCTCCTTCCCTCTTTAGTGGACTCCAGTCTCCAGTGGAAAGCAGACTCATTCCATCCACAATAGCCATCCACAATAGTTTATCCTCTAGTGTTGGGAGTTATATTTTCATGATGAAGTAAAATTTGCTTTGGGGACTTTCAAGGTGTGATATTAGCAATACTGTTTGTCTTCATATTTCCCACTACTCCTGTCAATGATTAGATTCTTAGAAGGAAACTTTGGAAAAATCCTTGGGAAACACTTAGGAAGTTTTGGATGTATGACCAACCATAGGGAATATCAGCAATTCCTGGCAAAGAACACCAGCAATTTCAGAAAGATGAGAAGGAACAGCTCTGATAATTGTAGAAGAGAAAAAAAAATATTTTTCCCTCTTCTACAGTTACCAGTTACTTACTTCTCAAACTTACCCCTCTTTATCCTTAAGAGAATGAAAGAGAGATAAGTTTTCAGAGACTAAGTTGAGACAGAGGGAACAGGGGAACATGAGAGAATCCATATTTACATGGTATATATTGTATTGCTACATATGTGCTCATAAGTGAAAGCATGGGGGCAGATGAATGGATGTTGTGTGGATAGGTGAGCGCCATATGCATGATGGTTCATATGATGCGATGCCTATCTGTGGGTGTATCTCTGCCCCATCTGTTTTATGCTTTGTCCCTAAAAATGATTCATCCTTGGCTTGACATATATGAAATGAAGAAATTTCACTGGATTTAGCTTCACATTTCTTAACTCAACTTCCATATGCTCATCTTCCTTTCACATGTGAGTGAATAGTTAATAGTAATATTTCTAGAAGGAAATTACTCAGCTGAAATCTCATATGGAATAGTGGTTAAAGAGCTAGACTTGGAACAGGGAGATTCAGGCTGGCAGGGTAGCTTTTGTTTCAGTTTCAGTTTACTTTATTGTCATTGCACCTCATATAACAAAATTAAATGCCATCTTTAGTATACATTATAACTATAAAAATAAAACACAAACACAAATCCTTCACATTCTATACAATCTGATCTTGAGGCGCTCATTTCCTCTTGACCTAGACTGGGAAGCTGAAAACTTATCTACCAATCTGCATTGAGCCAGTGTGGTTGATTACAGATTGTAATTTTAAGAAGTCTTCATCCTGCACTTTATTGGTTTAAGCTGAGGGTGACAATCGTAATCATTATCAGAGCCAGATCCAGAAGATGGTAACAAAGATGAAAATGGAGTTGAGGATGTGTACTATGAGCATAGGCAGAAAGAATTTGGATTATTCAGTTTGGAGTTGAGAAGTCAAAGAAAAGACATAGTACAAATGAAGACGAGTATATGTGTCCCAAGATGATGTTGCAGGATCTTCTAATCTAAGTTGGTGACTGAGACCAGGGGTTTTGTGTTCTGTGCTTTTGGAATCATGCTGGAGCAAATCCTCAGGGAATTTCTTTGTGTGACATACAAGCTGTACACAGATACATAAAGGGAAGCTAGAGTACCTGAAAGATGGCCAAAAACCATCTTTCCATTGTCACAGAAACTAGGACCAGAAATAATGGATACAAGGTGCAGCTATATAAATTTTATTAAGTCTACAGGAAAACCTTCTTTAATTGGATTTTTGCATGTTGCAGAGGGATAAACTAGATGAAGCTTGTGGTTCCACCCAACTCCACAGTTATATACTGCTGTGATTCTATACGTAATTAACTCAGCATTTTTATTTTGTACAGAGAAGAAAGGAAAGACTTCAAATGCACAGAGGAGACCTGGAAACAGATTGTGGCCATAGACCCAGGGATGAGTTTTATGCATCCATCCAAAGTTTATCCACCCAATTTACATTTGAACAGCTTGTATGTGCATAGTGTTGTTTATTTCATCAGGAAATTCAAGGGTAGCGCTGCTAGGCTGAATACTAATATTCTCTGTTTGTGCAAAACATTTGGTTTAATATACAACATTTTAGGATTATGGCTTTGTTACTGTATTCCTTCAACTTCATCACCTCCATCCCTACCCTCCAAACTTTTGACTAACTTCTCTTAACTTCCCTGCTTTCTCAGCTTTAGACAAATCAGGGTGAACCTGTCTTGGGAAGGAACACTTTCTTTAACTGGTCAGTTATATTATTCTGTAGTTCTCATGAAGGGCATCACAACTTTGTTTTGTCTGCTTTGAGGTTACAGATCCACTTGATCTCGCTGTACTTTAAACTTCATTTCATTGTGCAAATATCACCATTTTTTTTTTAGGTTCACCCTCAATTCCCACAATAATCCTATGAAATCGCTTGCATTGAGAAAGACGGCTGATAATCTTATGGGACACAACAACAAGAAAGCAATCCAAAGAAAATTGGAGGGCAATGTCATCACTGACCATGAACTTCTAAGAAGCTTGGAGCACTTATACATTTATTTATTGGACGTATAAGAATGTTGACTGCTGAAGTCTTGCAGTGGTTTATGGTAGAACATAAAATATTTTTCAAGGCCTTTTTAATAGCCAACAAACTGAGCCCTTCAACTAAGTAAGGACTGGCATATTCCAAGGACTGGTAGAATAAAGAACTGGATACTTAGTCAATCAGACTGCTAAATTTTAAAGCAAATGATAAAATCAACATTTTTGGATTTTCTCCCTCAACTTGTAGTTTGTATACCTGTTGGTTTTTGAATATCAGCATTCACCTTTGACTTTATGCAACTGCCTAATGCAAGTGGCATGAGTTAGTACTTTGGGAATAGCAAAAAACAAAGTCTGTACAAAGTGGCTCTTTGCTTCAATGTTCCGTAGTAAACAATGAAGTTTATCAGTTCTTTGAAGTATATTTGATCAAAACAACAGGCTGACACATTTCAAATTTGTGGTTTCCCAGATTATAGAAAGCCAGCTGAGTGCACTCATCATCAAATCCCAGATAGAGTGGTTAAGGAATATGGAAGTCACTATCTGCCTGCCTGCCTGCCTGCCTGTCTATCTGTATCATTATTTACAAACAACCCAAGGCAATTTGTACTTATGTTGAACACATATTCCTCCTCCTATTTTCTCCACAACAACAATCCTGTGAGCCAGAGTGAGACTGAGGATTGAGACAGAGTGACTGGTCTAACACCACCTAGCCAGATTTCATGGCTAAGGCAGGACTTGAACTCGTGGTCTCCTGCTTTCTAGCCTGTGCCTTAAGCACTAGACCAAACTGATTCTCATGCTCTGTCATGCTAGTCAGGCAGAAATGGCACAATCCTGGTATTCCCACCCTGGATTTCTATCTTGGCCAATCACTTGTACTATCCATCTTGTCTATTAAATTTGTAGCACTCAGCTTATTACTTTTATTGATCACAGATGTAAAAAATCCTTGTGGATGTTCTGGGTACTTCCTTTTTTTGAATTTATCTATTTAATAAATGTTTATCCCACCTTTATTATTTTATAAGTAACTCAAGGCAGCAAACATATATAATATTCCTTCCTCCCCCAATTTTCTTAACAACCACAACCCTGTGAGGTAGACAGGGCTAACGGAGAAAGGGGCTGGCCCAAAGTCACCCATCTGGTTTTTCATGCCTAAGGCAGGACTGGAACTCACAGGCTCCTAATTTCTAAGTCAGCACCTTACATTCTACACCAAACTGGTGTTTGCAACAGCTCTTCTGCCATCCACTCTTATATCTATTAAAAAAAAGTTTTTTTTTATCCCTGAACCAGATATTTTTATTCAATGGGGAATACAGTGAACCATTTCCTTGTTATTTGAGGTCTGTTCCCTTTTTGTCCTGCATTTTCTTTTCCATATATTTAATATACGCATACAGGCACGCGAGTGAGTGAGTTGTTTCATCAAATTTAGATTAAAAGCTGCAATTTTCTTATGGAAACCTGTAGCTCCTAGGTGTTCTTGTGGAATCCTCTCTCGCCTCCTGGGCTGCAAGAGCAGCTGTTTCCTCTATTCTTATGCTAATGCCATGGAGAAGATAGCTCATGAAACTGTATGCAATTGATTTTAATTCAGTCTCTGTAATCTTTTGGCTCTATCCATGAAGCTGGGGGCAGGAGCAAGGTATAATTTTCAACCCTGGAAAGGTGGCAGATTCTCTCCTCCCTTCTTTTAATTGCCTGACATTAGGAATATTTATACTTTAATGTCACATCCTTGGAAAATTGGGTTATGCAAAGAAGTATGAAGGCAAAGAAATCAATGGGCTCCCTGTCAAAGCTAGAAGAGATACAGTTGGAACAACCATCTATCAAAGGAGCTTTGTGATGAATTCTAAGAATTGAGCAGAAGGGTATTTAAAGATTTTATGGAAGGCTTGAACAGCCTTGGCCTGGTAGGTGGATGTGTGTGCATTTCAGCATGTGTGTCAGTACAAATGTGTACCATGGAGGCACACTCTTGTGTACACAGAGGATGTAATTACAAACCAGGAAATGTGAGGAACATTTGTTAGGGGCATTTTTTCAGATTGGTTGTAATTCAGAAGTGGTAGTTGGATGAATGTAAAATAAAGCTTTGCAATTGCAACCAGTCTTTCTTCCATTGAGGACCATATACTGCATGAGTCAGAAAAAGGGCTGAGAAAATATCTACAGACCCCTCATACCCTGGACGCAAACTCTTTCAGCTTCTACCCTCAAAATGACATTATAGGGCATTGCATGCCAAAACAACTGGACAAAAGGACAGTTATTTCCCAAGTGCCATCACTCTGCTGAACAAATAATTACCACAGTACTGTCTTATGTCTAAGGATATTTACCCATGTAGTACGGCTATACTACTATTATCCTTCCTATCTTTTCTACTACCTTCTCCATTGGTATCTTATGATTATATACTTTGTTGTTTGCATGTCCACTGAGAATTTATGCACTGGAGACAAAATCCTTGTATGTCCAGTGACACTTAACCAATAAAGAATTATATTCCATTTTGATTATTTACTCATAAAACTTATACATGGATGATTATGGTGTTGTTAACTGGTTGGTTATGGTGTTTGTGTATATGTGTGTGTGTGTATGTATGTACCAAGAGTTCAATTCTGATCAGCTCAAAGTTGACTCAGCATTCCCTCCTTCTGAGGTTGGTAGAATGAGGACCCAGATTGTTGGGGACAATATGCTGACTCTATAAACTGCTTAGAAGTGCTGCAAAAATGAAATGGTATGTAAGTCTAAGTGCTATTGCTAATCTAAGTATTTCTTTTATTGTTATTCAGGGATTGAATACACTTACTACAGCATGGAATTACACCAGAATGAAGTTATTGTCATATCTGTTTATGCAGGAATGGTTTTCCTCAAACTTGATGCCTTCTAGATGAGATGATGGGAATTACAGGAGTTTTAATCCAATGTATGTGGAGAGTACCAAATTGGGGGATATTATTTTGGACACTGAGGATGATTTAGATTACATGCCATAATGGTGGGAATGGAGTGCTTACATTACTCATGACCATTTCTTCTCTGATTGTTACTATACAAACTCTGCAATACTTTCACCACCTATTTATTCTCCCTTCTGGAAGAGAAGATCTTTGACATTAAAAAAAAAAATTAGTCTCCAAAACCTTATGAAATCTTCTTTCATATGACCCATCTGAACATTGAAACCATAGTTTGAAAAATTGGGAATGAGTCCTGGGTCTACAGTCTCTGTCTTCCCTTATTTGACTGCTTCCTACAATATCAGACCAATCATTTTTCATTCAAGGAAATTTTCAAGTCAGGATAATAAAATATAGATTATTTGGGTGGAGCTGGATTGTGGATTATTGTTTTCATGTATACAAGGTTGAAAATATTTGTGTAGTGACACAAGATGATGGAGTTCTGCAGCAGGGAAGACTTGTGTGCATCTTATTTATGTGGGCCGATTTATTTTAAATATGCCATCGGCTGTAGTTTTTTCCTATGATATGTTACTCTCTTGCTACTTCTGTTGGGTTGTTTGTAATTCCTCATTGTTAGCTGCCTTGTAAAAATAATATTCCACACAATAAAGAAAATCTCTGCCAGGGAACACATAATTGGGGAGGGCAGATAGTTGTGTAAAGGATGGGTAAGGTTTCAAGACTCTTGCCCTGCATTTTTGTCCCTTGGGCGTTGTTGCCTCTTCAGCCTAGTTTGGCCCTCAAGCATTGATCTGGAAAATAGCAGACAAGGTGGTGACCTTCTGTCTGGAGGAAGAGAGACCTCCTTCAGATCAGAGCTGACATGATTCACTGCTTCTCTTTTATACAAAAGAAACCTTTGCACCTTGAAAATGAAATGCCAACAGGAAGATCTAAGGCTAGTAATTTCTCTAGCATATTCATTTTCAAGCCCTTGATGTCCAAAATGTACATATTACTGAACTGAAACCAGTGGAATTTAACCATTTGTTTTCTGGACTGTTTTGGTGCTTTCTGAGCTTGGTTGTTTTTGTGCAGATGTTTCATTACTCTGCTAGGTAACATCTTCAGTTCTAGAAGATGGTAGGGTTTGATCTCTGTTTATATACAGTGGATTGTCCTGTTGGGATTGGGGTGATGGTGGTCGCACCTTGGTAAATGTCTCAGTCATCCAGGTCATGGCTGTTCCAAAGGTGCTTTTTTTCAAGAGGCAACTGGACTTCATGATTTTTCTTTGAAGATGTTTCACTTCTCATCCAAGAAGCTTCTTCAGCTCTGACTGGATCCTTCCATTCCCCACCATCTCGTCAGAGCTGAAGAAGCTTCTTGGATGAGAAGCAAAACATCTTCAAAGACAAACAAGAAAGTCCAGTTGTCTCCTGAAAAAAGCACCTTTGGGATTAGCACCTTGGTAGCTCCTTGATTGGGCTTTTGTTACTACTTGATTGTTTGACTAAGTTGGCAGCTCCTTGATTGTTTTTTTTTTTTTTTACTGCTTGATTGTTTGCCTGGAGTTAATCTCTGCTTGTTTGGGGGTCAATTGCTAGCCAGAAGGTGTTCTGCTTTTTTTGTTTCCTTTTTAGCTTTTTATTGTCTCTTTTAAACGCTATGTAAATGTTGTTTATTTTTATGTGCCTGTTGATGGCTGATTTGTCTGAGGGCCAAGCTTCCAGGAATTTCATAGCATTTTTGGACTAAGCTTGGTCTAGGATGGTCAACCAAGCTCAAAGAGCATCAAGGACTCCACAGTTCAATCCTGAGCTACATATATATTCACTTGTATTTGCACTTGTTCTCTGCTTCCGCCTTGTGGTTTGCTAACCTAATGATGACAAAGAAGACTAGAACTGTGAGGTGTCAAACTTGCAGCATCACATTGCCATCACATGACATTTCACAATGTTTTTCCCATTTGCATAGTCAGGGTAGACGTGGCCTGCGTGTGACACATCTGGCCTATGGGCCACCAGTTTGACACCCCTGGACTAGAACATTGTTGTTTAGCCTGAATTCCTTTCTTTCAAAGAAGGAACATGTGATCATGGCAACAAGAAGAGAAAAATGCCCAGTTGGTCAGCCAACCCAAAAAACAAAATGTGCAAGCAAGACAGAAGTAATCCACAAACAATTGATTTGATCAGGTGCCATTCTAACCTAAGAGGAAGGTATTATATTAATGAATTTATTTAAGGTCTTCATGCTTCAGTTCCTGTTATATGAAATAGTTTTATCTCTAAAGCCCATGTCACACTGGCCAACGGATGCAAAACAGACACAACAGACGAGAAAAATGTTCCATCCGTTGTTATCCGCTCTCAAAAGGGGCAAAATTTGCATAACCAGAGCGGATAACACGGACGCGGGGAGGATGCAGGGCGGATGAAAAGCGGATGTGGAACGGAAGCCCAGCAAATGGAAGCAGATGGGAGTGGATGGCGCAACCGCAGGGCTTCCGGGGGGCCTCAGCGAAGTGGACGCGGAACGGGTACAGCGGATGCAGAACGGACGCCGAATGGATGAAGCGGATGCACAGCGGAAGCCTAGCGAATAAAGCGGATGCACAGTGGAAGCCTAGCGGATGCACAGCGGAAGCGGAATGGATGCCGACCGTTAATTGCGCATGTGGGGGGGAAGTATTACGTAAGCCCCCCGGATATAAATGGAAGCAGCTCGCACGTGGCCAGCATTCCGAGGAAAGACCTGCTGCTGGGCACTTCGAGTTCCTTGCCTGCCCTGACAGCCTGCCTTCCAGCCAGCCTTGGTGCCTGCCTGCCTGCCTTCCTGCCAGGCTTTCTGCCAGCCTTCCTGCCAGGCTTCCTGCCAGCCTTGGTTCCTGCCAGCCTCCCTGCCAGCCAGCAACCCCACAACCATGGGGAAGAAGCGAAAGCCTCAGCAACCTGCCACCATCCCTGACAAGAGGGACAGAGCCACCCTCCCGCCCCCTGTCCCTGACTCTGCTTCTGCTGGGGCTTCTGCTGCTCGGGCTCGCTCTTCTGGTGCTGGAGCTTCTGCTGAAGCTGCTCCTGGCGGTGGTGCTTCTGCTGGTGCTTATTTTGCTGAAGCTGCTCCTGGTCCTGCTCGTCCTGCTCGTCCTGCTCGTGCTCCTGGACTTGCTCATACTCCTCGTACTGCTCGTGCTCCTGGTCTTGCTCGTCCTGCTCGTCCTGCTCATGCTCCTGGTCCTGCTCGTACTCCTGGTCCTGCTGGTGCTGGTGGTGCTGGTGCTGGTGCTGCTGATCCTGCTGCTGCTGCTGCTGCTGATGATGATGATTATGATCCTGCTGGTGATGATGATGATGATGATGATGATGATGATCCTGCTGGTGCTGCTGCTGCTGGTGGTGTGGAGGAGCAGCCCCTACTACTTGGGAGCCCCTCTGATGAGGGCCCATCTGGTCCTGCCAAAGGGAGGAAGAGGCGTATGCGACAACGGGAGAGGAGGCAGTACTCCATTGAGGAGGCGCACGAGGATGAGGTGCTGGAGTGGCTGAGAGAGAATGACTATCTGTGGCGGAAGGGACACCGGCTGTACAGGGACACCAAGCGGAAGCAGGCTGCTTGGAGAGAGAGGGCGGAGAGTATGGGTTACACTTCAGAGGTGCTCCTCAGCTGGTGGAAGCACATGCACACCTGGTATGGGAAGGTGCACCTGAAGAAATCTGGCCAGGCCACTGTGAAGCTGACAGACAGAGAGACGTATGTCATGGCCAGGTGCAGCTTCCTGGAGGGTGAGGTCCGCCACCGAGGAGCACCAGCAGCCCCTCTCACGACCCTCTCTCTTCGGCAGCCTGCTGCCACCCAGTCCTCTTCCGGCCGAGAGTCAGTCCCTGTCTCCAGGCAGGTTTCTGTGGAGCGTGCCATGGCGGAGAACCCGCAGACAGGTGTGGTAAGCGTGGTGGAGTGCGTAGAGGACTCCCTGGTGCGGTGGGAGAAAGGAGACATCTAGTCCACCACACTCCTAGCCGCATCCACCCCCCCCAGCTCCACCTCCACAGAAAGGCAGAGAGCCGGACAGCTGGAGGGGCAGAGCCACAATGTCCTGCTGGAGATCAGGGACACCATCCGCATCAGCATAGATCTCCTCTCTCAGCTGGTCCACACTGACTCATCCTCCAACCACAAGCCCTTCCTCACTTATGTCAACCAGACCCTCAAGGAAATGGCGGATCCACAGTACCAGCAGGTGAAGGACCGGATCACCAAGCTGCTAACAACCCTCCAGACCCAGAGGAACCTGCTCCCACCCAGTCCAGGCCTGCTCCTCCACCCCAGGTGATGTCCCTCCCATTCCAAGGCTTCCCACAGCCCCTCACCTACCAGGGCTACAGCTACCAGGAGGTTCAGCAGCACAGGCAGCAGCCCTTCCCAGTCCAGGCACAGAGTCATCGGGCGACACCGTTGCCACCTGTTTCACTGATGCCACCGATTCCACCCACGCCAATGATACCACCGACAACAGCAATGCCACCCATGCCAATGATGCCACCGATGACAGTGATGCCACCCACGCCAGTCCTCACCCAGCTGCAGAGCAGACAGCCCCACTACACTACTCCTTCCTCCACCCCACAGCAAAGCCTGGCCTCAGGACATCTATCATCAGTACTGGGGCTGACACCCCATGGCATGGAGGAAGGACCTCTCAGCATCACGGGGCTGAGCCAGCTATCCGAGAGCTTTCTCAACACACCGTCCCCTGTTGTCTTCTCGAGGCCAGGCACTCCAGCACCACCCACCACCACAGCACCTGGACCCTTCACCCCTGAGACTGGGCACACCTCTGAGTGACCAAGAAGAGTGCCAGAGACCGGGTAGCTGGCTACCTGTGGACTTTATTTGGACACTTGCCTTGGGTCATTTTTTTTTTACAGCTAGTTTTTCAATAATGTTTATCTTTGATTCACACACTTGCTTCATTTGTTTTTTTTAATAAAGTCTTGGTGGAAACTTTTAGAATTGGCTTAAGCCTTTGCATGCTTGTGGGATGGGTTAAGATAGCAGTGGGGTGGGCAGGGATACCTGTGGAATGAGCAGGGATACCTTTGGGATGGCTAAAAGCTGCTGGATAGATAAACCTCCAGTGCAAGCATAGTGGGACTGTATGGTCCACCCTCCCAGCTGCCACACCTATGGCCCTTTATTATCAATAATAATGTAATCAATCATCCACACATGTCAACATAAACACAACTCTTTATTAAACGCCCTGTTTATTGTAGGCCCACCCAACATACATGGCCCAATCTCATCTGTGTGATGAGACAGGCTAAAGGAAGCATCCATTAAGCATCTACCATCCTGTCTTGCCACTCCACCGCTCCAGCTGGGGAGTTGCACAAGTGTTTCAGGAGGTTGCGCTGCTTCTTCCCTTCCCGTGAGGCTCTGTTGTGGCCTTGCACATCCTGAGTGTCGATCAGATTTTGCCCTTGCCTCCATTCCCCAGGCTCCATGACCCCATTGGCTTGTTGACGGTCCACGAGCCTGTTCTGCAAGACTGGGTAGCGGGTGCGCATGAGATTGTGCAGGATGCAGCAAGCTTCCATGATCCTCCTCACGGTCTCTGGGCGATGCTGCATGGTGGTGAGAAGTACCTGGAACCTGTTGGCCAGGATGCCAAAGGCGTTCTCCACCACCCGCCTTGCCCTGGACAGCCTGTAGTTGAAGATCCTCTCTTCACGGGTGAGGCGTCTGGAAGTGTATGGCTTCATGAGGTAGGTTCTGAGGGAGAAGGCGTCATCCCACACGATGAAGTAGGGCACATCTTGCGTGTCGTTGGGCAGGGGGTCTGGATCTGGGAAGCCCACGATGAGGTTGCTTTCCAGCCCCTCCTTGAGGTGACTGGTGTTATATACCTGGGCATCTGAAGAGGAGCCGTTGCCTGAAGCATCGATGTACATGAACTTGTAGTCAGCATCGACCATGGCGAAGAGGATGATGCTGAAGAAGCCCTTGGAGTTGAAATAAGTGGACCCCGACTTGGCTGGAGCTTTGCAGGCCACGTGCTTGCCATCGATGGCTCCAACAGTGTTGGGGAAGTTCCACCTCTGATACCACTGCTCTGCAACTTTCTTCTATCCTTCTTCAGTGGAGTGGCACTGGAGGAGCTCCTCCTTGTATTCTTCGATGATGGCCTGCACCACTTCTCTGACCACAATGCTGATGGTGTTGTGTGGCACCCTCCAGCCGTACTGCATGCTTTTGTAGGTGGTCCCTGAGGCCAGGTGGCGCAGAGTGAGTGCCACCTTGAGCCCAGGTTCCAGGCTGGGCCGGAAGTTGGTGTTTGCCTTGGTCAACCTGGGTGTCAGGCGCTGCACAACTTCATCAAACATGGCTGGAGGCATCCTCATGAAGTTCTGGAACGCCCGAGTGTCTTCGTTTCTGAGCTCCATCATCAGTTTGTTGTACAGTCCGTACTCTGCTCTTCTCCCGGTCCATTTTCGGACCCAGACGCTTCTTGGCCACCTCTTTTTCTTCCCATGGTAGAGTTCACAGAGCCTGTAGATGGCTTCGTACTGTTGAAGAAGGATGGTGGCTGCCAAAAGGACTGTGGTACGATCCATGGTGGACATGACTGGATGCTGTGGAAGAGGAAGAGTCAGATGAAGGCTGCAGAGGTCTGCACAGGTGGGCTGCTGGTCTGAAAGTGAGATGCAGACGAGTTGCTCCCCCTTTTTATAGGCAGTATAGGTGTCCCTTTGCTAGGCATCCTCTAGGCATCCTCTAGACATCCTTAATATCCGAGATAGATCCCGTCTGCGAACGTTTTTTCCGCTTTAAATGCTTTGTTTCTGTGCTGCATCCGTTCTGCTTCAGTTCTGCATCTGTTCCACGTCCATTCCACTTCATCCCTGCGTCCGGGCGGATGCGAGTTGCACGGATGAGCAGCGGACGCCAAGCGGATATAGCGGATGCGTAACGGACACGTAATGGATGCGTAGCGGATGCATAGCGGATGCAGAATGTACGAACTGGATACATTTTCCGCGCAAAAGTTTTAGGCAGTCCAAAACGTTCGGAGTGGATGAAACATCCATAAACGGATGCTGGACGGATAGAGAGGAAGCCAAACGGAGGCAGTGAGTACATCGCGTTTTCGAACGGATGACAGGTTTTTTGTCCGTTTTACATCCTCTTTGCATCCGTTGGTTCAGTGTGACATGGGCTTAAACTAAGGTTGAGATAAGTTTCAGTCTTTGACCAGGTTTTTGGAGGATGGAAGTAGGGAAGGAGTATGGATTCAAGATTGAGGATTTTGAGGAGAGCCAATGACTGATTGCCTTCTTCATTTCTCTTTGATTTCAATGTTTTTCTGAGCCATGACTTCAAGGTTTTATAATTTATGCACCAATCTACAGTAATTGACACTGAAATTAATTTAAAAATGTTCATGGTCCTAGAAGTAATTGGGCTTGGTACAGATTTACAGTTGATTCATTCAACTCGTTTGCAGATAATGTTCTTTTTTAAAAAAACAAATGAATTTGAACTTGCCAATTCTGGCATATTTGTCAATGGGTGAAATCTGCTGACCTGTCACAAGCTCCCAAAATAGTTGTTTTAGAATCCTAAAGTACTGTACCTTCTGCCAAATTCAAATAAATAAATAAATGCATTTTTGATACATTTTTGGAATGGCTTCCTTAGAATATCTATAGATATGGTGCAACACTCGACTCATTTATGGTCATTTATGCCAGGTGGTTTTGAGGTGCAATTCTAGGTTCTGGTTATGACTTTATAAATCTCTATGTAGCATAGGCCTTAACCAATAGTGGAATTCAAAAATTTTTACGACTGGTTCTGTGGGCGTGGCTTATTTGGTGGGCATGGCTTGTGGTCATGTGACTGGGTGGGTGTGGCTTAGTGTCATGTGACTGGGTGGGCATGGCTTGGTGGTCATGTAACTGGGTGGACGTGGCTAACTCAATGTCACTCACATCAAGGGGTGCCTCACCTGGCCCCTCCCCTCCCCAGCCATTCCTTGTCACCCACCCTCAAATTATCTATAGTTCTGTAAAAATGTTGTTCACCTTTTTTGACTTTATTATCTGTATATGATAGATGAACTTTCATGGACCATTGAAAGGAGGAAATGGCTCACATGCTTTACTCAAGAGTATGATAGGCAACAGGCTTTTAAGGGGCTGCCACAAAAAAAGGGGGACAATGTATTTTCCAAAGAAGCAGAATGCAAACAAGAAGCAAAGGATGGAAACTGGACAGAGAGAAACAACCTAAAACTAAGGAGAAACTTCCTGAGAGTGAGAACAATTATACACACACACACACACAGAGTGAGTGCTTAATAGACAACAGACAAGCATTTTGGAAGCAGCTCCTTTAAATTTCTCCAAGGCTTGAGTGGATTCCCCCACCCCCTCTGTCAGACTGCACTCCTTCTCACTCCAGCACTTTAACTCACAAGGGGAAAGTTAGATACTTGCAGTGTCCATGGGGAATTCTTGGAGAAGTTTTTAAAACACCTGCTTCCAGAATGCATTTTTTTACGTTGCAAAAGTGCTCCAAGGCTTGATTCACCTCCACCCCCTCTGTCAGATCGCACTCTTTCTCACTCCAGACACTTTAACTCACACAGGGAAAGTGACACTTGCAGCATCCATGCCTTTCTTCCCCCCCCCCCCCCCCCACCCCCGGAGAAAGAGGATGTGAGGAACGGAAAACTAGGAGAGCGATTGCAAGTGAGAGACTGGATAACCGGGTTGGGGGCGAGGCCAGCCAAGGATTACCACCGGTTTGGCGACCCATGCAAAATAACTGCTACCAGTTTTCCTGAGTAGGTGTGAACCAGTTGAATACCACCTCTGGCCTTAACCATTTCAGGGACCAGCTTCCCCCTGTCTTTTTGGTCTGTGAACTCCAACAGAGTCAGCTTGTCTTAGGTTTTGTCAACTAAACTAAACTATGGCATCTAGGTGGGATTTAGGAATGAGCCTTCTCTGTCACAACATGTGCCCTTTGGAGCAGTAGCTACCTGGAGATTTGTAAGGCCCCTTCTCATGCTTGCCTTCAAGCAATCTTTACAGATTGGATTTTATCCTCAGAATTTAGTTAAAATGTTTGGTAGACCTTTTTAATTAGGCTATCATGGTAAGATGCTATATTGTCCCTCAGATAATGGTTGTTTTTACATAGTATTTTTTTTGTTTTTACATAGTATTTTTTTTAATCTTGTGATGCCACCAGAGTTTATTTTGAAGCTGGGTAGCCTAGAAATTCACCCTCCTGTTCTTTCACTCATTCATTAAATAACTTATATATTGCAGCTAAGAGAAGGCACTGGAAGACTGCATGAGGGTGATTCAATAGGTGGTGTTTCCTTGATTTGGGGATACAATCTCTGAACAAGGTCTCTTATAGCCTTTCACCTTCACATCTTGTAAAGCATGACAAGCAATGATGCAGTGACTACTTTCAAAAGTCTGTATAAGAGCATTGTGCTTAATAAACTCACAAACACCCTCTCTGGTTGGCTCTTATCCTGGAGCTGAATTGTCTGTCCCTTTTCAATCCCTTACTCCTTGGATATGTGACCTAACCAACGTTATTGCCATTGGGTTATTATTATCATAAATCCTTCTGGTTTCACCTGTTCCATTTATATTAAATATAGTCCCTGTTACAATTGCCTAAATGAGCTTTCAGGAGAGGAGAGCTCTTTGCATTATTTAAAGCAGGCTTAAAAATAAGGATAAAGAAGCAAATTACCTCCTCTGTTGGCTTTTTAATTTATTTCTTTTTGCTGGGGATGGGCGGGTGGTAGGAGAAACAAAACCTCATAATTCAACTTTTGCTTTTCTTTGAGTGCCTTAGCAATTTCCTGATAAATTCTAATACCATGATTCACTTATCAAAATGTTGTTCTTATGGAGAACAGTATGGGATGAGGTTAAGCTAATGGAACCCCATTAAAATAGATCACACCTGTCCTATACCAAGCAAGTGTCTGCAATAATTTCCAAACAAGTTGCTCAGGATTGATACACATTCAAAGTTACTGTCTTTTATTCTGCAATGCCTTCTGGAGAAAAATATTTCTGGCTTTACCACTATATTTCCTCTCTGACATTTCTGACCTCTTATCTTCCTCATCTTGCATACACTACAGAAACCAGCTAAAGGGAGAAGAAAAGGATTAATCTGCAAATGACAAACAATTGCAGTTCTTTGATCTTCTACTTCATTAGGAACATATGGCAGGTTGACTCTTCCTGTTGTCGTTATCATTAAGTCCAGAGAACTGGCCCCATTCAGACATTTCTTACTTTGGCATCAGAAATTGACTTTTCATCTTCTTCCAGTTAAAGGGAGGACCTTGAACTCAAGCAAGCAAGCAGTTCTACTTTGAGGACCAATAGAAAAACAATGGTGATGTTTAGAAGAAACCAGGATACTGATCAGAGTCAGTCCATTTGCCACACAGTTGAAACAGCCTCAGTTGGGTGATTTTAGAGGAGGATGGCTAATTGCATTATTTATTACAATTAGGCTTTTGCTATTAGGGAAAAAGAGAAATGATTTTTAGCTTCTGGTACCAAAATAACTTGGCAATGAAGTATGTGATGGGATCATTTATACATTTATGTTCTGTTCTACCCAAGGCAGCAAAAGGTTTTGGCTGATCCTGAATGAGAACATAGGTTAAAGAGGTTTTTAAACTAAGGGCAACTTTCTCCAATTAAGCTTCCTCTGCATGTGTGAAATTCACTTTTTGGAATTTCCCAGTTTACAGAACCAGTGCTAATGATTTGGGGAAATGAAGGTCACACATTTGGAAGCTGCCCCTATTGAGGAAAGGCTGTGTAGGTTGTTGTTGTACAGAGAAAAAGGCTAGCTTTTGGTAGCCTCGGTTTTCTTTTCAATGGTGTGGTTAGGACGCTGATATGGAAGTAAGTCATTGAAATGAGGAGGAGAATTTCCATGCCACCTTAAAATAAAAAAGTTCAAAGTTTTTTTGGACTGTGACTTACTCCTGCTCAAAGGACACCTGTTAGAGGTTATGAACCTGCCCAACGTGGATTGATAGGCAGATGTCAGAGGCCTGTGTCTGAAGACTGGCAAAAGCTGAAGAGACTATGAAAAGTTCTTGGAGAAGGAGAATGCTTGTGAGCTAGAAAATTCAACTGCATAAGGTAGGAGTATTCCCTGGAGAGGAAACGTTGCAGATGTTACCATATTTATATTTGCATTTATGAATAGAATAAAATAGAATTCTTTATTGGCCAAGTGTGATTGGACACACAGTGAATTTGTCTTGGTGCAAATACTCTCTATACATAGAAAGAAACCATTAGAGAGAATTTCACTGAGGCAGCCATCATCCATGCCATCTTGGATGTAATGATGTCACTAGATGTGTCACCTATGTCACATTCACTGGAATTGTGATGCAAGATTGGCCTCCCATAACCATCTGATTTCCAACATGAAGCAGATTCTAGTTTCTGTGTTAGCATTTTGGCCTGCTCTACATATAAATTCCATAACTTCATCTACCACTCCAGGGAGAGTCAAGGATCAGTGCTTGATAATGCAGCTCCAGCTCTTTGGCATCTGATAGTGTGATACTGCCCAGGGCTACTGTATTGGTACTGTATTGGCTAAGCATGATGTTCAGTTTGCAGCTAAGTAGGCTTTGCTTAAAATGCTTTGCTCTATGGTGCGTGTGGCAGATTGACCTTTCCTTCAATAAGCATGATAGATGAATGTGATTATTTCCTATATTCAGAACAGGAAACACCCTCATATTGCTTTTACAAGATTGCAAAACGGTTGTATTATCAGCATGATCATATAGAATTAGCACTGAGAAGGTGTAAGGTGGAAAATATTATTAGTACCAAGAGCAACAATTTCCCCTCACACCCACTTATTTGAAAGCTAACCATTCAAATGGAAACTGCCAAAGTCTTTAAGTGCTTACAGGTGGAATGTTGAAATGTATTTTTTAACATTGGCAAACAATGCTGCCAAATCACAAAATCAACTGTAGTTTATTCAATAAAATATGGTTAGACAAACCATAGATTAGAACAGGATTTTAAAACTCAAGTCATCATGAAGTATAATTCATTAGCTAGTGGGCTGCAACAACTGAATCTGTTCCATCCGGAAAGAAGCGTGTGAGACCGGGTTCCAAACAACTATTTTATTTAAACTCACAAGGCAAAAGATACGGAACATAGCCCAAGCCACGGCAGCCCTTTATATAGTGGCTTGCCTGCGGCTTGTGGCCAATGACACTCATTTAACTATTCCCGCCATTTGGCAGCTTCCCGGATTGGTTCTTAATCAACCAATCCGTAAGTGGCCTTTTTGGCCAATCAGAACTAGGGACTTGGAACCTACCAAGTTCCATACAGAACAGAATCCTTTTCATACATTGATACAAAAGTCTTTGAATGATTGATTATGTACCATTGAGCCAGTGTCAACTCTTTATGATCATACAGATGGATCTTCCTCAGGATGGTCTGCCCTAGTCTGGCCTTTCAGATCTTCCAAAAGTGCACCCATCACTGCTGTAATTGATGCCATCCATCTTGCTCCTGGTTGTCCTCTTCTCTTTCTTTCCACCTTTCCCAGCATAAAAAAAAACTTCTCCAGAGAGCTTTGCATAAGGGGGTCTAGAATACGATAGTTTAAACCTGGTTATTTGTGTCTTGAGTGAAAACTCTGGGTTGTTATGTATTATGTTCCTTTGTTTGTTTTCTTCACTATTCATGATATTTTTAGGAGATTTCTCCAAGAGCAAAGTTCAAAAGCATTCATGTTATTTCTGTCCTGTTTCTGCAATGCCCAATTTCAGCTTTCAAGAGGTATAGAATAGAATAGAATAGAATACTTTATTGGTCAAGTGTGATTGGGCACACAAGGAATTTGTCTTGGTGTAAATACTCTCAGTATACATAAAGAAAAGGTACATTTGTTAAGAATCAAGAATCATAATGTACAATACTTAATGATAGTCATAGGGTACAATCAACAATCAAATCATACGAGGAAACAGTCAATATAAATTGTAAGGATACAAGCAACAAAGTTACAGTCCTACAATCACAAGTGGGAGGGGATGGGTGATAAGGAGTGAAGATTAACAGTAATAGTAGTGTACATTTTGTAAATTGTTGAACATAGTGTTGAGAGAATTATTTGTTTAGCAGAGTGATGGCTTTCGGGGAAAAACTGTTCTTGTGTCTAGTTGTTCTGGTGTGCAGTGCTCTATAGCGTCATTTTGAGGGTAGGAACTGAAACAGTTTATGTCCGGGATGTGAGGGCTCTGTAAATATTTTCACAGCCCTCTTTTTGACTCCTGCAGTATGCAGGTCCTCGATGGAAGGCAGGTGGGTAGTAATTTTTTTTTCTGAAGTCCCAATTATCCTCTGATGTCTGTGTCTATCCTGTTGGGTTGCAGAACCAAACCATACAGTTATAGAGGTGCAGATGACAGACTCAATAATTCCTCTGCAGAACTGTATCAGCAGCTCCTTAGGCAATTTGAGCTTTCTGAGTTGACGCAGAAAGAACATTCTTTGTTGTACTTTTTTGATGACGTTTTTGATGTTAGGTGTCCATTTTAGGTCATGTGATATAGTAGAACCTAGAAATGTGAAGGTCTCTATTATTGATACTGTGTTGTCTAGTATTGTAAGAGGTGGTTATATGGGAGGGTTTCTTCTAAAGTCTACCACCATTTCTATGGTTTTGAGTGTGTTCAGTTCCAGATTGTTCCGGTTACACCATGAGGCAAGTTGTATACCCTCCTGTCTTTATGCAGATTCATCATTGTCTTGAATGAGACCAATCACTGTTGTGTCATCAGCAAACCTCAGTATCATAGTATATAGCAGTTGTTCCCAAAATGGGCGGTATCACCCCCTGGGGCATGGTGGGATGCCTTAAGGGGGTGCTGAGAGGCAAGGAGGCTGGCAGGGGGGCACTAAGAGGCAGCAGGGGGGTGCTGGAGGTGAGCGGCAGGGCACAATTCAGGGGTGAGAAAAATCCTGCCGCCGCTGCGTTTGAGGCAAGGCCCCGCAGGATCATCCCATTGACTTGCCCACTCTGGTACAAGGAGCTCTGCCCCCTGAACACAGCATTGGGAAAGGAGAGCAAAGCCAGAGTGGCTTTGCTCTCCTTTTCAAACATCCTGCCACTGCCGTGTTCCACCCCATTGAGCCCCTGGCACCAGAGGCACCTGCCCAAGCAAGTCCGAATGTAGCAGTGCATGAAGTCAATGTGATGAGCCTGAGAGAGAGAAAGAGAGAGGAAAGAGAGAGATAGAGAAAGAGAGAAGGAAGAAGAGAAAGAGAAAAGGGAGAGAAAGAAAAAGGGACAAAGAAAGAGGGGGGATGGAAGGAAGGGACAGAAAGAAAAAGAAATAAAAAAGGAGGGAGGGAGGGAGGGAGGGAGGGAGGAGAAAGATAATGAGATATCTATTCTAGTCCAATCACCTGCTCCAGCAGGGTTAGAAGGGGTGTTCTCCTTGTAATTTACCAGTACATTTTGGTTTTGCCTTCTTCAGAATTGGCACTATAATACATTGGGGAAAAGTAATTTTTAGGGTGGAGATCTGGTCCAATGGATCCTGTTTAAAGCCTCAGCAAAGTGTGAGAGCTTCCTGATAGTCTTGGCCATGTTTCGTCCACAAAACCTTTAATTAATAGAAGCCAAATATGTCTCAATGTACTGGCAAAGATGCTGGCAAAGATGTTTCAATGTGGAAAAGGGCCTCATTTCAATCTGATGCATCAGCGCTCTCTCTCTCTCTCTCTCTCTCTCTCTCTCTCTCTCTCTCTCTCTCTCTCTCTCTCTCTCTCCCTCTCCCTCTCCCTCTCCCTCTCCCTCTCCCTCTCTCCCTCTCTCCCTCTCTCCCTCTCTCCCTCTCTCCCCTCCATCCCTCCATCCCTCCATGCCCCCCTTTCTATGTCCCTTTTTCTTTCTTTCCCTTTTCTCTTTCTTTTCTTCCTTCTCTCTTTCTCTCTTTTCTCTCTCTCTCTTTCCCTCTCCCAGGCTCACCCCATTGATTTGGTGCACCACTCCGCTTGGACTTGCTTGGGCAGATCCATCCAATGCAGTGGGCTCAATGGGGTGGACCTGTGGGGCCAGCACCTAGAAAGTGGCAGTACTGGCACATTTGAAAAGTAGAGCAAAACCAGAGATTGGTAATTTTTGCTGCAAAGAATCACAAAAGCTTCTGGGTTATGCACAGGAAAGGACACACATGTCAATACAATTCCGCAACATAAAATAAAGAAATACAAATAAAACAAATCAACAAGAATTGGCAAAGCATCTTTGATTGATTAGATTTTATTCACTACTAGAATCTAATCAGAGATGCTTTGATGATTCTAGTCCAATAACTTGCTCGAGCAGGGTTAAGAGGGAGTATGTGTATATGTGTGTGCATGGCTGTCAAAACTCCAAAAACAGGTCAAGTAGTTCTAGGGAGGCCAGTCATAAATTAGAACACTTACCAAGCAAGCAGCCATTAAGTGAGGACCACTTGTATTTAGTTTGCCAGTCACCAAACCACACTCACCCAGTCATGTGACCAGCAAGCCACGCCCACCCAATCATGTGATCAGAAAACCACACCCACATAATCATGTGACCAGCAAACCAGACCCTCAAATTAAGCCATGCCCACAGAAATTTGGATCCCACTCGTGTGTGGGGGGCATTGAGGATGAGCTTGTAGCACCAAGGGGACGGTGGACTGAAAAAGTTTGGGAATTACTGGTATATACATATATATATATGTGCTGTTCAGCTTCCCTCGGGTATTATCCCACGTCATTGTAGTGCTGTTAAAGTTGTAGCAACGTTTCAGCAGAATCTCATCTGCCATCATCAGGTTTCTGTATGGATGTGGGTCTCACAGCTTCTGGTTTCAAATTCAAGGCTGGTCTATTCTGATTGGCTAGGAGTCTAGGTCTGTGTTCACTGGACTTGGAGTTTGATTGATTGGTGTTTCTGGTTTCTTCTGTCTGTTTTGTGGCTTTGATTGGCTGGCAACACTGTTTCTGTGTTGGAGGCTTTCAGTGCAGCTTGGCTTCGTGTGAAAGGACAGCTGCTATCCATTAGGAAGCTAGGTTTCACCTGGGTGCCTGGTGGGGGGGGGTGTTTGAGTTGGAGGCATCAGAGGGAGTCTGTTTGTGGTCAGGTGTTTGTCTGTTTTGTGGTGTGGAGATCTTTCTATTTGAGAGTGCAGGCTTCCAAATGATTGACAGTCTGCTGGAATCATCTCTTTTATTCATGCTTTCAGGTCTTTTTTCAATCTCTATGGCTTCTCTGATGATTCTGTGGTTGGGGTTTTCTACAGTGGCTAGGGTTTTAGTGCCATTGAAGTTGATGTTGTGACCTGTGGTTTTCATGTGTTGGACTAGTGAGGAGGTGTGTTCCAGCTTTTTTACTGCATTTTTGTGTTCATCTAGGTGGGTACTTATTCTTCTATTGGTCTGTCCAATGTATGTGGCCAGGCATGATGTACAGGGAACTTCGTATATGCCTTGGTTTTCCAGGTCAATTTTGTCTTTGGGTTTCTAAGGATGGCTGCCATTTTTTTGTCTGTTTTGAAGGCAGTCTTGATGTGATGCCTGTGTAGTATCTTACTGATTTTATCTGTAGTACCTCTTATGTAGGGCAAGACAGCTGTTCCATAGGTCTGTTGGTCTTCTAGGTCTCTGTTATGTCTTGGTGTGTTTTTGTGGATCAAGTTGGTGATTTTGTTTTTTGGGAAGCCATTGGCTGTCAAAACTTCAGTCAGGGTGCATAGTTCAGTTTTTATATGTGTCTTATCTCTCAGGCGTTTGGTTCTGGTAATTAGTGTTTTCGCCACGGATTTTATCTGTGCTGGGTGGTGGTAGGATTGGGCGTTGAGTGCTAAGTATTTAGCTAGGTTTTGCAATGGTGCTCCTATGGAGTTGACTATGGGTCTGAGAGGTATGCCTTCTTTGTGTATTTTTGGGAGGCCGTATAATTTGGGGCATCTAGAAGATTTTTTCTCTTGGGATGATCGTATGTTGGATTTCTTTGCTTATGTGGCTGGTTATAATTTTTTTCTTGGTTAATTTTTCTAGATATGTGGTTGGGTCTGTGTTTATAGGTTTGTATGTGGAGTCTTGGAGTAGGTCTGTCAATTTTGT
>BLBF01000033.1:16493999-16528184 GCA_015471245.1 Laticauda colubrina
ATAATAATAATAATAATAATAATAATAATAATAATAATAATAATAATAATAACCCCAGTGCTTAATTTGATCTTTGTAATGCCTACTCTACATATTCCCCCTGAGCGTTTCCTTGCTGTATATTCTCTACTTTATTCTGATCTCCTTTTCTTTGGGAGATGAACGTGCCTGTTTCATCCTAAGAATTCTGAGCCACAGTCTCTGGATCCCCCTGTCTCCATGAAGGATTGAGTAGGAGAGGCATCTTAGCCTTGAGGGTCTAACTGGAAGATGTCTTCTTTAGCTTTTTCAATGTATTGCAAGTGAAGGGTCTGAGATAGTTGGAAACAAGCTTTGGCTGCAGAAAGTCCAAGGTTTTGTCCTTGGCTTCTGTAGGAAAGTGTGAGGAAAACACCAGCCTTGAACCTAGAGAACTTATGTTAGTTAACACAGAATACTGAACTGGTGGATCAACAATCATGATTGTTATGAAGGGAGGGAAGCCATCTCTCCTAGAATAATGAAATATTTTGAGAAGTATTAAAAAAGGCAGGATAAAACATTTCCCCTAAAGGAGAAACATATTTGTAAAGACAGAAAGCAGCTCCCTGCTCCCAGCAGATATTTGGCACCCATTGGGAAGGACTGGACTATCTACAAAACAGGCCCTCCAGGACATAATAGGATTATCTAGCAGAACTCACCACATTGCAAAATCACCTGGAGGCATTGCATCACCCTCCACGTTTCAACCAAACTTTTCAGATAACCTACAGAGTTAGCTGTTGACCCCTACAACAGCCAATAGATTACATGCTTTTGCATAGGAACAGGAAGCTCAAGGGCAAGGGCCAAGAGAAGATATAAACAACCATCATTCTCAACTCCATGAAGTCAGCTGCCCAGGACCTCAAACCTATGGTGGTCCTGTTAATCAATAAACCATCTTTCCAATCAGCCTCCATGTTTCCAGTGTCTTTCTCCCAGCTTGCATCTGAATCAGATGGATATTTCTTCCAGCAGAAGTAACATCCTCTATAGAAAGCTTTGGTTGCAAAACTTGCAGCTTGAAAGAGAGGAGACTGGCCTCTGGTATTTACTAGACTTATTCAATGTGTAGTCTTCAAACTGTTGTTGACCTCATTTGGAACCAAATGTAGATCATCTCAATACCCTTCTGTTCAAATTCTGGGGGTCACAAATCTGATCAGAGACCATTCATTTTAAGTTCTAGTCTAAAATGGGAAGGCTTATGATTAAACTGTTCCTAATTGATTGACACTTGCATATGGATCAACCTCTCTCCATTTTATTCATACCCTTCTTCTGAAAAAGAACTAACAAGTCAGGGATGTACAGTATGTCAGAAAAAAACACGTCCTTTTAATTTTTCACATTGATAAAATTATACTCCTATCTGGTTGATGTTTTTTCTTTTTTGAAAAAAAATCTGTGGTAAAAAGTTGTCACTGTTTGGGTTTACAGTTTTTCTTAATACACTAATATTTTGTGTGCAACTTTCTTAATTTACATAACTGATAATGTAAATTGCCCAAGAAGTATTTTAATGCAAATTATCTTGGGGGTTATCCTTTGACATATAAATTCTCTGATACAGGCTTTTAAAATGTAAATTCTGTGGATGTAAGCTGTTTTTAAAAACATAACTAATGATGTGTATATGCAATTTTCAGTAGCATGTCTTCTTTTCAGATATGGAGGTTTTTCTATGGACTTTATTAAGGGGAAAAAATCTATTCTACCTATTTTTTTTTTTTTTATCACAACAACAACCCTGAGAGATGAGTTGGACTGAAGGAGACAGATTGGCCAAAGTCATTCAACCGGCTTTCATGCTTAAGGTGGAATTTGAATGCATAGTTTCCTGGTTTCTAGGCTAGGACCTTAACCACTATACCAAACAAGTTTTCTAACAAACAATAACAACAGTGCACAACAAACAGAGTATTTTTGTGAGATTACATTGGTTTATTTGAAACTCTGTAGTGGAAAGAGAAGTTTTTCCTGAAAAGTATCTACAAATCATTTTTCAACAACTCCATAATCCAATGCGGGGTGGATTCTGAGCAACTGAATGTAGCAAGCAGAATATTTAATGGCCGGATGCCCTTCCTGTCACCAATGCAGAGTTTTGTTCAGCAGAGATATTCTCATTGTGCCCAGAGAGAGAAATATCTGCTTCTACCTAGGATCAAACTCAAAGCCTCCTGATTATGAGGTGAGAGTTCCACCTCTAGGCCACCACACCACTCCCTGAAAAGTATCTACAAATGAATTATTGGAATTTTAGTGAACTGCCATAATTTCAGTAGATTTTAAAGGAAATTTGTTGAACTGGCCTATATTCCTGACAACTACCTGGACAAGTCCCTGTAGTTTCCTGCTATGACTTTTGAATGTGATTTTGCCCTTGCCTCCTTCCTAGGGTTGAGAGAGAGTGACTGTCATGCCCCTGGTGGAGACTGACTCTGAGGAAGAGGAGGAACAGCCTCTGGAGTGTGGCTCCAGAGGTGGTGGAGGAGGCTGAGGAAGGGCAGAGGCTGGCTGAGCAGTCAGAGGAGGATCCAGTCCCATCCCCTATCCATCCTAGGTCACGCAGGGAGGAGAGGATCAGGGAAAAGCATGGTCTACTCAGGAGGAGAGGGCCATGACCTTCCTCATGGGTTGCAGCTGTGAGCTCTGTATAAGAGTTTGGAACTGCATGTTCACAGACGCTGAAGTCAAATTAGTGCTTTCCTTGGATGAGGTTTATCTTTGTTGGTGTTCTTCCCATGGACTCTCCCAGTTATCTTTCTGGAATGTGTGATTAATTATCTTGGTTTGCCTTGGAACTCTCGTCAATGAGGTTTGTTTTTGGTTTCCTTTTACTTCATCATCAACTTTTTGAATCTAAACTGTGACTAATGAAACAGTGAAGCTAGGCTGAAGGCATTACAAGACCTTGATTCATGTTTTAGTTTTTGTGTTATTTTTGAGACACTATGGGTTATCAAAGTGACCAGCCCAAAGTTACCCATCTGGCTTTGTGCCTAAATTAATTAAACCTCACAATCTCCTAGTTTCTATCCAGTTGCCTTAACTACTAGACCAAATTGTTTCTTTTTTTTTTTTTTTTTGTTCAGAGAAGAGACCAATGGATTTTTTCCCAGTGACATCAGCCTCTACCGTATATACTCGCATATAAGCCGACTTTAGAATGCTTTTTTTTCCCCCCCAAATTTGGGAAAAAAAAAAAGCGTTCACCATGGTATTTGGGGGTCGGCTTATATGCGAGTTTTTTCAAAAATCCTCATTTTGGGGCAGTTTTTAAAGGGTCGGCTTATATGCGAGATCGGCTTATATGCGAGTATATACGGTAATTTTGGAGCATAATTGCAAGGAGCAGGGAAAAAGCTGTCAACCTAGAGGCCTGAATCAACAATATTGAAAAATATGCAATGTTACTCATCCTTGAGGAATAACCACTTGAAAAACTCAAGAGTCCCCTCAAAGTTGATTGGGACTTGGACAAAGTTCTTTTCAACCAGGCAGCCTCTGCCCTGGGAAAATCAAGATGTGGATAAAACTACAAATTTACTCTGCAACTTGAGTTTTTTTTTTAAATAAATCGAAGAAAAAAGAGGCTTGCATTTGGAAACTCCACTGAAGGGCAGATTTAGGATCACCACTGTCACTAGCTTGTGGGACATATTAGAAAGCACTCTTAAGATATAGGTGATATTTAGGGGTGGAATAGGACAGGGTTAATTACCGGTTCAGGATTTACGAGCTTCCCTGTCCGCTGTGAGCTGCACACCTGTAAATCATCATTAGCACGCTGCGTGCAGAGAAGCAGCCTTTGAAACAGCCCTCTTTCCTTGTTTTTTAAACTGCAGCTGTGCCTCGTTTGGCAGCTGAAGTTGAAAATTCAGGGAATAAAGATCAGGTAAGAGCCCGGATGGGCGTGTGGGCAAAAACCTCAGCAGACATAGAACTGGTTCTGTGTCTGCTGCTCTTCAGAGTTACCGGTTCTACAGAGGTGGACAGAACTAGTACAAACCCATCCCTGGTGATATTCTATAAAAAGATTTAACATTATAGAGCAGGGGTGTCAAACTCATGGTCCATGGGCCAGATGCATCTTGCCCTGGCCACGCCCACCCCCCAGTTTAGTGAAGGGGGAAAAAGTTGTGATATGTCACATGACAACAATATGTTGTCATGAGTATGACACCTCTGTTATAAAGCTTGTGGAAAAAGCTGGACAAAAACTATTCTAACTGAAATTCTTGGTCTATTTCAATATGGTTGAATTGTATCCTCATGATTGTGGCATCTTTTTCTTTATCACAAAACAATTTCCTCATACAACTAAACTTCAGTTCCCTTTGGAGGTCAGCCATATCTTCTCTCCCACTCCCTGTACACTCCTGCATGTTAATCTACTGAATTTTTAAACTGTCTCATAAAACTATAAACAGATAATAGCAGGGGTGGGATGCTACCAGTTCCGTCTGGCTCTGTAGAACCAGTAGCTCTGAAGAGCATCAGACACTGAACCGGTTTTGTGTTTGCTGCTGTTTGGCCCACCTGCCCTCCCGGGCTCTTACCTGTCCTTTATTTCCTGCTTTTTCAACCTCAGCTGCTTTGCGTGGCATAGCTGAGGTTGAAAAAGCAGGGAAAAAGAGGCTTTTCAAATGCTGCGTACCTGCTCGCAGCGCTTTTCAGCTGCCTGGGCGGCACAGCCTAAGTTTATGTTACACATGCACGCCGTATGCAATCACTGAAATGGCAGTAACGCCAGTTGAATCCCACCCCTGGATAATAGCTTTTTAAAGGCCAGGATGACAAGTCAGTGTGAAATGGCATTGCCCACAAAATGCATGTTCACTGTGTCCATGTGATATGCAAGGCATATTTGGGAAATGTTGAAATATAATTAATTAATTTTGTTCCCAAAATAGGGCTAGTTGCATGGTAATAGATTGGTATACAGTATATTTTGATATGATTGTTGTGTATACCTCAAACTGATCATAAGCAACATTTTGAATTCTTCTGACTAGGTTTTGATTCACATCTTGCTTTGAAAACCATTGGAGGATGTAGATTGTATGAAAGGAAGAATAAAGCAGGTGAATAAGGAAGGTGAAGGAAAAGTTTTTTTATTGGGAATTTAGCTGCACTCATAGCATATTCGTTTTTCCATACCCAAACATCTGAAGCCAAGACTAAGGCTAGCAGCAACAACTATTTTTTCTGCTGCAAACTCTCATCACTTCTCAGAATTCGTGTCAACACTAATAGCAAACTGTGACAGTCAAGGAGCCACATTTTACACATCTAGGAATCTATCTCGGCAATGAATGTTCTGTTTTGAGAAAGGAAAATGGCTTTTTCTGTGAGAAATATAAGTGTTTGAGACAGGCAAGACAGAAAACTGAAAGAAAAGTGGATGGCCACTTGTCTGAAGTGGTATAGGGCCTCCTGCTTGAGCAGGGAGTTGGACTAGAAGACCTCTAAGGTCCCTTCCAGCTCTATTCTGATTGATAGAACAGTAGAAAGGCTTTGAACCATAAATGAGAAATAAACATTTATTGACCAGGATTTTTAACCATAGTTTACATAGAAGCCTGGTTTGCAAATATCAATAAGACATAATAAATTTGCATTTCACATTATGGCATCATTGGTGGGTTTGCAGATCACACTAAACAAGCAACATGACATTATGGCTTAACATTACATGCAAATCAAATGGCTGCGCTATAAATCTATCATCTTGTTCTGACCCATGCCCTTTTCCAACAAATCGAACACAATCCAAAAGGAACAGAAAGCTTGTAATGCTTTTACAAAATAATTAGCTGTGATAAGCACAAACCTTGCCAAAGTGTGCAAGACTTACCCAGAGATAACAGACAATAAATAATTTGCAATACAAGAATCTTCAAATACAAACTCAGGATACTGGAATATCCATGAAGCTGTAGTTTCAAACCGTCTTTGCCTTCTGCCAAATACATTCATTTCACAGCTGGCTTTTATCTTCTTGAAGGAGGGACCATTACCTTGCAGCCTTTCTCCCAAGTGGCCCGTGCTGTTGTAACTGCTCTTTCCTCCGAGCAATCCTATGCGCACGCACACTTGGCACAGACTCCTAAGGAACCTCCTCATCACTGCTGTCAGCCCCCACAATCTCTGAAGGCAGCAGTCCACTCCCTAATGGTCCTGGCCCCTCATTTGAGTCTTCGCTCTCCTCAGCAATCTGCACATGTAGAAAGGCTTTGAAATGGTGCACCACAAATGAGAAATAAACATGCATTTATTGACCAGGATTTTTAGCCATAGTTTACCAAACAAACCACAGAAGCCTGGTTTGCAAATATCAATAAGACATAATAAGATTGCATTTCACTCAATGGCATCATTAGTGGGTTTGCAGATCACACGAAACAAGCAACATGACATTATGGCTTAAGCCCCTGTCACACTGCACCAACGGATGCAAAGAGGATGTAAAATGGACAAAAAAGCTTGCCATCCGTTGGTTAACGCGATGTACTCACTGCCTCCATTTTGCTTCCTCTCTATCCGTCCAGCATCCGTCTATTGACGTTTCATCCGCTCAGAAAGTTTTGAGCTGCCCAAAACTTTTGCATGGAAAATGTATCCAATTCGTCCATTCTGCATCCACTACGCATCCACTACGCATCCGTTCTGCATCCATTACGCATCCGCTATATCCGCTAGGCATCCGCTGCACATCCGCGCAACTCGCATCCGCTCGGACGTAGGGAGAAAGCGGAATGGATGCAGAACGGATGCAGAATGGATGCAGCACGGAAACAAAGTGTTTAAAATGGAAAAAACGTTCGCAGAGGGGACCTATCTCGGATATTAAGGATGTCTAGAGGATGCAAAGGGACACCTATATTGCCTATAAAAAGGGGGAGCAACACATCTGGATCTCACTTTCAGAACAGCAGCCCTGCGGTGCAGACCTCTGCAGCCTTCATCTGGCTCTTCCTCTTCCACAGCATCCAGTCATGTCCACCATGGATCGTAACATGGTCCTTTTGGCAGCCACCATCCTTTTGCAACAGTGCGAAGCCATCTACAGGCTCTGTGAACTCTACTACAGGAAGAAAAAGGGGCGGCCAAGAAGCGTCTGGGTATGAAGATGGTTCGCCAGAAGAACAGAGGACAGAGTGTACAACAAGCTGATGGTGGAGCTCAGGAACGAAGACACTCGTGCATTCCAGAACTTCATGAGGATGCCTCCAGCCATGTTTGACGAACTTGTGCAGCACCTGACACCCAGGTTGACCAAGACAAACACCACCTTCCGGCCCAGCCTGGAACCTGGGCTCAAGGTGGCACTGACTCTGCGCCACCTGGCCTCAGGGACCACCTACAGGAGCATGCAGTACGGCTGGAGGGTGCCACCCAACACCATCAGCATTGTGGTCAGAGAAGTGGTGCAGGCCATCATCGAAGAATACAAGGAGGAGTTCCTCCAGTGCCCCTCCACTGAAGAAGGATGGAAGAAAGTTGCAGAGCAGTGGTATCAGAGGTGGAACTTCCCACACACCGTTGGAGCCATCGATGGCAAGCACGTGGCCTGCAAAGCGCCAGCCAAGTCGGGGTCCACTTATTTCAACTACAAGGGCTTCTTCAGCATCATCCTCTTCGCCATGGTCGATGCTGACTACAAGTTCATGTACATCGATGCTTCAGGCTACGGCTCATCTTCAGATGCCCAGGTATACAACGCCAGTCACCTCAAGGACGAGCTGGAACGCAACCTCATCGTGGGCTTCCCAGATCCAGACCCCCTGCCCAACGACACACAAGATGTGCCCTACTTCATCATGGGGGATGACGCCTTCTCCCTCACAACCTACCTCATGAAGCCTTACACCTCCAAATACCTCACCCGTGAAGAGAGGATCTTCAACTACAGGCTGTCCAGGGCAAGGCGGGTGGTGGAGAACATCTTTGGCATCCTGGCCAACAGGTTCCAGGTACTTCTCACCACCATGCAGCATCACCCAGAGACCATGAGGAGGATCATGGAAGCTTGCTGCATCCTGCAAAATCTCATGCGCACCCGCTACCCTGTCTTGCAGAACAGGCTCGTGGACCTCTAGCAAGGCAATGGGGACATTGAGCCTGGGGAATGGAGGCAAGGGCGAAACCTGATAGACACTCAGGATGTGCAAGGCCCCAACAGAGCCTCACGTGAAGGGAAGAAGCAGCGCAACCTCCTGAAACACTGGTGCAACTCCCCAGCTGGAGCAGTGGAGTGGCAAGACAGCATGATAGATGCTTAATGGATGCTTCCTTCAGCCTGTCTCATCACACTGATGAGATTGTGCCATGTATGTTGAGTGGCCCTACAATGAACAGGGCATTTAATAAAGAGTTGTGTTTATGTTGACATGCGTGGATGATTGATTATATTGTTATTGATAATAAAGGGCCATAGGTATGGCACCTGGGAGGGTGGACCATACAGTCCCACTATGCTTGCACTGGAGGTTTATCTATCCCACAGCTATTACCCATCCCAAAGGTAGACCTGCCCATCCCACAGATATTCCTGCCCATCCCACAGCTATCTCAACCCATCCCACAGCTATCTTAACCCATCCCACAAGCATGCAAAGGCTTAAACCATTTCTAAAAGTTTCCAGCAAGACTTTATTAAAAAAAAGAAATGAAGCAAGTGTGTGAATCAAAAATAGACTTTATTAACAACAAGCTATAAGACAAAAATGAGTCTCTGGCACTCCTCTTGGTCGCTCAGTCTCAGGGGTGAAGGGTGCAGGTGCTGTGGAGGTGGCTGGTGCTGGAGTGCTTGTCATCAGCCCCTCCAGAAGCAGAAGCAGCAGAAGCGCCAGCCCCAGAAGAGCGAGCCCGTGCTGCAGAAGCCCTAGCAGAACCAGAGTGAGGGCCAGGGGGCGGGATGGTAGCCCTGTCCCTCTTGCAAGGGCTGGCAGCAGATGGCTGAGGCTTGCTGTGCTTCAGCATGGTTGTGGGGTTGCTGGCTGGCAGGGAGGCAGGCAGGCACCAAGGCTGGCAGTAAGGCTGGCAGGGAGGCAGGCACCAAGGCTGGTGGGAAGGCTGGCTGGCAGGCAGGCAGGCACCAAGGCTGGCAGGAAGGCTGGCTGGCAGGCTGGCAGGCAGGCAGGCACCAAGGCTGGCAGGAAGGCTTGCATCAAGGCTGGCAGGAAGGCTGGCAGGGAGGCAGGCACCAAGGCTGGCATGAAGGCTGGCAGGCAGGCAGGCAGGAAGTCTGGCAGGCAGACATGAACCAAGGCTGGCAGGCAGGCAGGCACCAAGGCTGGCAGGCAGACTGGCTGGCAGCAAGGCTGGCAGGCAGGCAGACAGCAAGGCTGGCAGGGAGGCTGGCAGGGAGGCTGGCAGGCAGGCAGACAGCAAGGCTGGCAGGGAGGCTGGCAGCAAGGCTTGCAGGCAGACATGCAGGCAGGACAGGCAAGGCAGTCGATGTGTCTGGAAGCAGGTCTTTCCTCTGAATGGCGACCTGCTTCCGAGCTGCTTCCATTATATCCGCGGGGCTGACGCAATGCATCCTCCCCGCATGCGCAATTAACGCTCAGCATCCGCTAGGCATCCGCTGTGCATCCGCTGTGCATCCGCTTCATCCGCTGTGCATCCGCTCTGCATCCGCTCTATCCGTTCTGCGTCCGCTTTGCTGATGTCCCCCGGAAGCCTAGCGGATGTGCCATCTGCTCCCATCCGCTCCCATCCACTTGGCTTCCATTCCGCATCCACTTTCCATCCACCCTGCGTCCTCCCTCCGTCCATGTTATCCGCTCTGGTTATGCAAATTTTTGCCCCCTTTGAGAGCGGATAACAATGGATGGAACATTTTGCTCGTCCGTTGTGTCCGTTTTGCATCCGTTGAGCAGTGTGACAGGGCCTTTAACATTAGGTGCGAATCAAGCGGGTGCGCTATAAATATATCATCTGGTAATATTACCATTGGTAATATGTGAGAGCAACCCATTTTTCCTCTGATACAAGCATAGAGGGCAGGCAGTTCCCTCTAGGCATTTTTTTTAAATAAAAAAAGCAACTTCAAAATCAAAATCTACAAATGTTTTATCCAGCTTTCTCCAGATTTTAATGCAGGGATACAGCCTCATTTCTGAAAAGATCAATGAAAAAATGACTGAGCAACATTTGAGGCTGGTGTGAAGTAGTGGGCCTCAGTCCAAAATGCCTGGGGTCGTTGCTGTTTTGTTTCCCAGTTGCCTGTCCTTGGTAAGATGATGTTACTCTACAGGAAGGGCAGAAGGATTGCTCTGAGATTCTTCTCTGCTGTATATTTTCTTTTTTTCCCAAGACACAGATAGTGCTGGGTATAAAAGTCAGCCTTGAATTAAAAGCAATATTGGCTTAGAAAGGGCACATTATGCAAGCACTGTGTCTGCATATGGTTGGTGTTTCATTAGGTTTTGAACTTTATTGATGTAATTTAGGTTAATGCACTGTTATTTTGCATATTTGTTAAGGCCCTGTCCCACTGCACTTATGGATGCAAAGAGGATGTAAAACTTAAAAAAAAGCTTGCTATCCATTGGAAAACGCTATGCATCTGTTGTGTACTCACTGCATACGTGTTTCATACGCTCTATCCGTCAAGGATCCGTCCACTGCGATTTCATCCATGCAAGAAGTTTTGAGCTGCACAAAACTTTGTGAATGGATGAACTTTCCTCCGTGTGCGATGTAAATCCGCGACATACAAGCAACAAACGTTCTATGTCTGTTTATCATCCGTTAAAAATCCGCTGTATCCTCTCTGCATCCTCTGGGCATCCCCTCAACTCACATCCGCTGCAGCTGAAAACGGAAAGAGGGAGGAAACAAAAGGTACACGGAATGTCTATACATTGTTAGTAGCACGGAAATAGAAAGGATGCGCAGTGAACGGTTTGCATCCGATATACATCCGCGCAGCATCCCCTTTCTTTCCTTTAGATGTACATGATGCATCCACTTCATCCGCTATGCGTCCGCTTCGCAATTCTCCCCCAGAACCCCTTCGGAGGTGTCATCTGCTTTCATCCGCTAGGCTTCCTATGAACATCCGTTTAACATCCCCGCTACAAACTACCCACGTCCATTCTTTTCCGTTCTTTTCCATTCTGTTTATGCAAATGTTCACCACTTTTTGAAGCGGATGACAACGGATGGAGCCACCTCCGATATTTTGCTCGTCCACTATGTCCTTTATGCATACGTTTTGCATCCGTCGGCCAGTGGGACCTAGCCTTTAGATTGTATTATCTTACCTATGATGGACCGCTTAGGTACGTAAGATCAATAACTGCCTGATAATGCTTGTAAATTTATATTGCTAAAAATTTGTCGGTCTGTGGGGGTTCACTGAGATTCTTTGATGCAGTTTCCTAGCCTTGCGTACCATCTTCTCTGTAGGCTGTGATATCTGACTGACACTGTATCAGTATCCTAATGGAACTGCAGTAAGGACAAGGGAAGGCTAATGCATGCACTGAAGTCAGAAGCCTTTACTATGATTTACCAAGCACTTAAGTTGATCTATAGAACTGGAGGTATTCTTGAGGTTGTACATCTTGGCCCATTTTGTAGCACAGGGCAAGGGGACTTTAGCTTTGAGACAGGATTATAATTAAGTTATAGCTTGAAAGAACACAGAAATGAGTATTAAGCCAAGGAGCACTCGTGAAATAGAAGCGAAAGGGACTTTTGAAGGGGCTTGAAGTTCATTTCACACATGGAGATCCTAACGTGGGCAAATGAGTCATGTAGTCAAATCTTCAATCTGGTACAAAGCTACCAACCCAGACATCTCCAGGTTAACCTCTCTTCACACTTTGTGGATGCTTTGCAGCTGCTAGCAGATACTTGGACCTTTTGATCAAAGCTTGCATCACAGTGAACAGTTCTCAACATTCCAGGGATGTGAAGTGAAGGTTGTAGGTTCATACTTGTGCCTTGACATTCAGCAAAGAATCAGTGCTAGTGTTACTCCTGAGATTAGGTGTATAATAACCTCCTGTATCTCAGTTTTGTGTGCTGTTGCAAAATATTATGATCGGTCCTGTCAATCCACTCAGGGCTCTCTTATATCACAGATCTGCTTCTGTAAAAGTTAACAGTTTGACACTGGAGCCAGGAGCCAGCCATTAAAATTGCACCCTCTGCAAAAGACTTAATGCAGAGATGCACCATTCCTCTCTGGTCTGTGGGACACATTGGAATGGTGTATCTGTCAAACCCGGTCTGGACATATGTGTAACCATTTTAGTTAGGCTTAATATATATTCTTTTTCTTATTTTCTCTTTGGCAGTCATGGGGGAAGGGCTTCGGGCGTGACACATTCCTAAGGGGAAAAAAATGGAGACAGAGTTGTTTTGGCTAGGTGATCATTCTTCCCGTGGGAACCCGAGCTGTCTGTGCCTAGACACTGGAGGTAGAGATTTATGACATCAAGCAACTTTGAATTGGAAATTCTATTGGTGAATGTGGCTTTTGGGGAGTTGTTTCTAACTTCTAATATGTGGGGTAATTCCGGGTTGTGTTGGATCCGGAATTACCATGGACTTTGCCAATTTGATGTTTTCCAAAATAAAAGAAATTAGCTTGGAACATGGGCTTTGTATTTTTTCTTTTTAAAATGGATTTCATCACTTAGAAACCTGACAGTATCAGGAAGTAACCTTCCCCAAAAATGTTCTGGCCCAGATCAAAGAACTGGATAAGGCCAAAGCTAATATTTGATGTTACTTGGTTTATGTGAATGTAATTAAAATTGAACTAACAATCACCAGTCACCAATGATTAGCCAATCATTATGTACAGTCAATAATTGTCTTACAATGGTTCTGAACTTATATCATTAAGAACCATGAGATTCACTGAATATATGGATGTGCTCCATGTATTCATAAATTTTCCCTTCTGTCACATTAGCAAAGTTACAATTGGATGACAAGTTGTAGAAAAGATTTGGTATCTGTGCCCCAAAGGATTTAGAGAATGGTGTAATCCTAGGGCACAGGCAGGCATAGGGAATATGTCCTGAGCTGGGATAGGTGAGTCATTAAGACATAAAAGCTGGTTTCCATTAACAAGGTATAAGAACAGCATCAAGAACAGTGATACCTATGGAACACAATAGGATCCATGTGCCATGTCTCCCCAAAAGCATGCTGGAGAATCATCTGCAGTTCTTATAGCATACAAGTGTTTTGTTTTTTTTTAACCAGGGCAACCTGGTCTATCCAAATATGGGATGGAGTATAATGCTTCCGTTTTTGCCTTTCAACCTCAGTCCAGGAGCCTTTGCAGGCAGTTGCTTTTGAGACAAACTATTTTTGTGTTAAATTTTATATTTTACCAACAAAGAAATAAAGGGTATTGTGGTTTTCTGGCAGCTGGTATAGGCGGCAGAGGTATCAGACAGTGAGAAAGAAAGGGAACACCAGTCAGGGAGTCTGGAGAGGACTTGGACGAGGGTCCTGCATCCGATGCAGGGATGGGGCCAGGACCATCTGGAGTGAGGTGCTACTTTTGGAGCCTTTGAAGTCTGACAGCAGCGAGGCAGAGGACCCAGGGGAGCCTGTTCCCAGTGCACATGTGCACAGAGCTGCCAGAAGGCGAGAGTAGCTGAAACAGAAGGAGTGACTTGGGAGTAAGGCTGGGAGGTGATTGCCCCTCCCATAAGGGATAAAAGTCAGGCCTCAATGAGGAACGCTTTGCAGGAAGTAAAATTAGATTCTGAGTCCTTCTTGAAGCTCTGTGTGATGACCTGGGGCATGACACAAAAATAGCCAAGTCACAGAAATAGAAGAAAGTCCCTTTAATGCCCCCAACTTGGCCCCAATGTCCAATTATCCTCAGCTGGATATCAAACTTTTAAAGAAAACAGTTTACGGAGGAAGTAAATTCAGTCCTCACCCAAAGTAAAGTTAATTTGAAATAAAAAACCCAACACAAACCACACTAAAGGAATTACTATGGCAGGCAAGGATAATTAATTGCAGACTTCTTCCAGATAATGCAACAACCACAGTTGAGAGGAAGCCAAAACACAAATAAGCTCCGATAAGAATGCATGCTTTGCTTCCAGCAACTTTGCCATGCGCAGTTTGTCCTTTTAAACAGTCCTCCCAACTGCAGCCCATGAATGGGATCAGCACCCCTTCCTCCCCATAGACCGTGCCACTCATGTTTCTCCCTTATCCGTTCCTCCCTGCGTGCCCTAGGAGGAAGAGGGAATGGACCTGGGTCTTCCTCTGAATGCCCATCTGGCCTGTGCCCTTTCCCAGTTTCCTCCACAACCTCCAGAGCCACACTCCCACTCCTTGTCAGCTGTTCCATCTCTCCTTTGGAGTCAGACTCCAACAGGGGCATGACACTCCGTATTCTGGTTGGTTTTTTCTAGTAGTGTTATAATTACTTTGGAGACTTCTCTTTCTGGCAACATTCCACAGCACTGAGAGGTGTGTGCTTATCTTGGAGAACTGTTTAAGTTAGTTTTGGCTGTGAATGAAAATAATTCCCAGCATTGCATTAAAATAGGTTTTGCTTTTAAAACAAGTTTGTGTTTCATTAAGTTTGACGAAGCCTGGATCAGAACAAAGGGAGACTAGTATAGATCTATTTCAAGCTATTTAGCTCTCATCAGCTAACCATACCCTTCTGGGATCCCAACAATTTAACACAAACCAACAATTTAACACAAGCCAAAGGCTTTTTGGAAGTATCGGTAGAATACTTCTATTGAATACTTCTACTGAAGTATTGGTAGCTTGTGGAAGTATCTGGAAGTATCGGTAATAAGCAGTAGGCAGTAGGCAATGAGGTTGATTTGTGAATATTCATGGCAACTGAGTTGCTCCTATAGCGTAGCCTTTCATGAGGCTGACAATGATGGACTCAAATTTTGCCAGCCTGCTATAAAGCCTTTAAAGCCCAACATGCAGGTTCAGTGTTCCTCCATTGCCTTTACAGCTGTTGTTAGCCATTGCCACTGGGATTCCATTTGTGTCTCTTTATTTCCATAAGCTGGTGCCATAAATCAGTACCCTGATTTTCTTGTTTATTTCACTCATTTGAAAGATATGATTGCTGGCTGGGGAAAGAGCTAAAGGATAAACTGGGCTGTTCTGTAGATGAATTTTCACGCTGTTGTTGACCAAAGAACAGCAATTTTGTATAATAGGGTTGCTAGAGACAATGGTTAAGCTTTTAGAGAATGAGATGATCATTTTTAGAATGTGGATAAAAAACCATTCATGGAGCCATTGAGGGTGATTTTTTTCCTGGAAGAGAAGCCTGAAAAAGACTGGCATTCTCATTCCTGTTTCCTATGCGAAATAAAATCTACATTTTATATTAAAGTGTACATCCAATTTGGAATTAAAACAACATTTCTTGATGTAAAGCATGAATGTGTGGCTTCAAAGCCAAGTATTGAAAACATGTGGCTCATTAAGCTGCTGGGAATCCCTACTTTTCTTTCCTCATTGGCTGAGAGGAGCTCTTCCCACTTTTTTCATTGGCCAATCCATTAGGCTAAACAACCAGTTGGCAGGAATTGCATTGCTGGTTCCTTCCTGTTATTATTGGAAGGAAACCAAGTGATTTCTTCCTAACTGATTGGTTGACACAGAGGGACAAACCTGGTGGATAAGCCACAGTGGCACAGTAATTAGAGTGCAGTATTGCAGGCTGAGTGCCAGCTGCCTGCAATTTGGCAGTTTGAGTCTCACCAGGCTAAAAGTTAACTCAGCCTTCCAACCTTCCACAGTGAGTAAAATGAGGACTCAGATTGTTGGGAGCAATAGGCTGACTCTGTAAACTGCTTAGAGAGAGCTGTAAAGACTGTGAAGTGGTTATATAAGTCTAAGTGCTATTGCTACCAGCATTGTGAGTGGCATTAGGACATCTATGAATGGTAATTCATTTTAAGAAGAAGAGAGGAAGCTTTTCCTCTGTTTACCACATCAGCATTCACATTCAACATCAGCAAGAGGGAGAAGAACCATATGATCAGATTCAAAGGGATGCACAAGTATATGTTTTAACGAGGAAGTATCCAAACTATTCAGCTTGTCTAAATATGTGGAATATTTGTATAGCAAAGAGATAGCTGAACATGGTCCACAAGAACTGGAGCATTTAGATTAGACTTTAGTCACTAGAGGTCATGATTCTCAACAGAACCATTTCCATGCAGGAAATGGTTTCTCAGTTGTTCTCTATGGAATTATGAATCACATTTTAATAAGTTGTTTTTCATTGCCACCCAAGTCACAAAAAGGCTGCGTCTTATGTTTATATTCCTTAAATGTCTAATTTGATGTTGTCCCTCTGCTTTCCCTTAAATTGGCTTTTTCATTGTTTAAGATTACTTTGTTGCTTTGGGTATTCTGCAGTTTTTACCTGTAGTGAGTCTTAATAACATTTATTATAATTTGAATGCAATATTCCAGTGAACAGCAGAAGCAGAGACAGAAAAACAGCATATATAAAATAAGAAAGAGTTGCTTTCAGCTCAGTTCCATCTCGTCAGTAGAAAATCCAACCTTCTTGGAAAGAAAGATATACAAATAACAATAACAACAACAACCATCAAACATCCAGATTTGCCTATCCCAGGTCCTTGGTAAGGACTCGATAGGTAGACAAAAATGCCAAACCCAGTCTGAACATCTGGATGACTGTGCAATAATAATAATAACAACAACAACGACAACAGCCATAAAATAGGGCTATTAATAGCCATTAATAGGGATTAATAGGGTTAAAATGGCTCTGGGACTTCAGAATTCAGACAGACAGGCACCTGCCACATAACACCCTGGGCTTAACAGTTGTCGATAAGAAAGACAAAAAAGTCTGGACAGTGGATGTGGCAGTGTCTGGAGACAGCAGAATAGAAGAGAAAGAACTGGAGACGATAACAAAACACAAAGACCTACAAATAGAAATAGAACGATTATGGCAAAGGTAAGCAAGGATAGTACCAATAGTAATAGATGCCTTGGGTGCAGTCCCAAACCAGTTGGAGCACTGCTTGAACATCAAAGGCATTGACAAATTTGCCATTGGTCAATTGCAGAAGGCAGCTTTACTTGGAACAGCTTCCAGCCTGTGGCAATATCTGTAACACCATCAAACATCCAAATTTGCCTATCCCAGGTCCTTGGTAAGGACTTGATAGGTAGACAAAAATGCCAAACCCAGTCAGAACATCTGTATGACTGTGTGAATAACAACAACAACAACAATAACAGCTGGACAGCCATCAGGTTGACTGTGTGGAAAGAGGAGGTAGAGGATTGTACATTAATATAACTTTTGCAAGACCCTTTGCCCTTATAGTCATATCATTTTGGAAGAATGTTGGTTATTGTCATGCCCCTGGTGGAGACTCACTCTGAGGAAGAGGAGGAACACCAACAGGGAGTGGGAGTGTGGCTCCAGAGGTGGTGGAGGAGGCTGGGGAAGGGCAGAGGCTGGCTGAGCAGTCAAAAGAGGATCCAAGCCCATCCCCTATCCATCCTAGGTCATGCAGGGAGGAGAGGATCAGGGAAAAGTGAGGTCTGCTCAAGAAGAGATTACCATGATCCTCCTCGTGGTTTGCAGGTGGGAGCTATGTATATAAGTTTGGAACTGCTCAGTTAGAATTTTCAGGAGTCAATTTAGTGTTCAACTTGAAAGAGATTTATCTTTGCTAGCATTCTTCCCATGGACTTTTCTCGGTTATTTTCTTGGAGTTTATGATTAGTTATCTTGGCTTGCTTAGGAACTCTCATCAATGTGGTTTGTTTTGGTTTTCTGTTTGCCTCATAAGTAAAGGCCCGGTCCCACTGCACTTACGGATGCAAAGAGGATGTAAAACGTTAAAAAAAAGCTTACCATCCATTGGAAAATGCTATGCATCCGTTGTGTACTCACTGCATATGTGTTTCATACGCTCTATCCGTCGAGCATCCGTCCACTGCAATTTCATCTGCGCAAGAAGTTTCGAGCTGCACAAAACTTTGTGGACAGATGAACTTTCCGCCATGTACGATGCACATCGTACGACATATACGGCCAACAAACGTTCTATGTCTGTTATCATCCGTTAAACATCTGCTGTATCCTCTCTGCATCCTCTGGCCATCCCCTCAACTCACATCCACTGCAGCTGAAAATGGAAAGAGGGAGGAAACAAAAGGTACACGGAACATCTACACAGTGTTAGTAACACGGAAATAGAAAGGATGTAAGCGTATGCATCTTGTATATAAAGTATTCAAAACGGACAAAACATTTGTATCTGGGATGTATCTTGTATATTTAGGATGTCTGCAGTATGTCTAGAGTATGTAGAAGGACACCTAGCGGACAACCGATATTTTCTGTAAAAAAGGGGAGAAAATCATCTGGATTGCTAGGATGGTGGACCATACAGTCCCACTATGGTTGCACTGGAGGTTTATCTATCCCACAACTATCCTTATCTATTCCACAAGCATGCAAAGGCTTAAACATTTTTTCAAAGTTTTCACCAACACTTTATTAAATAAAAAGATTGAACCAAGTAAACTAAGTGTGTTAAGCAAAGATAACCTTTATTAACTTTCTTAGGTAAACTTTATGACTTTATTAAATAAGCAAAATGAACCAAGTAAACTGTATCAAGTGTGTTAAGCAAAGATAACCTTTATTAACTTTCTTAGGTAAACTTTATGACTTTATTAAATAAGCAAAATAAACCAAGTAAACTGTATTAAGTGTCTTAAGCAAAGATAAACTTTCTTAGGTAAACTTTATGACTGTATTAAATAAGCAAAATGAACCAAGTAAAGTGTCTTAAGCAAAGATAAACTTAACAAGTAAACTGTGATATTCTGCTTCATCACCTGGTACTGTGCCTTGGGCAGGTCCCTCAGAGTCTGGCTCACGAAGGTGATGAAGGTGTTCTGGCCCAAGGATGCTCTGTCCAAGTGGACCAGCTGAGAGAGAAGTTCTGTGCTGGTCTTCATTGTGTCCCTGATCTCCAAGAGCACACTGTGGTCCTGGCCCTCCAGTCTGCCTCTCTGCCTGCATCCTCTGGAGCTGGGGGTGGGGGTGGGTTGGCCTCTGGTGGCTGCTTCTTCCTCCATTTGTGACAGCAGGGCGTCATCCTCCATGGGATCCTCCAAGTCCGCCGGCATAGGGAATGCAGCTGTCAGGGGGGTCTCTGCTGTGGGGCCCTCTGAAGACACCTGCCTGGACAGTGTAGCTGGCTCCTGGCTGGAAGAGGACTGGCTGTCTGTGGGCTGTCTGAGAGAGAGGGGTGTCAGAGGGGCTGCTCCTCGGTGGCGGATCTCACCTTCCAGGAAACTGCACTTGACCATGATGTACATCTCCCGGTCAGTGAGCTTGACAGCGGCCTGCCTGGATTTCTTGAGGTATAGCTTGACATACCAGGTGTGCATGTGCTTCCACCATCCAAGGAGTACTTCTGCAGTGTATCCCAGGCTCTCTGCCTTGTCTCTCCAAGCTGCCTGCTTCTTCTTGGTGTCCCGATACAGTCTGTGGTCCTTTCTCCAGAGCTACTCGTTCTTCCTCAGCCATTGCAGCACCTCATCCTCATGCTCCTTGGAAATGGTGAACTGTTTCCTCTCTCCCTTCTCCTTCCTCTGCCTCTTCATCCCTCTGGCAGGGGCTTCAGCAGGGCCTTCAGGGGCTTCAGCAGCAGGGCCTTCAGCAGCAGGGCTTTGAGGGCCTTGGGGCTGGTCCACAACAGCAGCAGCAGCAGCAGCATCAGCAGCTTCAGAGTCAGTGCCTGGGAGTGGGATGCTGGTTCTGGCCTTCTTCACCTTGCCAGGGCTTGAACTAGTAGGCACGGGCTTCGTCTTCTTGCCTGACTGATGAACCATGGTGTTCCTGCAAGATGTACGTGGCAGCTCGTTTTTCCCCTGTCTGCTGACTGCGTGCGTGTTGCATCCTTTTATATCCAAGGAGCTGACACAATTCATACTCCCCACATGCGCAGTGAACGCTTTGCATCCGATATACATCCTCGTGGCATCCCCTTTGTTTCCTATAGGCGTCCGTGATGCATCCGCTTCATCCGCTATGCATCCGCCCCTACCGCTATGTGTCCGCTTTGAAATTCTCCCCCGGAACCCCTTCAGAGGTGTCATCCGCTTCCATCCGCTTTCATCCGCTAGGCTTCCTATGAACATCCGTTTAACATCCCCGCTACATACTACCCACGTCTGTTCTTTTTTGTTCTTTTTTGTTCTATTTATGCAAATTTTCACCACTTTTTGGAGCGGATGACAATGGATGGAGCCACCCCCGAAATTTTGCTCGTCCGCTGTGTCCTTTATGCATCCGTTTTGCGTCCGTCAGCCAGTGAGACTGAGCCTTTACTTTTGTGACTTTAAACTGTGCCAAATAAAACAGTGAAGTTAAGTTGAAGGCCTTACCAAACTTTAATATATGTTTTGGGTTTTGGATTATTTTGAGATACTATGGGTCATCACAGTTATTAAATGCAGATAGAAAGCAGGACCAATTTGAACAGGAGCACTTCACTTTTCCCGATCTTCACAGATATTCTAGGTTATGTTCTAGGACTTGGACTGATCACAATTAAGCTATGGGATCAAATAAAACAGTCCCCTGATCTGTTCTAGACATTATCTATACATAACCAACTATCAAAGTTTCATATCTAAGACAATTACTTTAATTACATGTCTCATCCTCACTTTGAATTGTTTTAAAGCAGGGGTGTCAAACTTGTGTTGTCACAGTGGCATCATGTCACATATTGGGACTTTTTCCTCCTTTGTAAACTGGGTGGGGGTGGGGCCAGCACATGACACATCCAGCCTGTGGGCTTCAGGTTTGACACCCCTGTTCTAAAGCAGTACAATATGGGAAACATATCTGTACACTAAAGTTTCTTTTTTCTTGCAGCAAATGATTGCAATTTAAAAAGGCTCACCTAATCCTTGTTTAATTATGTCCAATCTCAAAATCCTATCAGGATTTTTAAGAAGATATTTCTATGCTGTTGGAAGATTAGACATGCGTGCAGTCCTTATAGACTGAGATAAATCTAGTGAAGGAATACATTGGACAATATAAGCATCGTATCACTTTTTCATCCTAAAGAAACAGCACTAGCTGGGTATAGCATTCTCTGTTCTGCTTTATTGAATGCTAGAGTTGTTTCTTTAATTGTTGAATACTAAGATATGCCTTTGTACAGATGCCAAGTGTTTGATCCATTTATTTTACATGCTAGATTCATGTTTCACTTTTCTTCAGTCTTTTCCTCCAAACAATATACATTATGGAGTCTTTGGTGTGCTCTGAGTTTGGTTGTTTTCTTGCAGATTCATTACCCACGGGTAACATTACCAGTGCTTGAAGGGAGAGGCGTTTGCTCTCTAATTTATACAGTATATATGGGACTAGTCCTGGTCAGTGTTGGTGGGGATGTTTTTGATGGTCCCTTGATGAGGCTGTTTACTGTTAGCATGTTTGAGTTGGTAGTTCCTTAATTGGAGTATTGTTTGCTTGTTGATTGTTGGCCTAATATTAATCTTGATGTTTATCTCTGCTCATCTGAGTATTGATTGCTGGCAAGGAGGGATTTTGGTCTTTTTGTTTCCGTTCTGGCTTTTTGACTGTGTAGATGTTGTTTATCTCTTTGGGCCTAACAGTAAATAACAGCCTAATCAAGAAACCACTCCTACCAACACTGATGGAGCAAGCCACTTGTATTTCAACAGAGAACAAACCTCACTCTCTTCTAACACTGATAATATTACCTAGCTGGGTAATGAAATATCTGCAAGAAAACCAAGCTCAGAGAGCACCAATGACCCTGTAGTTCAACCCTCAGCTACAAATTTACTCTTCTATCAGTATAGATTATACTTTCATGATTTCAACAGCCCTATGAAGTTAGTTGGGTCAAGAGACCACAACTGTCCTAAAATCATCCTATAAACCTCAGGTCTGAATGGAGATTTAAATTTGACTTCCCTGACCCACCTCTAGCTCTCCTTCTAATCATTCTAATCATGTTGTTGCAAATATTTGAATCATGGGTGGTCAAAGTAGTATTCTGCCCAAGATAAAAGCAACTCCTGATTCCTTCTCTTGCTCTTCCTGACTTTTCCATCAAAATTTTATAGCAATAAAGTGGTTCTTCAGGCCAGTTTGGTTTTCAGGACTGTGAGGGACCCTGCTTCATACATTGAAGGTTTCTAAGTAAAAATGATCCTGGGGAACACTCAATTACTGATGCTTTTGACAAAAGCAGGAAATGTTGCTTTAAAGGTGAAATTAATTTAAAATTCAAAATGTTATTTATATGCTTAAAAATCCTATTATTTATTTAATAATTTTTACACTGTGTTTCCTCCTACAGGAGCCCAGACAAGTATTAATATGTTATGATTCCATTTTCCTGTTTAATTTCAATTATTGTAGTGGAAGACACCATAAGGAATTCTGCTGCCCCACCCTAAGGGAATTTAGGACCATCAATCCATTAGTAGTAAACACTATAATTAGCAGTATTTGTTGCAATTGAGAAAATGGTGGCTGTGATGCAACACATGTGCTGGTGAGTGATCAGCAGTAGGTGTAGCTGTAGAGCAGGGGTGTCAAACTTGCATTGTTACGGCGCCGTCATGTGATGTATCAGGAATTTTTTCCCCTGTCTCTAACCAGGCGTGGGCTTGGGCATGGCCATCACATAATATATCTGGCCTGTGGGCCACGAGTTTGACAGCCCTGCTGTAGAGGGAGGTGGTCATGTCCATGCTGTAGTAAGAGCAGTGATATCCAGCTGGCGATGGATGGGATGTGTAATTTCACATTCTTTCTGATTCGCTGGGAGATGACTGGCTGATTGTTGAGCTTTGAACTTAATAGTTGGTGCACACAGATGAAAGTATGGTCTGTAGCTGAGTACCACAATGTTTCAAGACATGGCTGGAAATTGCAGGGCTGTTTTTTTTGGACAACTGAAATCAGAAGGTGTTCTTGGAGGCTAAAAAAACCCAAACAAGTGGGGTCGCAGATTGCTCATGCATATTTGTATGCTATAATCCTAATGACCCATATGAAAGGAATTGTATTCTGAGCCAATCACATCATCCAAGTGTCCAGCTCAAATTTGTGTATTGCAATGATTGCAAAGTACAGGAGAATGTTCCATTTTTCTACTGTTCCTTTGAAAAATTTCCTCTATCAATCCAGCTTGAATGTTTCAAAATTCAGAGAAAATAAAATTTCCTTCTTCTGTGTGATTCCATCCACTTTCTTTGATCTTCTTCGCTTCAGAAATAAATAAGCTATCTATCTTTAAGATGCACTTTCCCCCTATTAGTGCCATTTTACATCCTTTCCACCTTCTGCTGCTATACAAAGAGGCTTCTTCAAAAACACTGAATAAAACCGCATGCAACATTTGCCAATGTTAAAATCCAGCTGAAACCGCAGCAAGAAGAATCAGTGTTCTTTCTGGCTGAAGTTGCTTCAGTATGAGCAGAAGATCACCAATCTGATGCTTAAGGGGCTTCATCTTATTCTTTTTGAAAGGAAGATGGAGAGGGAGGGAGGAAAGATAGCAATTACTTATCTCGTGTCCAGTACCATCCTGGCCGAATGAAGACAAATAGCATTGGAGGACTCCATTTGTTTCATTTGTAATTGTGTGTGGACATAAATTTTCTTAGGAGACAGGATCCATGTAATTGTGCTGGACAGGTGAGATGAAGTGTGGATTTAGAGAATCAGATTCCTCCACAATTCCAGACCAGCAAGAAAGAATGAACAAAAAAACAAAACAAAAAAAAATTGGCTGGTGTTGGACAGCCTGACTGACATTAACGAAGTTTACTTTTTCATGGGTAGAATAATAAGTATTCTTAAAAAATCTGGATACTTGGAAAGTAATAAGAGAAGAAGATGTGTTAGACCTCTACTATTAAAACAGAAAATAAACAGGCTGGTTTTTTTTATCCCATCTGATTTGGCCTCTTTAGGCCTTATTGTATTGTAATTACACAGCCAAAAAGGCATGAAGAGTTGTTAACCTAATCCTACGTAGCTTTTTCTCTGGTAATATCACACTAATAACTAGAGCATACAAAACATTTGCTAGACCAATACTTGAATACAGCTTATCAGTCTGGGACCCACATTACGTATCTGATATCAGCACAGTTGGGAAAGTCCAGAAATATTTTATAAGAGTTTTCCACTCCTCTACTCGTTGTAGAATACCTTATGCCACCAGACTTGAAATTCTAGACCTAGAAAACCTTCAATGATGCTGTCTTCAGTCTGATCTAAAGCCCCTGTCACACTGCACCAACGGATGCAAAGAGGATGTAAAACGGACAAAAAAGCTTGCCATCCATTGGTTAACGTGATGTACTCACTGCCTCCGTTTTGCTTCCTCTCTATCCGTCCAGCATCCGTTTATTGGCGTTTCATCCGCTCAGAAAGTTTTGAGTTGCTCAAAACTTTTGTGCGGAAAATGTATCCAATTCATCCGTTCTGCATCCGCTACGCATCTGCTACGCATCTGTTCTGCATCCGTTACGCATCCGCTATATCCGCTAGGCATCCGTTCCGCATCCGCGCAACTCGCATCCACTCGGATGCAGGGAGGAAGCGGAACGGACGTGGAAAGGATGCAGAACGGATGCCTAGCAGATGCAGCACGGAAACAAAGCATTTAAAACAGAAAAAACGTTCGCAGAGGGGACCTATCTCGGATATTAAGGATGTCTAGAGGATGCCTAGAGGATGCCTAGAGGATGCAAAGGGACACCTATACTGCCTATAAAAAGGGGGAGCAACACATCTGGATCTCACTTTCAGACCAGCAGCCCTGCTGCAGACCTCTTCAGCCTTCATCTGACTCTTCCTCTTCCACAGCATCCAATCATGTCCACCGTGGATCGTAACACAGTCCTTTTGGCAGCCACCAACCTTCTGCAACAGTGCGAAGCCATCTACAGGCTCTGTGAACTCTACTACGGGAAGAAAAAGGGGCGGCCAAGAAGCATCTGGGTCCGAAGATGGATCAGAGAAGAGCAGAGGACGGACTGTACAACAAGCTGATGGTAGAGCTCAGGAACGAAGACACTCGTGCATTCCAAAACTTCATGAGGATGCCTCCAGCCATGTTTGACGAAGTTGTGCAGCACCTGACACCCAGGTTGACCAAGGCAAACACCAACTTCCGGCCCAGCCTAGACCCTGGGCTCAAGGTGGCACTCACTCTGCGCCACCTGGCCTCAGGGACCACCTACAGCAGCATGCAGTACGGCTGGAGGGTGCCACACAACACCATCAGCATTGTGGTCAGAGAAGTGGTGCAGGACATCATCGAAGAATACAAGAAGGAGCTCCTTCAGTGCCCCTCCACTGAAGAAGGATGGAAGAAAGTTGCAGAGCAGTGGTATCAGAGGTGGAACTTCCCCCACACCGTTGGAGCCATCAATGGCAAGCACGTGGCCTGCAAAGCGCCAGCCAACTCAGGGTCCACTTATTTCAACTACAAGGGCTTCTTCAGCATCATCCTCTTCGCCATGGTTGATGCTGATTACAAGTTCATGTACATCGATGCTTCAGGCAACGGATCAGCTTCAGATGCCCAGGTATACAACGCAAGTGACCTTAAGGGTAGGCTGGAACACAACCTCAACGTGGGCTTCCCAGATCCAGAATCCCTGCCCAACGACACACAAGATGTGCCTTACTTCATCATGGGGGATGACGCCTTCTCCCTCACAACCTACCTCATGAAGCCCTACACCTCCAGACTCCTCACCCATGAAGAGAGGATCTTCAACTACAGGCTGTCCAGGGCAAGGCGGGTGGTGGAGAACGCCTTTGGCATCCTGGCCAACAGGTTCCAGGTACTTCTCACCACCATGCAGCATCACCCAGAGACCATGAGGAGGATCATGGAAGCTTGCTGCATCCTGCACAATCTCATGCGCACCTGCTACCCAGTCTTGCAGAACAGGCTCGTGGACCTCCAGCAAGGCAATGGGGACATGGAGCCTGGGGAATGGACGCAAGGGCGAAACCTGATAGACACTCAGGATGTGCAAGACTCCAACAGAGCCTCACGTGAAGGGAAGAAGCAGCGCAACCTCCTGAAACACTGGTGCAACTTCCCAGCTGGAGCGGTGGAGTGGCAAGACAGGATGATAGATGCTTAATGGATGCTTCCTTCAGCCTGTCTCATCACACTGATGAGATTGTGCCGTGTATGTTGAGTGGCCCGACAATGAACAGGGCATTTAATAAAGAGTTGTGTTTATGTTGAAATGTGTGGATCAATGATTACATTGTTATTGATAATAAAGGGCCATAGGTGTGGCACCTGGGAGGGTGGACCATACAGTCCCACTATGCTTGCACTGGAGGTTTATCTATCCCACAGCTATTACCCATCCCAAAGGTAGACCTGCCCATCCCACAGGTATCCCTGCCCATTCCACAGCTTTCTCAACCCATCCCACTGCTATCTTAACCTATCCCACAAGCATGCAAAGGCTTAAACCATTTCTAAAAGTTTCCAGCAAGACTTTATTAAAAAAAAGAAATGAAGCAAGTGCGTGAATCAAAAATAGACTTCATTAACAACAAGCTATAAGACAAAAATGAGTCTCTGGCACTCCTCTTGGTCGCTCAGTCTCAGGGGTGAAGGGTGCAGGTGCTGTGGAGGTGGTTGGTGCTGGAGTGCTTGTCATCAGCTCCTCCAGAAGCAGAAGCAGTAGAAGCCCCAGCCCCAGAAGAGTGAGCCCATGCTGCAGAAGCCCCAGCAAAACCAGAGTGAGGGCCAGGGGGTGGGATGGTATCCCTGTCCCTCTTGCAAGGGCTGGCAGCAGATGGCTGAGGCTTGCTGTGCTTCAGCATGGTTGTGGGGTTGCTGGCTGGCAGGGAGGCTGGCAGGAACCAAGGCTGGCAGGAAGGCTGGCAGGGAGGCAGGCACCAAGGCTGGCAGGAAGGCTGGCAGGGATGCAGGCACCAAGGCTGGCAGGAAGGCTGGCAGGCAGGCAGGCACCAAGGCTGGCAGGAAGGCTGGCAGGCAGGCAGACAGCAAGGCTGGCAGCAAGGCTGGCAGCAAGGCTTGCAGGCAGACATGCAGGCAGGACAGGTAAGGCAGTCGATGTGTCTGGAAGCAGGTCTTTCCTCTGAATGGCGACCTGCTTCCGAGCTGCTTCCGTTATATCCACGGGGCTGACGCAATGCATCCTCCCCGCATGTGCAATTAACGTTCGGCATCCGCTAGGCTTCTGCTGTGCATCCGCTGTGTATCCGCTGTGCATCCGCTGTATCCGTTCCGCATCCGCTTTGCTGTGGCCCCCTGGAAGCCTAGCGGATGTGCCATCCGCTTCCATCCGCTGAGCTTCCGTTCCGCATCCGCTTTCCATCCGCCCTGCGTCCTCCCCGCGTCCGTGTTATCCGCTCCGGTTATGCAAATTTTTGCCCCTTCTGAGAGCGGATAACAACGGATGGAACATTTTTCTCGTCCATTGTGTCCGTTTTGCATCCATTGGGCAGTGTGACAGGGCCTTAAGTATGGTATATAAAATCATACATTGCAATGACTTACCTGTTAATGAATACTTCAGCTTCAACCATAACAACACAAGAGCAAACTATAGACACAAACTCAAGGTTAACCGCACCAAACTTGATTGCAGGAAATACACTTCAGCAACAGAGTGGTCAGTGTCTGGAATACTCTACCTGACTCTCTGATTTCTTCCCCAAACACTTTAACCTTAGACTGTCTACTATTGACCTACCCCCTTTCCTAAGAGGTCTGTAGGGGGTGGGCAAAAGCGCACCAATGTGCCTCCCATCCCTATCCTATTGTTTCTTTTATTTTTCTTATATGTATCCATTTCATGTGTTCATAACTATGTATATACTTATACCTATTATCTTGTAAGCAATTGACAAATCAAATAAATAAATAAATTGGAAAATAAAAAGGGTTACAGCTCAGAGCTAGGTCTAAAAATATGGCCAGATGCTCACCCACCTCAAGGCAAAAGTATAGTAGGTTGTGAAAGAACACCCTGTGCAACTATAAGCAATACCATAGAACAAGCTCACCTGTTTACCTTCTTGTAAAAGGAGGGTCATCATAACAACTATTTTATGAAAAGGAAAAAAATATTGTTAAATTGCTTTTGATATAATCTCAACATTCCAAACATGACTGCCAGCCCAAAAGGTTATATATCCTTTTATTAAAATTATAACGTAAGATTCTTTTTTATTTGGCTTCCAATTTTATTTGTTGCTTCTTTTTTCCCCAATATTGTTGTTTTTATCTTTTAGGATCCAAAGCCAGGACTAGACATTAATACAAATAGCTGAGCAAAGAGAGGCACTCTGCAAGAAAGAGAAGAATGTAGTGGAAGGGCAAGGAATTGTAGTGAGGATGAAGAGGCTTATGGTTTCCCACTTTTCTGAACTGAAAGCTTGCCTCTGCTGAAGAAAGAAAACAAAAAACAAAATTTCTTTTAACTGAAGGCAGAAGAGCCTGTGAGGGATAATCAGAACAGTCAGGTGCAAAAGATAAATTCCAAATGTGAAGGTTCCATTGAAATGATTTTTAATTTATTGCTAAAAGCCTGCCCACACAAATCTTCTGAATTAATGATCAGCACCCATTTATAGTTAGATAACAGGTAGCTTACTCCACAGAAAGAATAGGGCATGGCAAAGGAAGAGCCCAAGTTTCCTGGATCATAAAGACCATAAAGGATGTGGGCTCACCTAGCAATGAGGGTAGTGTTAGTTCTCATGCTTGGCGCTTCTTGTCTTGCCTACCTCAATGGGCTGACAAACATAGCTTTTCTTTCAAAGGAAGGATGTGGTTAGGAGGCTCGTGGAGGCTACGATTGCTGCCTCCCCCAGGATCTATTACTGAGGAACTAACCTTACTCTGGTTGATAGGAGAGAGGCTCTCTGTGCCTTTTGTCTTCCAAACATTCTTCTCAAAGCTGAAGAGGCATTGTCCAATGTTGCTACAGTTCATTTGGGCTAGGAAATCCCAGGCCACATATGGTTGAAATAGGAAGAGAGGAAAAAGGTATAGGAAGGTTCAAATATTACTCTATTTTTCTGTGTAAAATATGATACTTTTTCTTAAAGATATTCACCTAAAAATGGAGGGGTGTCTTATACATGGGGGATGAGGGGGGTGAGAGGAGAACCGCAGTTGTGAAACTGCTGATACCTTATTTCTGCAAACTAGCCTCACTGGAAAAATTTCCAATTGCAGAGACAAGCTAACAATTTTCCTCTAATCATGAGCCTTATGTAACTGACATCAGCTGATGCTGCAGAGAGCGTGTAGCCAATGCCCACATGCGACAGGGAGCGGTAATGTCAGAGCGTTTTGAGCCCATAAAAATATCAGAAAACAAAAAAATAAATACCAGTACTGGAATCCTTCAATTTACTACCAGCTCTTCTGCCCATTATTTATTTCGGTCCTGTTTGGGTTTTTTTGTTTGTGTTTTTTTGTTTGTTTCTGAGCTGTACTAATGACTTCAGTATATATGCAGCATCATTGGGCAGATCCAAGTGAAAGTACCTTGATTTTTAACTTTGCTTTGGAACTGAGAATCTTGAGATTGCTAGATATCTTGTTACTTTAAGTACCACATCCTATATTGCATATTTTATGGGGCAGAGTGTAGAGGTATACCTGTGATGGTGGCACTTTAGTAACAGAATTGTCTTCTGTCTGACCAAGAACGATGGAAGGGGCTTGAATGTAAAAACAACAGGGGGATAGAGCTGTAAAAATTTGCTAATCTTTAATCTTCTAATGTTTAATACTTTTTAGTTTGGGAGAGGCTTCTCCAACTTGGTGTCCTATTGATAAGATTACAAATCCCTAAAATTGCCACCTGGCCAATGGGTGGTTGGAAATTTTGGGAGATATGTATTTGAAATGACTGAACTTGCAGAAATGGCAACATTGACTTGTTTTATTAGGGAAAAGACAACAGTTACATTTATTAATGACTGGAAGCCCTTTGTGGACTTTTTGTTGAAAACAGAAAAAACTGAATTGGAGATTTATGATGGACTATGACCATTTTTTCCTAATGCATAACTGATGTGCTACACAACTGATATCCAACACAGGAGGTTTCCATGATACCATCAATCCCACAAAAATATTTGAAGTTGACTTGGTATTGTTTTTACTGGTGAAAACTTAGGTATTCAGTGCTCTCACCAGGTAACAAGTGTGAGATCTCTCCCTCCCCTTCAACCTGTGTCTTATCCTATCCATTCTAGTATGTGCTATATGCATTTATTGGATGATTTGCCCCCACCAAAAATTAAATTTAAAAATCTGAGAAGTTGCTACGAGGGAGAGCTTCAAAGGCTGCCAAGACCTCATTGTCACATTTACAACACTGTGTAATAATAGCACTTTGAAATAATGGGATTGTAACTGAACTTTTTGGAGGGAGAGGCTGGCTTAAACACAGGAGCCAGTTAGGGAAGGTTTTGATGGAAAAATTGCCTACTCACTAATTATGTACAACAGTAATATTTCAAATTGGAAGAGTTATTTGATTCAATTTCAAATGCATAACAGATAAGCTAGAAATAAATTGGATAAATGCTGGTGAACACAAACAGTGCAAGATGCACAGTTTCAGAGCTGATTCTGAAGCAATTCCAAGATCTTGGCTGAAAGCATCCAGAGTCCTGTTAGATTTGTTCTTAACTTCTGGGGTTTTATTTTAAGCAGGTTTAGAAACTTCCATATGCTTTCTTTTTGAAAGTCTTGCTATCTCATCATTATTAATATTTATTTCCATGAAATTGAGCACATGGAAACATCACACCCAAGTCTATGCCTTTATTTTATTGGTAAATTTTCTAATTTTGGGCAATGTTTAAATGAGCTTAATTCCCATTACCTTAATAAAAGGCTACAAAAAACTTACACCAGAGGCTTTAGGAAGTGGCTACCTATCAATATAGAAATCCAATGTTGTCTGGGCTAATTTTTAGAGATGGCACAGAGTATCTCAGTCTATGTAAACAGAACAACAGTTTAATTTTCCCAGTTTAATTGAAGCAAATTGGAACAAATGTTGAACACATAGTAGATTTTTATATATTTTTATGCTTTTAGTTATTCAGAGGAGGTTTTGGAAGAGCTATGTTGGCAAAGTCAAATTTCATTAATTTTTCTCTCAATTTTGTAGAGGGTAGAGTTATTAGCTGAAATAAGTCAAGAAAGTTTGTTCCATTTTAAAACTATGAATATTGCAAATGAACACCTAGCCTGGTTAATAAAACAGCTCCATTTCCACTTGGGAAACAAATGTGCTTTTTCTGTGTTAATATTGTTTAAAGTCAGAGTGGTTATACAATTCTATGAAAATAATTCATGAGTGTCATTAACTCATGAAAATCAGTAGCTTTTAAAACAGAGATGGCTTTGGCTAAACTAATGAGAAAAATTAGACACACAGCATAGAATTACAATTTTTAACATATATCAAATGCATTTTCTGCCTCTTCCTCCTCCTCCTCACCACTTTGACAATCTAATAAAATTAAACAGCAGTTTTAAATTATCCTTCACAAGTAGTTTTATATTTTAAAAACATTTTTCAATTCCATTTCATGCTAGGATCATAATATGTTCAACAGTGTCCTGGGACCTGAACTCTTTTTGAGGATGTGCTTTCAAGTAGCAAAATGCTTGTGGAAGAGCTTGGGATGTTTAGTTCACTCTTTTGACTGCTCTCTTTATCCATGTATGAAATAGAGATGATGCAACATTTCTCCAGGAAAGACAAAAACACTTGATGGGTCTATATTTTCTTGCTTGGATACACTGAGATGAACTTTTTTTGTTCTTTTGCACATGAAAACTAGGAACTAGATTTAGTAACTCCTGTTTGGAGAGATTTATTTTTAACTGCCTTGAGCAGTGGTGGGATAGCCTTCTTCAATTTAATGGAGTCAGATTTCAAATCCCAGAATTCCAAGATATTATGATGGAATTTTAATCCCAATATACTTAGACAATGCCATATTGGAGAAGATTGTCCACAATTGTCAGGAAATAAGAATCGTGGCTCTCATCCTGGTATAGAGGAGTTCATTCTCACATTGTCCCTGTCTTGGCCAAAATAAAATTTTGCTAACTTTAATTCCAAATTATCAACATTAAAACTCTAATTTTACTTGACTATCATGACAGCATTAAATTGGACTCATTTTTATTAGAGGACCAACTGTAACTGATCATCAGGTTGATCCATTTTTATTGACCTAGTTTATCTTCTGGGTGCAAAACTCTGCTTGCCCATTAATGAGGTGAGAAAAACACTGAGAGCAGTAAATCCCAGGAAACCTGCAGGGCCTGATGGCATTCCTGGTGCAGTAGTTAAAGCGTGTGCTGACCAGTTGGCAGAAATACTTACAGAGCTGTTCAATCTATCTTTAACACATGCCATCATCCCACAATGCCTGAAGGCTGCAACTATCATCCCCGTTCCACAAAAAAACAAATATAAACACTCTCAATGACTATAGGCCCATAACATTAACAAGCTCCATTATGAAGGTTTTTGAGCGACGAGTTTCACAGCACATCAGAGACTGCCCCCTGCCTTCCTTTGATCAACATCAGTTTGCTTATAGAGCAAACCGATCTACAGAGGATCCTGCGGCCATCATACTTCATAGAGCGCTGAGTCATCTGGAGAACAAACAGACTATGTGAGGATGTTCTTTGTGGACTACAGTTCTGCGATTAACACTATCATCCCAGATATACTAGTAACCAAACTGTATAATCTGCAGGTCTCCACCCCCATGTGCTCCTGGATTAAGAACTATTTGACAAACAGACCACAGTCTGTTAGACTTGGCCCCCACCTTTCTTCCACTATTACACTCAGTACTGGTTCCCCCCAGGGTTGTGTCTTGAGCCCCCTGCTATATGCCTTATACACCTTTGACTGCTCCCCAAGGCACCCAACAATCACCATCATAAAGTTTGCGGATGACATGACCGTGATTGGTCTCATCTCTGGAGAGGATAAGACGGCATATAGGGCAGAAGTAGAGAACCTGTCTGTCTGGTGTTCACAGAACAATCTGTCACTGAATGTCCATAAGACCAAAAAACTGATTATGGATTTCAGGAAACATGGACAGGACCACACCCTACTCATCATCAATGGAGAAGGAGTGGAAACTGTCCCTATGATCAGATTCCTTGGCATTCATATTTCAGCTGATATCTCCTGGTCCCCTAACACCAAGGCCATAGTGAAGAAGGCTCAGCAGTGGCTGCACTTCCTGCAGGTTCTCAGGAAAAACAATCTGGATAAGAAGCTGTTGCTGGCTTTCTATAAAGCCTCTATGGAGAGCACTCTGACATACTGTCTGGGTGTGTGGTATGCAGGCTCCTCAGCTCAGGACAGGAAAACTGTACAGAGGGTGATAAACACAGCTCAAAGATCATTGGTTGCCTTCTGCCCTCCCTGGAAGACTTAGCCAGCTCCCACTGCCAAAGCAGAATCAAGGCTATCATAGAAGACCCCTCACACCCTGGCAATTATCTTTTTGACTTGCTGCCATCTGGACGGTGCTTTAGGTCAATAAAATCCCACACCACTAGACTAACAAATAGTTTCTTTCCCTGGGCCATCCGAACTGCAAATAAATACAAAGTTGCTTCCTTATTAAGATTTGAAAAGATGTGAAATCGCAATACCTCATTCAGATGTATAATAACATATTACAGTACAATCTATCTCTTGTGTATTACACTCGGCAAAGCGTCACAGTCAGTGTTGGATGTATATTTTGTGTATATTCATAGATATTGTACTCTATAATTGCAAATGGAGATGTGGGTACTCTATTTTTTTTCTCTTCATCTTTCAGTGCTTTGGTTTTATTGTGTTGCAAACAGTTGCTGGGGTGCATCCACAGTTTTGTTGTACTTGTACAATGACAATAAAGTTGTTGTTGTTGTTGTTGTTGTTGTTGTTGTTGTTGTTGTTGTTGTTGTTGTTGTTGTTCTTCTTCTTCTTCTTCTTCTTCTTCTTCTTCTTCTTCTTCTTCTT
>BLBF01000033.1:16555861-16667484 GCA_015471245.1 Laticauda colubrina
CTCTCTCTCTCTCTCTCTCTCTCTCTCTCTCTCTCTCTCTCTCTCTCACACACACACACACACACACACACACACACACACACACCACCTGAGAAATTACAAACATTTCTTTATCTGGCTGCAACTACACCATAGCCATTCAAAAAACTCTGGATGGCTAAGGAGAGATAGATATGAACAAGCGAAAAAAACAAGCGAATCTTGGTGCTGCTTTTCCAATTCAAGCTTTCACAATAGTCCCTCCATCTTAGCCCAGGGCTAGATAAAATATATTTCTTTCAGTGAGATTTTGCTGTATGAACCCGCACAGTTTTTCCTTCCCAGGCAGTGGGCCATTCAGCAGCCAGCCACTTACAAACGAAAGAGTCACCCTCAGCTGCTAGAAGCAAGCCATATGTTTAACACAGTTTATTGTCCAACTACAGAAGCCAGAAGCATTGTTTGTGGAAAGGGTATTCACTGATATCTGTGTTTACATATATGAGGGCAGACATATTTGTATTATGCACAATTAAACTCTCCTCAGGCATACAGAAAGCTTTCTTTCTTTCTTTTTTAATGCCGGGGGAGAGGCATGGAGTGGAGGGGAGAAAAATACCATTTAGCTATGCATTAATATTAGCTGTTAAATATTTATATCTATGTTTGTATAGAGGCTCAAAGTCCACCCATTCAGTCACCTAATAAATATACACCTATGTATCACTATAAGAACTCCAAGCAATAAACACTAAATTCTGCTAAAAGAAAGTACCATTTAATAAGAATGCTCTACAGCAGTGGTTACCAACCAGTGGGCCAGGGACCACTGGTGATCTGTGAGAAAATTTTGGTGGTCTGCAGAGAAATGTCACCCCAAAGCAATTAATCCAGGCTGCTTCTTTCTTCTTATGCTTTTGGCTGCACGCAAGGAAAGCAGCAAAAGTCTTTCTTTCTCTCCCCCAAACTCCACCAGAAATAAGTCTTTGAGACCCTTCAAGGCATCTTTCTCCAAGCGACTGCTCCAGTGCAACAAGTTTCACAAAGACTCATTTCTGGCGGAATTTGGGGGAGAGAAAGAAAACCGTCTGCTGCTTCTGCTGCTTTCCTTGCATGAAGCCAAAAGTCTCTCCCTCCCCCGCCCCGAGAACAGAGCTGGAGACAGTATCCTGCGATCCCAAATAAAGAATGATTGATCAGTAGGAAAATGGGGTGGGGAATTTTCCTGCAGACTTTTTTGGGGAGATTTTTCCAGGGTCTCTGGTCCGTGGGATTTAAAACTATGTGTTTGGTGGTCCCTGAGGTCCAAAAGTTTGGCAACCCCGGTCTAGAGCAGGGGTGTCAAACTCAAGATCTGTGGGCCAGATCCGGCCTGTGGGGTGCTTAGATTTGGCCTGCAAGGCCAGCCTGGAAACAGTAAAGGACTGGCCTACGGTGCCTCTGCCAGTGAAAATGGAGCTTGGGGGATCCACACTCAGTCCCCCAAGCTCCATTTTTGCTGGCAGTAGGCTGCAGGAGGCCATTGCAGATGAAAATGAAACACAGCAGACCCACATGTGGCCCCTCCGAGCTCCATTTTTGGTGGCAGTGGGCTATAAAAAAAAATTAAAAACAAACCAAAAGGATAAATGTTTCCCCTTTTGCATTTGAGCATGCAAGAAGGGACAGGAAAGGAGAAAAGGAAAGAGAAAAGACAAAAAAGAAGGCAAGATGGGAAGAGAGCAAGGAAGGAAAAATAAGGAAAGAGGGGAAGAAAGAAGAAAGGAGAATCAAGAAGAAGGAAGGGAGGGAGGGAGGGAGGGAAGGAAGGAGATTACAATGAGAGTGAAGGAAGGTCTCAGGGAAGTCCCTACATGGCCACTACAGGTGCCCCCGACATGAGTGATGTTGAGCTGGCTACACCCCCTGGCCACACCCCTTGGCCCTCTAAGGTCAAACACAACCCTAAATGGGCCCTCAATGAAATCGACTTTGACACTCCTGCTCTAGAGCAGTGGTACTCAACCTTTTCTTCACCATGGAACCCCTTTAAATATCTTTTGTTGCTGCAAACCATGCCCCTAAGACTTAACTCAAGCTTTAAATTAAAACATTTATTCAAGCCTTTGCAGATTTCCTCCTCCCTGTGATGACATTGTGCCCCCCCCCCCCCGGATTCTGCAGACCACAAGTTGAGAGCCACTACTCTGTATGAATGATGAGGGGTTTATTACATCCAGGCAACTTAATCATACAATGTGGAAAGTAGTATTGCTCATGCAATGGATAAGTTATTTGTACCCCTCCCTTACCTGGAGGCATCAAAATGTAGATTCCTCTAGATGTCAGTGGAAGCACTATTTTATAAACTGGTGCCCTGTATAAAGTTTGCATGAGGAAAAAGTCCTGTCCCCATTTATATGCATGGAACTTCATACCAATACCAGCAGTTAAGGAAGACCCTCCCCCACCTACTTTCTGATGTGGCATATTTTTCTCATTTCTGTTTTGTTTTCTGAGATGGCAAGGCAAGACCAACTGCATTAGAGGCCACTGTTGCTAAAGAGTGAGTATTCAGAATCAGGCCTTGAGGCCATTTTTTTATTTGTGCTTTCCATTGACACAGAACATCCATCATTGCTGAGAAGCAGCTGTCAAGGCCCCTTTCTTTGATTGCTCTTTCATATGAAAAAGCAACAACAATTCACAACGATCCTACTAGGGTTGTCTCAGGATAACTGAGTTGCATTCCACAAGTAGAAATGGACTAGACTGGGGACTTCTGGTTTGAGCTTCTTCGGCAACAGACTGAAACCTCATTTCTGCGAGATTTCTACTCGTGCTGGCCAATGGAGCGCCCTGAGCCAGCTGGTTTTGGGGCTAAGCCACCCCATAGAGGTAGTGAAGAGGGGGAAGACTTCTTGCAGGGTTGAGGAGAGCTGCATCTCTCCTCCCCAGTTGGCCATTACTCCCTTTCTTGAAGGCGGTTGTGGCGGTGGTCAGAAATGGCCACCACAAAGAACTTGACCAGAAAAGAATGTGCAGGAGGAAGATAAGAAGAGAAAGTTTTGGTTGATTGGGTCAAACAGCAAAAGCAACAAATAAGGAATTGAAACTATTAAAAAAAAACCCAATAACTTTGTTCCCTAAGAAGATTTTTAAGTTGCGAAGGAGAGAGAAAAGGGAAAAGATTTGTTTTTTCTTTTCTCCTTTTCCTATACCGACAGCTATGAGACTTAAGCAAGAAATTGGAAAAAAAAATCCACTTTGACATTAAAAGGCATTTATTGCTGAAAATAAAAAGTCAAAGGGATAATAAAGATTTCTGGATAATCAAAAGCTTTTGAAAACAGGAAAGGAGAGAAAAAGAATAAAAGGGCAGGATCTGGAAGAGAGGAGACTTCCTGAAATTAAAAAGAACTTACAGCAAAATCTCAACAAGACGTCCAAAAGATACATTTTAACTGAAATATTGCAACAAAAACCCCAGGAAGAGAAAGTGGAAAAAGAAATAATTTGGGACTATTTGGATTACTTGATGATTTCTGGATTTTTGGTCATTGTATTTGAATGACTAAAATCAATTGGGTGGTTGGTTAAAACTGTTTAAAATGGCTCCACTTTTAGAAGAACTGAAAATGGAACTTTAAAAGTACAAAGAAGATACACAAGAAGGGAGAGGTTCTTTTGGCTTTGTATTTCAGTTTTTAGAAATGGAGATTTGGAATTATGATAAACAACAAGAAATGCCTGCAGAACAAGAAGATTGAGACAAAGAAGAAGCCATCTTTAATGAAGAAGTAATCTTAGGTGGGGGAAAAAAAAGGAAAGGGGGGAAAGAGAATGGAAAATTTAAGATTGGGAAAAACAACTCCAAAAAACAAAAGAGTGAAAAATAAGTATAAAATCAGAAATCAACAGAAGAGGGAAATGCAGAAGAGAGAATTAGAAGTAGAGAGACAAGGGGAGGGAGAAGAAGAAAGGGAAGAAAGAAAAGAAAAGAAGTTATAAAGGACAGAAGCAAAATACAGAGAAACAGGGCCTATTTAGAGATAATGAGTGATAATTTAATGGAAAAAGGGATTCTTCAAAGGTATATAAGATAGTATTGTTATATTAGAAACAGAAATAATTTTAGAAAATATGAAACAATGTACGATTAAAATGTTTGATAAAATAGCTATTGTAATTCAGTGGAATACTTGTCAATAAATAAATGTAACAAAATGAATATTTAATGATTTACAAAGCATATGTGAAGAGAAATAAGGGAAAAATTAATTATGGATATTATATGTGTCTTTAAGGAAGTATATTTAATTGAAAAGAAGTGTAAAAGATGTTAAGATTTTAATGATTATTAATGATAGAACTGAATTGGAATAGAATGAGGGTTTATTATTACATATATTTATAATCTTTTTAAAAAAGAATATAGGGTGTATTATAAGAATGTACCAGCAGAATTCGATTGGAAATTTGTATTATGTATTATATTGAAGGTCATAACCTTAAGGTATATATTGAAGTTTAAATAAGAGTTGAATGGATATAATTAAAAGATATAAAGGTGTCATTCTCCAGTTAGTAACTACAGGAGAAAATTTGTTTAATGAGAAAAGATAATATGAAATTGAAACAGAACAGACAAAAGTATAAATATAATGATTTGAATTGAGATGCGATAATCAAAATAAAATTGAGAAAATTAAAAAAGGGGAAAAACTATATAGAAAATGTAGAATAGTATAAGATATGGAATAGAATACAAAAAGGAGCATGAAACTGAGTTTTGTGTCTCTATAAAGAAGTTCAATCCGGGACCATGCAATTTTCAAAAAAGATGTTTTCCTTGTATTTTGTATGTGTGAAAACCCAAATAATTTTTTTTAATTTTTTTTAAAAAAGAAATGGACTAGACTGTTTGACGGCACAACATTCTTTATAGCTAAAAATCAGGTTTGTTTAGATGGCTCAAGACAAGCCATGAATTGCATCCTGTTCTGCTTATCAAGAGAGAGGAATATTTTGGAAATTCAGAAGCGATAATACGGAGGTGGAGGTATCTCACATTTCCTATTCAGCTTCTGCCACCTGAGCTGCTAGTTTCTTTTCTTTAATAATCGGGCTGGCTCTGTCCTAAGTCACATACCATCAAAGCAATCCATAGCATATCTTCCTTCAGAATTAATAGCTTTTGAATGAATGACTTTGGCATAGTGTCTCTTTAATTTTATTTATATGGAAGATTCCCACTTTGAATACTATGTCCTAAAAATCACATTTTAAGAAGAATTTTAGACAAATAGGAATTGGTTCAGAATAGGAATGATCAAGAATTACAATTAATACTTTTGAAGAGAGAGGGAATAATCTGAATAATGTATCTTGGAGGAACTGTTTCATGTATCTGGAGAAATATCACACAGATATAGCACAGAAGATAATCAAGAGCTCTTTTCTAGTATCCTAGAAATAATATAGGGCTGAGTTTGTGGAGAGACAACCTAACGGTAAAACTAATTGCTTTACTAACCATTTTACCAGTTCCTCTCAGTAGCCCAACTCACCTTACAAGTTTGTTGTTATATGGGAACATAAGGGGAGGAAGGTATATTGGATATGTTTGCTGCCTTGAATTATTTGCAAAAATTATAAAGGCAGGATACCAATAAATAAGTCAATAAACTGTGGATATTTCTGAATTCTTGTAGTTGATGGCTTCAGTGGCTTCTTTTGATCTTGTGATTCAATTATCTAAGTTCAGGGTGACTGATATTTCAGCCCAATGCATTCATTGTTTGGAAGGCTATTTATACAGGACTGACTTAAATTTGTAGTAGCCCAGGTTTTATTCACAGTCACATAACAGGTAATAAACCTAGACATTCAGAAAGCTGTTGAAAGCAATGTGCTGCATGCTAAGTGCATCTAATTCCAAAAGATCTAGTCAACCTTCAGGGATAAAGAAAGAAACTATGGCTGGACAATCACCCTTACTCCTTCCCTGGCCCCATGCTGAAAAGGATAACAATTAGCTCCAACACAGATCCCCCCTCCAGTGTTAAGTAAAGTAAAGAGATTTCATGAAAAAAGAACTTCATAAAAAGCTGAAATTTTTAGCAAAATTGTAGGTATATTTCTAGTGTCTTAATGGAATAAAATAACCAGAAGCCGCAAATTAACAATTTGTCTCCTACCCTCCCAATAGAATGAAACTAGGGTTTAGATAAGGGATAGGCTTAGGGAAAGGCTTAGAGTTTCTCTAAGAAAATCTTTGATGACAGCTTTTCTTTGGCCTTGTTTTTGGAGCAGAGTTCACATTGCCAGCTAAAATAAATGAAGGTCAGAGTTTGCATTAAAGTTAGGTTCAGGTTAGGGTTTGGTCTACTTTGAATCTGGACTGAAAACCAGATTAGATTCTAATCTGTTAGAATCTAATGTTAAAGATTAGATTCTCAGAGGTTCTCTAAGGAAAGGGACAGTGACATGTTTTATTCGAGACAGATTTTTGGAGGAGAATAAATAAAAGGCAAAATCCCATTGACAAAGAAAATTAAACTACGGTTAGGATTAGATCTAGATTTAGGATTAAGGTTAGGTCTCCTTGGAGTCAGGGCTAAAAACTGATATTAGGGATTGTGAGCAGAACTGAAGTCATGTTGGATGGCCCATTGAATTGAATAAGGAAGTGTGTCTCAAACTCAGCAGTTCTGCTAAATAAGAAAGTGTTCCAGTTTGTGCACCAGAGAAAAAACAAGATAAGGCTAGAACAATGGGGAACTGTCACAAAGTGCTGCGATGTCAGAAACCGTGTAACTACTTTTGCTAGATAGGGAGCTAATATGAACCTTCGAAATATATGTGTCAATTTGAAAACAGAAAGAATGTGAGCCAAGCCCTCGTATGAGGGGGTGGACAGTTAGGGTATAAAAATGCTGCCTGAATTTTGCTCTGTGTTCCTTCAATGCCTGAGGGAACCCGTCTCTGCAGACACGTGAATAAAACCTTGTTTTCCTTGGATCAACGAATCTTTTGGTGGTTTTTTTATCTGCTCCCACCTCACAGGATTGATCCTTAGAAGTTCTCAAAGGAAAGAGAAAATGGCAGCTTTTCATTAAGAATTCTTTGTGGAGCACTGAAATATACATAGGAAAATCCCATTGCCAATGAAAATAAATCTAAGGTTAGGGATTGGGTTAGGGGCAGGGTCAGGATTAGATCTCCTTAGTCAGGACCTAAAGCTAATGTCAGGGATAGTTTCTTAGCCGTTCTTTCGGACAAGCAACACAGACAGATTTTCCTTTGGATTTAATTGTGAAACAGGGGAAAATATATGGGAAAATACCATTGCCAATGAAAATGATACTAGGATTAAGGTTTGGATTAGGATTAGGGAGAGGTGTCATTGGAGTCAGGGCCAAATACTAATGTTCATTCAGACTTCTTATTGGACCACAGTAAAATAATAGGAAAATCCCATTGTCAACAAAATGAAACTAGGATTTGGATTAGGGATAGTGTTAGAGTTAGGTGTCCTTGAAGTTAGGGGTGAAAACTGATGTTAGGGATAGATTATTGTAGGTTTGCTAAGGAAAACAACAGTGACAGTTTTTTGTTAGGACTTGAACATGGACCAGGATAAAATAAACAGAAAAATCCCTTTGCGAAAGATCAATAAACTAGGTATAGGGATAAGGTTAGGGTTAGTTGTTCTTTCAGTCAGAGTCCAAAACCAATGATTGGAATAAAGTCTGACAGGGTCACAAAGTAAAGAGAATGTGACAACTTTTCATTAAAATTGTGAACCACAGTAAAATACAAGGAAAAATACTATAGCCAATGAAAAGTAAACTAGAGTTATGGTTAGGGTTAGGTTTATTGTTAGAGTTTGGGTCGGTGCCATTAAATCAGGACAAAAAACTGAGGTTAGTGTTAGATTCTTACAGTTTTTCTAATGAAAACTTTAGTGACAACTTTTCTTTGGATTTGTTTTTGTAGCAGATTAAAATACATGGTAAAATCCCATTGCCAGTGAAAATGAAATGAGGGTTAGGCTTTGCATTAAGATTAAGGTTTGGCCTACTTTGACTCTGGGCCAGAAACTGATCTCAGGGTTCACTATGGAAAGGGGCAGTGACAAGTTTTCTTTCGGATTTGATTTCTGAGGAGAGTAAATAAAAGGGTAAATAAAAATTAAACTAGGGTTAGGGTTAGGGTTAATTCCTTGCATCAGGGCCAAAAATAGATGTTATGGTAAGATTCTTAGTAGTTGTCTAAGGAAAGGGATGGTGACAACTTTTCATTCAAACTTGATTGTGGACCACGATAAAGTACAGGTGAAAATACCATTAACAATGAAAATAAAATTAAGGTTAGGGTTTGGGTTAGGGTTAGATCCCCTTCTTGCCAGGGCCAAAAACTAATATTGGTATTTTTTCTTATAGGTTCTTTGGTGAAAAAGAACTTGATAGCTTTTTGTTTGGGATTTCTCATTCAACCACAATAGAATATATGGGAAAATCCCATAGCTAACAAAATAAAATTAGGGTTTGGGTTAGGGATAGGGATAGGGTTATCCTTAGGGTTAGAGACAGAGGTGGTATTCAGCAGGTTCTAATCAGTTCTGGAGAACTGGTAGCAGAAATTTTGAGTAGTTCAGAGAACCAGCAAGTACCACCTCTGCCTGGAGATTTTACAGTATCCTTCCCCTGCCATGCCCACCAAGCCACGCCCACAGAACCGATAGTAAAAAAAATTGAATCCCACCACTTGCTAGAGGTCTCCTTGAAGTCAGGGGTGAAAACAGATTTTAAGGCTTATATTGCTGAGGATTCTTGAAGGAAAGTGAAAGTGACAGCTTTTCCTTAGGAATTGACAACTTTTCTTATGGACTTGATTGTGGACTGGAATAAAATACATGGGAAAAACATATTGCCAATGAAAATGAAACTATGGTTAGGGTTAGGGTTAGGTGTCCTTGGAATCAGGGTCAAAAACAGATGTTAAGGATATATTCTTATTGGTTCTCTAAGAAAGCAAATGTGAAAGCCTTTTGTTAGGACTTGACTGTGGACCAGGATATCAACAAAATGAAATGAAAATGAAACTAGGGTTGGGATTAGGGACAGGGTTAGGATAAGGGTTAAATCTCCTTGAAGTCAGGGGTGAAAGTTACATCAAAGATAGATTATTATATGTTCTCTAAGGAAAGTGATGGCAACAGCTTTTTTTTGAATTTAATTGTAGACAAAGGTAAAATGAATGGGAAAATCCCATTGCCAGTGAAAATAAAAATATGGTTAAGGTTAGGGTTAGGCTTTGGGTTAGGTGTCTTTGAAATCCCAGATGAAAAGTAATGTTTGAGATAGATTGTTACAGGTTCTCTAAGAAAGGTCAGGTGACAGCTTTTCTTTCAGAATTGATTGTGCACCAGGGTAAAATGATGAGAAAATAGCACTGTTAATGAAAATGAAAGTAGGATTATGTTCAGGGTTAGGGTTAAGGTTTAATCTGCAAATCAAGGCTGAAAACATGACAGGGATATATTCTCCAAGATTCTGTAAGGAAAGTTACATAGATCACAAGTTGATTTCCCCCCATTTTTTATGCAAAAAGTCCAGAAGAGGCTTCCAGTCACCAATAAATACAAATCTCTTTTCTGTCATTGAAAAAAAATCCTCAACCCACTCATTGCAGCAAAACCTATTTCTCCATTGTCCTAGTGTCAGATCTTTCATTCTCTGTGCATATAGTAATCTTGCTACACTATGTCCTTAAAAATAAACAATCAACATGCATAAATGCACCATCGTGCCTACCGTCCTTGTCCTATTGTCCCTATTTATTTGTACCTATTTTCTGTATTTTTACTCATGTTTATACTTATACCTATTATCTTGTAAGCGAAAAATAAATTGAAATAAATAAATTGACAAATAAATAAAATAAATAAACATAAAATAAATAAAACATTCCTATGAAGCTCTGTCCTATTAGTTTACTAGTTTCACAGGCACTCCCCATCATATGTCTATGAATGTTTATGAATATACATATATAAATCGCTTTCCCTTTTATCATTTGAAACTTGCTTAGATCATGATCCTGTTAAGCTTTTGCTTTTAAGATGAAATCTTTTAAAATGGCTTTCCCTTCCCCACTTAATTTCAAAAAGAAGGAACTCACTGAGTGGCTTTGATCTTCATTGCCATTCAAAGTATCTGTCTTCGGTTGTAAAGTAATTAAATTGTAAAGTGTTTAAGAAGGCAAAGCTTTTGCCAATCAAATGTCTATGAAGGCCCTGCAGCAGTTAAGGTCATGTTCCCAATCTGTTTCACCCATGATCAACCACAAGAAACTAAATTCCTGAGATCTCCTTGCAAGGAACAACTCTTCGAGAGCATAAAAGGGGTGATCCTCTGATTTCTCCTTCCTCTTGAGAAATTTCTGTCTTCCAGAACTGTTGATTCAGAACTCTGTTATTCTAATGCTATGCTCTCTCTGCTTGCAGAGACAAGTAACCAACCATAACACATACCTCACTTTGAAGAGACTTTAGGTCAGGGGTCTCCAAACTTGGCAACTTTAAGACTTTTGGACTTTGGCCCTAGAATTTTCCAGACAGCATGTCTGGCTGAGGAATTCTGCAAGTTGAAATCCACAAATCTTAAAGTTGCCAAGTTTGGAGACCCCTGCTCAGGTATTTTTAGTATTAGTATTTATTTGATTTGTCAATCGCTTACAAGATACAGGTATAAGAATAAACACAGTTTTGAATACATGAGATAGATACTTATAAGAAAAATAAAAAGAAACAATAGGACAGGGATGGTAGGCACGATTGGTGTGCTTATGCACGCCAAACATACACAATAAAAAAGTACAATAAAATGTAAAAGATAAGGAAAATATGACAAGTATGATGAAGCAAGGGGTTTCATTCTCCCCTCTCTAAAACAACAGCAAAATGAGGACCATCCAAATCTTAGAGGCAACCCTATTCCAGATGGTAGGCACAACTACAGAAAAAGCCCACTTCTGGGGACCCAATAGGTGACATTGTTCAATTGAAGGAACATGGTATGCACCAACCCTGCAAAATGTGATTGGTCATCCAGATGCTATGGGAGACAGGTGGTCAAGTATCCAAGCCTTATGCCATATAGGTAATAACCATCACCTTGAATTGCACCTGGAAGCAAACTAGCAACTAATGCAGCTCACAGAGCAAAAGTGTTAACTAGGCATTTTAAGGAATGTCCATCACTCCTCATGCCATTACATTGTGAACCAATTGAAGTGGTCTTTGTGGGCAGCCCCATGTAAACCACATGCAGTGAGGCTGTGAGGTATGAGTGACTGTCTAAATATATATTTATTCTCTGTTGAAGATCTCTCTGTGTCTGTGTCTGTGTCTGGATAGGCCTCCTATTGGTAAAAGTATTCCATACAAGATGGTTAGTATTCATCTGCTGCCCTCTGCTATTCAAGTGATATGCTAGAAATGTTTCAAAAGTTCCTGGGAAGAAGGATCTGCATGAGGTTTCCTCTTATAATCTCTCTCTCTCTCTCTCTCTCTCTCTCTCTCTCTCTCTCTCTCTCTCTCTCTCTCTCTCTCCCTCCCTCCCTCCCTCCCTCCCTCTCTCTCTCTCTCCATCATCATCATCTCAGTATGTTGTGTTGTGTTGTGTTCATCAAGACACTAGAGTCACATTGGGAAATTGACAGAATTAATAGAAGATGTAAAAATACAGGTTAGGATTGAATTTCCCTTATTCAATGAACAAAGTACATTAGAAATTGATTTCTCTTCCTCTGTCACCTCATGTTGGTATGATTGCTTTTTCCATTGTGGTGCCAGGAAGAAAAGCTTTGCATTGAGATGAGTTCTTCTAAAGACAGTGCAAATTGTGGGATGCATTTGTTATTATTAGTAGCAAGTGAAATGTGTTTGCAATTGTACTGTATTTTCTTTTATGATTATAGTTTAGAATATTAAAACAAGAGGAGAGGAGAAGAGAGAAGGAAGGAAGGAAGGAAGGAAGGAGGGAAGGAAGGAAGGAAGGAAAAGTTAAACCTGCTCTTTTAAAGTGGGGTGGTTGGAGTTGAGGTTAACCCAACTAGAAGTAATGTAATTCAAGATGCCCTGTCCTTCATTAAGCCAAATCTGAAAGAGTAGATGAGCTCAAGTCTTCAAAGGTTAAGTTGATAGGTAGTGAAATAGGAAGCTGTTCTGTCCGGAAAAACGCGAGGTAGACCGGGTTCCAACAACAAAGTCTTTATTCCAACAACAGTCAGTAAAAACGGAACATTGGCTCAAGCCGCGACAGCCTTTTTATACTCTCCTATCTGCCGGCTTGTAGCCAATGACATTCATTTGATTTTGCCGCCTTTGTGCGGCTTCGAGGATTGGTTCCTTTTTGAACCAATCCCTTTTAGTTTTTAGTAACCAATCAGAATGAGTTATTTGGAGCCAACTATTTTATACAGAACACCCCTCCCCTCTTAGTTCAGTCCTACGTGGTGACGTAGTCTCGCAGGTAGGTGGGGCTTCTCCTGACTCGACTGGACTTGCGCGGTTCATTTTTGTTGGAGACTTTGACCGGTTCGGATGGGGCTGCTGTGTCTTCCGTCCTTCTCCCTGGAACCGTCTGGAAGGGTGAGTCAGCCATTTTACTGCCGCCTGAGTTGCTTAGGCCGGCGGTTTTGCCGCTCCCTCCCATTTCCTCTGGGCAGGTCGAGCTGGCCTGGCTGGCCCCCTCCGATGGACTCTTCACGCAACTTCCTTCAAACAGTGAGTCTCTATTTTGCTCTTTTTGTCTGTACTCATTTTCGGAATTTGATTTAAACGGTTGTTTATTTATTTCTCGCATTTCCCCCCCCTCTTTGGTTTGAATTTCATCGTTTTTGTATATGCATGGTTGTGTTTTTTCATTTCTTTCTAAATTTCAGGAACGAAGCTGGTCTATGTGCCGCTTCCATTCCCTGCCGTCGTCTACCGTTAATCGGTAGGACTTGGGGCCTGTTATTTTTGTAATTTGTCACGGTAGCCATAATGGGTCCCCAGTGAAGTTTTTAGCATACACTAAATCGCCAATTTCAAAACTCCTGAATCACGTAGAGGAGTTGGGGGGGTTTTCTGGTGTGAAATTTGGATGCAGCCTATCTAGGTGTGACCTTAGTTTTCTCCCCATCAGTAGTTCTGCTGGGGTTTTGTTGGTTGTGGTACTTGGTGTTATATGTTGGAGGGTGAGTAATCGGTTTATTTTGTTTTGGACATCTCCAGTGTCTATTTTTTCTAAACCCTCCTTGGTAAACCTGACCATTCTTTCTGCCCTACCGTTTGCAGCCGGATGGGCCGGCGTGGTAAGGGCATGTCTTATACCTAGGGAGGCTAGGTATTGCTCGAATTGTAGGCTGGTTAATTGTGGCCCATTATCGGACACTAGGACGTCCAGTAGGCCATGGGTTGCAAAAGGTTTGTCTAATTGTTTTATCATGGTTTCTGTTGTCATTGATGGCATAATTTTTACCTCTAGCCAATTAGAGTATGCATCCATGACAATCAGAAACGTGTGCCCCTTGGTAGAACCTGCGAAATTGATGTGGATTCATGACCAGGGGCCTCTTGGGGTTTCCCAGTCCCTTACGGGTGCTTTTGGTGGGGATCGCCTGATTCTCTGGCATTTGTTGCATGAGTTTACCCAGTATTCTACGTCCCTATCAATACCCGGCCACCAGACATAACTTCTAGAAGGCTTTTCATTTTAACAATTCCAGGGTGGCCCTCGTGCAACATACCTAGTACCCTGGGTTGCAATTTGTTAGGAATAATTACCCGCTCACCCCACAATAAACACCCTTTTTGAATTGAGAGTTCAGTTTGTCTGGTCTGGAAAGGTTTAAAAGTCTCAGTTTTTTTGTCTTCCGGCCAACCTCTACCTATCCAGTTAAGGACACAGGCAGTCAATGGGTCTTTTGCGGTGGCTCTGGTGACATCATTCGCGGATATGGGTAGATCGGGGCAAGTCTCTATCTGTGGAGCAGTCATCATTGGTGCCAGGTCTTCTTCTGTTGATGGCAAGGGTGCTCTGCTCAAGGCATCTTCATGGGAAATTTGTTTCCCTGGCCGATGTATTAGAGTATAGGAATAGGCTGCTAGGAACTCCGACCACCTAGTCATTCTTGGGGACAGAATATTTGGTGTGGGCTTGTTTCCCGCCAAAATTCCTAATAGTGGTTTGTGGTCTGTTATGATTTGAAAAGTCCGCCCATATAGGTACTCGTGGAAACGTTTTACCCCAGCGACGATTGCTAGGGCTTCTCTGTCCAAATGGCTGTAATTTCGCTTGGTTTTTGACAGGGTTTTTGAATAGTATGCGACGGGTGCCTCTCTTCCATCAGGTAGTTGGTGGCTCAGGATGGCACCGATTCCAAATGGTGAGGCGTCGCAGGTCACTCTCAATGGTAGTGTGTCGCTAAATTGAATGAGAACGGTGTTCGATGTTAGCAAGTTTTTTATTTGCTGGAAAGCTTTCTTTTCTTTATAACCCCAAGTCCAAAATGCTTTCTTGTCCAGTAAACGGTGCAATGGTTCTGCTATTGTAGCCTTATTTGGTAGGAATACATTATAAAAATTTGTCAGCCCTAGAAATGCTTGTAACTCGGTTTTGTTCTTTGGTTCTGGTGCGTCTTTAATGGCTTTAATTTTCTTTTCGGTAGGGTGTATACCTTCTCCATCTATTAAATAGCCCAGGAATTCAACACTCTTTTTTATTAGGCAGCACTTTTCTTTTTTTACTTTTAGACCAGATTCCCTGAATTTGGTTAATACTTCCTTAAGTCTCTTTCTTAGTTGGTTTTCATTTTTTGCTGAGATTAGGACGTCGTCGAAATATGGTACGACTCCTTGTATGCCATTTAGGAGGCATTCCATTAGGCTCTGAAAAATGCCTGGGGCTACACTCACTCCAAATTGGAGTCTGTTACATCTGAAAGCCCCCTTGTGAGTAACTATAGTCTGTGCTTCTGCTGTTTCGGGGTCTACTGGAAGCTGTTGATAAGCTTGTGCCAGATTGAGTTTGGCAAAAACTTTTCCACTCCCCAGGGAATGTAGTAAGTGCTGCACTACTGGCACCGGGTATGCGCTCTGTTGCAGTGCGTGGTTCAAGGTAGCCTTGTAGTCACCACAGATTCGAATGGACCCGTCAGGTTTAATAGGTGTAACTATAGGCGTTTCCCACTTGGCATGGTCCACAGGTTCTAACACCCCTTGTGCTACTAGTTTATTTAGCTGTTCCTCAATCTTTGTTTTTAAGGCAAAAGGAACTCGCCTGGCCTTTAGTCTCTGTGGGGTGACTTGGGGGTCTAGACTAAAAGAAATAGGGTTTCCCCGATACTTGCCAAGTGAGCCGTCAAAAACGTCCTGGAATTCCTGGATTAGGTTTTCTTCCCAGTCAGTTGTGGCCACTCGGTCTATCCTGGTCATCCCGATGCCCAATGGTGCGAACCATTCGATGCCCAGGAGGCTTGGTTGGTCTCGGTCGACTATGGTCAGTGGTAGCACTTCAACATGATGTTTGTAAGTGACTCGGAATTGTCCCATGCCGACTACAGGGATTCGGTTTCCCTGGTAGTCTTTGAGTGTTAACCACTGCTTCTGGAGTTCTTTAGGTTTGATATCTGGGACTAGTTGTTTGAGGGTGTCCCAAGATACCATGGATAGGAAGGATCCAGAGTCTACTTCCATTTCGCAGGGCTTTCCTTTGATTTTCACAATTATCTTGACTTTCTTTCCGCTTTCCATCTGAGCGCTTCCTATAGTAACAGTCTCAGTTAGAGGTTCGCTTGTTCCGCTGCCACTTTCTCTCAGCTCGCCTGGGCTCGGCCTGTGCGGGGGAGTTGCTGCGTCTCATTGGGCTGTAGTTTTTCTTGTTCCTGCAGACTTTCTCAATATGCCCTCGTTTCTTGCAAGTTCTGCAAATGGCATCGAGAAACCTGCATTCGGCTCGAGGATGATTTCCTCCACAGCCAGCGCATTCCCGCCAATTTCTCCTTTCACACTCTTTCTTGTTGGCGTACAGGCGGTGGACCTCGTCATCTACTTCGTCTGATTCGGACGTCTCGCCATAATCTTCGTGGTGAGTGGTAGTGGGAGACTGTTTTTTCCCTCTGGCCAGGCTTGTTTCGTCTCCGTTCGCGTTCATCTGCTTCATTTTGACAGCCGATTTTTTCGCAGCTTCAGCGGCTGTGGCTTCCGCGATGGCCTCGGCTATGGTTATGTTGGGCTTGTTAAGCCTGGGTTCCCCAACCAGGGTTAGGGAGACAAGCTAAACAGAATGTGCAGCGTTAGTCAGATAGGCACACAGATAAATGAGTGAGCTAAGCTTGTATGTTTATTAACATACAGTAAAAATAACAGATACGCTTGTGCTATCAAGAATATAGTTTATTCCATTATAAGTTCATGGCATAGTCAAATAACAGTCCAATAGTCATGTATCATTCAGGGATATTCAGTTAGCAAAGTCCATGTAGAATATCCTATGTCAGTTCACTGACAAATCAGTCCTTTATTTTCTCTCCCGTTCGAGCAATGCAGTCTTGATTCCAAGCAGTAATCAGGGATCATCAAAGCCAGAGTGAGCAAGCTGTAGACTTGCTGCTTTTATAGTGTTTTCATAACCACTCCTTTAATTACTATTCCACAGTTAAAGCTGCAGACACTTTAACATACACAACTATGAATCATAGTTATTATTTCACCTAAACCAGTTAGGGTAAACAATGTTATCCCTAACATTCTCCCCTTTTAGGTTAAATAATAACGATGAATCATTTACATCTTTAAATTATATTTTTTACAACTCTCTTTAAACTTTATTGCTCCTTGAGCTTTTGTAAATTGGTCTGCAATGTTTTCTTCTGTCATGCAGTATTCCAATTTAATTAGTCCATTCTTCACTGATTCTCTTACATTTAAATATCTTAAATCAGTATGTTTTGATCTAGTTTTTACAGCAATACTAGTAGCGAACTTTATAGCTGCTTGGTTATCCTCATACACAATAATGGAATCTTTTACAGTTATACCCATGTCTAATAATAACTGTTTGTAGAAAAATCAAGTCAGTGCATAATAATGACAGACATGAAAATTCTGCTTCCATTGTGGACAAGCTAATATGCTGTTGTCTGATTGACCTCCACCCTATTAGTGTCTTACCAAATAATATAGCCATCCCAGATGTTGATTTTCTAGTGTTTATATCAGTTGCAAAACTTGCATCTGCATAGGCACTAAGACTCAAATCACCCTTTGGTTCTATATACAATGCATGGTTCATTGTTCCTTTTAGATATCTTAATATTCTTTTTAATGATTGCCAATGACATTGTTTTGGATCTGAATTAAAACATGCCAGCTGATTTACACTATAAGCTATATCTGGCCTTGACCAATTGCTTATATATGATAAGCTACCAATCAAAGATTGATATATGGACTTATCAAATTTGGGACTTTGATCATTAGTTTGGCAAACTTCCTGACTCATTGGAGTCTTTGCCAGTTTACAAAGTTCCATTTTAAACGTTTTAATTAATTGGCAAATTTTATCTTCTTGAGATATCTTAAAACCATTATTTGTTTTATTAATTGTCAATCCTAGATACCTTTTAATTTCACCTAAATGCTTTGATTTTATCTTTTTGGCTAATAATAATATAATCTCATTAGCTTCATTATTAGTCTTAGTTATCAAAGCAATATCATCTGTAAATAATAATAATAATGACACCGTTCCATTATTTTCTCTTTTAAACACACACGGATCTGCTAAACCAGATTTAAAACCTATATTGTTTAACTCTTTTACAATATATTGGTTCCACTCAAACCCAGATTGTTTCAACCCGTAAAGACTCTTTTTGAGTTTCCAACAATCATTACTATTTACTTTATTGTCTTTTGTACCAATTGGTTTTCTTAAATATATAGTGTGCTGCAATGGTGCATGTAGATAAGCAGTTTCTACATCTAAATGGTTAATGACATAGTTTTTCTTAGCTGCCCACACTAATGCTGCTCTTAAAGATGTTGCTTTAAGGCTTGGTGCAAAAACTTCATCATAATCAGATGCAGTTTGATTAAATCCTTGAGCTACTAACCTAGCTTTATGGGTAACAGTCCCATCATTTCCAGTTTTTACTTTAAATATCCATTTGCACCCAATGGATTTTTCTCCTGGAGGTAATTTGGCATCTTCATACACTTTCATTACCTTTAATGAATTTAGTTCTTTTTCCATTGCCTTTTGCCAATTCTCCTGATCCTTAGCAGGATACATCCTAAGTTCATCTACACTAGTTGGAACTTTAGTTACTTGGCAAACTATACTTGCTTGATACCTATCAGGTGGTCTAGTTACACGTGTAGTACGTCTAGGTATTATAGGACTTACAGGTGGACTTTCATTTATTAATTGTTCTTGATTATGTAACTCTTCCTGATCAACTATTTCCTCTTGTTCTGGTCCTATTTGCTCTTTGTGGACTTCTTCTTTAATTGGACTCTTCTTATAGCTAATCTGATCTTTCTGCCTTTTGTAGGGTTCAATAATTACTTCATTATTTAAATCTTGCTCTAATCTATTCCATCCTACATGTTCTAGGAATTTTGCACTAGCACTGGTGTAAACTCTAGATGTACCTGGTTCCCAGAATCTATAAGATCTATGATTAGATGTATATACTACAAAAATTAATCTTTTAGCTCTATGCTGTCCTTTGTGTCTAAGTTGTGTAGGGATATACACCCATGCTGGTGCTCCAAATGTGTGCATGTAACTTAAATCAGGTTTTGTACCATGCCACAGTGTGAATGGTAATTCACCTGTTGTTGAATTAACATTATTTAATATATGATTACCACACATTATTGCTTCTCCCCATAAATTGTCAGGTAATCCTGAATCAGACATCATAGTTCGTGCCATTGATTGTAATGTTTGGCCTCTTCTCTCTATAAAGGCATTATGTTGTGGCCTATATGGTGCAGACATTTTATGTTGAATACCTAACATTCTTAGTCTGTTCTGAAATTTATTATTTGTAAATTCTGTACCATTATCTGTTATGAGAGTTACTAATTTCTTTTTAGTTTTTCTTTCTGCAAATTTTATCCAATTAAATAGATTTTGATATGTTTCAGTTTTTCTCTTCATTAAATAGCAAAACCCATATCTTGAATAGTGGTCCATTATACTTAGTATGTGACGAGCTCCTCCTACACTTGGGTTTTTCGGACCTATTAAATCAGCAAATACTACTTCTAAAGGCTCTTTAGTAGTAAATCCATCAACTCTATTAGCCGGTATAACTCTGCTCTTATTTTGATTACAGGCATTACATTGCAAATACTTATTACAAGATTTCAAACTTATTCCCTTAGATAATTCAACAGTTTTCTTAAGCATTTTAAAATTTAAATGTCCTAGCCTTCGATGTAACAAGTGAATACATTCGTCATGAGGTTTCTTATTTTCATAAATTGTGTTAGCCACCTTTAAACCATCATCATTTAACACATATAATCCACCTCTTAAAGATGCAGTAATTCTCTTATCTTCTTTTTTAATTAAACAGTTATCTCCCCTAAATGTAACTACATATCCTAGTTTAACCAAAATTCTAACTGAAATTAAATTAAACTTAAGTTGTGGTACATATAACATTTTTACATTCTCTTTTACAAAAGAACAATATGCTATACCTTGACCTTTAGCTTTCAGTTTCCAGCCATTGGCTAACGATATCTGCTGTGTACTCTGGGACATTTTAATAAAATTTTTGTTATCATTTGTTATACAATGGGATGCTCCACTGTCAACCACCCATAAATTATTTTTTACAGCTCCGTTAGTATACATGGCTAACTCTAAATTTTTATTTATTTTGTGATGATTTTTAGTATTCTGGCCAGCGTTCTGGCACTTTGCCTTTTTACAAAATCTTGCCAAATGTCCTCTTCCTCCACAATTAAAACACTTTTTAATTGCGTATGCAGTAGGAGATTCATTATCTTCTTTTTGAGGTTGCTTCCTCCTTAATTCATCTCTTTCAAGCCTTCTTCTGGCCTCTTCGATCAATCTGCCAGTTATATCAGTTAAAGTTAAATTTTCCTTTGGCAAAGTTTCAAGTGAAGTTACGTAGTTATCATAACTTTCATCAAGGGAAGATAGAATTATGTAAACTTGGTGTAGTTCAGAGAAAATAAGTTCTTTCTCTTGCAGTTCGTGAAAAATGCTTTGCATAGTTTTCAAATGACTCAGCATATCACCATTTGTTTGGAGATGCGTCCTGAAAAGCTTCCGTGTTAGATTTATGTGAGCACCAACATTATCTCGAACATAAATCCTCTTCAGCTTCTGCCAACATCCAACAGCCGTTTTCTCTCCGTGGATATAAACAAGCTGTTGATCAGTTAAGGTTAACCCAATTATGCAAATGGCTTGATGATTTTTATGCATAAATTCTTCTATCTTTAGTCTGTCTTCCTCATCCTCTGGATCCCATTCTTCTACGTTTGGTGGATTTTCAATTATGGTCCACAGACCTTCTCCTCGTAGAAGTAGACTACATTTTGTAGACCATGATACATAGTTTGTTCCATCCAGCTTGGATATAAGGGACAAACTTTGTAGATTGACTTGTGCCATGTTTTCTTATATGGATATAAAAATATAATTAATAAAACACAGCTGTCTGTTTACTGTAATGTATAACAACACAAACTCTCACTTTTTACATAAATCTGTTTAACCTAGTTAAACTGACTTTGCAGCCTCTGGGCCCATAACCAGTGTTAAGCCTGGGTTCCCCAACCAGGGTTAGGGAGACAAGCTAAACAGAATGTGCAGCGTTAGTCAGATAGGCACACAGATAAATGAGTGAGCTAAGCTTGTATGTTTATTAACATACAGTAAAAATAACAGATACGCTTGTGCTATCAAAAATATAGTTTATTCCATTATAAGTTCATGGCATAGTCAAATAACAGTCCAATAGTCATGTATCAAGTAGTCAGTCCATTCAGGGATATTCAGTTAGCAAAGTCCATGTAGAATATCCTATGTCAGTTCACTTACAAATCAGTCCTTTGTTTTCTCTCCCGTTCGAGCAATGCAGTCTTGATTCCAAGCAGTAATCAGGGATCATCAAAGCCAGAGTGAGCAAGCTGTAGACTTGCTACTTTTATAGTGTTTTCATAACCACTCCCTTAATTACTATTCCACAGTTAAAGCTGCAGACACTTTAACATACACAACTATGAATCATAGTTATTATTTCACCTAAACCAGTTAGGGTAAACAATGTTATCCCTAACAGGGCTTGTTTAATAGCTTGCTCTGTGTTGTCGAGTCTCTTAAGCCCAACACTACTCGGTCTCTCATGGCCTCATCTAGGTTTAGGAATTCGCACTCTCCCCTTATTTGTCGGAGAGCGGCTATGAAGTCAGTGATGGTCTCACTTTCTCTCTGGTCTCTTCGATAGAATTCATGTCGCTTTATAAGGTTGGACACCATCGGGGCGTAGTGAGCTTTGAGCAGCCTCTGAAGTTCTGGCCACGTCAATTGCTTGACGTCTCGGGGCTTCGCTAGGGCTTTGGCCATCTTGAAAATTGTAAGCCCGCAGTGTGTTAAGAACACAGCCCTCTTGCGCTGATCTGAGATTCCCTCCATCTCATTGCTTTCCAAGTACATCTGGAAACGGTCTACATAGGAATCCCAATCCTCTTCATTGGGATTAAAAGGTGCAGGCGGTGCGTTGTTCCTGGCCATTCTGTTTGCCGTCTGGAATTCTATATCACCGCGTGCTTGGTCTCGCGTTTAGGAAAATCCCATCCTCGTCGCCAGTGTTCTGTCTGGAAAAATGCGAGGTAGACCGGGTTCCAACAACAAAGTCTTTATTCCAACAACAGTCAGTAAAAACGGAACATTGGCTCAAGCCGCGACAGCCTTTTTATACTCTCCTGTCTGCCGGCTTGTAGCCAATGACATTCATTTGATTTTGCCACCTTTGTGCGGCTTCGAGGATTGGTTCCTTTTTGAACCAATCCCTTTTAGTTTTTAGTAACCAATCAGAATGAGTTATTTGGAGCCAACTATTTTATACAGAACAGAAGCAAAGCCAAAATAATAAACTGGTGAAATAGGAAGCAAAGCCAAAATAATAAACCTCTTTAAAATTATTTTGAGACAAGGTTCTCCTGTCTTCCCCCGCCCCCTCTCTTGCCTCTTTGCCTCTTGTTCTTTATTCTGCTGAAATTAGTAGAGAGCACTCAGATTAAAATACACGTGCAGACAGTTGAAAAATGAGAATTGAATGAGGAAATGGACTGGCACGTGATGAAGAAAGCAGAAAGGATGAAAAGGGGCTCCTGTTCTATTTGCCTAGGCATCCATGCTAAATTTCACAGGAGTTTCTTACAGGATAAAAGGAGCATAAAATCTTGTTCAAAGTTTTCCCTCAGGCACTGGAAGCTGTTTGAAGAACTCATATTTTATTTTGAAATTAAAGTTGGATTCTGATCTCTTCCAGCAACCAAGAGTCCTGAGATGCTTTCTGGAAACCAGCAGAGTGAAGTTGTTCCTCTTCCTTCTTTATTCTTTTCATGGGAATAAAATGAAGAGTTTGTGTCAGTGGGCTTGCTTTTCTTTAACAGTCCCTGAGGAATTGTTTTTTTAAGAATTAAATCTTAAAGGCTGTTTTCTTTGGATTATTGTACCTTCAAATACTAACACGCTTTATTATCTGACATGCCTTTTCATCCTAGAATTTTTGCATAATTTTCTATTTGGATTGGAAATACGCTACCTCACATCAATAGCTTGGTGTTGGATTGCCAGCATGAGGAATTGGAGCAGTGAAAAGGGAGAGGAATGGCTGTTTTAGATCTCTGTATAATCTGTAAAAGTTGCATGGTCTGATCACCTCAATATTGCACTTTGCCTGCTTGGTTGTTGGAACTGGGCATTTCATCTGTCAACATTTGCAAAGTATCTTCTTCATTTTGGTTGGTACAGAACTCAAGGCCAAGGCTCATTAGATTCTGATAAGAAAAATAAAATAAAATAAATATTCTGTATCAATTACACTAATTAGAGGAGTCTCATTCACCCTGCCATAACTCCAGCCCAGCCCTGGTGACAAGATGGCCCACTAATAGCATGTTGATGGTGTTTCTCTCCTTTGTGCTGGCCTGCTGCTGAGCAGGCTGAAGCCGTATCAAAGTGACCTTGCAGAAACGCATGTTTTTCATGGAAAATGGAACAAGTTCTCTTCTACAAACATTCTAATTCATGGGGAAGGGGACTCTGAGGGAAGTCAATGACCTGTTGGGCTCCAGGTGGCTTCTATAGTGCTGTCTCGCCTATCTGGGCAATAGATTCTATGCCTCTATGGCTGTTTCTGTTTTAGCTGTAGAAGAGAAGAGAAGCTGCCTGCTGATCAAAGGTTTCTTTTTTTCTTGCTTTCTCTCTCAGATCTGGTAGAAGTTGTAGCCTCCTGGAAGGAATTCAATGAGGTTGCTATTCCTTGCACTCACCTCTGCTATTTGGCTTTTCTCTATTTTTCTCTATTTGGCTATTCTCGCAAGGAATTTTCCTGGAGAGAAGAAAACCTGAGGAAACCTGTCACTTTAGTCTCCCTGCTGTTGCTTTCTCTGTTTTTCCTTCCCTTGCTGTTGCCTTCATAACCACAGCCTTGCTTTATGTGCAGACAAGATTTTTGTAGGCCATGTTTTGGGGTTACAGCAAGAAGGATACTGCGGGGGTCTCAAAGCAGAAAGCACATTGATTCTTCACTTTTGGGGATAGTTTGAGTTTCAAAATCCTAAACCAGGAATGGGGAACTTGTGAACCCTAAAATGCTGCCGGGGAACAATTCCTACCAGCTGAGTAAGCAGGGTCACTCTTGAAGAGTATTAGGAACTAGTGGATGATTACCCTCCTGATTCTCTTTCAATCTGCTCACACTTCAAAATTAACACTGGGGACCCTATCGGCCCTGTTTATTGAATAGCTTGATGAATGCCAAAGGTAGAAATATCTCATTAAATAACCCTAATCTTTATAAACTTCCTTCCCATGGGTACAGACATTTTCAAACATCCTTCCCATGGGTACAGGGAAATTTCTTCCCATGGGTACAGACAAATTCTTCCAGACAGATCTCTTAATTACAGTTTTCTTTCCTTGTACTATGTTATCATACGAAGCACCTTGTGGAGCATAACGTAGAGCATATCTCAGATCTGTGATAGCATCTCTGGGAACTTCATTGTTTAACAGATGCCGACTGCAGACAATTCTGCACATGCATTTGGGAACTCATTTTTTCTTTAGATCCAGAAAGTAAGGGCTCTTCCTCAAGACTGGATAAATAATTTTTCCTCCAATCTTTGACTCAGAAAGGCTATAAATTGTGCTCCCTCCCCCACCAGCCTATATCACATTTTAACAACAAGCCAAGCAGCCTTGCTGTCTGTGCAGTTTTTACTCTGGGGCATTTTCAGACAAGTAATTGCTAGATTCCCTGCTGTCCTTTTCATTTTTCCTCTGCATCATTTGCCTCCAGGGAATCCAACCATCCAGTGCCATTCTGAAGAAGTGATTTAGTGGGCTAGATTCAACCCTTCCTTTTTATTTATTTATATTAAATTATTACTTACTGTGGCTTTGATGATAAGGTGGATCACCCATGCAGCAGATCTGTGAGTGTTACTCTGACTACATGGGATTGGTGCCCTTTCTTTTCTGGAATGAAATTTACAGTTCCCTTTCTGCTCACATTGACTCAAAAGACAACCCCTTTGAGGCCAAGGATTACAACATGAGAACTTCTCTCTGCAAATTCATTATGGTTTTGGATGCATGTGGACAGGCAGAGTTGAACAATGAATGTATCCTTACTTACAGTACATTCATTTTATAATTTCTAATTCCATTCTGTGCAGTAATCTGAATGGTCTTTAAATGGCAGCATCCATGAAATTCTTTCATAGGACAGATGATCCCGTGGGAGATTGGCTTCATTTGTAGCTTCATTTATAGAAATCAACAATTATTTTTTTAAAAAATCCAAATAAAAATTGCTTACTATTGATGTGTTTTGGGAGTGGACGCATCTGCTTGGGAGATTAATGTTGTTTTATTGTTGTTCGATTATTTAATATGTATTTTATTTAAAGTATTTATTTAAAGTTTTTATATCTAAGGGGTTGCCACAAAGAAGAGGAGGTCAACCTATTCTCCAAAGCACCGGAAGGCAAGACAAGAAGCAATGGGTGGAAAACGATCAAGGAGAGAAACAACTTAGAACTAAAGCCCATGTCACACATCACCAACGGATGGAAAGAAGATGTAAAACGGAGAGAAACACTTGCCATCCATTGTTAACGCGATGCATCCGTTCTGTACTCACTGCGTCCGTTTTTCATACTCTCTATCCGTCCAGCATCCGTCTACTGACATTTCATCCGCTCAAAAAGTTTTGAGCTGCACAAAACTTTTTGAACGGATAAAGTATCCAATGCATCCATTCTACATCCACTACGCATACAGGGAACATCTGTTATACGTCCATCATCATCGGTTACACGTCCGTTATATCCGCTAGGCATCCGCTGTGCATCCGCGCAACTCACATCCGCTCCAGTGGAAAAAGGACAAAGGGAGGAAGTGAAACGGATGCGGAACGGACACACAGCATTAGTAGCACGGACGTAGAAAGGATGAAAGCGGATGCAGCTCGCATATAAAGCATTAAAATGGAAAAAACGTTCGGATAGGGGATGTATCTCGGACATTTAGGATGTCTGCAGGATGTCTAGAGGATGCAAAAAAACATCTACTGGAAAACCTATATTTCCTAAAAAAAGGGGGAGAAATCACCTGGATCTCATTTTCAGTCCAGCAGCCCTGCTGTGCAGACCTCTTCAGCCTTCATCTTGCTCTTGCTCTTCCACAGCATCTAGTCATCTCCACCATGGATCGTCACACACTCCTTTTGGTAGCCGCCATTGTTCTACAACAGTGCGAAGCCCTCTACAGGCTCTTTCACCTGTTCTACGGGAAGAAAAGGAGGCATCCAAGAAGTGTGTGGGTCTGAAGATGGATCACAAGAAGAGCCGAGTACGGACTGTACAACAAGCTGATGGTGGAGCTGAGGAATGAAGAACCTCATGCATTCCAGAACTTCATGAGGATGCCGCCAGCCATGTTTGACGAAGTTGTGGAGCGGCTGAGACCCAGGTTGACCAAGGCAAACACCAACTTCCGGCCCAGCCTGGACCCTGGGCTGAAGGTGGCACTGACTCTGCGCCACCTGGCCTCCGGGACCACGTACAGGAGCATGAAGTACGCTTGGAGGGTGCCACACAACACCATCAGCATTGTGGTCAGAGAAGTGGTGCAGGCCATCATGGAAGAATACCTGGAGGAGCTCCTCCAGTGCCCCTCCACTGAAGAAGGCTGGAAGAAACTTACAGAGCAGTGGTATCAGAAGTGGAACTTCCCCCACAACATTGGAGCCATAGATGGGAAGCACGTGGCCTGCAAAGCTCCAGCGAACTCAGGGTCCACTTATCACAACTACAAGGGCTTCTTCAGCATCATCCTCTTCGCCACGGTCGATGCTGACTACAAGTTCATGTACATTGATGCTTCAGGCTACGGCTCATCTTCAGATGCCCAGGTATACAACACCAGTCACCTCAAGGAGGGGCTAGAATGCAACCTCATCATGGGCTTCCCAGATCCAGACCCCCTGCCCAACGACACACAAGATGTGCCCTACTTCATCGTGGGGGATGACGTCTTCTCCCTCAGAACCTACCTCACGAAGCCCTACACTTCCAGATGCCTCACCCGTGAAGAGAGGATCTTCAGCTACAGGCTGTCCAGAGCAAGGCGGGTGGTGGAGAACGCTTTTGGCATCCTGGCCAACAGGTTCCAGGTACTTCTCACCACCATACAGCATCGCCCAGAGACCATGAGGACCATCGTGGAAGCTTGCTGCATCCTGCACAATCTCATGCGCACCCGCTACCCAGTGTTGCAGAACAGACTTGTGGACCATAAACAAGGCAATGGGGACATGGAGCCTGGTGAATGGAGGCAAGGGCGAAACCTGATAGAAACTGTAGATGTCCAAGGCCCCAACAGAGCCTCACATGAAGGGAAGAAGCAGCGCAACCTCCTGAAACACTGGTGCAACTCCCCAGCTGGAGCAGTGGAGTGGCAAGACAGGATGGTAGATACTTAATGGATGCTTCCTTGAGCCTGTCTCATCACACTGATGAGATTGTGGCATGTATGTTGAGTGGCCCTACAATGAACAGGGCATTTAATAAAGAGTTGTGTTTATGTTGAAATGTTTGGATGAATGATTAAATTGTTATTGATAATAAAGGGCCATAGGTGTGGCACCTGGGAGGGTGGAACATACAGTCCCACTATGCTTGCACTGGAGGATTATATATCCCACAGCTATTACCCATCCCAAAGGTATCCCTGCCCATCCCACAGGTATCCCTGCCCATCCCACAGCTATTACCCATCCCAAAGATATCCCTGCCCATCTCACAGCTATTACCCATCCCACAGGTATCCCTGCCCATCCCACTGCTATCCTTACCCATCCCACAAGCATGCAAAGGCTTAAACCATTTCTAAAAGTTTCCACCAAGACTTTATTTATGAAAAGAACTGAACCAAGTGTGTGAAGAAAAGATAAACTTTATCAATAACAGCAAAATGACCCAAGTAAAGTGTCCCAAGCAAAGATAAAGTCAACAGGTAGCAACCCAGTCTCTGGCACTCTTCTCAGTCACTCTGAGGCATGCCCATAGTCTCAGGGGTGAAGGGTCCAGGTGCTGCAGAGGTGGCTGCTGCTGGAGTGCTGGTCTGAGGTGCCATTGGGATGCCTGGCCCCGAGAGGACAACAGGGGATGCTGTGTGGAGGAAGCTCTCAGAGAGCTGGCTCAGTCCTGTGATGTTGAGAGCTCCCTCCTCCATGACATGGGGTGTCAGTCCCAAGACCGATGACAGATGTTCTGAGGCCAGGCTTGGCTGTGGGGTGGAGGAAGGAGGAGTGTAGTGGGGATGTCTGGTCTGCAGGTGAGCGAGGTGAGGCATCGGTGACATCTGTGGCATCTGTGGCATCTGTGGCGTCGGTGGCATCTGTTGCGTCAGTGGCATCGGTGGCATCGGTGGCATACAATGAACCTGTGCTTGGACTGGGAAGGGCTTGTTAAGCCTGGGTTCCCCAACCAGGGTTAGGTAGATAAGCTAAACAGAATGTGCAGCGTTAGTCAGATAGGCACACAGATAAATGAGTGAGCTAAGCTTGTATGTTTATTAACATACAGTAAAAATAACAGATACGCTTGTGCTATCAAGAATATTGTTTATTCCAGTATAAGTTTATGGCATAGTCAAATAACAGTCCAATAGTCATTTACCATGTAGTCAGTCCATTCAGGGGTATTCAGTTAGCAAAGTCCATGTAGAATATCCTATGTCAGTTCACTTACAAAATCAGTCCTTTGTTTTCTCTCCCGTTCGAGCAATGCAGTCTTGATTCCAAGCAGTAATCAGGGATCATCAAAGCCAGAGAGAGAGAAAGCAAGCTGTAACCTTGCTACTTTTAAATGGTTTTCATAACCACTCCCACAATTGCTATTTCACAGTTAAAGCTGCATACACTAACTATGATTCATAGTTATTATTTCACCTAAACCAGTTAGGGTGAACAATGTTATCCCTAACAGGGCTGCCTGTGCTGCTGGACCTCCTGGTAGCTGTAGCCTTGGTAGGTGAGGGCCTGTGGAAAGCCTTGGAAGGGCTGTGACATCACCTGGGGTGGAGGAGCAGACCTGGAGTGGGTGGGAGCAGGTTCAGCTGTGTCTGGAGGGTTGTGCAGAAGACCTGTGATCCTCTCCTTTATCACCTGGTACTGGGATTCAGACATGTCCATGAGGGTCTGGTTGACGTAGGTGAGAAAGGGCTTTCTGTTAGAGGATGGTATGTTGTTGTGTACCAGCTGAGAGAGGACATCTACGCTGCTTTTGATGGTATCCCTGATCTCCAGCAGGACAGTGTGGCTCTGTCCCTCCGGTCTTCCTCTCTGCCTGCTTTCTGTGGAGGTGGAGCTGGGGGTGGAGGTGGGTTGGTCTCTGGTGGCAGCGGCCTCTCCTTGCTCCAATTGAATCAGGGGGTCCTCCACGTGCTCCGCCACGGGGAGTGCAGCTGTCGGGGGGGTCTCCATCGTGGGGCGCTCCACAGATACCTGCCTGGACACAGGAGCTGACTCTTGGCCAGAAGAGGACTGGCTCTCTGTGGGCTGCCTGAAAGAGAGGGTTGACAGAGGGGCTGCTCCTCGGTGGTGAATCTCACACTCCAAGAAGCTGCACTTGGCCATCACGTAGGTCTCCTTTTCGGTGAGCTTTACCGCGGCCTGGCCAGACTTCTTGAGGTGCAGCTTCTTGTACCAGGTGTGCATGTGCTTCCACCACCCTAGGAGGACCTCCGAAGTGTAGCCCAGGCTCTCCGCCTTCTCTCTCCAAGCTGCTTGCTTCCGCTTGGTGTCTCGATAGAGCCTGTGTCCCTTCTGTCAGAGGTACTCGTTCTCCCTCAGCCATTCGAGCACCTCATCTTCATGTTCCTCTTCGATGGAGTACTGTCTCCTCTCCCTATCACACGATTGCCTCTTCCTCCCTCTGGCAGGGCCTTCTGGGCCCTCATCAGAAGGGCTTTGAGGTTCTAGGGGCTGGTCCACCACACCACCACCACCACCACCAGCAGCAAAAACAGGAGCAGCAAAAGCAGGACCAGCAGGACCAGCAGCACCAGCAGGACCAGCAGCACCAGCAGCACCAGCAGCACCAGCAGCACCAGGAGCAGCACCAGCAGAGTAAGCACCAGCAGAAGCACCAGCACCAGGAGCCGCACCAACAGAATAAGCACCAGCAGAAGCACCAACACCAGGAGCAGCACCAGCAGAAGCCCCAGCACCAGCAGAGTCAGCCCGAGTAGCAGAAGCCCCAGCAGAAGCAGAGTCAGGGCCAGGGGGAAGGATGGTGGCCCTGTCCTTCTTGCCAGGGCTGGCAGGAGTAGGCACAGGCTTCCTCTTCTTCCCCATGGTTGTTGGCTGGAGATGTGTCTGGCAGCAGGTCTTTTCTCTGAATGGTGACCTGCTTGCGAGCTGCATCCTTTTATATCTGCGGGGCTGCAATGCATCCTCCCCGCATGTGCAGTAAATGCTTTGCATCTGCTAGGCATCCGCTAGGCATCCGCTAGGCATCTGCTCTGCATCGCTGTATCCGCTCTGCATCCGCTCTGCATCCGCTCCTTCCGCTGTGCGTCCACTTCGCTGTGCTCCCCTGGAAGCCCTGCGGATGTGCCATCCGCTTCCATCCGCTAGGCTTCCATGGAGCATCCGCTTAACATCCTCGCTACGTCCTCTCCCCGTCCGTTCCTTTCTGTTTTTGTCTCCTCTGTTTATGCAAATTTGGGGCACTTTTGACAGCGGATAACAATGGATGGAACATTTTCTCATCCACTGTGTCCTTTTTACATATTTTTTGCATCCGTCGGCCGATGTGACAGGGCCTTAAGGAGAAATTTCCTGACAGAACAATTAATCAGTGGAACAACTTGCCTCCAGAAGTTGCAAATGCTCCAACTCTGGAAATTTTTAAGAAGAGATTGGACAACCATTTGGCTGAAATGGTATTAGGTTTTCTGCCAAGGCAGGGGATTGGATTAGATGACCTCCAAGGTCTCTTCCAACTCTGTTATTTTGTTATATAATATTTATTTACCAGTCTGAAATATTTCCATAATGACTGAATTATATTTAGCAGCCTTATTTTTAAGTCTTGCCAGTTAATTTTAACCTTTGTTTTAACAGACTAATTTATTGATTTGTTTGTTTGACTTGTTTGCTGCCCACCTCATTAATTAGAGAGAAGGGATATCTGTTATTCTCCCAAGTCCATTGAATGGATTAGCGCTTCATTCTGGTGAGGCAAATGACACAGATGATGTAAATGGCTTCATTAATGTCATTTGCGTGATGACAAAAATTGATGCAAATGACAGGCACAGAACAATGAAATGTTCATCTCAGGCACAATCACATTGTTATTCTATTACAATAGAATCCCACCCCCCCAATACATGCAAAGTCTATTCAGTTGGGATCCTGAAAATTGAAGTTTTGCGATATGATACAATCATGCACTTATTTTCCTTTATATTCTGCCTATTCATAGGGCATTCAAGTAACAAACAAACACTAGATGAAGCTATAATACTTATTAATCCAATTCTAAAGGCCTGTCTAAATAGGAAGGTTTCTGTAGAAGCGCGGGAAATCAGGAGACAGGAGACCAGTGTAACTTCATCTCTTTATTCAAGGTCTAGATCTGTGTAGCTTTTGGCGAGCTGCGGCAGCTCTTCTTACAGAGCTAGCCGGTGGCTCTCACCCAATGACAGCTTTCTGAATCTCCCGCGATCGGTTCGTCCAATCACGGGAGATTCCTTACTAACCAACCACTGTCATGCGTCTCGGCCAATCACAGTGCAGTTCGTTTCAGCCAATCAGGTTAGGGTATTACAAGAATGTTAATATGTAATACCCCTCCCCTCTTGGTATAGTCCCTCCTACGTGACATAGTCGCATAGATAGGTAGGGCTTTTTACTTGCCTACTTGACCTGCGCAGTTCAGTTGCTGCGTGGTCTTCAGCCAGTTCGGAAGGGATCTTCGTTGCTCCCGCTCTTCTCCATGGAACCGCCTTGAAGCGTGAGTCAGGCCTTTTGCCACAACTCCCACACAGTCTACTGGGTTCGGTCGAGTTGTCGACTTCTTTGTTCCTGGCTGGCCTTCCCGGGCTGGTTGAGCTGGCTTGACTGTTCATTCCAGGCGAGGTTTCGCGTGGGTCGTCTTCCTCTGGTACCCTTCGGCTGCCTTCATTCTCCGATGAGTATTGTTGGTTTCTTCTTTTATTTAGCGGTGTTTGTATTTCTGGTTCAGTTTGTGTTGGTTGGGCCCGTTCGGTTTGTCCTTGTCTTGTAGTAGTATTTTCTCTTTCTTTTTGATGATTGTTTGGGGTTTCTCTCCCCCCCTCTAGTTTTTTTATTAGAGTCTGTTTGTGAGTTTTGTGAGTTTTTGGTGCTGTTTAAAATTACTCTTGATCGTATTTGGTCGACATGCCATTTCCAGTTTCTTCCATTCTCTGTTTCCAGCCGGTACGACCGGGGACCTGTCACTTAGGTTATTGTAGCAGGTACCCATCGTGGGTCCCCTGAAAATTTTTTAGTGTAGGTCGTGTCTCCTGGATTAAATGCCCGGTACCGGCTGGATGAGTCTGGTGTTTTTTCTGGATTGTATGTTGGGTGAAGTCTGTCTAGATGGGGTCGGAGTTTTGTTCCCATCAGGAGTTCTGCCTGGCTTTTATTGGTTTTAGCACTTGGCGTTATGTGCTGTATTGATAATAGTTTATTTATTTTGTCATGTATGTTACCAGTGTCCATCTTTTCTAAAGCGTCTTTGGTGTATCTGACCATTCGTTCTGCCCACCTGTTCACCATTGGATGAATGGGTGCTGTCAATGCATGTCGGATTCCCCGTTCTGCAAGGAATTGCTTGAATGCCAATGACGTAAATTGTAGCCTGTTGTCATATACTATCAAGTCAGGTAGGCCGTGGATGGCGAAAAGTCTGTTTAGTTGTTTTGCAACTGACTCCGTTGTGGTAGATCACATGAGGCTTACCTCCAACCAGTTGGAGTAAGCATCTACTGCGATCAAGAAAGTGTGCCCTTTCGTGGGTCCCGCAAATTCTATATGGACCCTTGACCATGGGCCCCTTGGTGTTTCCCACTGGAGGGTAGGTGCTTCGGGCGGGTTTGGTCTGGACTGCTGACATTTGTCACATGTAGCCACCCAGGTTTCAATGGTTCTGTCTATCCCTGGCCACCATATGTAGCCTCTGGCTAGGGATTTCATTTTCACAATGCCCGGCTGTCCCTCATGCAAAATGTGCAATTTTTTTTTTGTAAGCTGTCTGGAACTACCGCTCTATTGCTCCACAGTATATATCCCTTTTGGGAGGATAATTCAGTTTGCTGGTTTTGGAAGGGTTTAAACTGGTCACTGCTTTCTGTTTCTGGCCACACTTTTACCACCCAGTTCAAAACTCATGCCAATTTGCCGTCTTTGATCATCTCTCTCTCAATGTCTGACACGGTTGTTGGTAGGTTGGGCAATGTCTCTATTTGCAGGGTGGATGTGGTGGGTGCAGGGTCATCTTCATAATCTGTTAAGGGGCAATGGCTTAGTGCGTCGGCATGCGAGATGCATTTCCCTGGGCGATGTATTAGTTGGTAGGTATAGGCGACAAGGAACTCAGACCACCTTGTCATCCGGGGAGACAGTATGTTGGGGGTGGCCTTGTTCCCCGCCAGGATCCCCAGTAGTGGTTTATGGTCGGTGATGAGAGTGAAGTCCCTACTGTATAAATACTCGTGAAACCTCTTCATGCTCGTAACCGCTGCAAGTGCCTCCTTGTCAAGCTGGCTATAATTTCTTTCTGCCTTTGATAGTGTTTTCGAGAAGTAAGCAATCAGTGCTTCTCTCCCGTCTGGCAGGGTATGGCTCAGTATAGCTCTGATGCCGAATGGAGAGGCGTCTCAGGTTACCATTAGTGGTAGGGTCTCGCTGTACTGGATGAGGATTGATTGTGATGTGAGGAGATCTTTTATGTTCCAGAAGGCGGCCTCTACCCGCTTGCCCCAGGACCAAATGGACATCTTGTTGAGCAACCTATGCAGAGGTTCTGCTGTTGTTGCCTTCTGTGGCAAAAAGACATTGTAGAAATTGATTAGTCCAAGAAAGGCTTGTAATTTTGCCTTATTTTGAGGTCTTGGGGCTTCCTTTATTTCTTTTATTTTTTTGTGGGTAGAGTGGATTCCGTCTTTGTCCACTAGATATCCCAAGAACTCAACCTTTTCAGTGCATAACTGGCACTTTTCTTTTTTAACTTTAAGTCCTGCAGTTTTAAATTTTTGTAGGACTTATCTGAGTCGGCTTCTCAATTGCCTTTTGTCTTTGGCCGCTACCAACACATCATCAAAATATGGCACGACTCCCTTAATTCCTTGGAATAACTGTTCCATTAGACTCTGGAATACCCCTGGTGCCACACTGACTCCGAATTGGAGCCTTTTGCACCGGAAAGCCCCCCTGTGGGTCACGATAGTTTGCGCTTCTGCAGTCTCGGCATCGACAGCAGCTGTTGATATGCTTGCACCAAGTTGAGCTTCGCAAAGACTTTTCCTCCCCTGAGTGAGTGTAGGAGGTGCTGTACCACCGGGACTGGGTATGCACTTTGTTGCAGTGCATTGTTAAGTGTTGCTTTATAGTCCCCACAAATTCTCATGGACCTATCTGGTTTGATTGGGGTGACTATTGGGGTCTCCCATAGTGCATGATCTATTGGTTCCAGGACCCCTTGTGCGATGAGCTTATCTAATTGTTCGTCTATTTTTGGTTTGAGGTGAATGGAACTCGTCTTGGTTTGAGCCGGATTGGGGCAATATTGGGGTTCAAGCTAAATGATATTGGGGACCCCTGGTACTTGCCTAATTGTCCATCGAACACTTCTTGGAATTCCTTCATTAGTTCCTCTTCCCAATCTGTTTCCTCGACATGGTTGATGCCTGTCGCCTCGATTCCTAATGGCGCAAACCATTCCAGACCCAGCAGGCTTGGGCGATCTCTGTCGATAATAGTGAATGGAAGTACTTTTCCATGTCTTTTGAAGGTTACATGGAAGTGTCCAATTCCTATTATGGGGATTCTGTTCCCCTGATAGTCTTTCATGGTGAGTTTCTGGTTCTCCAGCTCTGGTTTCTGTAAGTTGGGCACTAACCTCTTAATCGTGTCCCAGGACACCATGGAGAGGTATGATCTGGAGTCCACCTCCATTCTGCATGGCCTGCCTTCGATGCTGACCTGCACTTGTCTTTTTCTTGCATCTGAGTTGTCTCAGTGGCCGATTGTGACTGTTTGATGGGTTTCTTCCCGTCATCTGGTTTCGCTGAGCTGCTTGCTTTGGTTTTCGCGGTTCCATTGGTTCTCTGTGAATCTGTCTCAGTTTCTGGGAGGTGTGTTGTCATGTCGTCTTGGGCTGGAGATCCATTTGTTGCAGCAGACCTTGGCAATATGCCCCCGTTTTTCACAGTAGTGGCAAATGGCATCTAAAAACTGGCACTCAGAACGAGGGTGGTTGCCGCTGCAACCGGCGCACTGGAAGCCTGACTTATGACTTCTCCACTGGTCTCGCTCTACTTGCAATCTGTGGATCTCCTCTTCCTCATCGTCGGTGTTGGGTGATAGATCGACATCCTCGTAGTACACCGTTGTTGCTTTGTGACCAGTTTCAGTTCATTTTTCGGGGGATGTGTTGGTCTCCGATGTTGTTGGTCCCTTGCATTCGTTTGTCGTATCTTGGCCGCTGATTTCTTCGTGGCTTCGGCTGTGGTGGCTTCAGCAATGGCTTCGGTAACTGTAATGTCTGCCTGAGCCATTAGTCTGCTCTGGAGTACTGGGTCTCTGAGACCGAGGACCACGCAGTCCCTCAGAGCCTCATCCATGTCTGAAAAGCCACATGCACCTCCGATGTTCCTCAATGCTGCTACGAAATCCCCGATGCTCTCTCCGTCCTTTTGATCCCGATGGTAGAATTCGTGTCACCGGATCTGGTTTGGCACGGCTGGGGCATAGTGGTTCCGAAGTAACCGATCGAGATCTGGCCAAGTCATCTCCTTCACGTCTTCTGGCTTGGCCAACGCTTTGGCCATCTTGAATACGGCTGGCCCGCAATGGGTCAGGAACACAGCTCTCTTTTGGTGGTCGTCTGCATCCTTGAGATTGTTGCTCTCGAGGAACATGAGGAATCTATTGATGTAAGATTCCCAGTCCTCGGTTGCCTGATCAAATGGTGCGGGTGGCGAGTTGCTGCTGGCCATCTCGTCCATTATTCAGCTTGGTTGCCATGTGCCCGACTGGTCTCTTTTTCTCAGTATCCCACCTTCGTCACCAGTGTAGAAGCGTGGGAAATCAGGAGACAAGAGACCAGCGTAACTTCAGCTCTTTATTCAAGGTATAGATTTGTGTAGCCTTTTGCGAGCCGCGGCAGCTCTTCTTATACAGCTAGCCAGTGGCTCTCACCCAATGACAGCTTTCTGAATCTCCCGCGATTGGTTCATTCAATCATGGGAAATTCCTTACTAACCAATCACCGTCGTGCGTCTCGGCCAATCACAGTGCAGTTCGTTTCAGCCAATCAGGTTAGGGTATTACAAGAATGTTAATATGTAACAGTTTCAGCTCCTTTCTTGAAAGCAGAAAACTGAAGGACTAAATGCATCACCCAAGAAAGTTTGTCCCATAGGTTCAAAGTGATACAGGAAGATCTTCCCTGTGTGTCAATTACATAAGTTTATATTCTAATATGTGTATATTTTCTTCGTGGCCTTTGTGTAGAGCCTGCTTTATTTGAAGCATCTGAATGTTGATCCACTGGTTGCAACAGAAATTGACCAACCAGCATATAACCTCAGCTTGAAGTAATAGGCTAAGATAGAGAGACAAAATTATTCAGCCAACTTTCATGCCTAATAGAATTCATAGTCTCCTGGTTTCTACCCTGATGCCTTAACTACTAGACCAAACTGGGTCTCCTAATATATACAATATAATATTATTATAGACCATGGTATTATTGTTTTCTTCAGGGCCCTGGTTCACAAACATTGTTTGTGTCTCTCTTTAGGCTTAAATACATATGCTCACTACTGGCCAAACAGATAAATAAAAAATAAATAAAGATATTGTTAGTATGCTTCCATATCTATCACTCTAGAAGCTGGCTGGACCTCTTGCCTTACCTAGTCCTTCGTCTTTAGCAACCATCAATGTTTCTCTTCCCTGCAATCATCTTCAGCATCTCCTTTCTTATGGTTGTTTCTTCCTCTTTCCACATCATAACAAATGCCATCATATTATTCTTTCACCATAACTATGTGGGGCTTTTAACTAAAACACAGGAATGGCATCTTTGCAGTCAGGAGGCTTTCTCTCAGAGGATCTGCATGTACCGTATATACTCACATATAAGCCGATCTCGCATATAAGCCAACCCTTAAAAAACTGCCCCAAAATGAGGAATTTTGCAAAAACTCGCATATAAGCCGACCCCCAAATACCATGGTGTTCAACCCCTGATGAAAAAAAATCTGGAGATGGCGTAATTACGATGGCGTAATTACCAACATTTCCCCAAGAGCTGGGAACAGGTAAATTATAACTATTTTCGAGTAGATCCCAGCACAGAAACACCCCTCCCCCAATTAACTTCTATCTGTCAGGCTATCCTGTTCTGAGCAACACGGTGGCAATCAACTGCTGAGCTCAACGCCCTGCGAAGATGGGCCAAGACCAAGGCTCACCGTCAGAAAGATTCTGGGAGGACAGGGCTTTGGGCGCGACTTCCCTGAACAGCAGAAGTGAAGCCCAGAGGGAAAAGGCGGCGGGGCAAAAGTTGCAGCTCATCGTCCATCCAGGGAGAAAAATGGTCGATTTTCGCGCACGTTTTACTTGAGGCGAGGGCTGCTAAGGACCAGCTGACAAGGAGTGCAAGAGCCAAGACTCTCATCGCAGGAAGCCGCCACGCTAAGTCGCTGCCCGACTTTGCGCCCGTTTTACTTGAGGCGAGGGCTGCTAAGGGCCAGCTGAAAGGAAGTGAGAGAGCCAAGACTCTCATCGCGGGAAGCCACCACGCTAAGTCGCTGCTCCAGCACAAATCGAGGCACGGCCACCGATAAATCAGATTTATGCGCGTATAAGCCGACCCCCAAATTTGGAAAAAAAAAGCGTTCTAAAGTTGGCTTATATGCGAGTATATACAGTAACATTTGTGTGAGTCTGGAAGCAGTGGTGGGATTCAATTTTTTTTACTACTGGTTCTGTGGGTGTGGCTTGGTAGGCATGGCAGGGAAAGGAGAGTGTAAAATCTCCAGTCAGAGGTGGTATTTGCTGGTTCTCTGAGCTACTCAAAATTTCTGCTACCGGTTCTCCAGAACTGATCAGAACCTGCTGAACACCACCTCTGTCTGGAAGCATATGTAAATCATCAAATTGATGCATCCCACATGAAAATATGGATAGTGCTAGCCCTAGCTCTAGCTTTAGCTCTAGCACTAGCACTTAGATGTATATACTGCTTCATAGTGCTTTACAGTACTCTCTGAGTAGTTTACAGAATAAGCCTATTGCCCCCAGCAATCTGGGTCCTCATTTTATCTATCTCAGAAGGATGGAAGGCTGAGTCAACTTGGAGCTGGTCATGATCAAACTCCTGGCAGTTGGCAGAATTAGCAGAATTAGCCTATAATACTGCATTTTAACCGCTGCAGCACCATGGCTCTCAGGTAGGTACTAGAAATTCGTTGTTTTGATTTAACTTGAAGTAAGAATGATGAGAATGCTATTGTCCCAGAAACTGTAGTAACTCAGGGATGGAACATTGGTAGGATTTTTTGTCACTCTTCTACTGGTCAGCTGGAGGTGAACATTAATTGTTTCATTATGCTCAATTAGAGACAGGACTACAGATATGAAACAATCTATGAAAAGTCAAATGACCTTGGTGTGATTTTTATTTATTTAAATAAAATTTTATTTTATTGATTACTTCTGGCACGTGTAATCATGATTTATAGTTTGTCAAGATTGTGAGGATGATGGGGATTATGGTGCTTTGTCGATTAATGTCCTATCTTTTTTTCCAGAAGTCCAAAGAGGCTTACACAAAGATCTTCCTTCATGTTATCCCCATAAAAACAATTAAGTGAGATAGACTTGGTTGAGTGGGTGAATTAATCCAAGTGTCACAATGAGTTGTCATGGCAGACAATGGTCTAGATAGAATGTGGGATTTTCCAATCCTAATCCAACAGATTGATCATTACATCACAGTGTCTTTCGGGATAAACCTTTTGTCACCTTCGTGAACAACTAACTGGATCTCAGGATACAAGGAAAGGGCAAGATGATTTGCAAGTAGAAATCAACTGTAAGCAATAGTTGTCATTTTATTAAATACTTCTGCCTGCTACAGATACATAGTCCTCATTTGAAGGAATGGAAAGAGGAACATAGGTTCAAATATCCATGTTTCTGTGGGAAAAGGCATTTGGCTTCTTATATTTTAGACAACTATCCAAGGTCATACATTTCTAACATTGGGGTATTCTGGGAATGGGCCCATGGATTGCATGAAGGACCTTTTGTCTTCCCGCCATTTAGTTGGTTGACATTGGTCTGGAAATTGGTCTGGGGAAGACATTGTTCACTGCAAATATTTTCTGGTAGATATTCTAGTAACAGAGGACAAATAACCTTTTGAAATTTTTCACTCAATTTGTGAGAAGAGAAAATGGGTAGCTGAAATCTCTGGGGGAAGAAGAATTTCTTCCACATTTTTTTTCTTTTTCACAGTAGAAGGTCTGCTACTGAGAAGGGCCAATGGGAGAAATAATACCCTGAGGTTGTCTTCTCTTGGGACTAAATAGAAGCCTGGAAGCTCTGGGATGTAATTGTGGGCATCTGTGAGAGCTGGCTTATTCATAAATCTTTACTAAAATTTTGGGGTTGCATCACAATATATATTGACCATGGAGAAATCATTGTTTAATGTAAGACAGGACTTTCACCCATGCCCTTTGGCCACCTTCTCAGAAAATCACACTCTACTCATGAGGAATTTCTCTGAAATTCTTTTCTTTGAAATAATTTCTAAAGCAAATTGTTCTATTTCATCAAGTTGAATCATTAATGGAGTAGGGAAAGGGGGAATTTCTCTGCCTAGCAGAAAACATTCTTCCTTTTCTGGCTGGTAGGAAAGACTTCACAAATATTTCTTATATTGTACATCACATACTGCTTATGTTAACCTTTCCCAACCTGAACCTAACCCAATGGATAAACTTTATATCAGAAGTTCCAATGCTATATATATTTTATAACCCCAACAATCCTTTTCAAAGCAACCAGATTCTTCACTCTTTGGCATATATGCTTTGATCAACATTTGGGTAAAAACAAAGAAAAAGCAAATACATTGATTATTGGTATCACAACCAGAATGTAAATTTTTAAATATTGTAGCAATGCTAATTCTGGGCCAAATAAAACAGTGTGCAGGAAATTAAATTGTTGGAGAATTTAACTTCCTCCATTAGAAGAAATCAAAATTGGGAATCATACTATAGATATAAAAAGTTCTGAAGGTTAAATACTAAATAAAGGTATATGGAAAATTTTTTTTTCAAACTAGCCAGTAGAAATAAGCACATATAAAATATGTGCATTAACAATTGGAATAGTTTTTTTAAAAAATAATTGGATATTGATTTTACCAAATCTGATTATGTATATTCAAAAGAAAAGATAAATAACACTCCATTAGGCTTGGGAACTTCTAGGCTAAGATATTTCTAGGTAAAGAATGGCTTAATTTAATATTGTTTCAGTAAAAAAATGGCAAAAAAAGAACAAATGTTGTTATATGGTAATTCCTTCTTCTTTGAAAGTATCACTAAATAAAGATAATTTGTAGAAAGCATTGATTTAAGGATTATTGATGGTTATCAGAATAACAGCATTAGGAGGTTCCTTGGAGGTCTTCTTGTCAACCCCATACTCAAGCAGGACACTCCATACCATTCTGGATAAATGACTGCCCAATCTCTTCTTTAAAATCTCCAGCGATGGATACCTATAACTCTTGGAGGCAAGTCATCCTCACTGTCAGGAAATTTCTCCTTAATTCTAGGTGGGATTTTTCCTTGATAAGCTTCCCTCCATTACTTCTTGCTCTCAAGTGCTCTGGAGAAGAGGTCGACTCTCCCTTCTTTTGACATCTCTTTAAATATTGGTAGACTGCTATTGGAAGTCTAACCTGGTGACACTTCTCCTCTTGATTTGACAGTTTGAGACAAATGTGAATGTTTTCAGAAAGGTCTCTTCTTTTTGCACATTTGTGGATGAAAGGAGATATTATGAATAAGAAGAAGATATCTTCTGGGACATTGTTTTCTGTATCTTAGAGCTCCTATTAAAAATTCTGGACAGTGGATCATTTATCAATGCCTGTTCACAGAATAAGAATTGGAAAAAAAAATCCCAGGGCACAAAACATACACTAATCCTTATATTTACAAATAAATGTCAGGGAGCCACCCATCCTGTCTCCATATAGTATTTCATCAATTTTAATTTGTAATACATACTTAATAGAGTAATTGATTAATTGCATTTAGTCTGTTTTGTTTTTAAACACAAGTGACACAAGGAACTGCACAACTACTTAGTGCTTTTTTTACTTTTCACCTAGGCTGAGTCATTCAATTTGTTTCCAAGTGCAGCTTTTACCTTCCCATACACCACTTTGCTTTCTGGCACTTTCTTATTTGTTTAATTCACAAGTCAAGAGAGGTTTATGCAATCCAAAATCAGCTTGTTTAAAGCTTTAAGGCCCTGTCACATCGGCCAACAGATGCAAAAAGTATGTAAAAAGGGCACAGCGGATGAGAAAATGTTCCATCTGTTGTTATCCACTCTCAAAAGTGCCCCAAATTTGCATAAACAGAGCGGACAACAACGGAAAGGAACAGACGTGGGGAGGACGTAGCGAGGAAGTTAAGCAGATGCTCCATGGAAGCCTAGCGGATGGAAGCAGATGGAAGTGGATGGCACGTCGGCAGGGCTTCCAGGGGAGCACAGCGAAGCGGACGCGCAGCAGAAGATACGGATGCAGAGCGGATGCCTAGCGGATGACGCGGATGCAGAGCGGACGCCTAGCAGATGCCTAGCGGATGCCTAGTGGATGCAAAGCATTCACTGTGCATGCGGGGAGGATGCATTGCATCAGCCCCATGGATATAAAAGGATGCAGCTCTCAAGCAGGTCACCATTCAGAGAAAAGACCTGCTGCCAGACACATCTCCAGCCAACAACCATGGGGAAGAAGAGAAAGCCTGTGCCTACTCCTGCCAGCCCTGGCAAGAAGGACAGGGCCACCATCCCACCCCCTGGCACTGACTCTGCTTCTGCTGGGGCTTCTACTGGTGCTGCTCCTGGTGCTGGTGCTTCTGCTGGTGCTTACTCTGCTGGTGCTGCTCCTGGTGCTTCTGCTGGTGCTTACTCTGCTGGTGCTGCTCCTGGTGCTGGTGCTTCTGCTGGTGCTTACTCTGCTGGTGCTGCTGGTCCTGCTAGTGCTGCTGGTGCTCCTGGTCCTGCTGGTCCTGCTGGTGCTGCTGGTGCTACTGGTGCTGCTGGTGCTGCTAGTGCTGCTGGTGCTCCTGGTGCTGCTTTTGCTGCTGCTGCTGCTGGTGGTGGTGGTGTGGTGGACCAGCCCCTAGAACCTCAAAGCCCTTCTGATGAGGGCCCAGAAGGCCCTGCCAGAGGGAGGAAGAGGCAATTGCGCGATAGGGAGAGAAGACAGTACTCCATCGAAGAGGAACACGAGGATTAGGTGCTCGAATGGCTGAGGGAGAACGAGTACCTCTGGCAGAAGGGAGACAGGCTCTATCGAGACACCAAGCGGAAGCAGGCGGCTTGGAGAGAGAAGGCGGAGAGCCTGGGCTACACTTTGGAGGTCCTCCTCGGGTGGTGGAAGCACATGCACACCTGGTACAGGAAGCTGCACCTCAAGAAGTCACGGTCAAGCTCACCGACCGGGAGACCTACGTGATGGCCAAGTGCAACTTCTTGGAGGGTGAAATCCGCCACCGAGGAGCATCCCCTCTGTCAACCCTGTCTCTCAGGCAGCCCACAGAGAGCCAGTCCTCTTCTGGCCAAGAGTCAGCTCCTGTGTCCAGGCAGGTATCTGTGGAGCGCCCCACAATGGAGACCCCCCTGGCAGCTGTACTCCCCATGGCGGAGCATGTGGAGGACCCCCTGACACAGTGGGAGCAAGGAGAGGCTGCTGCCACCAGAGACCAATCCACACCCCATCCCAGCTCCACCTCCACAGAAAGCAGGCAGAGAGGCAGACCGGAGGGACAGAGCCACACTGTCCTGCTGGAGATCAGGGACACCATCAAAAGCAGCGTAGATCTCCTCTCAGCTGGTACACACCGACATACCATACTCTAACAGAAAGCCCTTCCTCACCTATGTCATCCAGACCCTCATGGACATGTCCGAATCCCAGTACCAGGTGATAAAGGGGAGGATCACAAGTCTTCTGCACAACCCTCCAGGCCCAGCTGAACCTGCTCCGACCCAGTCCAGGTCTGCTCCTCCACCCCAGGTGATATCACAGCCCTTCCAAGGCTTTCCACAGGCCTTCACCTACCAAGGCTATGGCTACCAGGAGTTCCAGCAGCACAGGCAGCCCTTCCCAGTCCAGGCACAGGTTCATCGTACGCCACAGACGTCACCGACGCCACAGATGCCACCGATGCCACAGATGCCACCGACACCTCACCTCACCTCACTCACCTGCAGACCAGACATTCCCACTACACTCCTCCTTCCTCCACCCCACAGCCAAGCCCGGCCTCAGAACATCTGACATCAGTCTTGGGACTGACACCCCATGTCATGGAGGAGGGGGCTCTCAACATCACAGGACTGAGCCAGCTCTCTGAGAGCTTCCTCCACACAGCATCCCCTGTTGTCCTCTCGGGGCCAGGCACCCCAATGGCACCTCAGACCAGCACTCCAGCAGCCGCCACCTCCACAGCACCCAGACCCTTTACCCCTGAGATTATGGGCACACCAGAGAGTGACTGAGAAGAGTGCCAGAGACTGGGTTGCTACCTGTTGACTTTATCTTTGCTTGGGACACTTTACTTGGGTCATTTTGCTTTTACAATTTGTTATTAATAAAGTTTAACTTTGCTTCACACACTTGGTTCAGTTCTTTTCATAAATAAAGTCTTGGTGGAAACTTTTAGAAATAATTTAAGCCTTTGCATGCTTGTGGGATGGGTAAGGATAGCAGTGGGATGGGCAGGGATACCTGTGGGATGGGTAATAGCTGTGGGATGGGTAAGGATAGCAGTGGGATGGGCAGGGATACCTGTGGGATGGGTAATAGCTGTGGGATGGTTTAGGATACCTGTTGGATGAGTAACAGCTGTGGGATAGATAAACCTCCAGTGCAAGGATAGTGGGACTGTATGTTCCACCCTCCCAGGTGCCACACCGATGGCCCTTTATTATCAATAACAATTTAATCATTCATCAACACATTTCAACATAAACACAACTCTTTATCAAATGCCCTGTTCATTGTAGGGCCACTCAACATACATGGCACAATCTCATCAGTGTGATGAGACAGGCTCAAGGAAGCATCCACTAAGCATCTATCATCCTGTCTTACCACTCCACTGCTCCAGCTATGGAATTGCACCAGTGTTTTAGGAGGTTGCGCTGCTTCTTCCCTTCATATGAGGCTCTGTTGGGGCCTTGCACATCCTGAGTGTCTGTTAGGTTTTGCCCTTGCCTCCATTCCCCAGGCTCCATGTCCCCATTGCCTTGCTGGAGGTCCACGAGCCTGTTCTGCAAGACTGGGTAGCGGGTACGCATGAGATTGTGCAGGATGCAGCAAGCTTCCACGATCCTCCTCACGGTCTCTGGGCGATGCTGCATGGTGGTGAGAAGTACCTGGAACCTGTTGGCCAGGATGCCAAAGGCTTTCTCCACCACCCGCCTTGCCCTGGACAGCCTGTAGTTGAAGATCCTCTCTTCACGGGTGAGGCATCTGGAAGTGTAGGGCTTCATGAGGTAGGTTCTGAGGGAGAAGGCGTCATCCCCCACGATGAAGTAGGGCACATCTTGTGTGTCGTTGGGCAGGGGGTCTGGATCTGGGAAGCCCATGATGAGGTTGCATTCCAGCCCCTCCTTGAGGTGACTGACATTGTATACCTGGGCATCTGAAGATGACCCGTTGGCTGAAGCATCGATGTACATGAACTTGTAGTCAGCATCGACCATGGCAAAGAGGATGATGCTGAAGAAGCCCTTGTAGTTGTGATAAGTGGACCCTGACTTGGCTGGAGCTTTGCAGGCCACGTGCTTCCCATCTATGGCTCCAACAGTGTGGGGGAAGTTCCACCTCTGATACCACTGCTCTGCAACTTTCTTCCAACCTTCTTCAGTGGAGGGGCACTGGAGGAACTCCTCCAGGTATTCTTCGATGATGGCCTGCACCACTTCTCTGACCACAATGCTGATGGTGTTGTGTGGCACCCTCAAGCCGTACTGCATGCTCCTGTACGTGGTCCCGGAGGCCAGGTGGCGCAGAGTCAGTGCCACCTTCAGCCCAGGGTCCAGGCTGGGCCGGAAGTTGGTGTTTGCCTTGGTCAACCTGGGTCTCAGCCACTCCACAACTTCGTCAAAAATGGCTGGTGGCATCCTCATGAAGTTCTGGAATGCATGAGGGTCTTCGTTCCTCAGCTCCACCATCAGCTTGTTGTACAGTCCATACTCAGCTCTTCTTGCGATCCATCTTCGGACCCAGACACTTCTTGGACGCCTCCTTTTCTTCCTGCAGAAAAGGTGAAAGAGCCTGTAGAGAGCTTCGCACTGTTGTAGAACGATGGCGGCTACCAAAAGGAGTGTGCAACAATCCATGGTGGAGATGACTGGATGCTGTGGAAGAGCAAGAGCAAGATGAAGGCTGAAGAGGTGTACACAGCAGGGCTGCTGGACTGAAAGTGAGATCCAGGTGATTTCTCCCCCTTTTTATAGGAAATATAGGTTTTCCACTAGGTATCCTTTTGCATCCTCCAGATATCCTGCAGACATCCTAAATATCAGAGATAAGTCCCCTATACAAATGTTTTTTCCATTTTAATGCTTTATATGCGAGCTGCATCCTCTTTCATTCTTTCTACGTCTGTGCTACTAACACTGCGTGTCCATTCCGCATCCGTTTCGCTTCCTCCCTGTGTCCATTTTCTGCTGGAGCGGATGTGAGTTGCGCAGATGCGCAGCGGATGCCTAGCGGATATTGCTGACGCGTCATGTATGACGACGGACGTATAACGGATGTACCCCGTATGCGTAGTGGATGCAGAACGGACGCATTGGATACTTTATCCGCTCAAAAAGTTTTGTGCAGCTCAAAACCTTTTGAGCGGATGAAATGTCAGTAGACAGATGCTGGACGGATAGAGAGGATGATAGACGGATGCAGTGAGTACAGAACGGATTCATCGCTTTAACCAATGGATGGCAAGTGTTTCTCTCCATTTTACATCCTCTTTCCATCCGTTGGTGCTGTGTGACATGGGCTTTATGAATAATTGGGTTTTAGAGAAAACATACAAGTTAAATTATGAGAATTCTGACCACATTCTCAGCTGAAGAGCATTTTCAGTACCATAGTTTTGCTCATGATTATTCTGTTCTGTTCTGTTCTGTTCTGTTCTATTCTATTCTATTCTATTCTATTCTATTCTATTCTATTCTATTCTATTCTATTCTATTCTATTCTATTCTATTCTATTTCTTTCAAATAAATATACTTTATTGGTATTGTATATCATTCTCCTGCCATTTTTTTCATTTAAGCCTGTTAATAATTTTGAATAGTTGCTATAATTAGAAATAGGACAACTTTGCAGAGCATTTGCAAATCAACATGACATCAAATATTGGGTTGCACTTTCCTAATAGATCTCAGTTATTGCTTTATAACAAGCATTCAATAATTTGCACATCAGATTGCTGTTTTTGAAGAACCATTCTTATAATACATGTAAAAGCCAGTCTGATGTCCTGGCTATTGTGCTAGATCTGGACTGGAGAGACCCAAGTCCAAATTTATCCATTACTTAAAGACTTTGGGGTCCAGTAGTGATCATTCAGCACAACCTACACGATTTGGTTGTGGATGGAGGAGGAAGTACTATAGCAATAGCACTTTGTCTTATATACCACTTCACAGGGCTTTATAGCTCTCTCTAAGAGGTTTACAGAGTAAGCATATTGCCTCCAACAATCTGGGTCCTCATTTTACCAATCTCAGAAGGCTGGAAGGCTGAGTCGACCTTGCATATACTTATATATGCAAGTAATGAGCTGCAGGAAGAAAGACAGAGTAAAAACTCCAAGTGAAAGCAAATAAACATTCTATTATGCAGGAACTTTTCCTTATTAGGAACTTGGACTGTGAGAATAACTGTGGGAGACAGGAGGAAGAGATATAGCCCAACAACAGTTTGAGAAAACAAAATCTAAGGGTGGGGAAAGCATCTCAGAAGAGACCCTCCTAGTTTGGGGGTAAGTAATGGCAGGGGAGAGAGGAAGTACTTTCAGGCTTTCAATATTCTGTTATGATGACCCTATAATAAAATTAGGATGAATCTTCATATCTTTCGTTTCCCAGTTAGGTCTACTTTGAGGATCTACACATGTGCTTTTAATGAATCAAGAGTTCGCTGTCAAGTTGAAGATAAAATCCCTCTGAAAAGGTCTTGATGTAATTTTTAACAAGAATAGTAACCTTTGAGTAACCTTTGAGTAAAAGTAGCCTTTGAGTAAACAAACAGGGACAACAAACAGGAGTTTAACAGGGGAGAAAGAGAAGAGGTTATGGAGCTGGCCCCTCCAATTCCCAGTCTGTGGACCCACCCATGGCATGCTAGCAACTGGGCCGTGCAAACAAATGAAGCCCATTTGCAGGATACAGGCAGCATGCGAAACCATGCCCCCTCTGGTCCGTAGAAAAATATTTCTCCATGGAACTGGTCCCTGGTGCCTCAAAGATTGAGGACCACTGCTATAGAGAGAAGCAGAGCCAGGGAAGGGAACTGGTGTTAACTGAGAGCTACTGACAATGACCTGCTCCCTCAGCAGAAGCAGCTTCAAGAAACACATAAGGAAGCCAGTTTCCAAACAGCAAACTTACTGAGTGAACAAACAAGGACAGCAAGTAGGACTTGGTAGTTTAATTGAGAGGAGGTCAAGAGGAAGACACTTTTTTAAAAATTTGTTTGTTACAGGAACAAAGAGATGGAGGGGCCTTCTCTTGTGACCTAGAGAGGATATGAAATATTGGTTTTCCTCCCCAAGGAGGACAAAACCCACATATGCTGCAAATATATTATTTTTGTTCCCTGGAAGAGAAGATGAAAGGTCTAAAAGCAACACTGCCTACACTCACAGCTTACCAAAGAAGACCAGGAATTCTTAAATCAGATATTAGAAGCATTTATGAAGGGACAATAGTGGCAAGAAGCCAGGAGGAATAGAAATGAAACCATGTAGCATAAAAGCTGAAGCTTTGCAAGAAGAATGTCAGCGCTCCAAATAATGCACCCATTGAAAGCAGAACTCTGAGGCAGGTAGATTCCTCAAAGAACTATTTATTGGATACATCGTATTGGCACAACTGGTGAAAACCAACTCTGAAAGTTCCCGTGGTTTTCACCTGATTAAAAGTGAAAAATTCCCCCCTTTCCCCATGTCATCAGTCACATTGTCCAATAGAGGTGCTGGGTTGTTTCACTCTTCCTCTCTCAGTTGGAATGACCTTGGTTCCCACAGGAAAAACTTTTTGTTTTGACTGCAAAACTCCAGCTAACTATTACCCCCTCCTTTTCTCCTCTTCTGCCTTGTGGCAACCCTGAAGCCACAAAGATGGCCTCAGCCAGGTCTGCTTCAAGGCTGACAAAGAGCTTTTATTCTCCAGAGCTTTCAGGATGAATTCTAGGCCTCTTTGATGATGGTATTTTTGGACCACTCTACAGCTGAACAAGTGGACAAAATCTCAGGGTTTAAGGAGAAGAACCTTAGAGATTTGCAGTGGGAAACATTCTTGCCTCTGCTTTGCAGAGTAGAAAAAAAATGGATGGAGGTGAGCCCAGAAATACCCAAGTGACAATTTGTTCCCTAGATTGTTAGGTGGAATATGATGCTTCCCCAGGATATGGCAGAAAGTCTCTAAAGCAACTTTAGATCCACTGACAATTACCCTTTGTATTGATCTACATGGGAACATATGACACGGCCGTGCTACCTTGAAGAAACTATAAAGTGTTTTCGTGGGCAGGAAGTTATGAAGTATTGGGCAGGAAGGTAAAAGACTGAAGGCAAAGGTGAGGTTTTCTTCAATCTTTCTTCTCAAAAGATAGAGAAAGAGCCTAGGTAGAGAAAGAAAAAATGCTGGGAATGGACAATTGGCTATGCAGATGTTGTCCACGTGATTACAGAACTTTCAGGGAGGGGGAGACATGGTAGCGATGGAAAAGTTCCACTCTCTGGAAAACCAACTCATGCAAGACTGCCAGATCCCCCCAAATTCCTCAGTGGTTTTACTGATTGATCCATATTTCTGAAGACTGAAGAAGAAATAAGAGGATTAGCTATTCTAGATATGAATGCTGGCTGAGGAGGTAAAAGGAATAGAAAAGTCTGGAAAGATACAAAAAGATCTAGATAGATGGGTAAATTTACAACTCTCTTGGATGGGAAGGAGAGCCACCATTAAACAAATGTACTTCCAAAATTGTTGTATCTCTTTCAAACAGTGCCAGTCAAACTGGGAAAAAATTCTTTGAAGATCTGAACAAAAGAATTAGTAAATTTATTTGGCAAAAGAAAAAAGCTACAGTAAAATTCAAATTAATGCAAGATAGTAGAAGTAAGGGAGGATTGGCGCTCCTAGACTTTGAGTTATACTATCAAGCCACAGCGAGTACCTGGATCAAAGATTGGATTAAGCTGGAGGACAAAAGAATACTGACAATAGAAGGCTTTGATTTACAGATTGGCTGGCACATGTTTCACTGGGATGGAAAAAATAAAACCCATAGTTACTTTCAAAGACACTGGATAAGGGACGCTTTGTTACATATATGGGAAAGAATTAAAAGAAACCATTACATGAAAATACCTCTCTGTCTATCTCCAATGGAGGCACTAGTATATCCCAATGTTATGGATCTGAACAAAACAATAAAATACAAAGAATTAATAACAGATGAAGGCAACTTGAAAACACAGGGAATTGAAATTGGGTGGTGGCTGTATGCTCAAATTCAAACAAAACACAAAAAAGACAAGGAACAATTTGGATTTTATAATACAGACCAGGAATTAGACAAAATTTTACAAGGAAGTGAAAAAAGATGATTTCCAAAATGTACAATTGTTTATTGAAATTCAAAATGGAAGAGGAAACGGTTAAGGAGAGCATGATAACATGGGCTAAAAATTGTGGCCACAATATTGAATTAGAACAATGGGAACAAATTTGGCGAACTAACTATAAATTAATGTTATCAGTCTCGTATAAAGAAAATATTTATAAAATGTTCTATCGTTGGCACCTCCCACCAGCAAGACTTGCTAGGATGTTCCCGAATATGTCACCCAGATGTTGGAAGTGTAACTTTAGCCAGGGAATGTATTTTCACATGTGGTGGACATGTTCTAAAGCCCAAAAATACTGATCTAAGATACAGACATGATTAGAAGAGATGACAAAACTAAAGATTAAATTCAACCCAGAGACCTTTCTACTTGGAATGACAGAACTGACATGGAACAAAAAAACACCAGCATCTGATGTCACATATCATTACAACAGCAATGATAATCTTTGCCCAAAACTGGAAATCTAACTAATAAAATCCACCAATGTGCAGAAATGGTTAGACTAACCATGTTACTAAAAAATAAGGAAGAGGGGGAGTTTTTTACAATTTTGAATATATGGTACAAATGATTGTATAAAAAGAAAGTAAAGATGTCTAGTGAAACTAATTAAACAAACAACAAGGGAAAATAGAAATAAGGATAAATGTATATATAGCTATGTATATATGTAAAGTAATATACTTAAATAAATATTGTATTGTAATTGTTATAACATGACAAAAAGTAAGGATTTAAAAAATAAGTTACAGATTTATGAGTAACAAATGACTTTAATTGACACTAATAGAAATGTACGCTACTATGAAAATGTTGCAAAAATGTGAGAACATGTTTCTCTTTTAAAAAAATATATTCTTTTTTTAAAAAACTTTCAATAAACATTATTTAAAAAGAAAGGAAAAGTCTGGAAAGAAATTGATCTGTTATGTAGAAACCAGATAAATGCTTTAACAAATTCTTAAACCCAGATTTTTCTTTTGCTTAACTCTTTGTTAAGTCATGCCATTCCACACACATTCTTAGGTCTAAGGAAGCAAGAATGACACAATAATTTACTCAAAGAAGTTTCTTTATTATTGCTCGTCCATAGACAGGAATCTTGCCAGACTAAAGCACAATCTGCATAACAGTTAGATATGTCCCGTGGAAGATTAGGGAGGGTCCATTTTGAGCCTCTTCATGTATATCAAGCATTCCAGACTGATTTGTCTTTTAGCTACATGAGAAAGACCCCTCCTTCCTGCAACTCTACATTCTACCACACACAATATTATTCATGTAAATCAGAAGAAGGCAAAATTATCTATGTTTCACTTAGATAGTATCTACAGAACTCCAGTATTAACTTGTTTAAGTTGAATATTTAAGCTAATACGGCAAAAATGTAAAACCACCCTAAAATTTTGTTTCTACATGAGATAATATGAGAGTTAGATGAGAATGACAAAATCTGACAGATTAGTTTTGCATTCTTGAATGAAATTGTACATAACCTTAATGATCAGATTGCAGAAAGCTTGCAAGGTTTAAGCAATCTTCCAAGATTAATCTTTTTTTAAAAATGTTTATCCGCTGTCTTTTGTGAGGCAGCAAATATTCATTTACTGCTTTGCAAAATAGCACTGAGAACCCCAAAAACTGATGGATTTTTGATACATCCATTAATTTTATGCAGACTGTTCAGAGAATTATGTTTCCAATACCTCCATATATCTAGCTGTTTTCAAAAATGTGAAAATCTGAAATATTCTGTGGTTTCCTCAAAGGAACTTGTTATCCTTTGTCAAAATTTGGTGTAAAATGCTTTAAAACCTTCACCAATTTAAGCAGATAGCTTTGTTCACACTCTGCAGCTTAGAAGACCTCAGCAGAGTTTGGTTTTCTTTTTTCATGAAAGCTAAGATTCTTTAAGAGTCAAATTATACTTACCAAAGTCCTTCTAGAAGTGCAGAAGGAAGATAGAGGAGAAGAAAGCCCCTGAGCTAAAAGCTTAGCTCAGACTCATAAAAGCAGTTCATAGTAATAATATAAGAATGGGAGATTTTAACTACCCAGACATCTGTTGGAAAGCCAACAGGGTCAAGACTCCAAGGTCTTCAAAAGTCCTCAGTGGTCTTGCTGACTGATTCAAGAAGGTTGAAATGAAGACCAGAGAATTGGTTAGATATCCTAGATATGATACTAAGATTGAAAAAAGCTGATGAAAGAAATGAGAGAAAATTTGTGAGGAAGCGATAATGTCAATTTGGGGTTCAGGGTACTACAGAAAGTGAAATTGGATATACATGCACTCTATATTTCAGGAGCACCAAATGCAAAACATTTAATATACTATCTGGGATTTCCTGGCCAGAGATTCACATAGAATGCAGAAAAGTTAGGAACTTCACAAGAAAAAAAATACTAGATGTACATTTCAGCAGCACTTGGGAAACTGAAATGAATTTATAGAGAGCTTTCACCTGATTTTGAATTATAAAGAGACATATAGAAAATGGAACCATCCAATCATCAAGAAGGTTAACCTGCTAATAACAAAGATCTACAGAAAGAAAATGAGGCAGACTAAAGTGGAAAAGAAATTTAAGTTTTTCAAATGGAGCTGCTTGTAGAAAGAGTTGTAGAAGCAACACAAGTGATGGAAAAAGGGGAGCACTTCAGGTTTTATTTTGGTTTGGTTCCCTCCCCAAAGGGGACATATATTCAAATGAACTTAAACAGAACAATTGACAAATAGTGGGACTGACCATCATTGATAAATAAAGAGATGTTTAAGAAGTACCAGAATGGCTTGTGGGAGATAGAGAATTGTGTGTGTGTGTGTAACATGCTAGCAGTGTTAAATTAGGTGTTTTCTGAACTTTTGATACACCAAGCCCCAAATATTTTCCATCTCTGGGCAAAAAGGAACAGGGTAAGTAAGAGCAGTAGTTGGGCCAAAATGTCATATGGGAGGCAAGGTAGATTGCAAAAAAAAAAAAAAAAAAAGTTTGGAAAAAGAGGGAAGAAAGAAAAACAATGTAAAGACAAGGATTTTAGAAAAAGGATGGAAGGCTTTTTCTATGTACATCAAGTATATAGACTTAAAATAACTTTGTCACTTTGAATGTATATGAATCAGCATACATTAAAATGAAATGTCATTGCATACAGCTGACAAAAGGTCTCCACCTCTAATATACACTTCATAAACAAACAAATAATTATGCATATACCCACATATATTACATGACAAAGACAAACAACACAGTTTAGTTTGGATGTATACCTGTGCATGGCGAGAGAAATGAATCCTGTGAGTTTACCAGACAGATGGCACAGGGAACAAAGCTGTTACAGAATCTGGAAGTCCTGCTAGAAATACTTTGAAACCTCCTCCCAGAGGGGAGCAACAATAACACTCCATGATGTTTGTGTGTGTGTGTGTGTGGGGGTGTCTCTAACAATACTTTGAGCTCTAAGCACATAGTGCTTATAAGCAGTATCCTGAATGACAGGAAGCAAGTTCCTAAAAACTTCTCAGCTGTCCTTACCACTCTCTGTATGGACTTTCTATCTGAGGCACTGCAGCCACTAACCAAACAGTGATGCAGTTTGTTAAAACGGTCTCAATTGTGCCTCTGTAAAAAGTGGCCAGGATAGAAAGAAAAAATGTATACAAGTAGTCTCAGCTTACAACCATTTATTTAGTGACCATTCGAAGTTACAATGGAAAGAAAAAAGTGAATTACAATTATTTTTCATTCTTATGACTGTGGAGCATTGGACGATCAAAATTTGGACGCTTGGCAAATGGTTTATATTTATTACAATTGCAGTGTCCTGGGGTCATGTGATCCCCTTTTGTGACCTTTGGACAAACAAAGTCAATAGGGCAGCCAGATTCTACTTAACAACTGTGTTACTAACTTAACTGCAGTGATTCACTTAACAACCATGGCAAGAAAGGTCATAGAATGGGGCAAAACTCACTTAAGAACTGTCTTGTGTAGCAATGGGAATTCCATAGAAACTTCTAGCTATCAGTATAGAATGTGGACAAAGGAGTGAGAGGGATAAGAAGAAGGGTGAAAGGAGGAATATAGATTTGGCAGGGGTGAAGCACATAGGCCATGGCAGCAGAAATCAAGGAGAAAACTGGGGATGCTAGACCAGAGAGATGAAAGGAGTTTGATTTTTCAGGAGGGAAGATGGTCAGGTTGTTTAACATTACAGCCCTGTTGCTTTAAGACTGCAAGCCTCCTTCAAGAGGCCAGCATCAAAGATATAATGGGGAAAGGAAGCTGACATGGAGTAGGTGTGAGTGTACCAACACCAGTCCCTGCTATGGAGACATGAACAGGTCCAACATACAAAGTTTAAGATTTACTCCAATGTAAAAGAACATGAAGAAAATTATGTTGGGGTTTTTTCTGTTTTAAGTATTTGATTTCTGCAAAGCAGTTGAACTGCCATCACTGCCACCACCATCATTATCTGGTTCTGACTGTAATCGTGAACCAATCATTTTATTTTTGTTGGAGTTCCCCCTCAAAGGGATTGGCAAATGATTTCTCTGCAGCTTGAACCTAGGTAGAGGTAGGCATCCCATTGGCAACAAACTTAATAGAATAGAATCAGAATCAGAATCAGAATCAGAATCAGAATCAGAATCAGAATCAGAATCAGAATCAGAATCAGAATCAGAATAGAATAGAATAGAATAGAATAGAATAGAATAGAATAGAATAGAATAGAATAGAATTCTTTATTGACCAAGTGTGATTGGATACACAAGGAATTTATCTTGGTGGATATGCTCTCAGTGTACATAAAAGAAAAGATACATTCATCAAGAGTCAAGAATCATAAGTTACAACACTTAATAATAGACATAGGTTACAATATGCAATCAAATCATACTAGGAAACAGTCAATATAAATTGTTAGGATTCAAACAACAAGGTTACAGTCATACAGTCATAAGTGGGAGGAGATGGGTGAAAGGAAGGATGGGAGGATTAATAGTAATAGTAATGCAGACTTAGTAAGTAGTTTGACAGCATTGAGGGAATTATTTGTTTTGCAGAATGATGGCGTTCGGGAAAAAAACTGTCCTTGTTTCTGTTTGTTCTGTGTGTAGTGCTCTATAATCTCATTCTGAGGGTAGGAGTTGAAACAGTTTATGTCCAGGATGTGAGGGGTCTGTAAACATTTTCACAGCCTTCTTTTTGACTTGTGTAGTATACAAGTCCTCTATGGAAGGTAGGTCGGTAGTAACAGTTTTTTCTGCAGTCCTAATTACACTCTGAAGTCTGTGTCTGTCTTGTTGGGTTGCAGAACTAAATCAGACAGTTATAGAAATGCTGATGACAGATTCAATAATTCCTCTGTGGAACTGTATCAGCAGTTAAGAGTTGCTTTTGCTTAAGATGGACAGCCATATAAATCTTTTAAATAAATAAATAGAGGCAAAGTTGTTAAATAAATAATAACAATGGGGGGTAGGATGACTCTTGTGCGATTCTTTGATAAGCTGGTTCCTGGAACTTATGGACTCCACATTTATTAGGGGGCTAAAGTATCAAAATAAGTCTTTTCATAATTTTCTGATTTTATTTCACACATCTGATCTTAAAAAAAAAGGGACACTGTCAGCCTAATAAGGAATCAATGCCATTTTGGTCAGGACTATTTTTACAGCAGTAAGTTGGTATTTGACTGCTTCAAAACTCATCAAATTTGGTACTCCATGCATTTGGATGTGAAAATCTTGTCCCAGTATTCATAGTTTTTTTGATATTCAGCATGGTGAAGAAGGACAAGAGGGATGGCTGTAGAAAGTGGAGAAGAAGTTGGCCATGTTGGGAAGGTCACAGACATAGCTAAAAGGACAGAAAGAAAGTGTTTCTTGGCCAAAAGGATCACATGGTTTGTTTGGCATTAGTGGTTTTTAGAACCATTGTGCCTCCCAGAACCAATTAACATGGAGGTACCGTAAAACTCCAGTAACAGAATTTTTCAGGTCTAATGTTCCCCCCTCTCTCATTGTGTGAACTAGGCTTGTCTGAGATGTTTTTTCAAGTTGGTCATCATACTATAAAAAGGATGTTGAGATTCTAGAAAGAGTGCATAGAAGAGCAACCAAGATGATTAAGCATTGGAGGCTAAAACATACAACAGACAGTTGCAGGAACTGGGCATGGCTAGTCTAGTGAAGAGAAGGACCAGAGAGACATGATAGCACTCTTCCAATATCTATGGTGCTGTCACAGAGAGGAAGGGATCAAGCTTTTCTACGGCACCTGAAGGCCAGACAAGGAATAATGGATGGAAACTGAACAAGGAGAGATTCAACCTGGAAACAAGGAGAAATTTTCTGACAGTGAGAGCAGTCAACCAATGGAACAGTTTGCCTTCAGAAGTTGTGGGAGTTTCTTCACTGGAAACTTTCAAGAAGAGACTGGATTGCCACCTGTCAGAAATGGTGTACAGTCTCCTGCTTGGGCAGGGGGTTGGACTAGATGACCTACAAGATCCCTTCCAACTCTGTTAATCTGTTAAAGTTATTTTCTTGACCCAGACTCATGCCCTTCTGACCCTTGCTTTGGGAGCATGGTCCTGTCCTTCAAGGCCATTCACTATTCTTTCTACAGTCATTAACTTTGTTCTTTCCTGCCTTTCTTTGAGTTTGGCAGAGTTAAACAGCCATAATATGAGAAAGAAAAGTTTCCTAAAGGCAGTGTAGGTGCCTCTGTATCTACGTCATCTGAGGATTTGGACTACAATGCCAGTAACTGCTTGATGCAATCAGTTATTTGCTTTTCTCTGGCAAAGATGCATTGAATTTTGTCTCCCATAGATAGTGGGCTGGCTGCTGTCTTTTGTTCTTTAGTTTTCTTTGTTCTAGGCTCTTATGTTCAACGGTCATCTTCCTTTATTTTCTGTTGAAAATTGGCAAAGTAAAAATGTGAAAGGACTGGCTATGTTTTGAAGAATGGGAGAAAAAAAGTCGGGTTGGGCAGGGTGAAGAGTCGTCTGCCAACCATTTCATTTCCTCCTAATGTTTCTGCATCTTCCAAACAGTTAAACTGCCCCCAAACATTGAAAAGCCACCATTGTGGCATTTAATATGCTCCAATATGTGTGCTGGAAGCTTCCAACAGAAATCAATAGAACAACATCCCTTTAAGCAGGGGGGGAAAATGCATCAACAAATCCAGATAATGGATAATTCATCTCTTACAAAAATGGGAGGAAGACAAAAATTACATTTTGTAAAACATTCATTTCTTCTGCTGCAGATTACAGCAACTGAAAAGAAAATAGGACAACAGTCTTTGCCTACTAAACAATGTCTATTAAGGTAGCTCCTTCTGAAGGCTATTGCAAACTTTCACCTTTATTCTATTAGCGTTATTACAGCTGGTGCAAACAGAGGCAACTTCAAAACACTCCATATGGTGGTTCTCTCCATGCAACAGCTTGCCACATCAACTGGGCATATTTTTTTCAGAGAGTTGCAAATATCTTTGCAAGCCTCATGGTTAGGGGAAAAAGTTGTTGTCTACAACTGCCTTATCGAGAAAGAGGCCGGGAAGAGTGATCCAAAGAAAAGCTCAGTTTTGTTGCAGGTTTTAGGTTATTAAGTGAAATATAATTATTCACATTAAGATGTATCAATTGTAAGGACTCAAGAAAAAAAATAAACAAACAGGGAATGCCAGTTAACAAGAATCTCACCTCATCATTTTAGATCTGCTGGGGAAATTTATAGCATCCTGCGCTATTTGCTGCTGCCAATAAGGGAGATAATCCAGACCATCAGGCTATCATGACATCAACCAGAAAACTACTAAAGAATATTCAGTCAAGGTAGGCAAATTAATGAGGGATCTATCTCCTCCTGTAGACATTGTCCATAATTGACCATTGCTTAGACAGAGGAAATCTCATTGTGGTGAGGCATAGGTGGCTTAGATCTCTCAGTTTTAATTTTTACAAGTCTGTCAATTTTGATATTATAGCTTTATTTTTCAAAAGATTGTATGCATTTTGATCTGTATTTCCCCAGATTTATCCCTTTCATTGCAATTTTGTTTAATAAACATATATTTCTTGCAAAGAACTCTCCCTAAAGCCCATGTCACACTGAACCAACGGATGCAAAGAGGATGTAAAACGGACAAAAAACCTTGCCATCCGTTCGAAAACGCGATGTACTCACTGCCTCCGTTTTACTTCCTCTCTATCCATCCAGCATCCGTTTATTGACGTTTCATCCGCTCTGAAAGTTTTGGGCTGCCCAAAACTTTTGCGTGGAAAATGTATCCAGTTCGTCCGTTCTGCATCCGCTATGCATCCGCTACGCATCCACTACGCATCCGTTATGCATCCGCTATATCCGCTTGGCGTCCGCTGCGAATCCGCGCAACTCGCATCCGCCCGGACGCAGGGAGGAAGCGGAACGGATGCGGAACAGATGCAGAACAGATGCAGAACGGATGCAGCACGGAAGCAAAGCGTTTAAAGAGGAAAAAACATTCGCAGAGGGGACCTATCTCGGATATTAAGGATGTCTAGAGGATGCCTAGAGGATGCCTAGAGGATGCAAGGGAGACCTATACTGCCTATAAAAAGGGGGAGCAACACATCTGGATCTCACTTTCAGACCAGCAGCCCTGCTGCAGATCTCTGCAGCCTTCATCTGCCTCTTCCTCTTCCACAGCATCCAATCATGTCCACCGTGGATCGTAACACAGTCCTTTTGGCAGCCACCAACCTTCTGCAACAGTGCGAAGCCATCTACAGGCTCTGTGAACTCTACTACGGGAAGAAAAAGGGGCAGCCAAGAAGCGTCTGGGTCCGAAGATGGATCGGGAGAAGAGCAGAGGACGGACTGTACAACAAGCTGATGGTAGAGCTCAGGAACGAAGACACTCGTGCATTCCAAAACTTCATGAGGATGCCTCCAGCCATGTTTGATGAAGTTGTGCAGCGCCTGACACCCAGGTTGACCAAGGCAAACACCAACTTCCGGCCCAGCCTGGACCCTGGGCTCAAGGTGGCACTCACTCTGCGCCACCTGGCCTCAGGGACCACCTACAGGAGCATGCAGTACGGCTGGAGGGTGCCACACAACACCATCAGCATTGTGGTCAGAGAAGTGGTGCAGGACATCATCGAAGAATACAAGGAGGAGCTCCTCCAGTACCCCTCCACTGAAGAAGGATGGAAGAAAGTTGCAGAGCAGTGGTATCAGAGGTGGAACTTCCCACACACCGTTGGAGCCATCGATGACAAGCACGTGGCCTGCAAAGCTCCAGCCAAGTCCGGGTCCACTTATTTCAACTACATGGGCTTCTTCAGCATCGTCCTCTTCGCCATGGTCGATGCTGACTACAAATTCATGTACATCGATGCTTCAGGCTACGGCTCATCTTCAGATGCCCAGGTATACAATGGCAGACACCTCAAGGAGGGGCTGGAAGGCAACCTCATCATCGGCTTCCCAGATCCAGACCCCCTGCCCAACGACACGCAAGATGTGCCCTACTTCATCGTGGGGGATGACGTCTTCTCCCTCAGAACCTACCTCATGAAGCCATACACTTCCAGACTCCTGACCCGTGAAGAGAGGATCTTCAACTACAGGCTGTCCAGGGCAAGGTGGGTGGTGGAGAACGCCTTTGGCATCCTGGCCAACAGGTTCTAGGTACTTCTCACCACCATGCAGCATCGCCCAGAGACTGTGAGGAGGATTGTGGAAGCTTGCTGCATCCTGCACAATGTCATGCGCACCCGCTACCCAATCTTGCAGAAAGGGCTCATGGACCGTCAACAAGGCAATGGGGACATGGAGCCTGGTGAATGGAGGCAAGGGCGAAACCTGATCAACACTCAGGATGTACAAGGCCACAACAGAGCCTCACGGGAAGGGAAGAAGCAGCGCAACCTCCTGAAACACTGGTGCAACTCCCCAGCTGGGGCGGTGGAGTGGCAAGACAGGATGGTAGATGCTTAATGGATGCTTCCTTCAGCCTGTCTCATCACACGGATGAGATTGGGCCATGTATGTTGGGTGGGCCTACAATGAACAGGGCGTTTAATAAAGAGTTGTGTTTGTGTTCAAATGTGTGGATCAATGCTTACATTGTTATTGATAAAAAAGGGCCATAGGTGTGGCACCTGGGAGGGTAGACCATACAGTCCCACTATGCTTGCACTGGAGGTTTATCTATCCCACAGCTATTAGCCATCCCAAAGGTATCCCTGCTCATTCCACAGGTATCCCTGCCCACCCCACTGCTATCTTAACCCATCCCACAAGCATGCAAAGGCTTAAGCCAATTCTAAAAGTTTCCACCAAGACTTTAAAAAACAACAACAAATGAAGCAAGTGTGTGAACCAAAGATAAACTTTATTGAACAACAAGCTATTAAAAAAAAATGACCCAAGTCAAGTGTCCAAATAAAGTCCACAGGTAGCCAGCTACCCAGTCTCTGGCACTCTTCTTGGTCACTCGGAGGTGTGCCCAGTCTCAGGGGTGAAGGGTCCAGGTACTGTGGTGGTGGGTGGTGCTGGAGTGCCTGGCCTCGAGAGGACAACAGGGGACGGTGTGTTGAGAAAGCTCTCGGACAGCTGGCTCAGCCCTTTGATGCTGAGAGGTCCTTCCTCCATGCCATGGGGTGTCAGCCCCAGTTCTGATGACAGATGTACTGAGTCCGGGCTTGGCTGTGGGGTGGAGGAAGGAGTAGTATAGTGGGGCTGTCTGCTCTGCAGCTGGGTGAGGACTGGCGTGGGTGGCATCATTGGTGTGGGTGGCATCTCTGTCGTCAGTGGCATCATTGGCATGGGTGGCATCGCTGTCGTTGGTGGCATCATTGTTGTGGGTGGCATCGGTGGCATCAGTGAAACAGGTGGCAACGGTGTCGCCCGATGACTCTGTGCCTGGACTGGGAAGGGCTGCTGCTTGTGCTGATGAACCTCCTGGTAGCGGTAGCCCTGGTAGGTGAGGGCCTGTGGGAAGCCTTGGAATGGGAGGGACATCACCTGTGGTGGAGGAGCAGACCTGGACTGGGTGGGAGCAGTTTCCTCTGGGTCTGGAGGGTTGTGAAGCAGCTTGGTGATCCAGTCTTTCACCAGCTGGTACTGTGGATCCGCCATTTCCCTGAGGGTCTGGTTGACATAAGTGAGGAAGGGCTTGCGGTTGGAGGATGAGGAGTCGGTGTGGACCAGCTGAGAGAGGAGATCTATGCTGGTGCGGATGGTGTCCCTGATCTCAAGCAGGACAGTGTGGCTCTGTCCCTCCTGCTGTCCATCTCTCTGCCTTTGTGCGGAGGCGGAGCTGGGGGTGGTGGATGCGGCTAGTACTGTGGTGGACTCGATGTCTCCTTTCTCCCACCGCACCAGGGAGTCCTCTACGCACTCCACCACGCTTACCACACCTGTCCGCGGGTTCTCCGCTATGGCACGCTCCACAGAAACCTGCCTGGAGACAGGGACTGACTCTCGGCTGGAAGAGGACTGGCTCTCAGCAGGCTGCCGGAGAGAGAGGGTCATGAGAGGGGCTGCTGGTGTTCCTCAGTGGTGGACCTCACCCTCCAGGAAGCTGCACCTGGCCATGACGTAGGTCTCTCTGTCTGTCAGCTTCACAGTGGCCTGGCCAGTTTTCTTCAGGTGCAGCTTCCCGTACCAGGTGTGCATGTGCTTCCACCAGCCGAGGAGCACCTCTGAAGTGTAACCCATACTCTCTGCCCTCTCTCTCCAAGCAGCCTGCTTCCTCTTGGTGTCCCTGTACAGCCGGTGTCCCTTCCGCCACAGATAGTCATTCTCTCTCAGCCACTCCAGCACCTCATCCTCATGCGCCTCCTCAATATAGTATTGCCTCCTCTCCCGTTGTCGCATACGCCTCTTCCTCCCTTTGGCTGGACCAGATGGGCCCTCATCAGAGGGGCTTCCAGGTAGTAGGGGCTGCTCCTCCACACCAACAGCAGCAGCAGCAGCACCAGCAGAATCATCATCATCATCATCATCATCATCCTCACCAGCAGGATCATAATCATCATCATCATCATCATCATCATCATCATCAGCAGCAGCAGGATCATCATCATCATCAGCAGCAGCAGCAGGATCATCATCAGCAGCAGGACCAGCAGGACCAGGATTAGCAGCAGTAGAATAAGCACCAGCAGGGCCAGCAAGTCCAGGAGCACGAGCAGGACCAGGAGCATGAGCAGGACAAGCAGGATGAGCAAGACCAGGAGCACGAGCAGGACGAGCAAGTCCAGGAGTATGAGCAGGTCGAGCAGGACCAGCAGGACCAGGAGCAGCTTCAACAGAGTAAGCACCAGCAGAAGCCCCAGCACCAGCAGAAGCACCACCGCCAGGAGCAGCTTCAGCAGAAGCCCCAGCAGAAGCAGAGTCAGGGGCAGGGGGCGGGAGGTTGGCCCTGTCCCTCTTGCCAGGGATGGCAGCAGGTTGCTGAGGCTTTCGCTTCCTCCCCATGGTTGTGGGGTTTCTGGCTGGCAGGGAGGCTGGCAGGCACCAAGGCTGGCAGGAAGCCTGGCAGGAAGCCTGGCAGGAAGCCTGGCAGGAAGCCTGGCAGGAAGGCAGGCAGGCAGGCAGGCACCATGGCTTGCTGGAAGGCAGGCTGGCAGGGCAGGCAAGGAACTCGAAGTGTCCAGCAGCAGGTCTTTCCTCAGAATGCTGGCCACGTGCGAGCTGCTTCCCTTTATATCCAGGGGGCTTACGTCATGCTTCCCCCCCACAAGCACAATTAGCACTCGGCATCCATTCCGCTTCCACTGTGCATCCGTTAGGCTTCCGCTGTGCATCCGCTTTATCCGCTGTGCATCCGCTGTGCATCCACTTCATCCGCTCGGCGTCCGTTCTGCATCCGCTGTATCCGTTCCGCTTCAGCTTCGCTGAGGCCCCCTGGAAGCCCTGCGGTTGCGCCATCTGCTCCCATCCGCTTCCATCTGCTGGGCTTCCATTCCTCTACCGCTTTGCATCCGCCCTGCGTCCTCCCCGCGTCCGTGTTATCCGCTCCGGTTATGCAAATTTTTGCCCCCTTTAAGAGCGGATAACAACGGATGGAACATTTTGCTCGTCCGCTGTGTCCTTTTTGCATCCGTGGCCAGTGTGACATGGGCTTAACATAGTGCATGTATTATTTTTAATTATGTACATTTCTGCACAGCCTTTTTCAGAATATACATTGCAAAATGATCAGTGAAAATCGTACTGTAACTGTAAAAAAATGGCCATTTTCAAGAGATAGCTCAATTTCAATTCTTGTCTTGGATAAAAAATACAAATTTAGATAAGTTAGTGTTCAGATATGGTTAAACATGTTTCTCCCCCATCCTTTATCTTGACAATTATAAGAAGCAAAATTGACATGGAATGACTAGGGTTAGTTCTGTGCATTTCTGCTATGTTTGTGTCTGTCAGGTTTTTTTTTTAAAAAAAAAAAATCTCAAGAGCATAGAAAATAACTCCTGGTCTATGGAGACATGAAGAATCCAACTTTGCATCCATTGGTATGCAACTGATATATACTATTTGTGTTCTGGCACATCCAATGTTAAAACTGGAAAGAAACGAGAACAAAAAACACACTGAATTTGTTCATCCAAACAGATATTGTTAAGTCGCAGGAAAAAGAGACACAAGATCAGTGTGACTTTCAGCTCTTTATTTGGTTCCTGGAATCAGTCTGACTGCAGAGCCGTGGCAGCCTCTTTTATATCCGTTGCTTGTGGCTCGTGGCCAATGATGGTTCCTTGAATCTCCCGCCACTCAGGCGGACCAATCACAGGGTGGCGATTGAGGACCAATTACCGTAGCTTGAAGAACCAATCACAGTGTAGTATTTGTGGACCAATCAGGAAATCGTATTGCAAGTATGCTAATATAGAACACCCCTCCCCACTTGGTTTAGTCCAACCTACGTTACGTAGTCATATAAGTAGGTGGGGCTTTTATGGTGTCTACTTGACCTGCGCAGCTCAGTTGCATGTTGTCTTCAGCCGGTTCAGACGGGATTGCTGTTTCTCCCGTCCTTCTCCGTGGAACTTTCTGGAAGGTGGAGTCAGCCATGCCACTCCCACCCAGCCTATCTGGGCTGGTAGAATCGCCTCGGTTGCTCCCTTCCGGAGTGGCTTCATGTTGGTTTTCCGCTGCCTGTTCCTCTCTACCGAAGTCATCTTCAGGTAAGTAATTGTGGTTTCCTTCTGGGGCTACTGGTGATGTTGGTTGGTGGGTTGTTGTTCGGGTTTGTTGCGGTGTTTCTTGTGCTAGTGGAGGGTCTCTCCCTCCCCTCTTATTTGTGTTTGAGGGGTCTCCCCCCTCTCTGGTCTGGTTATTATTATTATTTTTTAATGTTTGCTGTGGTTCTGGAATGTGTGTGTGTTCTTTTTCTTCACACCTGGGTTTGTTCGTGTTTCTTTCTAGTGTTTGTGATCTCAGTTGATCTATGTGTCTCCTCCAGCTTCTTCCATCCTCTGTTTCTAGTCTGTATGACTGGGGTTCTGTTACTTGGGTTATTGTTGCCGGTATCCAAAGTGGGTGCCCTGTGAGATTTTTTGTGTAGACCAGGTCCCCTGTTCCGAATGTGCGGTACTTACTAGAGGAGTCTGCTGGTTTTTCAGGGCTGTAAGTGGGGTGTAATCTATCTCGGTGCGATCTTAATTTTCTGTCCATCAATAGTTCTGCTGGACTTTTATTTGTTGTGGTGTTAGGTGTGATGTGTTGTATAGTTAGCATTTTGTAGATTTTTTTCTTATATGTCCCCCATGTCTAGTTTCTCTACAGTCTCTTTCGTTTACCGGACCATGCATTCTGCCCCCCCCCCTCATTTGTAGCCAGCTGACCTGGTGCTGTCAAGGAATGCCTTATGCTGTGTTCGGCGAGGAACTTCTCAAATGTCAATGCCGTGAGCTGCGGCCCATTGTCTGAAACCAATAGGTCCGGCAACCCATGTGTTGCGAACAGCTTCCTCAGCTGTCTGATGACAGCTTCTGATGTTGTGGTGTTCATGATGCTTACCTCCAATCAATTTGAGTAAGCGTCTACTATTATTAAAAATGTGTGTCCTTTTGTCAGCCCTGCAAAATCTATGTGTATTCTCGACCAGGGTCCCCTCGGTGTTTCCCAGTCGAGCACAGGTGCAGCAGGGGATGTAGGTCTGGATTTTTGGCATTGCATGCACGTTTCCACCCATCTCCCAATATCCTTATTCAATCCTGGCCACCATACATAACTCCTGGCCAGGGATTTCATTTGTACGATCCCCGGGTGTCCTTCATGCAAGATATACAGTACTTGTTCTTGGAGTATTTCCGGTATGACTACCCGATTCCCCCATAGTATACAACCTTTTAAAATTGAGAGTTCTGTCTGTCTGTTCTGGAACAGTTTAAAAGTGTCGTCCATCTCGTTTTCTGGCCACCCTTTTCCTACCCAGTTTAAAATCCACGCCATCTTTTTGTCTCTTGCGGTTTCTTTCGCAATGTCCGCTGTGGTTATGGGTAGGTTTGGTAATGTTTCAATTTGTAGTGTGGATGTGGTTGGTGCCGGGTCACTTCCCAGTTCAGGCAGGGGAGAATGGCTCAGGGCGTCGGCATGTGATATGTCCTTCCCTGGCTGGTGGATTAATTTGTAATTGTATGTGGCAAGGAACTTGGACCATCTCGTCCTTCATGGTGACAGTATGTTTGGGGTGGCCTTGTTTCCTGGGTGTATTCCCAAGAGTGGCTTGTGGTCTGTAATTAGTGAGAAGATCCTGCCATAGAAGTATTCATGGAATCGCTCGACTCTAGTTATCGCTGCTAGTGCCTCTCTGTCCAATTGGTTGTAGTTTCTTTCTGCTTTAGACAGCGTTTTGGAATAGAACGCAATCGGCACTTCTCTCCCATCTGGTAGTCTGTGGCTGAGTATGGCTTTGACGCCAAATGGTGATGTGTCACAGGTGAGTGTCAGTGGCAAGGTTTCGCTGTATTGAATTAACACAGATTCGGATGTCAGCAAGTCTTTTATTTCCTGGAACGCGGCTTCTTCTCGTCGCCCCCAGGTCCAGGTAGCTGTCTTATCCAGCAATGTGTGTAATGGTTCCACTGTCGTTGCCTTCTGTGGCAGAAAGACATTATAGAAGTTAATGAGTCCCAAAAATGCTTGCAGGTCTGTTTTATTTTTGGGTCTGGAAGCTTCTTTTATTGCTTTGATTTTCTGTTCCGTGGGGTGGATTCCTTCTTTATCTATTAGGTACCCCAGGAATTGGGGTGGTTAGCTGGCATTTTTCTTCTTTTACTTTGAGTCCTGCCTCTTGAAATCTTTGTAAGACTTCCCTGAGGTGGATTTCCAGTTGGTTCTTGTCACTAGCTGATACCAGCACATCATTGAAGTATGGAACCACCCCTTTTATGCCTTGTAATAGGCACTCCATCAAGCTTTGGAACACCCCTGGGGCCACGCTGACTCCAAATTGCAGTCTTTTGCATCTGAATGCCCCCCTGTGAGTCACAATTGTTTGTCCCTCTGCTGTTTTGGGGTCAACTGGCAATTGCTTGTATGCCTGTGCAAGGTCAAGCTTCGTGAAGATCTTTCCTCCCACCAACAAATGTAACAGATGTTGTACCACTGGAACAGGGTATGCACTTTGTTGTAGCACGTGGTTGAGGGTGGCCTTATAGTCTCCGCAGATGCGCACAGACCCATCTGGCTTTATCGGAGTCACAATTGGGGTTTCCCACCTTGCGTAGTCTATTTGTTCCAATACCCCCTGTGTGATGAGTTTATCCAATTGTTCATCGATCTTCGGTTTTAATGCAAAAGGAACTTGCCTTGCCTTTAACCTGATTGGGGCTATGTTCAGGTTCAAATTAAATGATATAGGGGACCCTCATTACTTGCCTAGTTTCCCATCGAACACGCCCTGGAAATCCCTCATCAGGCTCTCCTCCCAGTCTGTTTCAGTGACGCTGTTGATTCTGGTCACTCCGATTCCCAGGGGCGCAAACCATTCGAGTCCTGGTAGGCTTGGGTGGTCCTGGTCTACTATTGTTTTTTTTTTTTTTGAAATTTTTTTTATTAATTTTTTAACAAACAAACATATACCAACAAAACACAAAACATAGAAAAACATAAAATATCTTTTTGGACGGCAGTTTGATCCCGAGTTACATCTTTTTGTACAGACGTAAATTCAAGTTCATGTTTACTTTTATATAGCAATTCCATTTCTTATTTACTATTTTACATTTTCTATATAGCTTCTCCCCTCTTTTCACTCTCTTAATTCTATTATATTTATTTCATCTCAATTTAAATCATTATACTTATATCTTTTGTCTGTCCTGTTTCAGCTGTCTATTATTTTTTCTCATTAACACAAAATTTCTTCTGTAATGACTGATTGGAGTATAATGCCTTGTCATACTTATCCTTCCCCTAATTTTAAAGCTTAACATAACACATAATTTTCATTCGGATTCTGCATAGTACATTCTAAAAATAAACTCAATATTTTAAAACAGAAAGAAAAAAGTTTTTTTTTTTATATATAATATAATTAAAACAGCAATCCATAGCAATTGAAATTATATCATTAAAATTAATATTCATTTAAGTCTTAAACATTTTACACAATCCTTTCTAAATAAATATCATACTTCTATGGGAACACTTATAGATTTTGCTTAGTTACTTTCTTTAATTCAATTCTCTCATATTTAATTTCATTTATTTTATTTAAAAAAAAAAATTTCGCTAAGTTACATTAAATATTTTGTCCCATTTTATAATCATATATTATTCCAATTTTCTAACATTATTTCAAATACAGATACAACACAATCTTATGTTCCTTTGCAGAATCTCTTTTTCAGTTATATGTTTACCCATTATCTCTAAATAAAATCTGCTTCTTTACATCTAGTTTCAAACCTTTGTAGCTTCTCTTCCCTTCTTTCCTCCCTTGTTTCTCCCCTCTACCCTTTTTACCCCCTTGTCTCTTAATCTCCACCCTCTTGTGTATTCCTCTTTTCTGTTGCTTTCTGATATTATGTCCACTTTTCACCTTGTTTTTCCCTTTTTTGGTTGTTTTTTTAAGTCTTAAATTCTCCATTCTCTTTCTCCTCTTTCCCCTTTCTTCCCCAAATAAAGTTGCTTGTTCATTAAGGATGGTTTCTTCTTCATACCAATCTTCTTGTTCTTGTAGTTTCTCATGTGTAGAAATTGCCATTTCTAAAAAATGAAAAATAGAGCCAAAAGAATCCTTCCCTTCTTGTTTCTCTTGATTATATTTTATAAATTCCATTTTCAGTTCATCCATAAGTAATGCCATTGTAAAAAAAAGAAAAAATTTAAACGACCCAAATGATTTTAATCATTCAAATAAGAATTTCCAAAAGTCCCAAAGTCACCAAGCAATCCAAATACACACAATCTATTTCATTTAACACTTTCTTCTTTTTCTCACTTTTTTTTTCATTTTAATGCTTCAAAAAACTTCAAATTCTTTTTGACCTTCAATCCATCTGATAGAGTAGTCAATAATAAAAAGGCCCAAAAAGCCAAAAAAGAAAAGGGATAAAATAAAAAGCAAAAATAAAAATATTACTAAAATTGAAATATACAAAAAGGCTGGTGAGTAGAGTAGAGTCCAGGAAAACACCTGTAATAATATTTTTCTGTGCTCTCCCTCCATCTTATCACATTAAAATGTCCTTGAGAAGGAGTATTTATACATTTCTCCCCAATTCAAATAAAGTACTTTCAAGCCTCTAGTTGGCAGTGTTGCAAGGTCTCTTAATACTTTTTCCCCCCTTAGCCAGAAAAAAGAGTAATGTATACAAAACTCAGAAGAAACAAAGGGGGCCTCTATCCTAAAGGAAATTAAAAAATCAAAAGAAGCATAAAAATATATATAAGAAAAAATTCAATCTGGTTACCTACAAAGTCACATTAAAGTCCTCAGAAAAGAGAAAAAAAAATAGTAAGGAAAGAATCCAAGCCTCAATTTGACATCACTTAAAAAACGCCGCTCAACCAGATTCCAGTCAGACAAGAATAAAGCCACAGGTTTCTTCTTTGTTCAGGATATCCTTTCAGGTCTCAGCCAATTTGCAATACAAAGGAAGTTTCTCACCCAGCCGACACACCCTCTCTCCAGCCACTTTCTTTTCGGAGCTGTCCCGACTTCAGCAGCTTTGGAGGCTGCCTTTCCACCGCCAGCAAAAGGGCTTCTCCCGGATCAAACCAGAGATTTGCGATATCTCTGGGATCCTGGGACTGTGCCCTTCACAATCCCCATCTCTACGGGACGGTTTAGGTCCGTTAGGACCGACCAGGGGTGAAAATATCAGCTGAGATCTCAGAGCCCCGAGATCTCAGCTGTAGCACCGAGACGAAGCTCCGCCTTCTTCCTGGTCTACTATTGTTAATGGAAGAATTGCCGTGTGCTTTCTGAATTTAACTTGGAAATGTACGAGTCCGACTACGGGGATCCTGTTCCCTTGGTAGTCTTTCAGGGTCAGTTTTGGGCTCTCTAGTTCCTTTCTTCGTATGCTAGGTATCAGTCTCTTAAGTGTGTTCCATGATACCATAGACAGGTATGAGCCAGAGTCTACCTCCATTTTGCATTGTTGGCCTTCAATGTTGACTTGTACATGTACCTTTCGGGCATTGGTTGTGCTCGAATGCCCAATGGTTATTGTTTGGTGTGCCTCTTCCTTCCGGTAGGCTTTGTTGAGCTGTTTGTTTCTGTTTTCTTGGCTCCAATGGCTCCCTGCTTGTCTTTCTCTCATTCTGGGGGGAGTGCTCTTTCGGGGGGAGTGCTGTCTTTGTATGGGGCTGTAGATCTTTCGGTTCCGGCAGATCCTTGCTATATGTCCCCATCTCTCGCAGTGTCGGCAAACTGCATTGAGGAAATGGCACTCAGAACGGGGGTGGTCTCCTCCGCACCCAGAACACTGGAATCCCGACTTATGTTCTCTCCTCTCCCATCTGTTTCATTCCGATTGGAGTCTGTGTATTTCTTCTTCCTTGTCGTCAGTCTTGGATAAGGACTCGATGTCCTCATGGTGCGTGGTGATGGTCTTGTGGTGGTGGTCTGGTTTCTTCTCCTGGGGTTGGCTTGTCTCTGCCAGTGTTTCCTGGGTTGCCATATTCATTAGCCGCATGGTGGCTGCTGATTTTTTCGTGGCTTCAGCTGCCATGGCCTCAGCAATGGCCTCGGTGACTGTGATGTTTGGTTGGGTCAGCAGTCGGCTCTGCAAGGTGAGATCTCTCAGTCCTAGGACCACACGGTCTCTCATGGCTTCATCTATGTTGAGGAACTCGCACGCCCCTCCAATGTCCTGCTACGAAATCCCCGATGCTTTCACCTTCTTTCTGGTCCCATTTATAGAATTCATGTCTCCAGATAAGGTTGGAGACGGTCGGCACATAATGGGCCCTCAGTATTCTGTCCAAATCTGGCCAGGCCATTTACTTTACATCTTCAGGTTTAGCCAGTGCCTTGGCTATCTTGAACACTGTAGGCCCACAGTATGTCAGGAACACGGCTCTCTTCCTGTTGTCTGAGATCCTCTATAACTCATTGCTCTTGAGGAACATGAGGAATCTGTCGATGTACGATTCCCAGTCCTCCGTCGCTGGGTTGAACAGAGTGGGTGGTGCGTTGTTGCCGGCCATGTCATCTTCGCTCAGTTCTCATCGCCACGTGCTCAACTGGTCTCCTTTGTCTCAGAATCCCACCCTCGTTGCCAGTATTAAGTCACGGGAAAAAGAGACACGAGACCAGTGTGACTTTCAGCTCTTTATATGGTTCCTGGAATCAGTCTGACTGCGGAGCTGTGGCAGCCTCTTTTATAGCGGCTGCTCGCGGGTCATGGCCAATGATGGCTCCTTGATCTCCCGCCGCTCAGGCGGACCAATTACAGGACAGCAATTGAGGACCAATCACCGTAGCTTGAAGAACCAATCACAGTGTAGTATTTGTGGACCAATCAGGAAACGGTATTACAAGTATGCTAATATAGAACAGATATTGCCAGTCCAATCAGCGAAATGGATCAGTTTTGTACTTTTTTGGGCCTCTGTCATACACATCTGTTTTGTAGATCTAAGCTGATGTACATCTCCAGTCCTCTCTTGGAGGAAACACCAGGGCCAAGGAACAATGGTGCTGACAAATCCATGATAATTCATGATGTCTCCTTAATCTATAGAAGACATTTACTACATTTAGTATCCAACAAACAAGGCAGTAAATAGCATTTGCAAGATTTTTTCTAGAAGATGCCCATATCTGAATTCTTTTTATAAGTTGTAACTCTGTGTTCTCAAAGTAGGGTGCCCGCTTCAAAACATGCTTGGAAGAGGCAATATGCCCTTGTTATATGCACCAAAGACACAATTCATCTTCTTAATTCAAAGATTTAAGCTTCTAGAGAAGGAGGATACAGACATGTGGAAAGATAATGCACAGCCTCACTCTGACTCAATATTTCTAAAAATTATTTCCAATTATCTTCTCAGAAGGAAAAAAAAGGCAATGGCATTATGCAGAAACCATTACCAGAAAATAAGAATTTGATTCACCTCTGAAGAAGCCATTAGATGGTCATTGAAGTGTGTGGGTGTATTTGGGAGAGTGTGTGTATAAATGAAAGTATACAATATATATGTCTCTGATTCTGTAAAGAATCTATTAGCAGTGAGGAAATTTTTACAATGTGTGAAACAGGAAAAAGCATCATTATAAAAAAATGGTTTAGATCCATTTTGTGCTTTGTCCTTGTTCATCAGCTCACTCTCTATATCCATTTTTCTCCTTTTTGAGAACAAGAACATGGCAGGAACATGGCAGTGGGAAAGGTTCTCTAAGTAAGAGATGGCTTTTCAACTTCTTCAAAAGAAATAATGCTTGACCTAGAACAGCTGTAGGTCAGAAGTGATCACTGGGAGAAGCTAAACATTCAGACTTCTCAGGGGAACCTAAACCTACTCAGTACAGACATGACAACATATCTCATACTCCTCATCAGCTGATATCCAATCTTGCACTGCTTCTAGTGAAGGAAAAAACAAATCCCCCTTCTCATCTTCTAGTGAATGTTTGGCATTTGGTCATTTCTATACTTTCTACCTGAATGCACAAACATGTGGTTTTCCATATGTTGCTGCTCTATATTTACATCTGTCACAAGTTAAACTTTTTAGAGCTGCTGGGAAATGTAGTTGTGCAGTATCTGAGGGGCTGAACATTATTCATCCATGAATGGGAAGGGGAGGGAGTAGAAGAATGAAGCCAAAACTAATGAGTGTATATTTCATGCTATTCACAATGTAAGCAGTGCCTTACTTGTTTTATATAAGAACCCTATGTTTATAAATGTATATCAATGTGTGTTTATCTCCATTTTAAAAAAGGGAATTATACTTATTTAAAAATGCTTACACTTCTACTTCCATAAATCTAAATCTGTTCTGCATGGCACTTTTGCTTTCAAAAAATGTAATGTTGTCACATTTGTACCTCTTATAAGAAGGACAATGTCATTTTGTCTTAATAGAAGAAATGAAATAGTTTGCAAATTCTGTTTAGCTGTTAAGGATTTGAAATTATGGCTTACGATCATATATTTAACAATGGTCTAAAATTATGATGTCCATGTAAAGCACTTCTTTCTCTCAAAAAACGTTGTACCATTACTATTGCAATCACATGGTTGTGATCTGAGTGCTTGGCAACATGCTCACACTTATAACCAATTTCCAGGGGTCCTTCAATCATGTGATTGCCATTTGCAATCTTCTTTGTTAGTTTCCTCAGACCAGGGCTGTTAAACTCGCGGCTTGCAGGCCGGATGTGTCATGTGCAAGCCACGCCCACACCCGGTTTAGTGAAGGGGGAAGAATTGAGATACGTCACATGATGCCACCATGACGATGCAGCTTTGGCACCCCTGCCCCAAACGGTCAATAGGGAACTTGACAAGAAAGATTGCAAGCTGTTGTTGCTTGCTGCAGAGTTGAGATTCCTTCCTTGCAGGTAGCTCTTTGAAAGCAAAAGGGGCTGCTTGCTGGGAAGGAATCTCAGCCAGGAAGAAATCTCAGTCATGGCTGAGATTTATAGGGAACCAGTCAAGAAGCAACAGGGGAAGGGATCTCCTCTGATAGGCTTCAGAACTGAAGGTCATACCCAGATCTGAGTTCCATTCCTGCACACAGAGGAGTTTTCTTCTGCATACAGAAGGGAGTTGAACTCAGCAGGCACCTCTTTCTCTCCATTCACTAAACAACTTGGGAGATCACAACTGGGAGTGCCGGACTGCAGTTATTGAGCGAAGCAATCAAATGGGCTTAAATGCCATTTCACTCAACAACCAAGATTCTGGTCCCAATTGTGATTGTATGTATGAGGACTACCTGTATGTTGCTTTACATTACACTCAAATACTCCTTGGAGAGGTCACTGTATTAATTTTACTTCTGTTTCTCCAGGCCAGCTTTAAAAACAAATTTGGAAATGAAGATAAAGATGGTGAGTGAAATAATTCTCTGGAAACAGAATCAATGATGCTAGTTATAGATGTGAACTTGGGATGGCTATGAAACCATCAATCCTATTTCACAAACCTGATCACTATCCAGGTAGAAGTTGGCTGAGCTGATGAAGTATTATATGGACTAGTACAGGAGGTGTTTCTTTGAGACCAATTAGCATTTATGTCTGTAGCAATTCCTCAGACTCCTAGAAGAACAGGAGTCAAGAGGTATTTTAAAACAACTAAGACAAGGGTGTCAAACTTGTGGCCTGTGGGCTCAATGCATCATGTGCTGGCCATGCTCACCTCTGGTTTAGTGAAGGGGAAAAAGTCCTGATATGTCATATGATGCTGCTGTGATGATGTGTTTGACACCCCTGAAATAAGACAAAGCTTCTTCTGCTTTAGGTCTAGCTATCTTTAGATTTTTATTTTGAATTTTGAACATGTCTGTTTTTCCCAAAACCAAAAACATACGTATGTATATGCATTTATATTACATTCACAATTATTACATTAAAATAATAAAAAGGACCACTCAATACTTACTTCAATGGACTGGGCAAAAAAAATCTAAAGTAGAAAGAAACGGGATAATTCTAATATTATAATCAGTCCATGCTTGAAAAAGTTTACATTGTTAGTTTAGTTTTTTTATTACACAATTATTACATTAAAATAATAAAAAGGGCCACTCATTCCTCTAATGGACTGGGGGAAAAAACTAAAGTATAAATAAATGAGATGATCCTAATATTTTATTCAGTCCATGCTAGTTTAGGGTTTTTTGCATGTGTATTTAATATATTAGTTACTGATGGATGAATGTATTTTTTTAATAAACAGTTTTCTGTGAAACTCTTTATAGATGTTTGTTTGAAAGATGCTTGGCATTAAATGTCTGTAAAATAATAATAATAAAAAAAATTGTTATTTCGGAGAAAGTGAAGTAAAGGAATTGCCATGCCCTTCAAGGGACATGTTGAAATGGCTGAATAGTAGAGTTTGGGATCATTGCCAAGTAAGCGAATGCTGATGACAGTTCTTGTTCACAATAGAACCATTTCTATCCAGCAGGCCACAGAGTGGCACAGATAAACCTGCTGCTGGGCAAGGAGCAGAGGGTTACGAGACACATAGAACTGATTTTTGGTGGCAGTGATTGGCAATTCTCTTGACTTTCACATGTGGCAAGTGCCATCTTCTTCTTCTTTCACTTTTCAAATTCAAAACTGGAGAATGGCAGATGAATGTGTTCCTCTCAGAGAGTTATAGACTATCAGGACAAACTGTAACCTTCATTGTTAACTGGCAAGCTGTAAGAACAAGAGGTGGAAGGAGGAGTTTCCTCTGAAGGAGATGGGGAGAGGGGTTATGAAGTTGTCATCCTGAACTGTTAAAATTGACAGCTTGCAAAAAGACTTTGAAACTGGCTTCTACTTTCTGACACGCAGACCTCCTAAAGTTGAAGGAAAAGACAACTCACACTTTTAATATTACTTTCAAAGCTTTATTTTCAGTATTTATGCCAAATGTTTTATGCCAGTTAGATTAAATTGCAAGGATTTAATGCACTGTACGCATCATACTCCCAACCCCCTGGAAGTCATAAAAAGAGCAGATGGGGATGATAGGAATTCAGTACATAAAAGGAGATCAGACAATAAATCTAACAACGTAAAGCTGTCTTTCTCAATTGGGAGAAAACAGTGGAAACACAATTCAATTCTGAATTCTGAATCAAGAACTGAAAAGGGATCCACAAGGGCTGATGGTATAGATAAGGGAAGCAGGGAGTCCTCCATTCTTACAATGGCATGGGTGGTCTCCATTGGGAAACGTCTATGGTCCCAGCTTTATTCCAGAATTTACTTTCCTTAGTAGAAGCTCACGGGATAATATGTTTCTACAGTATAGCCTAAAGCTAGAGTCATTTTGGTGTAGTGGTTGAAGCATCAGACTAGAGACTGGGAGGCTGGGAGTTCTAGGTATAAAGCCAGTTGGTTGACCTTGGGAATGTTACTTTTCTTAGTTCTAGAAAGGAGGCAACGGCAAACTGCTTACGAAAAAAAAAATTGCCAAGTGAACTTCAGGGTCTGGGTCCAGGCAGCCTCTGAGAATTGGACATGACTGAACAGAAGAAAAAAAAAAGTTTGAGGCTAAGATCCAAGTTCATTGTATTTTCACAAGAACATGTCATCTATCAGCTTTCTATGGTGATTTCCATAACAGCCTACCATTTCCCACCGAAAACAGTCTGTTCTTAGTTTCCTTATATCTAGAAATAGCAATAGCATTAAGACTTATATACCACTTTAAGTGCTTTACAGCCCTTTCTAAGCGGTTTTACAGAGTTAGCATCTTGCCCCCAATAATCAGGGTCCTCATTTTATTCACCTCAGAAGGATGGAAGGCTGAGTCAACATTGAGCCTGGTGAGAACTGAATTGCCAAATTGCAGGCAGCCGATAGCCAGCAGAAGTGGTCTGCAGTACAGCACTCTAACCACTGCGCCAACAAGGCTCTTGGTCAACAGAGGCTAATTTCTGGCTACACATGGAGATTGCATAAATTCTCCCCCTTTGCTAGTATGCTAGTAAGCATACTTTCTTGAATAATCTTAGATATGCATTAAAACAGCGACCCCCTCAGCCTTTTGGGCACCAGGGACTAGTTCCATGGAGAAAGGTTTCACTACAGACTGGAGGGGGTATAGTTTTGCATGCTGCCTGCATCCTATGGATGGGGCTTCCCTTGTTTTCATTGCCCAGTTGCTGGCATAGTGTGGAATGGTGCCAGTCTATGGACCAGGGTGGGGACCCCTGCATTAAAATATACTTTGGGTTTGTTTGTTTGGTGCCTTTGAACTCAGTGTTGATCCTGCCTGGACCAGTTCCTGCAGTTTTCTTGGCAAGGCTTTTCAAAAGGGGTTTCCCACTGTCCCCTTCTTAGGAGAGAGAAAGTGAGACTGGCTCAAAGTCACCAGCTGGCTTCATGCTTAATAGCAATAGCATTTAGACTTATATACCACTTCACAATGCTTTATGTAGCCCTCTCTAAGCAGTTTATAGAGTCAGCCTATTGTCCCCAACAATCTGGATTTCATTTTACCTACCTTGGAAGGATGGAAGGTTGAGTCACCCTTCAGCTTGATGAAATTTGAACTACCAAATTGCAGGCAACTGACAGTCAGCAGAAGTAACCTGAAGTACTGTACTCTAACCACTGTGCCACCATGGCTCTTTAAGGTGGGACTAGAACTCCCACCCTCCCAGTTTTTAGTCTGATGCCTTAATCACTACACCAAACTGCTGTTCCCTAAAACACACTAGTGGAGTTTTATGAATTCCTTATTGTCTTCTGGCAGATTTTAAGAGGGATTCCTTCCCAATATGCACCCCAATGTCTTCACTGACTGGAACTTCAGAGCAAGATCTGAGACAGCTGCTCCTTCAGGCACTTGAGATGTGGAGTGACTGAAACAAATGCTGGTTTCATCAGTGATCATCAGCAAAGCTTTTACTAACTTCAAAAGGGAGCAAAAGAGAAGAGAGTGAAGAAAGATTAACAGAATTCTCTTTTAATTGCATTTCATAAGCATGTTGCGCTGCAAAGGCTCTTTAGCTCATTTTTTCCTCTGGAGAATGGGTCTTTGAACCTGGTTGTGGGATTTTCTTCTTGAATCCCAAAAGATAAAAGGAAACTCAGCTGCCATGACAGCCTCATGTGATTCTCAGCTTGCAGAGATTAGTGGACTAGGAGGGCAGGGCAGGAGTGGGAACTGGGCTAGAAGAGCTTGCCATGGAACCAAAGGACTGCTGACATTATTGTTTAAATGCAGAAATGAGAATGCACAGAGGCACCCCATCATTCAAGGTTGATTTAGAGTTGCCTGCAACTGCCCGTAGCCATCACCAAAATATGTACACTGTAAAGGGGTTGATGGGTAAACATTGTTGCAGAGGGATGCAGATGGGCTGACACAGGCAACTTCCAAATTCCAGTTGCACATTGTGTGGAGGTGCACTTCCTGCCTTCTGATGGCTTGATCCAGCTTCCTGTTCTGGGCGTTGCTGGTTGTGGACCTCCCAACCCAGGGGTGTCAAACTCAAGGCCTGCAGACCGGATCTGGCCAGTGGGGTGTTTAGATCTGGGCCACGGGGTCGGTCTGGAAATAGCAAAGGACCAGGCTGCGGTGCCTCTGCTAGCAAAAATGGGGTGTGCGCCAATGGTGGGATTCAATTTTTTTTATTACTGGTTCTGTGGGCGTGGCTTGGTGGGTGTGGCAGGGGTAGGGTACTGTAAGGATGCAGTTCTACTCAAAATTTCCACTACCGGTTCTCTAAAACTAGTCAGAACCTGCTGAATACCACTCTGGTGTGGGCAGGGTACACACCCACCCCCCTGCAATTGCATTTGGCCTCTGAAATTACCCAGGAGGCCTTCCAGGCCCAAAACAGGGCCTCCGGAGTACTGCAGGAGGCTTGCCTTGACTCAGAAGTTTATAAAAGGGAAGAAAAGTAAAATATTTTACCAGTCAGGCTTGCAGATTCTGCTATTGTAACCTATGTCAACAGTTTTGTAGTTCTAGTCTTTCTATGGAGCCAATTTCTTGATCTGGTCTCTCTCTCATGAGGTGATCAAGTAGATCAGGTAAATATCAAAAAAAACAAAATCACAGAAATGTATGCCTCCCTATTTTTATAAGTTTATAAAACCATGCCTGCAGAGATGCGGTCCCTTGTCACACCCACCTCAATGAAATTGAATTTGACACCCTGCCCTAACCAGAATGTTTAAATTGACAGACGTTTGAATGCAACACCTATGAAACAGTCTACAAACAACAGAGGAGTGTGCAGAAATCCTTGCATCATTTCCAATTCCAGGGATGGAAAGCAGAAATCCCACATATACCCCATTCCCAGTTCTCACTGATACCTGGAGTGATGAACAATTTTGTGTATCTATTTCATAGTCTTCATACGTTTCCTTTAAAAAAAATTATCTATGCTAGGTATCTGCAGAAGAATAACTACCACACATCTACTCTTCCCACTAAAGGAAACCAGATGTGCTACCATGCCAGATGTGAGATGGATCAAGGTGTTCCCTGGCTCTACATCCCTTCACCTTCCATATTATTGTACATAGATATGTAATGTTATCAAATATATTTGTTAAAATCAGTTATGATAGAAGGTAATTAAGTGCTGTATATTTAAATATTGTATTCTATTGCTTTTATTGCTATTGTTCTCTAGCTGCTCCTGGTTTCCTTTAGGGGGATGATTAGATAGATTTATACATGGAAGTACATATGTCTGCTTGAGCAATACGTCACCCAAGCATAATATAGGCATGCATTTCAATGTGTGCTTCAGCATTAAGTGACTTTGCATAGTCGGATAGCGATGTCATTTTCTTTCCACCACAAAATACTCATAGCATGTGCATGACTTCTCTTATCAATCTTACTGCTTGTCACTCAGCAATGACCTGTGTTTTGCCATTCAGCAGAGTCCAACCAGGATCTGTAGCCCTAGGAGCAATCTTAGCTGTTTCCTCATCTGCAGAAGGACTAGGAAATTGAACAGCTTTATCTTCATTAGTGGCTGATGGGCTAAAGTAGGATTGAAATGCTTTATGCTGTGCTTTTGCTGCTGATTGCTGCACTGAACAGCACAATATCACACTTCATTGTCCTTCAGACTCTGCTTAGAAAGAACCAAGGCTTCCCATTCCCTTCCATACTTCGCTGTTGCATCTATCTTTGATTAATAACCCAGGTTGGACTTCAATGGATTACAATCTCCTGAGCTATTTATCTTCAGAAACATTAGCTTTTTATATTTATTGGCTGTGTAAACAAAAGCCTGATTTAGCAAATGGCCTTCATAACAGGAGACAGATGTCTCCAGAACCTCGGGGATCTCCTAGGATCACATCATGTCTGAGAAAGTTCAGTGCTGGTTCATGGAGCTCAAAGGACTCAACTAATCATTCAGCCCAAGAAACAGTGGTGCTTCCTCTTTCCAACTCCCTCTCAGAAATTCTGATCTTGATGCAGCAACAAGCAGGTGTGATATTAGGATTTTGCAGGTGTTGCAGGATAAACTACCAGTGAATACACACTGAGCAATGGAAAGCACATCGATGCCATTCAGAATATTGCTCTGTGGAATTGCATGACTGTTTTGAGAAGTAGTTTTTGAGAAGCCAGTAGCTCAAAATCCAGGATACCAGCACTATGGTTAAGCCTTATCCCCTGTTGATTAAAGCCCCTGTCACACAGCACCAATGGATGGAAAGAGGATGTAAAACGGAGAGAAACACTTGCCATACGTTTGTTAACGCGATGCTTCTGTTCTGTACTCACTGCGTCCGTTTTTCATCCTCTCTATCCGTCCAGCATCTGTCTACTGATATTTCATCCGCTCAAAAAGTTTTGAGCTGCACAAAACTTTTTGAGCAGATAAAGTATCCAATGCATCTGTTCTACATCCGCTATGCATATGGGGAACATCTGTTATACATCCGTCATCATCTGTTACGCGTCCTCTATATCCACTAGGCATCCGCTACGCATCCACGCAACTCGCATCCGCTCCAGCAGAAAACGGACACAGAGAGGAAGCGAAATGGATGCGGAACGGACACGCAGCGTTAGTAGCATGGATGTAGAAAGGATGAAAGTGGATGCAGCTCGCATAGAAAGCATTAAAATGGAAAAAACGTTTGCATAGGGGACGTATCTCTGATATTTCGGATGTCTGCAGGATGTTGAGAGGATGCAAAAGGACACTGAGTGGAAAACCTATATTTCCTATAAAAAGGGGGAGGAACTCACCTGGATCTCACTTTCAGTCCAGCAGACGTGGGGTGCACACCTCTTCAGCCTTCATCTTGCTCTTGCTCTTGCTCTTGCTCTTCCACAGCATCCAGTCATCTCCACCATGGATCGTCGCACACACCTTTTGGTAGCCACCATCGTTCTACAACAGTGCAAAGCCCTCTACAGGCTCTTTCACCTGTTCTACAGGAAGAAAAGGCGGCGGCCAAGAAGTGTCTGGATCTGAAGATGGATCGCGAGAAAAGCTGAGTACGGACTGTACAACAAGCTGATGGTGGAGCTGAGGAACGAAGACCCTCGTGCATTCCAGAACTTCATGAGGATGCCTCCAGCCGTGTTTGACGAAGTTGTGGAGCAGCTGAGACCCAGGTTGACCAATCAGAGCACCAACTTCTGGCCCAGCCTGGAACCTGGACTCAAGGTGGCACTGACTCTGTGCCACCTGGCCTCAGGGACCACCTACAGGAGCATGCAGTATGGCTGGAGGGTGCCACACAACACCATCAGCATTGTGGTCAGAGAAGTGGTGCAGGCCATCATGGAAGAATACCTGGAGGAGCTCCTCCAGTGCCCTTCCACTGAAGAAGGCTGGAAGAAAGTTGCAGAGCAGTGGTATCAGAAGTGGAACTTCTTCCACACCGTTGGAGCCATAGATGGGAAGCACGTGGCCTGCAAAGCTCCAGCCAAGTCAGGGTCCACATATCACAACTACAAGGGCTTCTTCAGCATCATCCTCTTCGCCATGGTCGATGCTGACTACAAGTTCTTGTACATCGATGCTTCAGGCAACGGCTCATCTACAGATGCCCAGGTATACAACACCAGTCACCTCAAGGAGGGGCTGGAATGCAACCTCATCATGGGCTTCCCAGATCCAGACCCCCTGCCCAACGACACACAAGATGTGCTGTACTTCATCATGGGGGATGACTTCTCCCTCAGAACCTACCTCATGAAGCCCTACACTTCCAGATGTCTCACCCGTGAAGAGAGGATCTTCAACTACAAGCTGTCCAGGGCAAGGCGGGTGGTGGAGAATGCCTTTGGCATCCTGGACAACAGGTTCTAGGTACTTCTCACCACCATGCAGCATTGTCCACAGACTGTGAGGAGGATTGTGGAAGCTTGCTGCATCCTGCAGAATCTCATGCGCACCCACTACCCAGTCTTGCAGAACAGGCTCGTGGACCTCCAGCAAGGCAATGGGGACATGGAGCCTGGTGAATGGAGGCAAGGGCGAAACCTGATAGATACTGTGGATGTGCAAGGCCCCAACAGAGCTTCACGTGAAGGGAAGAAGCAGCGCAACCTCCTGAAACACTGGTGCAACTCCCCAGCTGGAGCAGTGGAGTGGCAAGACAGGATGGTAGATGCTTAATGGATGCTTCCTTGAGCCTGTCTCATCAAACGGATGTATGTTGAGTGGCCCTGCAATGAACAGGGCATTTAATAAAGGGTTGTGTTTATGTTGAAATGTGTAGATCAATGATTACATTGTTATTGATAATAAAGGGCCAAAGGTGTGGCACCTGCGAGGGTGGACCAAAGAGTCCCACTATGCTTGCACTGGAGGTTTATCTATCCCACGGCTATTAACTATCCAACAGGTATCCTAACCCATCCCACAGCTATTACCCATCCCAAAGGTATCCCTGCCCATCCCACAGCAATTACCCATCCCAAAGGTATCCCTGCCCATCCCACAGCTATTACCCATTCCACAGGTATCCCTTCCCATCTCACAGTTATCCTTACCCATCCCACAAGCATGCAAAGGCTTAAACCATTTCTAAAGGTTTCCACCAAGACTTTATTGACTAAAAGAACTGAACCAAGTGTGTGAAGCAAAGATAAACTTTATTAATAACAAACTGTAAAAGCAAAATGACCCAAGTAAAGTGTCCCAAGCAAAGATAATGTCAACAGGTAGCCACCCAGTCTCTGGCACTCTTCTCAGTCACTCTGAGGCATGCCCATAGTCTCAGGGGTGAAGGGTCCAGGTGCTGTGGAGGTGGCTGCTGCTGGAGTACTGGTCTGAGGCACCATTGGGGTGCCTGGCCCGAGAGAACAACTGGGGATGGTGAGTGGAGGAAGGTCTCAGAGAGCTGGCTCAGTCCTGTGATGTTGAGAGCCCCTTCCTCCAGGACATGGGGTGTCAGCCCCAATACCGATGACAGATGTTCTGAGGCTGGGCTTGGCTGTGGGGTGGAGGAAGGAGGAGTGTAGTGGGGATGTCTGGTCTGCTGGTGAGCGAGGTGAGGCCTGGGTGGCATCTGTGGCATGGGTGGCATGGGTGGCATCAGTGGCATCGGTGGCATTTGATGTACCTGTGCCTGGACTGGGAAGGGCTGCCTGTGCTGCTGGAGCTCCTGGTAGCCCTAGCCTTGGTAGGTGAGGGCCTGTGGAAAGCCTTGGAAGGACAGTGACATCACCTGGGGTGGAGGAGCAGACCTGGACTGGGTGGGAGCAGGTTCAGCTGGATCTTGAGGGTTGTGAAGAAGACCGGTGATCCTGTCCTTTATCACCTGGTACTGTGATTCAGACATGTCCATGAGGGTCTGTTTGATGTAGGTGAGGAAGGGCTTGCGGTTGGAGGATGGCATTTCGGTGCGTACCAGCTGAGAGAGGAGATCTACGCTGCTTCTGATGGTGTCCCTGATCTCCAGCAGGACAATGTGGCTCTGCCCCTCTGGTCTGCCTCTCTGCCTGCTTTCTGTGGAGGTAGAGATGGGGGTGGAAGTGGGTTGGTCTCTGGTGGAAGTGCCCTCTCCTTGCTCCCACTGCGTCAGGGGGTCCTCCATGCGCTCCGCCATGGGGAGTGCAGCTGTCGGGGGGCTCTCCATCGTGGCATGCTCCACAGATACCTGCCTGGACACAGGAGCTGACTCTTGGCCAGAAGAGGACTGGCTCTCTGCGGGCTGCCTGAAAGAGAGGGTTGTCAGAGGGGCTGCTCCTCAGTGGCGGATCTCACCCTCCAAGAAGCTGCACTTTACCATCACGTAGGTCTCTTGGTCCGTCAGCTTGATCGTGGCCTGGCCAGATTTCTTGAGGTGCAGCTTCCCATACCAGGTGTGCATGTGCTTCCACCAGCTGAGGAGGACCTCTGAAGTGTAGCCCAGGCTCTCCGCCTTCTCTCTTCAAGCAGCCTGCTTCCTTTTGGTGTCTCGATAGAGCCTGTGTCCCTTCCACCAAAGATACTCGTTCTCCCTCAGCCATTCCAGCACCTCATCCTCATGTTCCTCTTCGATGGAGTATTGCCTCCTCTCCCATTCTTGTTCTCACATATGCCTCTTCCTCCCTCTGGCAGGGCCATCTGGGCCCTCATCAGAGGGGCTTCGAGGTTGTAGGGGCTGCTCCACCACACCACCACCAGCAGCAGCAACAACAACAACAGTAGCAGCAAAAGCAGGGGCAGCAGGACCAGCAGGACCAGCAGCATCAGCAGCACCAGCAGCACCAGCAGCACTGGCAGCACCAGGAGGACCAGGATCATCATCAGCAGAGTAAGCACCAGCAGCGCCAACAGGACCAGCAGGACCAGGATCATCATCAGCAGAGTAAGCCCCAGCAGGACCAGCAGGACCAGGAGCACCGGCAGAACCAGGAGCACCAGCAGCACCAGCAGCACCAGCAGGACCAGGAGCACCAGCAGGACCAGCAGAAGCACCAGCACCAGGAACAGCGCCAGCAGAGTAAGCACCAGCAAAAACACCAGCACCAGGAGCAGCGCCAGCAGAAGCTCCAGCACCAGAAGAGTCAGCCCGAGCAGCAGAAGCCCCAGCAGAAGCAGAGTCAGGGTCAGGGGGTGGGATGGTGGCCCTGTCCTTCTTGCCAGGGCTGGCAGCAGATGGCAGAGGCTTTCTCTTCTTCCCCATGGTTGTTGGCTGGCTGGATGGCTGGAGCTGTGTCTGGCAGCAGGTCTTTCCTCTGAATGGTGACCTGCTTGCGTGCTGCTTCTCTTTATATCCACGGGGCTGACGCAATGCATCCGCGTCATCCGCTCGGCATCCGCTCTGCATCCGTTCCTTCCGCTGTGTGTCCGCTTCACTGTGCTCCCCTGGAAGCCGTGCGGATGTGCCATCCGCTTCCATCCACTAGGCTTCTATGGAGCATCCGCTTTACATCCTGGCTACATCCTCTCCCCGTCCGTTCCTTTCCGTTGTTGTCCGCTCTGCTTATGCAAATTTGGGGCACTTTTGAGAGTGGATAACAACGGATGGAACATTTTCTCGTCCGCTGTGTCCTTTTTACATACGTTTTGCATCCGTCGGCCTATGTGACAGGCCCTTAACCAACCATGTTGACTTTCTCTAAACAGTTTCATGTTCAGCATGGCTATTTGCAAAAAAACAAACTTTAATGTATACAAGTATATATCTGTTGGCTACTTCCATCCAGACTTAAGACATGGCATTATCAGGGGGCACTTTTGTTCATTCATTCCCCAAGAGCTCATGCTTTGTGAGAGGACTATGCAAAGTTTTTTCCTTGGCACTCTGGGAAACATTGCAGATTAAGAAATGAATCATAGTAATAAGCAGATGGTCACTTCTCTGAGTAATCCCTAGCTGCAAAATCAAGAAGCACAGCCATTATTTGAAATCCAAAGATATATTTATAAGGCATGGCTTCATGTTTTCTCAGAAAAGCTGATGGTACTAATGCTGCTGAAAAGAAAATTCAAATATTGATAACTTGGATAGCCCAATTGCTGAAGGATACCTTCAGAGCAAAAGGGTTACAAAGATTCATTGAAACCCCCCCCCCCCCCAAAAAAAAAACCATGAAAAATTTGCATCCATTTCTTCTCTTGAATCACTTTGCAAGTATGGTTTAAATTCTGTAAGGGGAGGATGGGGGACTGTTGGGGGAACATAAATTTTGTTTCTAGGGATGAAGCCCATGGATGTCACTTGAGGAATGTCTCCAAATAATCCATGTGCTTTTGGGTAAGTTACTAGAAACAATTATATCAATGTCCATTTTCACAAATCTTTTCACAAACTTCTTTTTTAAAAAAAATATTTATTAAGATTTTTCAAATAACAAACCAAAAGGAAATAGGAAAAAAACAGAAAAGTGCAAGAAAATAAAAAGAGAGCCAAGTTTAAGAAATATATAGAAGATTTCTTTTTCAACAGAAGATTTGCATTTTAATTCTCCCTTTTATCTATTTTACAAGCCCCCCTCCAATCCTTCATGTAGTCATCATCTTTCTTAGTCTATAAATCCCCAATTCATTTTTCTTTCTTTCTGGAAAAAGTATTGATAAGGCTTCCAGTCTTTCCAAAAAGTTTGTTTTGTGACCAAACAGGTCATTTTTGCCATTTCTGCAAGTACCAACATCTTACTTCTCTATGTACTTAACAGCAGCTAAGCTATTTTAAAGCTTGTCCTTTTTAGCCTCACCTGAAAATAAAAGTTTAAAAATCGGGACACTCAGTGCACTTCCAGATACAGGTGCAGTTCTGACAATAAAGCAAAATGAGCAATACCTATTAACAAGATGATAGTGCAAGCAAATCCTTGCTATTGCAAAATTTACTGTTACTCCTATATCAATTGCAAATTATCTTCTGATGAAGACACTGTGTACAATTTTGAGCCTTGATCTGCTGACTCCATCAGCACTGCTCAGTCTTTATTTGCATCCCCAGCATGCGAAAAGAGACTTGTACATCTGTAATCCATGATGGAGCTTTAAGGACTGATTCCATCAAAGAGCTGTTCCAACATTGTTCTTCTTGAACTAACTGAAACAGACTAAAAAAAAAATATGATTAGAAATAATTGATCATTTTTTTATATTTTAAACTGGGTTTAGAAGGATAGAGAGATGGAGAGGCTGATCACCTGGGAATGTTGTTAGAGTGAACAATGACTAGCATGTTTAGTTTATAGAAATGTGTGGCTTTGAGAAGCCATTTCTGTTCCTCAAGCTTATTTCTACTCGAACTGGGATATAAAGGTAGGTTTCCTAAAGGAAACACCAAATTTCCTAAGCTGTTGCTGGCTTTTTCACTGAAGCATAAGATATAAGCAAGTCAGTCTGTTGATGTTTTGCAAGGGGAATATTATGGTAATTTCTCTCCTTTATACATAATTTTCAGATTAAGTTATACCAAGGCTTCCGTAGGAAGAGGCAGGGTGCAGCAAATGTCATTTGAAATTTGATTATTATTTTTAAACCCTCATCAAAATAAGCCTATCTAATTAGGACAATTACACTATACTGCCACATTGAGGGGTGGGGGGAAGATTGATTTAAAAATCATAAGCACCATAAATAAGAAGGGTTTTCAATTTGGGAATGTACTGCAGCATAGCTTCTTAATATAGAACTCAATTTGGTTGAGAAAGAAAAACTGCAATCACTGCTCGTTTGAAACTTTGTGAAAGTTGTCATGTGTCAGCCAAATATTCTGTCAATAGCTTTGAAAAACTCAGCCTAAACAGGAAGAGATACAGACTGTATGGCCATTATTCTTCTGCATGTAACAGCACCAGAGATGGTGTTCAGCAGGTTCTGACCAGTTCTAGAGAACCGTTGGCAGAAATTTTGAGTAGTTCGGAGAAACGGTCGCAGAAATTTTGAGTAGTTCAGAATAGCATCTCTGATTGGCCCCATCAATCTCTGCCTCCTGAGTCCCATCTGATTGGCTGCGTCTTCTTTTGTTGCCCTGCACAGGAGAATGGAGCTGGAAAGCAGGTTAGTGGGGTGGAGAGAGAATGGGGATTTTACAGTATTCTTCCCCCTGGAGAGGGGTGGGCATGGAGATTTCCTTCCTCTACCACGCCCACCAAGCCACACCCACAGAACTGGTAGTAAAGTTTTTTGAATCCCACCACTGAACAGAACCATGGGCCTTCATTTCTGGACTTGTCATACAGAAGATTGGGGGGGGTGAAGGAGAAACTGAACAGAAAGCCCAGGCCAAATAGCCTTTTACTTTTTAAAGCATTTCAGGTACGGGTGGTCTGAACTCAGCCAGAGAGCCACAGGGAGCTTCTGAGCAGTTTATCTCTAACAGTGCTGCTGAAATTTAGAGGTTAAATGTTCCCCTTAGGTGAGGTGATCTGAAGTGGGGCTTCATTGGATGATCTTAAAGCCCATGTCACACTGCACCAATGGATGGAAAGAGGATGTAAAATGGAGAGAAACACTTGCCATCCATTGGTTAACGCTATTCATCTGTTCTGTACTCACTGCCTCCGTTTTTCATCTTCTCTATCCGTCCAGCTTCCGTCGACTGAGGTTCCATCCGCTCAAAAAGTTTTGAGCTGCTCAAAAAGTTTTGAGTGGAAAATGTATCCAATGCGTCCGTTCTGCATCCGCAACGCATACGGGGAACATCCGTTCTACATCCGTTGTCTTCCATAACGCGTCTGCTATATCCGCTAGGCATTTGCTGTGCATCCGCGCAACTCAAATCCGCTCCAGCGGACACAGGCAGGAAGTGAAACGGACGCGGAACGGACACAAAGCGTCAGTAGCACGGATGGAGAAAGGATGAAAGCGGATGCATTTAAAATGGAAAAAACGTTCGCAGAGGGGACCTATCTCAGATATTAAGGATGTCTAGAGGATGCCTAGAGGATGCAAAAAGACACATAGTGGAAAACCTATATTGCCTATAAAAAGGGGGAGGAACTCACCTGGATCTCACTTTCAGTCCAGCACCCCTGCTGTGCAGACCTCTGCAGCCTTTATCTGGCTCTTGCTCTTCCACAGCATCCATTGATGTCCACAATGGATCGTAAAACACTCCTTTTGGTAGCCACCATCGTTCTGCAACAGTGCGAAGCCATCTAAGGCTCTTCAATTGTTCTACGGGAAGAAAAGGAGGCATCCAAGAAGCGTCTGGGTCCGAAGATGGATCGGGAGAAGAGCAGAGTACGGACTGTACTACAAGCTGATGGTGGAGCTGAGGAACGAAGACCCTCGTGCATTCCAGAACTTCATGAGGATGCCTCCAGCCATGTTTGACGAAGTTGTGGAGCGGCTGAGACCCAGGTTGACCAAGCAGAGCACCAACTTCTGGTCCAGCTTGGACCCTGGGCTCAAGGTGGCACTGACTCTGCGCCACCTGGCCTCAGGGACCACCTACAGGAGCATGCAGTATGCCTGGAGGGTGCCACACAACACCATCAGCATTGTGGTCAGAGAAGTGGTGCAGGCCATCATTGAAGAATACCTGGAGGAGCTCCTCCAGTGCCCCTCCACTGAAGAAGGCTGGAAGAAAGTTGCAGAGCAGTGGTATCAAAGGTGGAACTTCCCACACACCTTTGGAGACATAGATGGCAAACACGTGGCCTGCAAAGCTCCAGCCAAGTTGGGGTCCACTTATTTCAACTACAACGGCTTCTTCAGCATCATCCTCTTCGCCATGGTCGATGCTCACTACAAGTTCATGTACATCGATGCTTCAGGCAATGGGTCAGCTTCAGATGCCCAGGTATACAATGCCAGTGACCTCAAGGAGGGGCTGGAACGCAACCTCATCATGGGCTTCCCAGATCCAGACCCCCTGCCCAACGACATGCAAGATGTGCCCTACTTCATCGTGGGGGATGACGCCTTCTCCCTCAGAACCTACCTCATGAAGCCCTACACTTCCAGATGCCTCACCCATGAAGAGAGGATCTTCAACTACAGGCTGGTGGAGAACACCTTTGGCATCCTGGCCAACAGGTTCCAGGTACTTCTCACCACCATGCAGCATTGCCCACAGACCGTGAGGAGGATCGTGGAAGCTTGCTGCATCCTGCACAATCTCATGCGCACCCGCTACCCAGAGTTGCAGAACAGGCTTGTGGACCTCCAACAAGGCAATGGGGACATGGAGCCTGGTGAATGGAGGCAAGGGCGAAACCTGACAGACACTAAGGATGTGCAAGGCCCCAACAGAGCTTCACATGAAGGGAAGAAGCAGCGCAACCTCCTGAGACACTGGTGCAACTCCCCAGCTGGAGCAGTGGAGTGGCAAGACAGGATGATAGATGATTAATGGATGCTTCCTTCAGCCTGTCTCATCACACTGATGAGATTGTGCCATGTATGTTGGGTGGGCCTATAATGAACAGGGCATTTAATAAAGAGTTGTTTTTATGTTGACATGTGTGGATGAATGATTACATTATTATTGATAATAAAGGGCCATAGGTGTGGCACCTGGGAGGGTGGACCATACAGTCCCACTATGCTTTCACCGGAGGTTTATCTATCCCACACCTATTACCCATCCCAAAGATATCCCTGCCCATCCCACAGGTATCCCTGCCCATCCCACAGCTATTGCCCATCCCAAAGGTATCCCTGCCCATCCCACAGCTATTACCCATCCCAAAGGTATACCTGCCCATCCCACATCTATTACCCATCCCACTGCTATCCTTACCCATCCCACAAGCATGCAAAGACTTAAACCATTTCTAAAAGTTTCCCCCAAGACTTTATTTAACAAAATAAATGAAGCAAGTGTGTGAGGCAAAGATAATCTTTATTAATAACAAACTGTAAAAGAAAAATGACCCAAGTAAAGTGTTCCAAGGAAAAATAAAGTCAACAGGTAGCTACCCAGTCTCTGGCACTCTTCTCAGTCACTCAGAGGCGTGCCCAGTCTCAGGGGTGAAGGGTCCAGGTGCTGTGGAGGTGGCTGCTGCTGGAGTTCTGGTCTGAAGCACCACTGGGGTGCCTGGCCCCGAGAGGACAACAGGGGACGGTGTGTTGAGGAAGCTCTCAGACAGCTGGCTCAGCCCCGTGATGTTGAGAGCCCCTTCCTCCAGGACATGGGATGTCAGCCCCAATACCGATGACAGATGTACTGAGGCCAGGCTTGGCTGTGGGGTGGAGGAAGGAGTAGTGTAGTGGGGCTGTCTGGTCTGCAGCTGGGTGAGGACTGGCGTGGGTGGCATCTGTGGCGTGGGTGGCATCTGTGGCGTGGCTGGCATCCGTGGCGTGAGTGGCATCGGTGGCATCAGTGGCACCGGTGGCATCCGATGTACCTGTGCCTGGACTGGGAAGGGCTGCCTGTGCTGCTGGACCTCCTGGTAGCCATAGACTTGGTAGAGGAGGGCCTGTGGAAAGCCTTGGAAGGGCAGTGACATCACCTGGGGTGGAGGAGCAGGCCTGGACTGGGTGGGAGCAAGTTCATCTTGGTCTGGAGGGTTGTGAAGAAGATTGGTGATCCTATCCTTCACCACCTGGTACTGGGGTTCCGACATGTTCCTGAGGGTCTGTTTGACATAGGTGAGGAAGGGCTTGCAGTTGGAGTGTTAAGCCTGGGTTCCCCAACCAGGGTTAGGTAGACAAGCTAAACAGAATGTGCAGCGTTAGTCAGATAGGCACACAGATAAATGAGTGAGCTAAGCTTGTATGTTTATTAACATACAGTAAAAATAACAGATACGCTTGTGCTATCAAGAATATATTTTATTCCATTATAAGTTAATAGCATAGTCAAATAACAGTCCAATATTCATTTACCATGTAGTCAGTCCATTCAGGGGTATTCAGTTAGCAAAGTCCATGTAGAATATCCTGTGTCAGTTCATTTACAAATCAGTCCTTTGTTGTCTCTCCCGTTCGAGCTATGCAGTCTTGATTCCAAGCAGTAATCAGGGATCATCAAAGCCAGAGAGAGAGCAAGCCGTAGTCTTGCTACTTTTATATTGTTTTCTTAACCATTCCTTTAATTGCTATTTCACAGTTAAAGCTGTATACACTCTAATATACACTAACTATGATTCATAGTTATTATTTCACCTAAACCAGTTAGGGTGAACAATGTTATCCCTAACATGGAGGATGGGGCGTCGGTGTGTACCAGCTGAGAGAGGAGATCTACGCTGCTCCTGATGGTGTCTCCGGTTTGCCTCTCTGCCTTTCTGTGGAGGTGGAGCTGGGGATGGATGCAGGTTGGGCTGTGGTGGAAGTGCCATCTCCTTTCTCCCACTGCATCAGGTGGTCCTCCACGCGCTCCGCCATGGGGAGTACAGCTGTTGGGGGGGTCTCCATCGTGGCACGCTCCACAGATTCCTGCCTGGACACAGGAGCTGACTCTTTGCCAGAAGAGGACTGGCTCTCAGCAGGCTGCCTAAGAGAGAGGGTTGTGAGAGGGAATGCTCCTCGGTGGCAGATCTCACCCTCCAAGAAGCTGCACTTGGCCATCACATAGGTCTCTCTGTCCGTCAGCTTGACCGCAGCCTGGGCAGATTTCTTGAGGTGCAGCTTCCCGTACCAGGTGTGCATGTCCTTCTACCAGCCGAGGAGGACCTCCGAAGTGTAGCCCAGGCTCTCCGCCTTCTCTCTCCAAGCAGCCTGCTTCCTTTTGGTGTCGCGATAGAGCCTGTGTCCCTTCCGCCATAGATACTCGTTCTCTCTCAGCCACTCCAGCACCTCCTCCTCATGTTCTTCTTCTATGTTGTATTGCCTCCTCTCCCGTTCACACGTCTGCCTCTTCCTCCCTTTGGCAGGGCCATATGGGCCCCACATCAGAGGGGCTTCGAGGTTGTAGGGGCTGCTCCTCCACACCACCACCACCACCAGCAGCAACAACAGTCGCAGCAAAAGCAGGACCAGCAGGACCAGCAGGACCAGCAGCACCAGCAGGACCAGCAGCATCAGCAGGACCAGGAGCACCAGCAGGACCAGGAGCAGCGCCAGCAGAGTAAGCACCAGCAGAAGCACCAGCACCAGGAGCAGCGCCAACAGAGTAAGCACCAGCAGAAGTACCAGCACCAGGAGCAGTGCCAGTAGAAGCACCACCTCCAGAAGCAGCATCAGCAGAAGCCCCAGCACCAGAAGATCGAGCCTGGGCAGCAGAAGCCCCAGCAGAAGCAGAGTCAGGGCCAGGGGGTGGGAGGGTGGCCCTGTCCCTCTTGCCAGTGCTGGCAGCAGATGGTAGAGGCTTCCGTTTCTTCCCCATGGTTGTTGGGTTGCTGGCTGGCTGGCTGGCTGGCTGGCTGGCTGGCTGAAGACCTGTGCCATACATCAAATACATCCTAGAAACCACTAACAGTTTATTTCACCCACATGGTATCAGCATAGTATTCACACCAACTAAAATCCTCCAAAAATCCTAAGTAAAGATTCAGTAGCCCCAAAGAAAAAAATTACAGGAGTCATTTACAACACTCACTGTAAAGACTGCAACAGCCACTACATAGGACAAACAGGCAGAAGACCAGCAGAATACATCCATGAACAGCAACTAGCTGTCAGAATATATGGTGAAAACTCTCTTATTTCACAAGACATAGACAGACTTAACCTTAATTTCAAGTTGTGATCATCCTAGACCAAGCCATGTCCCTAAACACTGGAGAATTTCTGGAAGCCTGGCACTCAGACAAATCAGCCATACAAAGTCACATAGACATAAACAACTTCTGCATTCCATACAAAGGAGATACTCATAAAGCCCAAAAGGGAACAAAAGGACCAAAACATCTCCCCACCAGCAATCAACACCCTGATGAGCACAGATTCACATCAGACCAACAAGATATAAATAATACCCCAATCAAAGAACTGCCATCAGTAAATAGGCCAACCAAAGAATCACCAAAAATTTCCCACCAATACTGACAGGGAAAGTCACCAGAATATAAACTGAGAGCAAATCCCACTCTCTACTAGCACTGATGATCTTACCTAGTAACTGGTAATGAAATGACTACACAAAAACAATCAGGCTCAGATAACATCTACCATGATCTTAGGGTTTGTTAGATATGTATAGGAGAAGGCCCTATTTCAGGTAACTTAGATCAGAGCCACTGTGGATGATGAAGAACTAGCATAATATGTTCATATTGGCCAGGATAGTACTCAGCTGGACAAATACACCACCTACAAATAGCATTCCATCTTGTCTGGCCTTCATCCAGTCCAATTTTTTTGCCCAAGCCCTGAATTGAAATGCCCACTATTTCACCTATAAGGATAATTTGGAGAGGAAGAGCTGCATATCTTCTGCATATGGAAGGTACCTCAACCCACATCTCCCTATAACCTAACCCAGGGGTGGGATTCAATTTTTTAACAACCGATTCTGTGGGCGTGGCTTAGTTGGTTGGCATGGCTTGGTGGTAATGTGGCTGGCTGGGCGTGGCCAACTCAACATCACTCACCTCGCCTGGCCTCTTGTGACTGTGGGGATGCTGCAACAGTTGTAAGTGTGAAAAAGGGTCATAAGTCACTTTTTTCAGTGCCATTGTAACTTTGAATGGTCATTCCACATAAGCAAAGTACCACCAAAGGAGGGGAAAAAAACTCCAGAGACGTTCCTGAGACAGGAAGTCTAGTCCTGCCAAGAATGTAATAAGGATTAACGAAGAGGCAGTTTCTATAAGCAAACTTGAACATAGCCAAGCTCTCACCCAGTCAAGTCGCACCCCCACTGGTAGTTAAAAGGAAGAAGCAACTACAAGCTCACATTACTCCGAGAAACACAAAGCCGAAGACATAAGCCTGAAGATGACGACTGAGATTTTGTCGAAATGTCACCAAAATACTTCCAATTTTATGCAGGAGAAAACCTGAATAACCAATGATCCACATACAAATACCCGCGAAAACCTCAGAAAACAAATACATATATATACATATACATATACATATACATATACATATACATATACATATACATATACATATACATATACATATACATATACATATACATATACATATACATATACATATACATATGTATGTGTGTGTGTGTATGTATGCTGTTCAGCTTTGTTCAGGTATTTTCCCATGTCATTGTAGTATATGCAGGTCTTGGTGTTTTCGGGTCTTTTCCCATGTAAAGGCTAGGTCACATCGGCCAACAGATGCAAAACGTATGTAAAAAGGACACAGCGGATGAGCAAATTTTCCATCCGATGTTATCTGCTCTCAAAAGTGCCCCAAATTTGCATAAACAGAGCGGACAACAACGAAAAGGAATGGACGGGGAGAGGATGTAGCCAGGATGTTAAGTGGATGCTCAACGGAAGCCTAGCGGATGGAAGCGGATGGAAGCGGATGACACATCCACAGGGCTTCTGGGGGAGAACAGCGAAGTGGACGTGCAGTGGAAGGAACGGATGCAGAGCGGATGCCTAGTGGATGAAGCGGATGCATCACGGACACCTAGCGGATGCCTGGCGGATGCCTAGCAGATGCAAAGCGTTCACTGCGCATCCGGGGAGGATGCATTGTGTCAGCCCCGCAGATATAAAAGGAGGCATCTCACAAGCAGGTCACCATTCAGAGGAAAGACCTGCTGCCAGACACATCTTCAGCCAACAACCATGGGGAAGAAGAGGAAGCCTGTGCCTACTCCTGCCAGCCCTGGCAAGAAGGACAGGACCACCATCCCACCCCCTGGCGCTGACTCTGCTTCTGCTGGGGCTTCTGCTGCTGGTGCTGACTGCTGGTGCTGGCACTTCTGCTGGTGCTGGTGCTTCTGCTGGTGCTTACTCTGCTGGTGCTGCTGCTGGTCCTGCTGGTGCTGCAACTGCTCGTGCTACTGCTGGTCCTGCTTGTCCTGCTGGTCCTGCTGGTGCTCCTGGTGCTGGTGCTGGTGCTGGTGCTGCTGCTGCTGCTGCTGCTGCTGGTGTGGTGGACCAGCCCCTTGAACCTCAAAGCCCGACTGATGAGAGCGCAGAAGGCCCTGCCAGAGGGAGGAAGAGGCATTTGCGAGATAAGGGGGAGAGGAGACAGTTCTCCATCGAAGAGGAACATGAGGATGAGGTGCTTGAATGGCTGAGGGAGAACGAGTACCTCTGGCGGAAGGGACACAGGCTCTATCAGACACCAAGCGGAAGCAGGCGGCTTGGAGAGACAAGGCGGAGAGCCTGGGCTACACTTCGGATGTCCTCCTCGGATGGTGGAAGCACATGCACACCTGGTATGGGAAGCTGCACCTGAAGAGGTCTGGCCAGGCCGCAGTCAAGCTCACCGACCGGGAGACCTACGTGATGGCCAAGTGCAGTTTCTTGGAGGGTGAGATCCACCACCGAGGAGCAGCCCCTCTGTCTACCCTCACTCTCAGGCAGCCCACAGAGAGCCAGTCCTCTTCTGGCCAAGAGTCAGCTCCTGTGTCCAGGCAGGTATCTGTGGAGCATCCCACGACAGAGACCCCCCCAACAGCTGCACTCCCCGTGGCAGAGCACATGGAGGACCCCCTGATGCAATTGGAGCAAGAAGAAGCCGCTGCCACCAGAGACCAATCCATCCCCACCCCCATCTCCACCTCCACAGAAAGCAGGCAGAGAGGAAGACCGGAGGGACAGAGCCACACTGTCCTCTTGGAGATCAGGGACACGATCAAGAGCAGCGTAGATCTCCTCTCTCAGCTGGTACAGTCCGACATACCATCCTCTAACAGAAAGCCCTTCTTCATCTACGTCAACCAGACCCTCATGGACATGTCCGAATCCCAGTACCAAGTGATCAAGGAGAGGATCAAAGGTCTTCTGCACCACCCTCCAGGCCCAGCTGAACCTGCTCTGACCCAGTCCAGGTCTGCTCCTCCACCCCAGGTGATGTCACAGCCCTTCCAAGGCTTTCCAGAGGCCCTCACCTACCAAGGCTATGGCAACCAGGAGTTCCAGCAGCACAGGCAGCCCTTCCCAGTCCAGGCACAGGTTCCACCGATGCCACAGGTGCCACCGACACCACAGATGCCACTGACGCCACAGAAGCCTCTGATGCCACAGATGCCACCGACGCCTCACCTTGCTCAACTGCAGGCCAGACAGCCCCACTACACTCCTCCTTCCTCCACCCCACAGCCAAGCCCGGCCTCAGAACATCTGTCATCGGTCTTGGGACTGACACCCCATGTCATGGAGGAGGGGGCTCTCAACATCACAGGACTGAGCCAGCTCTCTGAGAGCTTCCTCCACACAACATCCCCTGTTGTCCTCTCGGGGCCAGGCACCCCAATGGTGCCTCAGACCAGCACTCCAGCAGCAGCCGCCTCCACAGCACCTGGACCCTTCACCCCTGAGACTATGGGCATGCCTCAGAGTGACTGAGAAGAGTGCCAGAGACTGGGTTGCTACCTGTTGACTTTATCTTTGCTTGGGACACTTTACTTGGGTCATTTTGCTTTTACAGTTTGTTATTAAAAAAGTTTATCTTTGCTTCACACACTTGGTTCAGTTCTTTTAGTAAATAAAGTCTTGGTGGAAACTTTTGGAAATGGTTTAAGCCTTTGAATGCTTGTGGGATGGGTAAGGAAAGCAGTGGGATGGGCAGGGATACCTGTGGGATGGGTAATAGCTGTGGGATGGGCAGGGATACCTTTGGAATGGGTAGTAGCTGTGGGATGGGCAGGGATACCTGTGGGATGGGCAGGGATAGCTTTGGGATGGGTAATAGCTGTGAGATAGATAAACCTCCAGTGCAAGCATAGTGGGACTGTATTATCCACCCTCCCAGCTGCCACACCTATGGCCCTTTTTTATCAACAACAATGTAATCATTCATCAACACATTTCAACATAAACACAACTCTTTATTAAATGCCCTGTTCATTGTAGGGCCACCCAACATACATGGCCCAATCTCATCAGTGTGATGAGACAGGCTCAAGGAAGCATCCATTAAGCATCTACCATCCTGACTTGCAACTCCACTGCTTCAGCTAGGGAGTTGCACCAATGTTTCAGGAGGTTGCGCTGCTTCTTCCCTTCACATGAAGCTCTGTTGGGGCCTTGCACATCCACAGTATCTATTTGGTTTCGTCCTTGCCTCCATTCACCAGGCTCCATGTCCCCATTGCCTTGTTGGTGGTCCACGAGCCTGTTCTGCAACACTGGGTAGCGGGTGCGCATGAGATTGTGCAGGATGAAGCAAGCTTCCATGATGTTCCTCACGGTCTCTGGGCAATGCTGCATGGTGGTGAGAAGTACCTGGAACCTGTTGGCCAGGATGCCAAAGGCGTTCTCCACCACCCGTCTTGCCCTGGACAGCCTGTAGTTGAAGATCCTCTCTTCACGGGTGAGGAGTCTGGAGGTGTAGGGCTTCATAAGGTAGGTTGTGAGGGAGAAGTCGTCACCCCCCACGATGAAGTAGGGCACATCTTGTGTGTCATTGGGCAGGGGTTCTGGATCTGGGAAGCCCACGATGAGGTTGCATTCCAGCCCCTCCTTGAGGTGACTGGTGTTGTATACCTGGGCATCTGTAGATGAGCCGTTGCCTGAAGCATCGATGTACAAGAACTTGTAGTCAGCATCGACAATGGCAAAGAGGATGATGCTGAAGAAGCCCTTGTAGTTGAAATAATTGGACCCTGAGTTGGCTGGAGCTTTGCAGGCCATGTGCTTGCCATCTATGGCTCCAAAAGTGTGGGGGAAGTTCCACCTCTGATACCACTGCTCTGCAACTTTTTTCCAGCCTTCTTCAGTGGAGGGGCACTGGAGGAGCTCCTCCAGGTATTCTTCGATGATGGCCTGCACCACTTCTCTGACCAAAATGCTGATGGTGTTGTGTGGCACCCTCCAGCCATTCTGCATGTTCCTGTACGTGGTCCCTGAGTCCAGGTGGCGCAGAGTCAGTGCCACCTTCAGCCCAGGGTCCAGGCTGGGCTGGAAGTTGGTGTTTGCCTTGGTCAACCTGGGTCTCAGCTGCTCCACAACTTTGTCAAACATGGCTGGAGGCATCCTCATGAAGTGCTGGAATGCACGAGGGTCTTAGTTCCTCAGCTCCACCATCAGCTTGTCATTCAGTCCGGACTCAGCTCTTCTCACGATCCATCTTCAGACCCACACACTTCTTGGATGCCTCCTTTTCCTTGCATAGAATAGGTGAAAGAGCCTGTATAGGGCTTCGCACTGTTGTAGAATGATGGCGGCTACCAAAAGGAGTGTGCGACGATCTATGGTGGAGACGACTGGATGCTGTGGAAGAGCAGGAGCAAGATGAAGGCTGAAGAGGTGTGCACCCCATGTCTGCTGGACTGAAAGTGAGATCCAGGTGATTTCCTCCCCCTTTTCATAGGAAATATAGGTTTTTTGCTAGGTGTCCTTCCGCATCCTCTAGACATCCTCCAGACATCCTAAATATCCGAGATATGTCCCCTATCCGAACGTTTTTTCCATTTTAATGCTTTATATGCGAGCCGCATCCACTTTCATCCTTTCTACATCCGTGCTACTAACGCTGTGTGTCCATTCCGCGTCTGTTTCGCTTCCTCCCTGTGTCCGTTTTCCACTGGATTGGATGTGAGTTGTGCAGATGCACAGCGGATGCCTAGCGGATATAGCAGACGCGTAACAGATGACAACAGACGTATAACGGATGTTCCCCGTATGCATGGCAGATGTAGAACGGACGTGTTGGATCCTTCTTCCACTCAAAAAGTATTGTGCAGCTCAAAATCTTTTGAGCGGATGAAATCTCAGTAGAAAGATGCTGGACGGATAGAGAGTGTGAATCATGGACGCAGTGAGTACACAACGGATGCATCGCGTTAACCAACAGATGGCAAGCGTTTTTCTCCGTTTTACATCCTCTTTCCATCCGTTGGTGCAGTGTGACATGGGCTTAAGATTGAGAACATCAGAATGTATTAGATTGTATCAGAATGTATCAGAAGCCTGATGATGGCAGATGAGATTCTGCCGAAATGTTGCTACAACTTTAAAAGCACAACTATGATGACGTTTTTTAGGTGTTGTTCATCAGCTAAGCATTTTTTTCTGGAGATGAGTGTCTTGGCTGTGGAACTGATCTGTGCTGGATGATGGTGTGAGAGTGCATGTAGATTGCGGTTTGTATGTATTTTCTTCTGGCAGATGGTGTGTCCTTGGGAGCCATTGGATTTTTTGTATACTAAGGCATCAAGGAAGGGAAGTTGATTGTTGGCTTCTGTTTCCATGGTGAATTGTATTCTGGGGTGTACTCTCACACCACCACCCAGCACAGATCAATTCCATAGCCAAGACACTCATCTCCAGAACAAAATGCTTAACCGATGAACAACACCGAAAAAACGAACTACACACTCTCACTAATGTACTAAAAGCCAATGGATTCCAAAAAAAGATTACCCACCTATAATCCAAAAAGAAACCCCAACCAAAATCCAAGACAGAGAACAAGAGCATGGCAAAGCCCTCCTCCCATGTATAAAAGGCACCACAGACAAAATCAGCAAGATCCTCCAAAAACACAACATTAAAACAGCATTCTGCACAAATAGAAAAATTTCCACCATCCAAAGAAACCCTAAAGACAAAATCGAATTAGAAAACCAAGGAGCATACAAAATCCCCTGCACTGCCTGCCCCACCACATACATCAGACAAACTAACAGAAGAATTAGTGCACACATTGAAGAACACAAGAACCCAATCAAAAAAGAAGAACTGACCTTTTCCTTGGTCCAACACCTCAAAGCCACAGGACATGAGATTGACTTTAAAAATACCAGAACTATCGCCAAAACCAAACACTTCAACAACAGAATAATCAGAGAAGCCATAGAGATAGAAAAACGCCCACACAGCATGAATAAACGAGATGATACCTCCTGCTTACCAGCCATTTGGAAACCTGCCCTCATTAATAAATGAGTACCTAACATGAAGAATGACACCAGACCATACCCACGAGGGCCACACAAGATGCTACCACCACATTTCCATATAGAAAAAAGACTCACCCACACAGAAGATGAGACACGACCATGGACCAGATGTCGTACCGCAGCTGCATCACTACCCGCTTCAAACCCCTTCGACCCATACATGAAGCGAACTGACACCCACCATGAAGATGTGGCATGACCACGAACATGAAGCCAAACAACAGGATCACAGCTCACCAGCTCAAATCCCCCAGCAACGAAGACTAACCTGAGCACAACCAAGGCCCCACCTGAACAGAACACACCCCCAGCCAATCAGAACACAGCCAAGCCCCCTACTAATCAGAACACAGCCAAACCCCCAACCAATGAGAACATACCCCCACCCAATCAGAACACAGCCAACCCCCCCACCCTATCAAGTCATACCCCCACTAGCAGTTAAAAGGAAGAAGCAGCTGCAAGCTCACATTACTCTGAGAAGCACAGAGCCGAAAAAACAAGCCTGAAGATGATGAATGAGACTTTATCGAAACATCGCCTAGATACTTCCAATTTTACGCGGGAAAAAACCTGAATAACCAAAGATCCATATATGCATATGCATACACACACACACACACACACACACACACACATGTATTTGTTTTCTTAAGTTTTTGCGGGTACTTACATGTATGCTGTTCAGCTTTGTTCATTTGTTGTAGCAATGTTTCGGCAGAATCTCATCTGCCATCATCAGGCTTCTGTATTGTGTCCGTCTGTGAGTCAGACTTTTACAGCCTTTTCAGTTTTAAATTTGGGGCTAGCCTACGCTGTGCCAGAATGGTTTTTTCTTCATTCTGATTGGTTGGGAGTCTTGGTCTGTGTTTATTGGTCTTGGAGTTTGCTGTGTTCTGCTTGATTGGTGTTTCTAATATCTTCTGTGTGTTTTGTGGCTTTTTTTGTGTCTTGATTGGTTGGCAACATTATGTTCCTATATTGGGCACCTGGGCACAAACAGATCCCCCCTAATACCTCCAGCTCAAACATACCCCAACCAGGCACCCAGATGAAACCTAGCTTCCTAACAAATGATAACCGTCCATTTACTCGGAGCCAAGCTGCACTAAAAACCTCCAATACAGGAACACAATGTTGCCAGCCAATCAAGACACAATATATATATACACACACACACCCAAACCTGGTTCTCTTGCTGTTGATTAGTATTCAGATTAATAGACCATCTGTGGAGTGCTTCTTCTAAAAGGGGGGACTTTCATTTCATGGTACAAATTAGAGCATATGCATAGAAACTCAATTCCTACAACATTAGCTTTCATGTCTCCTCTATAACTCTCTCCATGGCCTCCTACTGAAATTCTGTCTACCATTGTCATGATAGTTGGTGCTACCTACCTGTCATGCCACAGCATATAACTTTTATACACTATTGTTACTCTCTAGCCCCATCTAGTGGCCTGAGGGGCAAATATGCTCGAACATGCTTTCTGTATATACTGTTGTTGCACTCTAGCGCAATCTACTGGTGGGAGAGTCACAATACCAAGTATATTGTTTGAAATTGACCCAACCGACTTACCCATCAGCCCGCACTCTCAAACCTAGTTGCACGGTAGGAAGCCAGACTCCATTTTCCTTTAGTATTTGGAGAAGGCAGAAGTACAAAGTAGAATCCATCTTAATCTGTGGCATATGATCATCCAAGGATAAACCCATACCCCACACACAGAGCATCGCTGATTAGATTTAAATTTATTGTATTTATTAATTGTTATGTTCAACAGTAACTCAATACTGTCCATCTTGTATTTGGTTCTCATTGTATGTATTCCTATTTTCCCCAGTTTCACCCTGTCCTGTTCTTTCAATAAAGCATTCAGATCTGTGCACATGGTCTGTTGTATTGGAGGATAAGTAGGTTCAGCTGCATGTCGAGCTGCACACAGGCTAACATGTAGTGAGGACAGAACACTATCATTTGCCTGTCTGTTTGCCTTTCTATTAACCAGCTGTTTCAGCTTCAGAATGGAAGAAAAAACAGGTATGCAAGAGAACAGGATTTCAAACAGGTTAATGAGCGCTCTATTTTCAATGTCTATCTGTTTGTCTGTCTGTCTATCTCTATCCATCTGTCCATCCATCTCAGATCCAGGGCCTCTTTAGGCAGAAATGATTCTTAGCAAGGTAATGAGTACTTAACTCCCAAATAAGCACACAGAAGATTAAATGTTAGCTTTCTTCTCTCACAGCATACCAAATAAGAGATCATTGGTCTTTTTTTCTCTCTCTCTTCATCTCTGATTATATTCCAGTCTGCTGATGAGAAGATTGAACAATCATACAAAATGTTGTCATGATTTTCTTAACTTCCAATCAAGATGGTATCATGGCTTGTTCAGATTTCTCTGGAGCAAGAGATAATTTTACACTCATTCAGAATAAAATCAGACTGAAATACACACAGATGGAAGAGAATATGCTCTGCATGCACAAAAATGGTCTACAAGTGTAGGTTGTGAGGCGGCAATAATTGGTGTAAGAGCCTGCCTCCCCCACATATGAAGAATATATGGCAGAATAAAAGGTTTGGGGGAAAAAAGAGGATGTCATCAAATCTGAAAATCTAAAAAATAAAACAATTCTGTTTGCAAAGAGGTCACCATCCAAAAGCGCAGCTATATCCCCTGTTTGGGGGCTTGTAATTATGATGTCTTTATAAAACCACTGCTTTGTTACAGATAGAAAACTGTTTTCATTCTTATTGTGTCTGAAGACCCAACACTTTTTGTCAAAATATATATAGGGAGACCTCCCCTCCCAAAATTAGCAATAACACTTAGACTTATACACTGCTTCACAGTGCTTTATAGCCCTCTCTAAGTGGTTTACAGAGTCAGCCTATTGCCCCCAGCAATCTGGGTCCTCATTTTACCCATCTCAGAAAGATAGAAGGCTGAGTCAACCTTGAGTTGGTGAGACTCAAACTGCCAAATTGCAGTCAGCCAGCAGCCAGCAGAAGTAACCTGCAGTACTGCACTCAAATCACTGCGCCACAGCTCAATAACAATCTTGAATTGCCTTTACAGATCTTTAGAGAACCTCTTTGATGTTAAGAGTTAGTCAACTTAAAAGTCTGTGGACTCGGTGGATGAAGATTTATGAATGGACACTTTTAAAAATGAGAAGTCACGGAGAAGATTCCAACCTGGTGGGCTGCCCTCTTAAAGCATATCAGGTAGCATTTCTGGCAGATTGACTATATTTCAGTCTCCAGAAATGAAAGAGGTTTGTTTATATAACAGTACTTGAATAGTACTTTATGCAAAATGTATTATTTTCTTCTGTTCAGGGACCCTTTACCTTGCCAAAGCTACTGATGGGTCTTTAAAGCAGTGGTGATTTCTTTGGCCATTCTCACTAAACCTGGAGCCTGAAGCTCAAATCTACCACTTGTAAATCATGAAACCTGTGCAAATCAACCTTGGTTCAGTTTGAATTAGAGATTCAAGTTGTGAAAGGAGTGTGATTAGATTCAGCTTCTGAATCAAAATGGATTCAGTGAGAATGCATTCAACTTGAGATTTGAGGAGGGAAAAAAAACATAGCCTATAATGGGGAAGCACCTGCTGCTTTGTTGACAGAATGGGATGAAGAATAAATGAGATGACAGAGCCTTTAGAGGACATTATCTTTTACATGTCTTATTGGATATTTTCAGGTTTCCTGCAATAATTTTAAGGTAGAAATAGCAAGGATGAGGAAAATATAGCAGCATTTGTGGCATTGAATAAAAGCTCCACCCCTTTTAGATGTGATGGCATCATGCACTTAGGAAAGGGGAGGGGCTTTATTCAGTCTGACCATCCTTTGCCCTCCCTGTGGATGTAATGGTGCAGCAGCTTCCAAATAGTCCGCCCAAGATCCTAAAAGAAGTTGCACTGAACCAATGCAGAAAGTACTCTATTCTAGCTTAAAATACTTTCAAAAACTAATTTAATACATACTTTTCAACATGAAAACCTGAAGAGTGATCACATTGTTAGTTCCTATCTGTAGTTACTGGATTTTATTGGGTGTGGGGGAGGAGCAAGAGAGGTGGTACAGCAGATTGGCAAACTGGACCTTTCCCAGGAAGGATTGAGTCATTACTTGACTTCAACAGGTGCCAGGCTAGATGGGGCATTTCAGCAGATATTGGCTTCTGACAGGACCACTGACTTGCTCTTGTGCAGGTGGTGCTTTCCGATGTCTAGATTTTGTCAGATACCGTGAAGACTGACATAACCATTTGGCTGCTACTGGGAAGGATCATTTCATTGCTTGAAACACTCAGTTGTGTTTGGGTTGTAGCTTGCTGGTAACAGAAGCAGTGGTGGGATTCAAAAATTTTTATTACTGGTTCTGTGGGCATGGTTAGTGGGCATGGTATGGCTTGGTGGGCGTGGCAGCGGAAGGATACTGCAAAATCCCATTCCCTCCCCACTCCACTAATCCACTTTCCAGCTCCGTTCTCCTGTGCAGGGCAACAGAATAAGACCCAGTCCATCAGCTGGGACTCGGGAGGCAGAGAATAGATGGGAATGGGGCCAGTCAGAGGTGGTATTTGCTGGTTTTCTGAACTCCTCAAAATTTCCGCTATCAGTTCTCCAGAACTGGTCATAACCTGCTGAAGACCACCTCTGAACAGGAGGCAACAGAAGCAGGCTAGAAACAATAAGTTGCAGTGCCACAGAGAATGACAGGCCATAGAGGAAGAAGTTGTCATTCATAGTCTTGTTATTGCCTATTGTTAAAAGCAGCATACCACTCTAACCCCCTACCTACACTGTACCTAAAGCTGCAAGTCAAGCTGGAAAATTGTATCCCATGTACAACAAACCAGAAAAGCCATCACACTTACAACAGATTTCAGATTTCATTCCCTTTGAAGTGGATCGCTGCTTTCATTCACTGAGCTGCTTCAAAAAAGTGATTTTATGCTATGTTTTGTGAAATGAAGCACCTCTTTGAAGCTTTGCACTTTAAACCAGCGCTTATATGATATCTTTGTCTCTCTATTTTCGAAACTACCCAAATCCTGGATTGCAGTGTTGGCATCTCATAGAAATGAAAGTGTTTCTTTTAACATGCCTGCTGGCCACTTCTTTTCTCTTGTGCACCAATCAGAGAGCAGTGTTAGTGATGCCCTTTCCTAGAAACAACAGCTGAGAAGCACCACCATTCTTCCTTCTGAATGATGCTTCCTACTCTAGTGTTGCCTCGGCTACTGGAAGATATTTTTTTCTTCCCAAGCGGATGGAGCACAATTGGGGCAAAGAAAAGAGATGACACATCTAGGCAAATCTCAGTGTACGGTAATAGCAGATCAGGCTAAGGCAGGGCCAGCTTTGATTGCAGATAGATATTTATCAATCCCTTTGATGCAGACCATGAAAGTGGGGTTATCTGATTATCAACATAGTGTATATTCCAACAGCATTTTTATGTACCAGAACAAGAACAACTAAATAGGAAGCACTGGCAAAGGGAAGCTAATCTGTCAATGTTATAGTCTGATTATATTATTGGCCTGTGAAATACCAAATGAATAACTAAGGTTTATAGATTAAGGGAGCTGCATGAAACCAGAATCCTTCCTTTTTTGAAGCTTATAGCTTCTTCATTTCATTGAAATCTTCTTAATTTAGGAATTGACAAAACAGAGCAAATGACAGTTTCCCTTTCAGACTCTACCGATCCCTCATAATGACACCTCTGCTGTAAAATGCATTGAAAATTAAGTCAAAAAGTAAGATTTTTTTCTCTGTCATTGAGAAAACAGAAATGTAATTAACATTCTCAGGCAGTCCCCTTAATACAATGGGAGCGACAGTTAAAAGAGGAAACCAAATAATAACTTCAGCAGGGGTCAATTCCCTGTCAAGAGTGCCTTCTTGATGGATGACCTTCAGGAGAGAGACAAAATGAACTCTTGTATCATCTTTCAGTGTCTTTGGTAGCATTTACTGTGGTATCTTTCTGAACTGCCTCCAGGAGTTGGGAGCTGGTGGCACTCTTTTCCAATGAGGACACACATTTATGAGGGCAGATCCAGATCCAGATCCAGATCCAGATCCAGAGGTAGCATTGAGTGACCATGTTTTTATGCCTTGATGTTTATACTATTAAAGACATTTTTGTCCCCACTGTAAAATGCTACCTACATGAAGCCATTTGGAGCAGTCTTTAGGAGTTCTGAATTATGAAGTCACAGTATATAGACATCACCCAGTTCTATTTTTTGGATATATTTGAGTTCAGAAAGGTCCAAGATTGCTTTTGACTAGTGTCATGTCCTGGAGGGTTGAATGAGAGGCTGATCTGAGACTTAATTATGATGAAACAGAAACATATCTGTGGATGAGTGGTCCCAAGACCCAAGCATGGGGTTGTTAGTTTGTTCTAGATGAGGGTTTATCTCATATATTTAGTCAATGGTGCCATTTATTATCTTTGAAGTCTGGGGAGCCACCATGAAAAGTGACATCTGTTATGAATTTATAGCTAATTCAGAGGTGGAGTAGGTCATGACTGGAAATATGTGTCCTGCATAGACTTGTTGTGGTCCGCCGGCAGCCTGCAGAGCTGACAGCAGAGTCGGACAGTGGGGAGGAACATGGGCCAGTCCTGGAGTCTGGGGAGGGCTCAGACAAGGGATCTGCATCCAATATAGAGATGGGGCCAGGGCCACCTGAGAGTTATGTGCTGACTCCGGAGCCTTCAGAATCTGATATCAGTGAGGCAGAGGAACACTGGGAGCCTGTTCCCAGTGTGCGCTTGTGCAGAGCTGCCAGAAGGCAAGAACAATTAAGACAAAGGGGGCAACTCCAGACTAAGGCTTGTGGATGGTTGACCCCTCCCATAAGACATAAAGGAAGAGCAAAGGGACATAAGCCTTTTCAGGAAGCAATTTTGTTTGTTCTGGTCAGTTTAAAATTTGGAGCTCCATGTTGACTTTGTGCTCTGTTTGGCCTTGTACAGCTAATGACAATTTAGTCATTGGCAGCATTTCAAGTGAGATATAGGTGGGTGCATATAAGCCTTATCCTGAAAAACTGTAGCAGACTTCTGTTGGACTATTCATAAACTGTTTGGGACTCATAATGGACTGTGAATGCATATAATTCACAGCCGCTGAAATTTTTAAAAAGACTTTTGGGAACAGCGTGTGATTGTTACTGTCTCAGGAAGCCTTGGTCAGAACAATACTATATTTGTATTGAAAGATTGTACTGATACATATACTATTGGAACATCTTCAAATTCTCTATTAACAAATACATTCTTGAAGAATTTGGGGCTGGGTTATCTGAATCTTGCACCATTAGGTTATAATGATCATCAGACAATTGTGTTGGTTATGGTATCCTGCAGAAGAGCTAATGGCTTTAAATCAGAAGGAGGGAGTATTCCTCTCCTCTTGATGTATTATCCCTTTGCTACATGACAAATATTTCTTTATGGTTTGGTGCATTTTAAAGACCAAATACTGATATTTAATGTTCGATTGATTGTATTGATCTTTATTGATCTTTTGTTGGCTTCGTGAGGTTGCTTTATTGTATTTTATCCTGTTACCTACTTAGGAATATTTTAATATTAAATGGGCTACAAATATTGTCTAATAAATGAACAAGCCAGGATGGATGTCTTTCAAAGAAGGTGAAACATGCATTGGTTCCATCCTTAGGACATATTAATTAATTTATTATGTGTGATATTATGGAATAAGCAGAACTGCTGGGTGGACTATGTTAACTGCTTGTTTCTATAAAGTCAAGTTTCAGATGACTTTCTGGAGAATGCATCATACTTTGTACAAAATTAAATTTTCTGCTCTGGTTCTTTCATAACTGAGCAACTGCCCACAACTTTATTTCAGCTGCACAAGAGCCAAGAGTTCAGTGAGAGTCTTCCTACCTGTTAAGTTGAGCAATTGTGATGGTTCTGAAGAGACTCCGTGTTTTCAGTATAGTTATGGAGACTGGCTGAGAAACAGATTGACTTGGTTGATGTTTTGTACAAGAGGACAATAGAGCATTGCAGAACTACTGAGCAAATGGACTGCTACATCACAGCAGTGCTGTTCTTATGTGTGGATAAACCAACATGTCAGTGCACACAGCATGGAGCTGCCTCTCCTGGCATTCTTCCCTGGCAAGAAAGCAGATGCCACTAATAAAGTCTTGGGAGGTTAACAAATAAAGACAGTGGATTTGCTCTACTTGGCACTGAGCTTCAACTTGATAACAATTGTAAGATCCCCGTTCTGAGAAGGAATTGGATAAATTGGAAACAACCCAAAGAAGAGAAGGCAAGGAGATAAGGAATCTGGGAAGTAATAGTTCCTCCAGAGAGTGGAAAAATCTTTACATTACATTCCGGAAAAACTTTGGTGAGGGCAGAGGGTAAAATGGATTCAAATAATTATGCTAATGATGATTGGGTTAATTTATTTCTCCTGTCCTTGTGGAGGAGTCAAGGACAAATAAATAAAGTGAAGAAAGTTTTAATATTGCATCATGGGAAAGTCAAATCAGACATTAGAGAAGATATGCCCTGCTTTTTAAATGGAAAGAATGGATTACAATAGATTTAAGTTCAAATAAAAGATGAACCCAAATGGCTTTTGATTTCAGTATATTCTATATGTATAAAAATGAGTTTGGTGTAATAATTAAGATGTTAGACTGGAACAAGGAAGACTGAGGTTCAAGTCTCAGCTATTGGTACACTATTTTTCCTCAGACCAGTCTACCTTAAAAAGTTGTTAATGGGAAGATTGTGGCTACATTCATACTTGGCCCATCACCAGTGTGGACTTTTCCCTGCTTTTTGAAGATCAGATGGATAATCTTCCATTCCCACGTGATTGTGAATGTACCCTGCAGCAATGTTTTCCAACTTTGATTCAAAATGCTATTTTTCAACTTGAGCCATCTCAAACCCTTCAGAACTAATGCTCTCTAGTGATTCATTCTAACCTTGCAGCAGCCCCAGCTTTCATTGGTTGCAGTGCCTGGCAGACTCTTTTCCCTTCATCAGCTAGTTGCTGCCCTGGGCAGCCATTTCATCTTGGACTGCAAGTCTTCTTGCTGTCTTCTTTATTGGTGAAGCTGCCATTTTGTATCATTTTGTAGTGGCCTGTTAAGTCAAATAACTATCTTCATCCTCAGAAGTTCATGTTCTGCTCATGCTTTACAAATTCTAATGGGTATTCTTTCAATTTTTGCTCAGATATTGTCCCTTTGCTTCCTATCCCTTGTCCACAGTACTGAATTATGCAAAGCTTCTCTTTCCTTTCTAATTCTTTAAGTTGACACCAAGGGCTGCTTTATTTCCATGAGCCTAAACTTGCTACAAGGTTTTCAGGACCATTGAAAGAGTGCAGAGTAGAGCAATAAAGCTATTTAGGGGACTGGAGGCTAAAATATATAAAGGATGGTTGTTGGAATTGGGCATGTCTAGTTTAATGAAAAGAAGGACTAGGGGAGACATGGTCACTATATTCCAATTTCTCGGGGGTTGCCAAAAAAAAGAGGGAGGTAGGCTATTCTCTAAAGCAGGTGTCGCCAACCTTTTGGACCCCAGGGACCACCAAACTAATAATTTTAAATCCTGTGGACCACTAATTTGAATTTTGACTGATGGTGGTGCAGGAAACTTTGGCCGGGCTCTCAAGAGATGAGAGTGATTCTGGCTGCTTCTCTCTGCTAACAGGCAAAATTGTCTCTAAGTATCAACAGTGAGGTGTCACATAAAATGGTTCATTCTGTATTGTTGAATTTCTACTGCTTATTGCCTCAGGTATTAAATACTGTCACTTTGATTAGGATGGGGAAACATTTACTGTTTTGCATTTCTTGATTATCAGAAATCACTCTCTAACCAGTATAATAAAATGGAACTATTTTGCCATTGTGTTACAATTTCTCTTTCTCTCAACAATCTCTCTACCCCAACCAACTATTATGTTTATCAGCCTGCAATGGGCCAGGAACATAAAATACAGGAAGCCTTGCCAAAAGGCTCTGATTTTGTGACAGGGACCCAAACTACAAAAACATGAAACTCTTGATTCCTCCGCTGTCCATGGGAGAAAAAAAAAAACATGGCAACACAAGGAACCAGGAATCTCTCCTTCAGACAAAGGAGTGGCTGGCTGGATGCGGTTTACACCCAGTGCCCCAAAGGATTCCAGAAGCTGGGCTTGGGTGCTCCTGATAGACATGTAATGGGGGGCAGGACTGTAAACAGGACACCAGGGAGTTGGCAGGGTTTAAGAGAGGGGCGAAAGCAGTGCTGGTGGCAGAGGGAGGGTTTTGGGGTTTTTTAAATTATTTTTTTATTCTAGAAAAAGCATTATTTGGGGACAAACATTTAAAACAGACAAATCAACATATATATATATTTCAGTTTTTCTCGGGTATTTTTCCACATCCTTGTAGCTGTGCTTTTAAAGTTGTAGCAACGTTTCGGCAGAATCTCATCTGCCATCATCAGGCTTCTGTATTGTGTTCGTCTGTGAGTCAGACTTTTACAGCCTTTTCAGTTTTAAATATGGGGCTAGCCTACACTGTGCCAGAATGGTTTTTTCTTCATCCTGATTGGTTGGGAGTCTTGGTCTGTGTTTATTGGTCTTGGAGTTTGCTGTGTTCTGCTTGATTGGTGTTTCTATTATCTTCTGTCTGTTTTGTGGCTTTTTTGTGACTTGATTGGTTGGCAACATTGTGTTCCTGTATTGGAGGCTTTTAGTGCAGCTTGGCTCCAAATAAATGGATGGCTATCATTCGTTAGGAAGCTAGGTTTCATCTGGGTGCCTGGTTGGGGTGTGTTTGAGCTGGAGGTATCAGAGGGGATCTGTTTGTGCCCAGGTGTTTGCCTGGCTTGTGGTGTGGAGATTTTTTTGTTTGTGAGTGCAGGCTTCCAAATGATTGACATTATGGGGGAATCTTCTATTCATGCTTTCAGGTCTTCTTTCAATCTCTATGGCTTCTCAGATAATTCTGTGGCTGGGGTTTTCAATAGTGTACACTATAGAAAACCAGCACAAGCAAATCACCCAAAAGGAACTGGCACAAAAAAGAACTCAAAGCGCTACAAGCCATAAAAAAGGATAACACGAACACAATACAGAAACCTGATGATGGCAGATGAGATTCTGCCGAAACATTGCTACAACTTTAAAAGCACAACTACAATGACGTGGGAAAATATCCGAACACATATATATATATTCTTAAGTTTTTGCGGGTACTTACATGTATGTACTTACATGTTTTATATATATATATATATAAAATGTATATATATACATTTTATATA